>JAWWQZ010000069.1:0-1200000 GCA_033815515.1 Cryptocheilus praepositus | reverse complement strand
CGGGCGCCGCTGAAAATACATGTCGGTCAGTTAACTTTTATTCCGCGAGCACCGGCAGATAAGTGAGGCGACTCAATTATTGGATTATACGTATGTCAATTTGCAGACTGTAAATAGGAAAATTACGGTGCAAATATCGACAGCCGTCAGATTGGTAGACGGAGACAACGCTGATAAAGATATAACTAAATCATGGTAGGGCCTGCGAAAGCTCAATATATTTTTAGAAGGAAATTGCGAACGATGCATAAGTAACGATGCAAAAGAAATGCGACCGCAGACACGTTCGCGAGTATGTGCACATCCGTACGTACATATCGTAAGCTATACATTGATGGCTGAGTCGCCGCCGCCGCCGCACAATGACGTTCGACGACGTAAATCAAATTTCCTGAATTAGTGAATTTCCTAATGACAAAATCACCGTTCCACAGCGGCGGTGTACATCACTCGGGCGAATGGAAGCTCTCGAACAGTTCCCAATTGGATCTCAATCCCACGGACGTGTTGCCTGTAATTACCGGGAAGATATTGAATTTAACGTATATTCGACTAATTAGATCGATATCGGTACGAAGGAGCTTCGCCAGTGTAAAATGTTGAAATAAGAACTTTCCTACTTCGTGACATATGCCCTCCGTTTTTCGCATAAACCCGAACGCGGCTTTACGTATTCATGCTCGTGCCACGTATTGTAAGTGAGGACGAGGAGACGCGAGGGAGTCGAACGGTGCGGAGAAAAGAGGAATAAAGGGACGTTTGGACACGGTGGAATGGGTCGGTAGGACGACGACGACGCCGACGAGTAGAACGACGACTACGGAGAAGAAGAAAAAGGAGCCAGCCTTGTAGGGTAAAAGGGAGGAAAAGTTTACAGCCCGTGTCCGAGGCACCGTGCCGCCGGGGCAGAGTCGATAAAAAATGTTTCTCGCGCCAAGATAATAAAAGTGCGAATATAAGTGGAGTGAGGGAGTAAGGCAAGCACGAGCCGCGCAAAAGAGAGGAACGCACGGCGACTGTTCGAGCGTGGCGGGTGGACAAGGAGAAGTGAGATGGCGAAGGGGGTGGCTGCCGAAGGAGGGCGATCGGGGGATAAAGGAGGGTCGGTGTGGATGTTTGAAATATTCCCCCGTCCGACTGCGAGCCTCGCGATGGGAAATCTTTATTGATTCGTACCCGTCGACCGAAGCGTATATGGCTCGGGGTCAATATGATTTCTCTCCTCGGCTCTTCGTCGCTGGCTGCTCGCGTGCTGTATATCTTCACGTATCGACACGCGTACGAACTCACACACGCGCGCTCACTGTTTCGTTCGACGTATTGGAACTCGTACGAATTCGTAGACGCTGGTCGTCGACAGGGGATACGATTGGGGGTAGTTTTCACGGAATGAAATCCTGTCTCGCTGACATGCGGGGTGGGTCGAAAAGTTCGCGCGAGCCTTGCACTAAAATATGATTGTCTCTCGACTTCTTCATTACTGTCAACCTACCTTCTTATACATCTAATATTTCATCCCTTATTCGATCGTTCGGTGCAAAGTATAATGTTAGCGAATTTTATGTTCGACCCTTTTGATTTCCGGGTTCATAGCGTCTTCCTCAGACATCAATCGGGTAATTATCGGTGGCCGATCGTTCGTCAAAGGGACACATCAAAGCAGTTCGCCTCAGCTAAGGAAGCTGCTCAAATGTTTGCTCCGTTCGTGCAGCGTCTGCGCACCGAGTTTACGCAGCACCGCGGTATTAACTACACGGTCGCGTGTAGATATATCGTTCGTTGAGCAGGTGAAGACAAGGGGAAAGCGTTATATTGCCCGGCGTCGGGTATACGACAACGTTAAGTCTTCATGGGGAACGTAATGATGGAAGACGTGTACGGTGGCTGTCGACCGTCTCCCTCCGGTAAATATTGACGGCGGAATCGGTCGCGGGGGGAGCCTCTCTTAATCGCGTCTTTTCACGACTTCACCGGCGGATGATACACGGACAATCGACGAGTGCCGTTTTTTGCGCCGTCGACGTCCTCCGATGATAGGGCGGAAAATGCCCCTATTATTGATTGCCGGCGTAAATGAATTTCTTATCAGGTAAATTACGCGCTATACGCTTGGCAGTCTACACCGACATCTATTGACCCAAGTGCCTCGGCGAGTCTCTATTTAATTCAACTCCCTTCTGCATTTCTTTTATCGCCGTGATATACGGTTATTCGATGGGACTTAGTTCCTCCTTCCCAACTGTTTGCGGGCGAAACTCTTGGACAAAATCAGTAGGAACGACCGGTATAGCTGAGCCAGAGGGACGGCGAATATTCAAGGGTAACACGCGCAATCTCGCTGGCTCGGTGTTGAGGGTGGATTCTGGGCGTGTCACCCATCTGGCGACTCAGCGCCTATTAATTAATCGACGCACAGCCGAGACTAACTGCGAATTAATAAGCAAATTGCCACGCAATAAAGTTAGCACCAAGTAGAGTGAAGTGAACGAGATGACGGCAGGGAAGCGGTGGTGCAGAGGGTCGCAGGGGGTCGCAGGGGGTTCTAGGTGGCAGGGTATGGCGAGCGTTCACGTCCCTTATATCAGTTACACCCTCTGCGGGGCCACAGATGTGGCTTGCTATTCGCGACCTATCCCCTTTCACCCCCGCTTCAAATCTCCTCCAATCGTCAGCTATCCGCGTCCTTGCCGGGACCCATATAGTTTAATGCCATTCATCCGGTCCCGCTTATAGTCAAGGCCGTATTAAAAATCTGCTAAAAATGTCGTCCGACCAGCCGAAACCCACGTACAAAATTACGATCTTCGAGTTTAATTACTTTGCGATGCCTGCCGGTATGTTATATTAGGAGAGGGGTCCCAAATGCAAGAGAAGGCGGTGTGTCAGCGTTGAGGGAGCATAATCTTCAATACCGTCGAATTCAATTAAATCGGCACAGTCCGTGTAACAGATCCCTTGAACGCCAATAAAAATTCGGGGCGCTCTGTAAAGTACCGGGGATCATGTTCGTGTCCAGTGATTAGCGTTATACGCGTCCAGGCAAAAACGAAAGAGCGTGTATTCAGAAAATTGGTCATTTGCATTCTCTACTCCGATGTCACCGATACAGAACATACCAATACATCGATTTGATGTACATCAATTAATCCTCGCCCATGTCCACGTGCAGCGATAGACGAGAGTAAACAATTATAGTAATAGATTTCATAGAAATTACTTACATTAACATGGAACCGCACTCACATAGTACAAGAGGGCCATACACACAGGCCGTTGAGTAAAACGATCGCCTGTCTCTCGTCCATACGTCACTTCGTCTGAACGCGCTGGCAATAACGATAATAATACTGCATGCAAATCCTTTAATATCGAGCTGATGAAGGTACGCGTCCCCTCTCTTTTGACTCACGACACCCTCGGGGATGTTAGACGCAACATCGCTCTTCCCTGGACATGCCCACCCATCCCGGGTCCTTCGATTCAGTGCAGTTGACACTCTGAGAAATGACGTGCTTCATTATTATAATATCGTCGGCGTTCGTGCCGTACGTGAGCACACGTACGTCCACGCGTAGCTTAGCCAGTTTCATTATATTCATGCACACGCTCCTGCCATTTGTTCCAGGCGCGAGACGGGAAGTGTCCGAGACGAAATGTAGGCGTTTTGTCGTTTTTAACAGACGCTACGCGTGTGCGTTCTCCTATTGACAGATGGGGTCGTCGATTATCATTGTCAGTCGCATTGCTTTCAAATTTAATATAAAGGCAAACTTTCAAGATTCAACGCTGTTGCGGAAGTTATGGGCGAAAAATGATTGCGTGCCAAGTGGTTTATCGTAGAGATATTTGAAGTGACATTAAGTAATTGTGCTCTCCGTTTACGGACGAATCGAGGCCACGACTTCCGATCCGTCCGCAAGTAGGCAGATAGCGGCGCGGGCAAGGTATACCCAGTGCAATTAATTAAAGCGGTGTTTGGCCGTACCAACAGACTGCAGACGATCGTTACACACGGCGTTGCGAGAGGATAGGGCGAAAGGGAGGCCGCTCGGTTGCTGGGATTTGTCGGCCGCGAGGGCGAGAGACTGTATAAGCCACCGAACACTCGTCTACTAGATGTAATACCTGAATACACTCGTACTGAGCGTGTACGCCTGGCTTCTGATAACCCATCGGTATACTTACACAGCGTGAAAGAGCGAGGCGTCATTACCCACGTTACGATGTCAAGAAGTCTCGCGTACCATAAAATGTTAGACTGACAGAGACGCATTAGCAAACGCGAAATGGTTTTCACGCTTCGGTGCAGACCAGACGACCCTGATAATATTTTAATGACGACGCGATAATAAAAGAAGTATTAGCCGGCACTCTCTGATATTGCATGGCTTCAAAGGCGCACAAAAGTGGTTTTCAATCGTACGAACAGGGCACGGTGATTTCGTCAATCCTACTCGGTAATCTGTTCCCTCCTTTTTTCGAAGAAAACTCCGCTCGTAGACATTTAATCCATCCGATTCAGGCGTAACCGCGAGGAGAGCGAGGAGTCTTTTGCCTCCCTTCGGTATACTCTCCGCTTATAACCTACGAACGAGTAGGGTGTATAAGGACGGAAGAGCGGAGGACTCGGAGAGGGAGCAAAGAAGGGAGGGAAGGAGTGAGAGCGAGAGCCTCCTACGAAGTCACCCCCGATTCGCCAGCGTAGACTCTCGTAAAGCTTAAATAAAGATAACCGCGGCTTAGGGTTGATATCATGCTGAGGGGGCGTTACGGCTGGTTGAGTCAACGAAATCAATTTATTCTCCCCTCTCTGCCCGCGAGACCACCCCTCTCAGGTCCTTCCCCATCTCCCACCGTGGCCAGGTCGTGGAAGGGAAAAAGAACATTGCTCGAAAGAATAAATGGCTGCAGGACGTGTACGCGGCGCGCGAATACATCCACGCGCGACGAACGCAAGGGCACACGCAGAAACGTGTGCGCATCGCTCCGTATCCGGCGAAACGAAGAACACGGGGTTGAAGTGCGATCGCGCAGAGACTCATCTGGTTTAATGGCGAGTTTATTTGGGTCGATTCCCCACCTTTTAATCAACAGGATTGCCTCAGACCGCCTACCGACACGGCCACCGACTACCGTGTAGGCCCACATTGTGCCTTACCGCGTAAAATCATCCCCGTGAAACTACCCTTACTCCACCCCTCAGCAATCTCTATTTCTCTCTTCCGCCCGTTCATACCGGCACGCTCGTTCTCCCTTCTATTTATGTTCTTCTTCCTTCTCGTCCGCCGCGTCTCTTTCGTTCGTTCGCTCATGGAAGAGGCGAGAGCTTGTGGGTGCTGGTTGGTGAGATTTCGAAACCACGGGGACGGTTATTACCAGCGGCTAATCCCGAGCTCGTTGCCTCCGCTCATTCCGCTTCTCTTTCTCTCGTGCGCCTTCCCGTCTGCCTCTTTTTGCGAGATAAACCTGTAGTTAACCGGAGCGAAATACCTTTTCGTCGTTGAACCAGACACTCGAGCCGGTGCTTAAGACGAAGACGACTGGGGTGCCGCGAAACGATTCCGGAGCGATTGTGTGCCGGCGGTTTTGTATAAATTCTCTATTGACTAGCGTACACGTCTAAAACTTCACCGCAACGGATAAAAGAAGAACGAAAACGATGAATGAATTACTCCGGTTAATTGTATGGAGAGGCACGCGTGGCAGGGCTCATTTTCGAATTTACGATAGCGATCAGTCACTTACTTTCTCACGATTGATCAAACGCAGTAGTCTGTTTAGTGTCGGTAATCCGTATCGTTGAGGGGCTCCAGGGTAAGAAGGAAGTTCCCTGTAAAGAATAAAAGAGCCAATATGGACGTTGGTCAATCCGATTTCACGGACCCTCCACCGGCCGTCAAATATGTTACTGAATCCCCTCACGCGATTTCGAGCTTCTCGAACCCGGATCGCTGCCTGGACAGTCATAACCGGGATATAGAATGAGAGACCGCAGAGAGAAACGGAAAAGAAAAAAGAACATATCAAGCCGAGGAGTCTGAAAAATTTTAACGAGAGACAACTGTCCTATTCTCTATACAGGTTGAACGTCGAATTAATGCCTTCAATTGCCCGAAGAAAACGGAAATAAAATAATTTATTTCTTCGGTAATGAATGAAATCGGACTATATATGAGTGTCATAAAGAAGTTGCAGGGCAAACGGGATCGGTCACTCGCATTTCACGAAGCTCACAGCAGTCGAACGTATTATTGGAGTTTGCCGCGCGATATCGAACTTCTGGGAGCTTGACCGTCTACTGAACGTCGTACTGGATGAAACTCGGAACTCGGAACACGAGGCGTAGAAGAAAAAGGAAGCTTATACTCCCACCACGACCAGACTGAAACATCGTTTTGACACGGACTAACGCGTTACACCTACGTTGGATGTTGTATGCAGGGTCCGATATGAGAGACGGTACTCTATTATTGAAGCTACGGAGTGGAGATCGGTGTAAGACGTTAGAACAGTCGGACATCGTTACTCACCGCTACCTTCTTGGATCTCCTGCCCAGTCTTGACCACTCACTGCCACTGTCCATCTCGTGAAGGCTGTCCAGCAGATTTCCTCAATCGAATCTGAAATTTATTGAATCAGGAGCCTGTCAGAAACATCGTACATTGTCGAGCGAAGAAGGAAGTTGAAAATGTTCGCGATATATAGAAGGGACTTTACAAGTTTTCGATAGCCGGTCTTCGGCAAGAATCATCAGACAGGTTTTAATTGTAAGAGAAGTATGTTTGTAGACTCAGTGGGATTGGATCGACGAAAAAAGACAAGAAGAAGGAAGAGTAGCCGGTCCAATGGCGGACAAGCCCCAGAGTTTTGTAATTCTTCTCTCCTTCTGGCGATCTACTTCGATCCTATAAATCGTACGCTCAGCAAATAGTAACGCCCAGCTCGTTTTGGTCTGGTCACAATCGGAACAATGACGCGGAGAGTGTACCCTACTGGCAAGGCAGAAATATGGCGGTCCTCCTGCTCGATTCAGTCCGTCGAGTTAGTCGAGAGATAGGAAGAGGGCATAGAGGAACTGAGAAGTAGTGAGCCAGGCGGTAGAAAGAGACGGAGATAGGAAGAGAGATGGTGAGAGAGCGAGAAAGCGAGAAAGAGGTGAGAGAGGAAACGAGATAGGGAGGGAGGAAGTCGCGGCTCCACCTTCTTAATTCAGGGAGAGGCGATAAAAATGACAGAGCCACTGCTCGCCCGCGCTGACTTATATCCATTTACTACACAACGGGTGCCTGACAAAAAATAAGAATGGAATAAATAATAGCTTGCTCCTCATTCAAAGGATAACAAATGCGTCTCTGAAAAGGCTCAGGCTGACAATGGGGTGGAGAGTCGCTTACACACGGTCGCCCTGTCTCCTTCGTTCACTCTCTTTCTCTTTCGGCCTCTCTCTCCTTCTTTCTTGCTCCCTTTCGATTGTTCTTTATCTATCCTTCCGTCTCTCTCGCGGACTCTTTCCGCGGAGAACGCGCGCAGTTGTGTAATGAGAATGCCCGCGTTGCTAGGTCGCTGCCTTTGGAACGGCTCTCGCTGTTTGACGAAAAGAACGCCGAGGCAAGAGAAAGAAATACAAATTACAAGCTCGAGAGTTTCTTGTAACCGCACTTTATCCCCGACTTCATCCGATTCTGCTGATACGTTTTTATGAAAATAGCGTGACTTATCTACGTCGCGCATCTATCTCCGAACCCGGAAGTCGTTGCATTGTAAATAACAGCGAGTCAACGTTATCGAAAAATAAATTCGTAATTTTTCATCGAATTGTATGATAGCCGAGTTCCGAACAAAACTAGATAACTCGTGTCACCTCCGTAGTCAGGTATTGAATGCTAGCGAAAATCTATCTTCGCCATCTATTTGCGTGAAAAAATAAATATTTTTCATTCGTGCCGGTTGTCGTCGAATGCGAGGACACGTTGAACACCGTGTATCTATGCCTCCGTGCGCACGAAATGTTGAAACGCGGGCCGAGGGCGATGCAGTTAAGCCGACAGGGGTAACAATGCACCCCTGACGCGGTTCCCGTGCAACGAAGCACGGCCCTAGACCGCGTCCCACGAAAAGAGCATCCAGACGGGGGTAGGAGCAACGTGTCGACTTATATTTTGCTGTATAGAACAGTCGTAAATCGGCTAAATCCGCGTCACCGGTCAAAAATAGTGGCGACAGACTATAGCAAAGAGGGGTCGGAAAAGGGGCACGGGTGCTGGACGTGCAACATGAAGAGGCGAAACCCATGAGTTTCTATATAGAGGGGGCAATCGGCTGAAGAGGGTAGAGAGGGATAGGAGGGGGTAAGGTGTGCCATACGGATGTACAATGCGAGCGGTCGCGGTCTATTGTTGCGTCCCTGGCCTAATCGGATTAAAGAGTGCACTAAAAGGAGCAAACGCCCAAATCGCATTTATATTAGCTACGTGAATGAGTCGTAAATATTTATGTTGCAGAAAACCTCGCGGAGAAGTGCTACCACCGCTAATCGGTTCATTCGATGTCGTCACAATTGGATCGTCTGAACTGATCGCAAAGCGATCGCCCACTCACGCGTTTCTGCTCGGCAGTCTCCTGGAGACTGTCGCGGTTTGTTGACGAATAATAGCATCCGATCGACAACTTTGTTAGTTTCGTGAATAGCCGGTGCAGGCACGAACGTGACAGTAAAATATTCAATCGCCGAGGCATCACGATTATTCTCCGCGCTACACCTTTATCGTGCACTCTAAATTCAAGAACATTTCCCGTTACCGTCGATTCTTCGCTAATCACCCTTGTACACGCGATCCGCCATTTCTGCGACTTTCCGCCAAGTTGTCTGAAAAATCCGTAGCGCATCCGAGACACGGAAGGACGAAGGTGCGGCGAAGCAGGGAAGTCGGAAGAAAGGGGGTTTCGACGGCATAAAAAAAAGCCAACACCTCCGGCAAAGTGTCGAAGAGCCACCCCCTAATTATTCGGCATCGCCGAGTCTTTAGTCCGTGGGGCGCATCAATCACCGGTGCCTTGTCAGACGACGGCCAAATTCCTGTCCGCGGCACGAGTTCCCTCGTTTCGCTTTCTCAGACAAAAGTTCTCCGTTCGCCGTCGGGTCGCGGCTGCAAATGAGTTTATAAAGGCAATATCTCCGTTCGCGGTGTAGTTCGTCGAACCGCCGTCGCCGTCCTTCTCGTCGTCGTCGCCGGCGTCGTCCTCGTCGTCATTGCCATCCCTTCTCGGGGGGCGCTAATAATAAAGTTTCCTTGGGTGGTTCGACAACGCGTAGACAGATTTTTAAATTTCCCGTCACAAGGAAAGCGCCTCCTCCTCTTCGTCCTTCTCTCCACAGCCGTCTCCACGCTTCCTTCTTTTCACCCCTTCTTCTTCTTCTGCTTCTCCGGGTAAGCACCCCCGTCGGCGAGATTCTTGATATAGCCAACGTGGCACGGCAGTGGGCGAGAGTGGGGTGAGGATGGGATGAGGACGGGATGCGGGCGACTGGGGCGGTTGCTCCCCCAAGACCGAGGGAAAAATTAATAAAGTTGAGGAACAAAGTAAGTTGGATGGCGTAATGCTGCTGCCTCGAGAAGAGGGAGGGTGCTGGTGATGGTTGTAGAGAAAGGAGGGACCGGCGGTGGAAGAGGGTTGTGGAGGTGAACGGGTGGAAGGCTTCCAAGGGTGGACTTTATTATAACGGAGTGTCGACTCTTTTATACTCTCTCCCTGCTTTCACTCCCGTCTTCATCTCTTCTTCTTCTCTTCTTTCTCCGCTTCTTCCGTCTGTTCCTCGTCTTCTTATCCTCCCTCCGCGTCCGCCGTTTTCTCGTCTCTCGTCTTGCATCGCGGTGATAATGTACACGTGGGAGTCTTACTTAGCTTCGGCCAACCAACGTTGTACGCTCTCCTCTTCTTCTTCATCATCATCGTCCCCCGGTTGCTTTTTCTTTGTCGCGACGCTTGCTCGACGAGCTCATAAGGCGGCGGACTAAGCGGGTTACTTTTGTTGTCGCTGTCGTCTTCGTGCTCGTCTTCGTCGTCGTCGTCGTCGTCGTTGTTGTCGACGTCGTTGTCGTTGTTGTCGACGTCGTCGTCTTACTCGTCGGTGGCCGATGTTTCTACGAAAGTTACTTTGGCCACGTCGCGAATTCGTGCATGCGGCCTGTCGCTGGCTTCGTTTCAAGCACGCAACATTGTCGGGGCTGTGTAATCAGCTCGACGAGTGAAGTTTCGACATTGTTTCTATTTCTGCATTTTCTCCGCAAGCTGGCCCCATCATTATCTCGCTGCCTTTTACCTGCGACTTCGTGTTACCCGTCGTACGTCCGCGTTAAATGTTTGACACCGTTCCACGTGTTGTATCTTTTGCATGCGAGCCATAATTACATTGTAATTTCAATTTCCACGTTCTTCGCCTCTGCCGAATATTACCGAAAGGGTCCGACGATGGAAGCCAGCCGCTTTCTGTGTCACGTCTTTCTTCTCGATTGGAATTCGTACAATCGCCTTCATTGGCTTTTTTTTTCAAGAGAATGAAGAGTCGTAGGTATATCGCGGACTGGAAAGATTAAAAGAACGTTAAGAGCGGAGGTGAGAGCGCAAGAAGAGGAGCGAGCATACGAGAGGATCGGAGATCAGAGGGAAGGCGAAAAAGAAAGGAACGAGCGGGGAACGAGGACGGAGATTCGCTCACACCTTTAACTCGATACCAGTCACTACCTATTCAGAGTTTGCGTCAGCGCTTGGACGTCCAATGGCCGACGTCGCGAAGAGCGACAGAGAGTCGGCTGGACGCGAGTGAACGAACGAGCGAGACGGGACAGGGCGGAAGAGAAACGAGGAGAAAGAACGGAGACGAGAGCGGCAGAAGAGAGAGGCGAGAGCGCAGGAGAAAGAGAGTAGATTACTCGCGCACCGGTTGATGGACAGCGGCGCCAATTTGACGGTCGGAGGCTTCGGCCACGTGGGGCTCTTTTTTTCGGGGGAGGCACCCTCCCCCACGGGTGACTGCCGAGAGCCGCTGAATATTGCATCGGCCGTTTGAAAGGGCTGCAGTGCCGAGAGAGGAGGAGTGAGGGAACGAGAGAGCGACCGAGAGAGCGAGAGTGATGGCGGAGAGACGCGGGGGGAGATAGAGAAAGAACGCTGTGGAGAGAGGGACTATGGGGTGAGTAGATACCGTGCCAGGGGTGTACGAGGAGAAGGGTAAAGGGGAGGAGAGGAGGTGGAGAAGGAGGAGATACAGCGTTGGGTGGCGTCACACGCTACCTACGCTACCACCACCTGCCCGCCTCCACAGGCGCCTCCATCACCGCTCGTCGCTGCATATCACATGTCGGTCAAACGCCACTCTGCGCCAGCAATGAAATTGCCATACACCCGTATGGGTGTCCATATATGCGCGTCCACATACGCCTGTGACGTGCGCGCGAGTGCACATGCGATTCGTTACTTCGTGTGCACGCTTCGACGCGTACACGTGTGCGATTCTATACACATGTGCGCCCGCGCATGAGACTGTGTACGCCGACAGGTACGCGGGGCCTCTCTATCGCGGGCATGCGAGCGAATTATTTATTCCGCCGGGGCGTCGTTTGCCACTCCAACCGATCATCGCCAGCCGATTTTCGACGG
The DNA here is from genome assembly GCA_033815515.1 of Cryptocheilus praepositus. Lineage (NCBI taxonomy): Eukaryota > Metazoa > Arthropoda > Insecta > Hymenoptera > Pompilidae > Cryptocheilus > Cryptocheilus praepositus. The sequence continues at coordinate 1,188,341 of JAWWQZ010000069.1, read as the reverse complement.
CGCCGGATCGTCCTCTGCACTCACACACGCCGACCTATCTTTCGCATCGGAGAATCCCTCTTTGAACTGAGACTCATGGAAAAACGCGACCGAATTGGACGTCACGATTGCCAGGTGATCTCTCTGAGGGCCGATTCTCTCCAAAGCGCCCGACGATTATGAGAGAATTTCCCGATTTTTTTCACCCCTTCACGCAATTAGACGGCTCGCTGAGCGCAGACTCTGATTACAGCAGAATGGATTCATCTGAAAATAATCTGCGTTATTCGAAAGCTAATTTACGGTCATTTTCGTATCACGTATAGACAGAACTGTTCGTTCGGAGACGACCAATAATTGTTTCTGCTCAATGAATCCGCATCGTTTCGTCTGCTAGACCCTCGAGTCTTTGCAGAGGTGAAATACTAAGGCATCGCGCAATTTGCGTCACACTGACACACTGACAATGAGAGCACTTAACATCGTGAGAAGAGCAACCAAGGTGCGAAAAAATGAAATGTCGAATCTCGGGGGGGGTCCCTTCAAAGGCACGGAGGCGTTGCGGACGAAATGGCATAATCAGGGATAGGCCCAATTCATTAAGGAGTTTAAGGGACGAGGAAGAGCGAGAGAATCCTTAATGGTTTTCTCAATTACGGTCGGAGTCTCGGGTCGGGAGTCAAAGCTGGCCTAGTCACCGGTAATAAAATAAATTACGAAGGAAAATAGTGTGGTTATTGGCTTACCGTCTCCGGTGAAATCAATAGTCCATAGAGATTATGAATGATGCATTTACTCTCTATATCGGTTACTTCTTCGACGGGTATCAATTTGTTGCCAAGGCGCGACATGAATATACAATTACGCCTTCTAAAATTGTCGTAGATATTGGCCGAGCGGAAATAACAATAAATCCGCGCTACATATAGCCCCTTTGAAAGTGTCAATCGTTGATGGCAAAAATTAGCCGGCTTCCGGCTTGATTCCCGGCAGCGGCGGAATGCACGTATGAAACTAATTAGGAAAACGTTTCCGATCGCTCGCCTCTTTACGACGTTCGACGCGCTCATCTCGGCATGGCGATAAGCAATCCGGTCGCGTACAAGTCGAACCAATCCCGCGAGGATTGCGACGAACGAGAGGAGCCATTACCGGCGGAAAAGTGAGATCAAGATGCCGGTGGCGTCGCGACGCCTAATGAACCCATCAGCTTGGCGCGTGCCCTCCGCGCCGAGTTGTGATTAGACTGGGCATTGGCTCCGATACCGAAACTTAACCCCGACAGGGTTCTGCCGCGTTTCAATTATACCCAGGCTTCTCCCGACAGTCGTTACTTCTCGGCATATTGTTGGCGAAGGAGAATGCCAGAGCAGAATGGCGTAGCAGAATATCGGAGCCTAAATGGTGTCGGTGCTGTCCAGGAACGCGAATATGGCGATTACTCTGAGAGAATAACGATGTTAAAACACGGAGGTACATATGGAAACGAGATCCTTCAGTATGCGAAGTGGGCGAATACGTTTTGACTCGATTCATTATTCCACGATAGGGGATATGTGCAATTGAACACAGTCATATTATTATATCGAAGGGATATTAGAAAGTATCCTCAACAGTCGGTTACGTTATCCTCAGTACGTGAGCGACGTTTTAGTTATGACACAGCGACAGGGACATACGTCAAAAGGCATTGCAATGGCAACACGTGGTTATACAAGTATTAGAGTGAAAGAATGAGAAACAGACGAAGAAGAGACGAAGAAGAATCGAAGAATGGACGTTGGACGGGCGTGGGCTCGTTCGAAACGTGTTTTCACGAGTGAGCGTGTAATGACGAATAATGGGCCCCCTCGTGGACGGCCTCGTCCCGAAATTTCTACGCTGCGTGGCGCATGAGAAGAGCGATCAAGAATGACTGATGGTCACGACTATCGCGCGGCCAGAGAAAGGGAGAACGCAGGGAACAGGTAGCTTCTCAGCCTGTGGGAGTCACATCCTGAGTCCTGAATGAAGAAAGAATCCTCCGATTCCCGGAACGTGGACCTGCTCCGTTCGTGTGTGCCTTTTCTTTCTCTTCCTTCCCTTCCCGTCGTCGAGACGTCCATTCGACGTCAACGACAGAACGAGAAAGAAAAATGCTCCTCGTCCCTGGTGGCCCGCCAAACATCAGCCTCGTATTATACACGGCCCTTTCGTAGCTTGTAAATACACACGCACGAGGATTATGGATGCTCGCGACTCGCGCCAGTGTTACTGAACGCTCCTTCAACCTGAGCTGAAGAAGAAGAGAGAGAAGGAGAGACTAAAGAGCGAGAATGGAGGAGCATGGCAAGGGAGGACAGCCGTAATAGGCTTAAGGGCAACCGGAAAGGTACGACTGCTCGATTCATTTCAAATCAGCTCCAGACGACTCTCTCTTTCCATCTCTCTCTTTGCGCCTTGTTTGCTCGTCTTAAAAGAGTCGCACGATAAAGACCGGTCACGTAACTAATACGTGTTTACCTACGCACTGGCTTTTCGTAGACATCCTATGACATAGGGGCCTTGCCCGTGATCCTTGACGATGCCGTGCGCTTCCGGTAATAACTACCTTGTAGAGATGAGCGTATTTTACGACATAATCGGCGGCAGGCGTCTGTCTACTTTTGACACTTGCATAAAGAGTTCGACGGTAAACCGATTTAAAAAAATAATGCTTGTATCTGCGGATTACGTTCTATCAAGCCTAGCCCTGGGTAAGCTAACCGATTACCCCAATGTGACTAAACGTATGTACGAATAGAACTCTGAATTATGCGAAACTATAGGGAACCATTTATACGACGCTCTATCTGTTTCCTCTATCCTCGTACATTCAACGAATGTTGAACTGGCCGAATGTAACTTATGTAATACATGAACGTAAGTAAGCACTCGGCCATGTATGACAGCGGTCTCTCCCATCGTCAGCTGGCATCGTGTGAATGCATCTACAATAACGTGTCAATCCCAGGGCAAACCGAAACGCGGAAGAATCTAAAAAATGTATAGGAGCGCGTATTTGGCCACAAACGAGTCTGTCTGTGATATTCGAGGCTGCACGGAATACCATCGCGTCCGAGCCGGTTATTTGCAGGACACGCTGGAAATAGACAACGAGAATACGAACTGAATGATTTGCGAATTCGCAGGAATGGCGGTTAATTAATCCGAGACGAGCGGCGAATAGCACGGATTTCCGTGAAACATTGATTCGATAGACCGACCCTGCTTTAATACAACTGGCGAACGTACGCTTAACGCTATTTAACTTTCATTACGACCACGTAAGCTGAGCTTTATTGATATTTGTTTGCCGGAGCCAGAGCCGAGGATAAGATACTTCAGTCACGCCTGCACTGTCTCAGCGAATCGCTGCAGATGACGTTGACGTTTCGAGTTCTCGTCGATGAATCAGAAAAACATTTAGTGAAACTATTTCCGTGTATCGACGGACAAAGTTTGCAGAAGAAAACAGGTCGATGAACTGCCATGCGACCCTTCGTACGCGCTGTTAAATTTTTATGGAAGTTATTCTATTTGACTGGAGAGCATGATCTGAATATTCGTTGGATAAAGGCAAGATTATAGTAAAAACGGCATTTTTTCAGCACTACCCTCTGCGATTACTGGGAGGGTGCTTTAAGCACTCGGCCCTGAAGGAGAAATTTCCCATTCTCGAAACGATTCGACTTTTACGGCTGTAACGATCGCGAGCCGCGTTAAAAAGGAGTCGTCACTGAAACGAAGAGTGGTTTTATAAGCCCTCCCCGCCGCCTACCGTCCTTCCTTCCCCTTCGAAGACTATTACGATGCCTGAATAGCGAGACATTGACGCGAGCCGAACGAAAGCAGCCTTTTCGCTCTTTTTACGATTTGTTTACAGCACTCCCCGCCCACGCCTCTGACGTACCCCATTATGCGTTTCAACGGCTGCGTCCCCGCGGACGATTTAATCCCACTTTGATCGCAGCACAACGAACCACTACACTTTGTCGTTTGCGGTATCTCGAACTGAAGTGCCTTCGACGAAAACGAAATAAGGTCACGTTGAAACTATGAAAGAATAGTATGGAGATGTCCTAATCTCGGCGAATATACAATTCGCCATCAGGGGCTTTGCAATATTTGCATTCTCAAGCAACATATTTCGCAAGGTAGCACGTGTATACAGCACATTGAACGAAGTAGAAGAAAGTTGTGTCATATACCCGACAATTCTAAAGGCCCATAAATTAATGAACCTGTGGAGAAATCGGTCCTCGGTACGGGTCGAGCGGATTCTGGTATGTAGGCGCGTAAGCGCGAACGTTATCTTATCCGGTGGTGGTTGCTGGTCACCAAGGGGTATTCGTACTTAATTCCTTATCTTGTAAAGCAGCGCACTTAAGATTGCCCACCCCCCTTCGCCCTGTCCTTCCGCAGCTACACTCCTTCGTCAGCAATCCTGGTGAGTGGCGTCAAGAGGTTTTCTTTCAACGTGTGGGCAAATAAGTGGCTCGCATTGTTCCGCGATCTATGTGTACGCGGGTCGAACAGGTTGCGTGGGCAGACCGGATGATCGTCGTACAGGTGACCGTTGGTCATCGTGATGGCAGCACCAGCCAAGAGTTCCTTTCTCTAAGGACGTACCGCTTTCGACAACCCGGTCGACCCGTTCAACCCATTCGACAAAATTTCAATTTCTCTTGCATTGTTAGTGTGTCAAAATTTTATACCGGTAGAAATAATGTTTCTAATAATTTATCAGATATGTGAAATGCATTTTTATGTAGATGAAAACAAATGATGGATAAAGTTTGCGAACTATACGTTACGTGACAATAATGTGATAACTGAAGACCCATCCCTGCTCGGGACTGAAAACATTTTTCGGTGAATACTGTATCGTGCACGCGAAGTTCTCAATAACATTGTCTGTACTGCCGTTATAATATATAGGTAACCAACAAAAATATTAAATTTCGCTCGAAACTGAACCGTCTACTGTCCCAGAAAGTCAGGAGATTGAAACGTAAGCCAGTTCCGGCCCCGTTTTGAAGGAGTACAGGATATGCCGGAATGTTTGGTGACTGATGCACGAAATGGCATACCATCAATCCGGGCCGCTACGAACTACAGCGGAAATACCTCCGAGCGACGTATCGCACATATCTAAATTAAAACTTCTCGTATGCATCCGTTTTACATAACTGAAATACGTTTCCTCTCCGGTCGAATTCTGTTTCGTTGCTATGTTCCTATATCGGTTTACATAAATAACTGTGCTCACGGAAAAGAAAGTAAAGAACAAGAATGCTGAAGTCGCGCAAGAACCGAAAGGAAACGAACTTGTCCGCGAGCAGATCGAAGGAGACTTGACCATTCTGACTGCGTTCAGAGTCAGTGGCACAGCGATTGCACAATACTTGCAAAAGCAACCAACCACGTTTGGGATCGCACCCCCCGCGGGCAAAACCTTTTAGCCTTCTGGTCGACGTACGGATGCGGCGCTCGTCATTTGGTACGGCTAAAATATGCAGCAGAGGGTCAGTGGTGGTGAACAGGGGGTGAAGAACAAACGAAATGGGACGGGGACGAAGGATACGCAGACGGTGCCTTAAAAAGTGTCCAGTCGCGAACAACAAATTGACAGGGTGACTCTTCTCGTCTTATGTACCAGCGGCGTTCACAGTGGGGGTGGGACAGTCTCGTCCGCCTGAAAGGGAAAAGTCGTGTTTTCCGGTGCACCGTGCCTAAAGAGCTGTCGTCTCCGTTTCTTCAAAGACGCTACGTCTACATCTACTCTGTGGAAGCGAGCTACGAGATGTATTCTTGTTTTCCTTATACGACCAGAGCTCTTGTAGCTTATATAGCATTGCGGGCTTTTACCTATTTCCAACGGTACAGACGCTATACGCTTCACGACATTCTTATTGAAAATGAACACAATAGTGACACGAACCGGGTTATAATTAGTTACTGATGGAAAGGAAAATTTTTTGTAGGTCCAACATAATAAGGTTCATAACCAGTTTGGTTGAGCTTCCGTATAATCTCTTCTTCGATCCTGTCCTTTGTCCTGCCTCCTCCTACTGCGTATCTGTATCTTACTCGTGCTATCGTCCTGGCTGGAGATGAAAATGATTTTAAAGAAACCAGCTACCGTGCGCGGGATTCCTGCGGTGAATGAAAAATCGTTTCGCCACAGAAACGAACGGGCAAACGGACAAACGGACAGACGGATGGGACGAGAAGCCGGAGAAGAGACGGTACGGACGGAGGCGGCTCGTTAGGTTCGAAATAGTTGGGCCACTACTAATTCAGGCTGACATAATTGGGGGTGTTTGTTACCTGCACACCCTCGTACGAGCGCTCCTCGTACAAGATCGTATAACGAAGAAGAACATGGAAAACCTCTTCGGGCGATCCTAGGGGTCGATAGGCGATGCTATCGTCGCCCGACAGCTTGTAGCCTCATCCTCCACCTCCTCCTCCGCCTCACCCTCTGACGTCGTTCCTCCCCAAGCGCCTTCTCCTTTACCTCCCACCTTTTGCTAACCTAACCGCCCGCCCTCTCCTTTGACAGCGTATATCGTCGTTTCCTACCATCTCACTCACGCTCACGAAAATTTCTCTTTCCATCTCCTGCTTCTTTTTCCTTTAAACATCTCGTTCTCCTTCTTCCATTCACCCACTGTCCGGTCAAAGTGCATATACGTGTGCATACTTGGACACACCTATATAGCAAGTTAGTCGATGACCCTCCGATAACCAGAAGATAGCCGCCTGATATTCGCAAACTGGAGACAGTCCTACAGACCCGTTCCACCGTGAAATTCGTACGTACCTACAGGTCCCGTGAAAAAGTGTCGCTTCGAGGACAGGGCGACTTTGATATGCGGAGCACGACGTCGGCCGCGTCATTTTATCGTCTAGCCATACTTGATTACATTTGCGTGAAAAGGAACGTGGGGCTCCATACTCATCGGAGGCACGGCCGACACACGATTTTAATTTTTATACAACACCGGCCGACACACGGTGTTCATAGCTTTATCCGCCTTTCTCCCGGCTCCCCCGAGCCTTTGTACTCGCGTATCAAAAACCTCCTCTCGCCATTAATCCCCCGAATATTCAGCAAGACAGGGCAAACACGCGACATGAGCGTCGATTTCCAAATACGTCGTCCTTACCCGCTGACAGTATCGTCAGACCCGATTCCCTTGAATCGTCCTATAGGAGTCGCAGTAACACTCAGACGCCGTCCGAGTTTTATTCACGACGATTACGGACAGTGAATCGAATGTGGCCGCGCTTTGTATTTCTGTATCACCGATCGCGGTCGTACGGTAACCCCGGGTCTGATTTACCGCACGGCGTGACGGCAGATCCTGTCTGATATTTCACGTATTGCACGAGCCGCAGCCGCGATGCATTTGCTTCGAAATCATGCAGCGGGTACCCTTTCCGACAATTGATTTCGATAAGGTCTCTATAGGTATCCTCGTCCTCGATATCTCTGAGGAAGGGTATTGGAATCCAACTTGCCATCTCGTTGCAATCCTGCGGGTACCAGAATTTACATACGATACCCGTTATTGCTCGGCACTGACACAACGTCTTGATAAGTTTCCAGCGTCTATGATTTTTGACAGTATGTACCGGCGCGATGGTAGTTTTTTTCCAGTAACCTTAAATATGCCGAATTTTGGTTATTTTTCCTTTGAGATTATTATCCTTAATCGCTTTTACATCGGAGCACTCTTTTCATACGAGTAAAATGACACGCCCGTGGCTAGGGCCGAGGGTGTTTGTGTAGCAACAGGATGACAAACCGAAACGAAAGAAGATAGTGGCGAGAGACGAATGGGCAAATATCTCGATCCGTCGACAAACAGCCGGTCACACGTACGCATATAGCCGACGAGAAGGCGGTCAAAAGTAACTCGAAAAATCCGCGGGCTGTTGTCTCGAGGTACCGTGGAAGGATGTTATTTGCGCGTGGGGGCGAGGGCAGAGTTTCGTTCATTCCTGGGCGCTGTTCAAGCAAAAACCGACGGATTTAAACTCGAGTCAAGTGTGTTGGCTGATAAAACTCGAAACATCACGCGTACGTGTAAACTGTGCCGAACCCTGTTCTGGCATATTTCGCTCTTAACCCTCCTACTCGAGTAACTCCGAACAACTGCTCTACGCCGACAAAGCGTTGCGTTTCTAGCGTAAAGTTACACAAGCGCGTCAAATATACGCATCCCTCAAGTATTGTAACTAAAAATCTACGGCGCGTGATGTCAATTTTCGCTTCAAAACAAAGATATCGACATGCCTGGTAATTATGGTACAGTGGAATCCCGAAAATGTAGAGAAAACGTATGGTAACGATCGAAGGATGTAACAGAACGAATTTCAAGAATTTCAGCGCCACACATGCAGTCTCCCCGAGGCCCGCTGGAACCTGACCCATTTTTTGGAGTATCGCCTCCTTGAATGGAACGATATGACCACCCATGGGGCTACATGTGTTCTGCAAGTTTTCCAAGGAACGATAAGTCTCGGAAAGGAGAAATCCCCTACTGATCGTGCGGTCGTGACAGAAAATAGCCGTTCCCTTTTTTGCCGTTGGCACCAGAAATTCTGGGCATCACGTTTCGTCCGTTCTATCTCCTCGTACGATAATGCGAATCGGGTTTAGGATACTGCGTAACGTGACGTATGATTAATGCCGATTTAGTTGTATACGCGCCAGGCAAATAATAGGCTCCTTTTCCGCGATGGCAGCAAATCGAATCGCGCAACCGGTTCATAAACCGCACCGGGCGGACGAAGAGCAGCAGGTACGACGTCCAGGCGTCGACAATCACGCTGTGATTAATGGCATTCAAACAACATGCAGTCGTGATTCGCCGCATTAATGCTTAGCAATTATGCCGAGTGGCGCGCGAATGAAGAATAGGCGCCGTTTGAATCGATCAATATTTATCACCGTCGCGTAGTCCGTTATAAAACGCTAGCGACAAAGAGAATAGTCTGCGAATATATTGTCATCATTTTCTCATGCCCTCCTTGAACTGCATAATGCTCCTGTACATTATTGCATATCCTATCGTAGTTCTTTTCGCTTAGACACTTTGCAGCCTATTTGAAATACGCCTGATAAATATTACGCGCACATTGCTGTTTTTGAACAATCTTGTAACAGTGAATTTATACATGCAGTACACTGTCTGCGCGCCGAAAAATTTCCATAGAAAAGCGATTAAGGCTGCAAATTAGAAGGATGGAAATTAGATTCGTACACGCGGTTAAACAAGTGGAAAGAATATATCGTAATAGACATTGAGCTGGAAACTTTACTTACTCTATGGTCAGACAGCTATGTGCTATCTTAAACCCTTCGATGCTGACTGTGTCGATACACACGACGCGCGCGTTGACGACGTTGAAAGAGCCAAAAGGGAACCGCGAATGTAAATAAACAAACAATCCCACGTCAAGTTCAATCCTTCAAAACCATGGCGCGTGAGGCAGGGCGCGAAGAGTAAGAAGATGACGGGGCGAGAGAGACTCAACAGGGAAGAGAAGTCGAGAGCTCAGCTGACGACATATTATAACAAAGTCGTATAATATGACTCCGTTGGCCTCTGACTCGGTCCTCTCGTGTCGTGTTTACGGGTCTTCGAGACGAGCGTGTTTCTCTTGCCCAGGCTTAATGGCCATATTTTCGGGGCCCGAGGAGCCGTAAAAGTGACAAAAAACGGCAACACTCGTGAGCGCATGTTCCACGTCTGTCAGCGGCCTTAGGTGCTCGAGGATGTTTCACGAAGAAAACGAGGCGTGGTACTACACATGCGCGCGTGCTCGAGCGTACTCTTCTTTCCAGAGCACGATAAGACAAGTAACGACGCTCCCTTCTTTCAACAGAATCACACGGACAGAAGAAACACGTGCGTTCCTTGGCACATTTTGACTGTCACGCGAAAGACGTCGGTAATGTCTCGTTCGAGAGTGCAGAGAATTAACACTTCTTACGCTTTGATCGCCCCTTCGACCGGACGTCGTGATCACTTTTGTATTACGTCTGCCGGCTGATAGAGTTTCGACAATTACGGCGGAATACTCAGTGGAAATAATTTGCCGCTGTGAAATATACATCTAAAAGTATAATTCGGGCGATGGAGAATTAAATTAATAGCTTTCGACGGCTAATAGGAGGCGGACGAAAAGTCGTTATTCTCGGTGCAGACATTATTCGTCGACCGAGAGCGATCGAGCTTTTCTTCCTCGTGTTACATTTTATCCGAGAATAGATTAGCGCCGGCGACGACAACGGCGATGAAGCAAATTTAAATATCGAATATATTAAATTAATAGGCACAAATTACATCGAGGAAGGGGACCTTTTGTAGAATTTACATTGCACCCGGAAAAAGATTTCGATAACATTAGCTTACTCACCTATTTATGAGTCTATTCGCGGACATTAGCTCGAAAGAAACTCCCAGAAATCGTCAGCCGAAACCGTGAATAACCCCGCGGCCTGCTGGTATTTATAAGCAACAAATGACAAAGGTGACAAGGCGAGAAAATCGTGCTGCGTCCCGAATTTATGTTTCGCCGTCAAACGAATAGCTCGCACATTTCTCGCGAGTGCCAAGTGACGTGCCTCAAAATACTTCCTCCACGGGTACGTAGATTACGTACGTGCATATACATCGTTGCGAGTATAGGTGCTCGTTCACACATCTACTCTTCTTCGTGAACCTAAGGTTATTCTGGCTTGTCGCTCTGTTCGGATGTTCGTCGCAATTCGCGCATATCATCAGCACTTTCCTTTCCGTTCATTCCTCAATTCCTATTATTTCCAGACAATGTTACAGACAGGATTTATCGATCGTGCGAACGGAAATTATATAAAGTGTGTATGACCGCATTATCAACCGTGCATAAGCAAGTATTTGAAGTATATGTTAACAGAAACTGTACTTTGCCTTGGTTCGTGTGTGCACATTTACATGTTACATATTTCCTGCGAATAGGCACCTCACACCGTCTTCATTACTTGCTTTCTTCAAAAACGTAGGTATAATTACACCACCTGATAAGATAGGTGAAATATCAGTTTCACATTAAGATAAAGTCGTCGAAGAGGTACATACATTTTGGGTCTCATCCAAAGTAGGCGAAAATAAATGTGAGTGTTCCAGTCAGGTCTAGACTGTTGACATTTTTCATTGCTTTATGCATCATTGACTGATTGAAGAGGAACGATAGAGTCAGGGAGCCTCTTAGCAGATTAGAAAGAAGGCATCTCAGGTTCGTGAGAGAAACCTTTGCATCGAGATAGCCGACAGACTGGGTCTTTCGAGATCGCCCGCGAACAATAATGACGCGAGAAGAACGGCGTCTACTTCGTGGGGCGAAGAGCGAACACGAGAGTAGGTCCTGGCTTCGTGTCCCCCTGTTTCTCTCTCTCTCCCTCTCCCACTCTTCCTCATGTCGCTGTGTTTTTTATCGGCGAGATAAACCGTCTTGGCTGTTAAATGCGTCGGTTTAACATAAACACCGATAAGTCGGCCGCGAGAGACCCGACGACACTAACCAGACGCGAAAACCAGAACGACTCCAGGCGACCACTAAAGAGAACTTCTCTCGTCTCATCTCTCTTGCCCTAACGCGTTTTCCTTTTTACTGGCCGTCGTACAGACTCATACTTACCCTTTGCCATTCTTCACAGCTGCTTACACATTCGCCCCTCATATAAAAGATCTTGAGCACATCGGTAAGAGTCACGACTAAATGTTACGTTGATAGAAATTCGTAGCGAACGATATAGTGTTCGTGTTGAGTTGTTTTCGAAACAGTATGTACAGTTTTAGAGCGTACAATGTTCCTATATACGCCAATGTATGCAATTACACGAGCATCCAAGGTGGAGGACACGCGCGTGGCTGCGGTACCTAGATTGCTTGGAACACTTGACGATCGATATGAGAGACATCGTGTGCCTTCGACAACCGGATGAGGGATGGCCGCTGACAAATACCTGTCTCGCGCAGCTTCTATCGCCACGTGGCTTGAGTCTGCGACTCTTCGTCGTGTAGCGTCCGCCCGAGACGATATTGACGACGCGCACTTGTTGGCAAGACAATCGCGGCGCATTCACCGCGTATTTATTGTAAATATAAGTTGGCGCGGTCCGGTGTTCGTCACATTGTCTCAGCACTTTGTTGCGATTTGGCAATATATGCGTTGGAAATTTTATGGGCTCCGATTCGTGCGTGGAAAAGACATGTGACTTAAGCGTACGAGGTACTAAGTGGTAAAATGCGTGTCGACTACGGAATGATTCGTGCATTGATTACGGCAATTAACGTAGAAACTGGTTTACTATTAACTATTGTTTCCTTCCGTGCGCTAATGATTCACTGATATTGTAAGGCATGTTCAATAATTTGTTACCGTTTGTTGCGGTGTTCTTGTCGTAGGAGAATGAAGAACGAGATCGTCGGCGGTCAGAAGCATGCCACTGACATAAATTGCAACATTAGCGGAACCCATATTGTCTATAGCCGACCACTTCGTGGATGTCGAATTGGACTGCACGTGCGTGCGCACGCGTTTCGCATATTCTGTATCGTGCAAGCCACATAACGCGCACGCGGAAATACACACGTAACGCTGGCTCTCACCGTCAGTGTAATTTACGAGGGGTCGGCGGGGGCAGATATATATTCGATTATCGGCGATCGGAGAACGATTATCGACGATTGGCGCCGGGCCCATAAATTTTCGAAGGGATTCCCCGTTGCCCGACGACCTCGCGACCGGCTATCTTTCTCTCTCCTGCCTTGCCTCTTCTTTTTGTCTTCTCTTTTTCCCCTTTCTCGTCCCGAACCTTCGACGACGATCTTCGACGACTGGCCTCTTACGGCTACGATGGTCGTCCAGGTACGTACAACGACGTCGATTGTAATGGTCCGTTCCTGCTCGTTTACCGTGGCGAGAGACAGAGTCGGGATTCGATGCTACGTATTGCTTCGAGGCAGAGGAGCGCGCAAGTCGCCAGAGGATTTTGAACATCGCGATGATCTTTGACTCGACGACACAAGTCCTTGCGGTTTATTGCTCGTTGACTGACTTGCGCAATCGTGGGTCTTACTCGAGATTCCTTTCATTGAGATTACACAAGGCAACAAATGAAATTCGTCGAAGGACGAAATGTCCTGTACGAATACTAATTTTGACATTGTCGCGGTTTGGTATCCACATGACGAAATGTACTTGTTGCAGCGAGTAAAAGTCCTGGGCGATATGAAAATGTTAAGGCCTTCGTCAAGGTAATTGGCTAATTTGCGCGTTAAGAATGATTGAAATTACGACCGACAAAGTTTTGAAATGCAACCTCTCACAAATCGTATACAAATGTGCCAGCGTTCATGAATATTGAACTACCGAGAATGGCAGCTCTTCCTGCCAGTTATGAATTTGACTTGCCAAGTAACTCGCGCTACTTTCATACAGTGTATGTCTCACAACGGAGCGCAACGGACAATGTTCGCAGCAATGTCAACGGTGATGCAAATTAGGCGACGTCGCGATTATCGTCGGAGGTAGTCGCGCGGTAAGACATTAGGCTTCGAAAAAATCAACGAGTCCGTTTGCAATTTTATCGCCCGTTCCACTTGGTGCGGAGGAAATATTGGGCGACAAATCGTGAGAGGGACTGCTTGCAGAAGCGTCATGGCAGAGAATACTCGTTTATCAGTCTAAGAAGCGCGTTCTCAAGTTTCTTAATTTTTCAATAACTTTCAGCCAGTCACTCGACGATTCGAGAACGCGCAGCGTCTTTCGTATCTGCCTCGTCACGAGTTTACGATGTCGAAGATAAGGCTCAACCCGACGACCGGACCCGCATAATATAAATCTTCCCGATCTGTTTGCTTATAAAATACAATCTGACGACTGTGTATAGACGAAGCTCAAGCGGACGCGACTTAGCGTGCGTTAGTCACGTCGTAATATATTACGGCCGAAATGCCGGTCGTTGACGCTCTTTGGGTTTGTTTGGCCGAAGCTTAATGGACGCACCTCAAGGACTTTCCACGTGCTTTATAGCCTGCAGCACCGTTTGGACTCCGTCCAATGTCCGTAGCACTCGCCACTCTTGCCTTCGTTGCACCCTTACAGCGCCCTTCTGCTACCAAGTGTGTCGAGAATCATTAACTCGAGCTTGTCCACCGGACTCTCGACATTTTTCTCAAGTTTCTACATTCCGACATCCTTTGCGAACACTTCGGATCTCCATGTCGACGGTTCTCCGTTTATTGCACTGGCGTTTTAATATCGCAATCGCGGTCACATTCGAATGACAGCGGTATTGTAAAAATTCGCAGATGCGCATCGCGACGGTCTTTATTATCGGGAAAATCGCAAGCCCTCCTTGACAAAGCGAGGGAGTGGTTACGCCGTAGAGGGATCGAAAGAAGTTTTCTGAGAGAGTTAACTCACTCGCGGGGGTTATTTATCGCGCGGTGCGGCTCGACTTGCTGCAACCTTTACCGCATTTTGCTCCCCCGTTTCGTGCCAGTTATGTCGGTGACATGGCTTCGGTCCTAATGAAAACCCAACCCTTCGAAGGGTCGCTGCGCTTTTCTTAGCTGCTTAGGCCGCTGTCAAGGCACGGAAGATCGCTGAAACATTCATTATTTTTCCTCCCCCTCACCCCTCATTCGCCCTTCAGTCCGTTTCTTTGTTAATATTTTACGTAATTAAATTGTTACTTGCGAAGCCTTTAATTCATACGTACTTTTGCCTGTTACCTATAAATATATCTACGGCAATTAAAAAGTGAGATTATACACGTCGTTGTCACCGCAGAATTCCATGTCGATGTCCACTGTCTGGGACTGAATGACAAAGTAGAATTACATGTAACTTTCTTATCTTGCCGTATTCGACCTGACTTTTGCATATCGAGTGCGATGACGAACGATAAAGATATCGTGGACTGGTTCTACCTTCGCCGTTAAAAAAAAAACATGTAATATATGTAAAATAAAATTCAAGTCCATGCGTTTCACTGGCATGTTTTCGAGTCGAGCAAACAACCACATATACCAACCACGTGATTCTGCACTTTGTTGCGCACTTATCTGGCTTGCACACTTTATCGCAAAGGAGCCTCCCTAATTATGATATTCGTCCGTTTCATCATTTGAGCCGCCCATGTGCATTTTCTACGTCGCTAAAAGGTTCCTTCTCGCCTCGTTTTATGCGACTTCCGATGGAAAAGTAAACTCACGCGAAGACACCCAGAGGCAATCTCTGAGCCCCTTATCTTGATGAGTCCAGTTCTCGCTCGGCGTGATCCTAAGAATGATGATACACGCGATTCTGCCCGACTGACTGGTTCTCCTTTCGTCTTTGACTGTTGCAACTGGAGAGACCATTAAGGCAGAGGCGAGTTCTGGGATACGCACGAGTTCCATGCCAGCTGCTGCTGCTGTTCAACAAGCGTGTACGCCGACACGGCGACAATAATCATAAAGTTCTACGATAACGAGAAGGAGAGGGAGAGAGTGAGGGAGAGAGAAGTACAGAAACGAGAAAGGCATGCGACCAGGGTAAAGAGACCTCGTGACTACTGATTGAAGCGGCTTCGACAATGAACCGTCGATGAATGGGTGCCCTTCTCGCCCATCTCTTCTTCCGGTTTTATTAACTAAGGCGTCCATTAAAGGCCCCAGGGGTCAAGGTATAGCGCTCGATGGTTCCTGCAAATGAGATACGAGCGCGTAAATACCCGCCGCTTCTGAATGCCGGCTCTTGTCCAACCTCGTACAGGGTCTGGTCTGAAATTGAAATTTACATCGTCGTTGCTCCGCTTTCGGAGCTCGCTGATATGTAAGAGTTTGGGCCCCGTTGAACAGAGAATCTTTATCCTAGCGCTGATTGAGCGGCGGATTGATTTATCGCTTCCTGTAAGTAATTTAATCAAATCCGTTGAGGTAACGCGAGTGCTGTCCACGTCATTTCGTCGTATCTGTTCACGTCTATTTGATTTTCAGCTATAAATTGGAGAGCTGATTCTGAAATGAACCGAAAGTTGTTTCGCATCTGCGGTAGAGTGGTACATCGGTGAATCACGTACACGTGCATTCTATTTTCCAGCGCGCGAGTTACACACTTGTGCATATACCTCCTGTAAAGCATCCAGCAGCAATGGCAGACGTTAATTAAGTTCCGTTAAGAGTTTGCAGAGAGTGCCGGTCCGCCCTCTCGCTCTCTTTCTCTTTTCCCTCCAGCGTTCGTTCTCGTTAGCCCCCCTTTCTTTTCCTCCCTCTCCCGTTCATTTTCCTTCTCTCGTTCGCTAGGCACCCTTCGTCTTTCGGTTTTAGCGGAGAGGGCGCAGAGCCCGTTCGCGGTGCAGAGGATTGTTACGAAAGGATTTGCGGTAATCCTCGATCTAATTTGCATGCTGATGGTAATGGATGTGTATCTTCCCTTATTCCCTGGTTTTGTCGCCGTCCGCTATCCGGCTTCGTTCGTTCGTTTGTTCGTACTTGGAGAGTCTTGTTTCGTGGCGAACATTCGAAACGAATGCAGCTGGTGTACGCCTTATCAAGCCGACGCGCACCTGTCTTTTAAAATGACGATGGCGACAACGACGTTCCCGATAGGGTACTCCTGAAAGGATCTCATAAATCGATCGAGTCACTTGATAGAATGTGCGCAGGTACGATCGTCTACAAATTTGTAATGGAGGTGCACTTCATATCGCGTTATGAAAATATGCATTGGTACTGCACCACTTGGACGACGAGCGAGCATGTTGAGGGTTATAAATTACATGACGATTACTCTATGCAACATGTCCTTACTCGTCGGACACGTAAGCGAAACAAATTTACCTGATGTCTTCCGTTAGCGTTACATCCAAAGCCTCATTCAAACAGTATTCGCCATGTAACGATTTCTACACGTCGAGTTTGCTGGAAATGGAAAATTTTCACGGAATGTGTATACAAGCACGGCCTTGTTTTTATCGTGCCCGCACGTGGGACCAGGTACGCGGCACTAACGTCTGAGGAAGATAGTGACAGAGAACGAATGAAGAAAGATCGAAGGAAGAGAGAGAGAGAGAGAGCTGGTAGAACCGAGTTAGAGTCGAATCGAAATCGTCCTAGCTCGTTGAACTCGGACGGTTCGGTCGGTGTGCGACATATAAAGGAGTCCAGCGTGCACAAGAGAACACCGTGGCCACCCGATCACGTGCACCAGGGAGCCGGAGGGCACCACTCGAGGCGGAGCATGGGCGAGTGGACAAAATAGGAAGACGAGGAAGAACGCCCACCATGGTCCGCAGGCCTATCGGAGTCGACGCCGATGGGAAAAGAACTCGGCTGTTAACAAGATGGTGCTCACTCTCGACACTGCTTCGCGGTCGCTTAGGGGGGCACGTCGTGGCTCTCTCCTTCGTCTCCTTCGTCTCGTTCGTCTCCTGCGTCTCTTGCGTCTCCTGCATCTCCTGCGTCTCCTTCGTCCCCTGCCTTACCTTCTTCGTTTCCTTTTCCTTCGGGGACGCGACTGAACGGCGCCTCCTGACCACCTTTCTCTCTTCATCTCTTTCTCCACCCCTCCCTTCCAATATGGCCGACTTCCCTCACCCTTTGCCGACGTGCACGACTCTCCCTCACTTCCTGTCCTCGTTCCTGACCCCCTTCTCCTCGTCCTCTTGAGCCCTCACACCCTTCTGCTTCGCCACCTCCATCGCTTCTACCTTCTCCTTTCTTCCTCCTCCTTGCCTCCTGTCCTTTCACGCGTCCGCTACTTTTCGAGTATTCGTGTAAGCTGCTCGCCACCGACGACAGCACTTTGTCCAAGCATTATCGAGTACATGCCGCGTATAGATAGGTAGTCCTTACGAAACGGCTTCCGTGTTGCTCGCCAGTTCTTCAGCTCTTCCGCCCAGAAGCTTGGTGCCGAACGATTTTCAGATGTCAGGATGACAAGTGGCCATCATATATTCGCAGGAATTATCCATTCCAGGCTTTTTTTAGATTTTTCTCTCCGACGAGCAACGGTATTTAAGGTACACAGACGGTCTGACTTTATCGTGCGACTGATATGAATGTTACTATTTCATCTGATGTCGTTATGTCTTACGGTCTGTCGAGAAAGGTAAGAGACGCCGAGCATGCCACCGGTGCGTTTTACTCCGACATCGTACATGTAATCGGTTTAGCATGAACGAGTTATGCGGTGATTTAGTTAGTAGATAGGAATTATCGGTCACCGGGAATGTGCACGTGAAAATTGTACTGATTACATGGCTGGCTTAAAGGCCGGAGGGCACGACATCGAGACATTTATAAATGGGTCACGATATGCGCGATAGTTTGTAGGTCGAGAATTGGAGATGTAGTGAGGTTAGTAACTATTATATTTGCATATAAGCTGAACGTGTTTGTAACATTTCAGGATCGATAAAAGATTCGCGAAGTTTAAGCACATAACGTACCGCTGAGATGAAGGGCCAGTGAGCCAGGGAGATGAAAATGATACGAAAACCCAATTTACGCTATCTCTCGATTCTTAGTACACGAAAAATTTACTGTCTAATGCGGTGACAGTTCTTACGTTCAGAATTTCCGACTAAGTTCTTGTAACAAGGCGGTTCTCGTGTAAATTGTTCATACCGCACGGATTGATTTAGCCCGCTTTACGAGGGGGAATAGAAGAAGGGAACTCCCGCAACTTTGAGCGAAACGGTAAAAAGCAAAGAGCCTTCTAGTTTACGAGCGGGAAATGACCGCGCTCCGGACTTTATATTACTTTTCACCGTTCGTCTCGGCGCTCCCCTCACCGATCAATTCGCTAGCCGTGAACAGTTCGCTTCTCCGTGAAATGAGGACGGCGGACTGGTCAAGCGCGACGATTTACTTATCCCTCGTAGCCCACTACAAATCGAAGATATGAAAGATATATTTCCGAGCGAAGCTTTTTCACTTCCAACGCAGTCAGGTCGATATACAAGGTGTGGATCGGCGCAATAGTAAAGTAGGGTGTGGAAGGGAAGTTAACGCGGAATTTTCCTTGAGATATCGGTGCGCGGTCGGTTTCCCAGGAGGAAAAAGTTCCTGTTAGCGGTTGACAAATGACGCGATCCATTAACAATAATATATCGTTGCGGGTACGCTGCATTTTCCTTGGTCGAGAAAGAATTGATGATCCGGAAGAACCGGTCATAAATTGAAACGACAACGAGGCTACCTTACATCGACGTCGTCGTCCGGTTGTCGTTCTGGTCGTGCCCATCGCCACAGCGGTGTCGTCGTCTTTGAAGGCCGTTGACGAGTCGTCCCACACGTACCGTTCACCAGCATACTATCGTGCTACGTGGCGCTAAAGGGCCGCTCCAGCTCCGTGGAATTTATTGGCGCGCCTGCCGCTCCGCTCTCGGACTTATAAATGTAAACGAAAATCTGTAACGCCCGGTGTGGCCGGCGAGGCGTACACAGGCAGGCATTTCTCCCTCCCCTAAAAGGGCGCCTATCCTGTCGATGGCGAGGAAGAGGGCGGGAGGGGGAGGGTGGACTGGCTGGCGATCGGATTTAAAGGGGGCCGCTGATCGACCAACAAGTGGTGGCGGTCGCTTCAAAGGATCCTTCCACCTTACTCTCTCGTTCTTGCTCCCTCGAATCTAGCGAACGCTCGTCCCTTCTCCCTTTCTCTCCCGCTTTCTTGCCTCGGAGTGACAATCGGGTTGCGTCGGGTTGCCACGGCATCCTCTCCTAAAAAGCCCACACCTCTATCCGCCGTGTCTCTCCCATTAGATTAGGTGTCCAGTGTGGGATGCCGCGCCGCACGAAAAAGAGACTCCTGAACCTGCACGGAGCGAGGGAGAGAGCGCACGAGGAAGGAGAGAGGAGACGGAAAAAAGGACGAAGCAGATCCCACGACAAGACCACTCCGGCTTAATGATGTGCCGCGCTAGCGATCCGCCTTCTCTGCTGCGACCTGGCTTCTACCGATGCAACCTTCGTGGATGCTCGGTTTGCTCTTACACGACGGCAACTTCGTGGCAAGAACCGCCACTACGAACAACACGGAGCCAGGCGGGTAGACAAGCGGGGGGATGGCAGAGAAAATAAGAGGGACGGAGCGAGACGACGAGCTTTGCACCGGACGTTAGGCCATAAATGTTTACAGAGTGTTGCGGCAAAGAAATTTCAAAGATCGAGCAACATTAGACGCTAATGTCATCTCGTTGAGGAAACATCGAAAAATGTTTCGCACGTGCGTGTCCTCAACCGACTTTTCATCGGATAATCAATGATAAGTCGAGTAATGAAGTAGCGACTGGAAAGAGGGCGGACAAGCGGCTCGCGAGGCGATCGACTCGCGACAAATCGATCGGTGGGCATCATAAATTACACATCTATCCTTGCCATTAGCAGGGCACTTTGTGATAATGCTCGCGCGAAGCCAGGAAGGAAGGGGTAGAACGGCATAAAAGGTACAACGCCAATCGCGGACGTGGCGGGGAACGCGGGTCCGCCTACATCTGTTGGCTCCATATAATCGTTTATACGGGCGAGCCAGCTGATGCCGGCCCCCGCCGTATAACCAACTTGTATGCAAATTATATTCATGCAATGGGATCTCGTACGATTACGTTGGCGGTGCCCGGGCGCGAGTTTACAGCGGCAACACGCGTATAAACCTCCGCCGGATAGATAGTCGTGTTTCCGTATGGGTGTAAGTGCGCTATGCCGACGTGTGGCGTTGCCTCGGCACGTTGCTACGCCTACCTACGAGAATGCACTTGCATCGATGTGAGCACATCCACGCATAAGAATATGACAGAGTGTGCAGATACGGACGCGCGCGCAAACGTTTATACAGACAGACACTGGTTTACCACATTCGCGTCTCGATGAACACGTATGCATGCACGTACATGCACAATCTCCGTCTTCCTTCTCTTTCTATTTCCCTCACACATTATGCGCGCACGCACACGCATTCGCTTTGCGGAGCAGTATCTGGCTAGTGTTCAATTATGTACCGGGGCCTGCCGCTTACCAGTAATTTCCCGAATACCGCGATAATCGCTGTTATTATCCTAGCACGCTCCCTCTCTTCGTCTCTCACACCCCCGCACACCCTCTCGTTCTCGAACTAGCACCCTGTTCCCACAGTTCGCTCTTCCCTCGCTCTCTTTCGTTCTACCTTTACCATTCGTTGTCTCCTCTATATCGTCGCAGCCCGTGTCATTCGCTATATCAATACTCGAGGATCGCCATTTTGTTGTTCTAGAAGGGGTACGTTCTGGTTTGATCGTTACATTCTACGACGGTGCACTCAATCACGAGCGCAGAAATATTCAGCTGGGACGTCATCGTTTTGAACACTGCGTTATGCATTCCGTTAACTGTTTCGACATCAAGTAAGCACTTCGATCTTGTCTATGCCAATCAATTGATACACCGACTCGTACTCGAATTGCACGTTGAGAAACAAGTGTCAATCTCGCAAACATTAGGCATTTCGCTTGTCACTCAGTAGTGTAAATTCGTGCCAATTGGCCTCAATGAACGCTTTAAATACAAAAGTTGATCGACATCTTACTTAACAGTGTCGCCTAGCCATTGAAGCAACGTAACTAGGACGAATTGCGACACATCTTTCGTTCTTTCATCTCTCAGAACAAAACATACCGAAATATCTTTTCGAGAAATGTCCTCTATGCAACATAGCGGTCAAACGCATACAATAACGGTTTCGTTATTAAATTATCAAGTGGAGGGAGTCAACAGGAAGTATTAACTGCTTGTTACAGTGAAATAATGTTATCTGTGGAGTACTCGATGCGACTCACTTGCATAAGTTTCATTCATATGCTATCTCAATTCGACGAAACACATTTTTCAAGAAAAACACGTTTCAATAGAAGCACAGAAAAGATACATGTAATGTATTTGTTTCCTCCATCGCCCAAACGTTGCTAACGTTTAAGAAGACCGCGCCTGGTGTCATTTAATATTAAATTTTTTAATAATACAGTTTTAACAAATAGAGAATAGTGGGAAAAACGAATCTTATTTCATTTAAATTTCTCGCTACACTTGAGATCAAAAGTATCGCGGATAATTACTAGTTCATCAGAAACTCTATTTAGCATACTTTCAATTGCTTCATGTGCATTTTTTATTAACTATCCATTGATGTTTGGCTATATTATATATTGAGCCTCGTTCGACCCTCTTCCATTACATGGAGGGGCGCATATTGAATAAAACACTTTTAGTCGACGGACGCAAAAAAATCTGTTTCTGTATTGTGTTTTTCCCCATTTTTCCATCTGTTTTGAGCCATATCTCTGAAACTATTTCGAAATTCTCACAGCGATTGCGATTTTTCTGAGTCCCTTTGTACCCCATGTTATTTGGCACAGTGACAAGTCGATTGACAAACGTTTCATTTTTGATCCCATTTTGAAGCTCGTTTTTCACGATTTTTCCACATATTTTTGGCGATATCTCCGAAACTATTTCGAATTTTGGGGTGCGCCTTGCATTTTTCCGAGTCATTTTCGACCCCCTTTGACATGTTAAAAGGGCAGTAAAATCGGTGACCCATCATTTTTTCGCAAAAATGGCAAGGTGTATACCTTAAGATTTTCGCGATTTCTTCAAGGCCCGGTCCCGTCTAAACTAGTGATCGAAACCTATAACTAATACAGGTTTTCTTAAAGCTCTTTGGACGCACTTTCACGTGAGACTAATCGCGACCAGCAATTTTGAAAAAAATTTTTTTGCACCTTCTTAAAATTGTCACATCTTGGAAACTATGAAGAGTTGAGCGCGCGGAAAGTGATCTATCTTCAGGGTAAATTATCCTCTATCGAATGGTATCGGTCCGAAACAAAAAAAAAATTTGATATTTTTCGCCTATTTTTGCCGATTTTCAGCTTGTTTTTCTTACTTTTCTCTTTATGTTTGCTCATAACTCGTAAACTATTGCGAATTTTGCGGTGCGGTTTGCGTTTTTTTGAACCTCTTTCGACTCTCTTTGAAGCTATGTAGGAGAGCAAGTTGAACGATTGACGTTCACTTGGTGATTGTAAAGAAACGCTTTTTTTCCTCGCGTTTTTCCACATTTTCCATCTGTTTTGAGCTATATCTCCGAATTTATTTCGTATTTTCTACTTCGGGTTACGCCGTTCTGAGTTATTTGCGACCCCCTTCGACATACTAAACGGGCAATTAAATCTAAGATCCATCATTGTTTCATAAAAATGGCAGTAATACCTTAAGATTTTCCCGATTTCTGCAAGGCCCTCTCACATTTGAACTATTGATCGATATCTATAAGTAATACAGGCTATTCTTTAAAGCTCTTTGGGTGCTCTTTTACTTGGGATTAATAGCGATAAGCTATCTTGAAAAAGAAATGTTTGTCCTTTCTTTAAATCGTCATATCTCGATAACTATGATGATTTCAGTGCGTGAAAAGTGGTCTGTTCAATTTCTGTGACTACGGCCGCACTTAATCCTGACTGGTACGTCGCATCAATGTTGTCGCGTTGGCAAGCGACACCGCGCTGGACCGTACTGTGACGGAATTTTGTTGGATAAGACACTGTATCTAATCCTTTACTTCGTCGTGAGCTACACTACGCACGTCGCCATTTTGACCGCTACTTGGAAACGCTTACTATTGAAGTTACACGCATAGTAAACTATCGTACATTATCCTGGTAATGCAGACCTATAAAGATATGCGCATTTCCTCTCATTTTTTACGCGCTTGTTTAACGCTTGAATGTTACCTGACAACGACGGTTTTATCAAAATTAGTTTTTCCACATGCGTTTGCGGACGATAACGTATCTGTGCAACATTCCATGAAAAGCCATTGTCTGCCTCTAATTGCAACGCTGGTACCCGGAACATATTTTTCTAACTCCCGCGCTCGCACGACCAAGTATTTATCTCCAGCGGTGGGTAACAAGGGGAGAACTCTACTTTTAACGAGCCTTTAGCACAGTCTAGAGAACACGTTATCGCGCCTGTTAATTTGCTCTAGTTGCATTAGAACGTTACGCCGTACGCGATATGTCAGTTTAGTCATTTGCCATCGTTACACGAATGTGCTGTACATGACGCAGCATGTTCCTCATACTCGGTAGACTTAGATAAACGATGAACATTGTATCTTTTTTATGGATACCTGAAGTAGCGAGAGAAACCAAGCAATCGCCGTTTCCCACCAATGGTTTATCGGTGAATTGCACAATGTTGTGAAACACGGATTATGACGAGGCTTGCGAATTGACGAACAGACAGGTGACACTGTCCCGTTTCACGTTGGCAGGGTTTCCGCATATGTCAAGACTCGGTATCAAGCGTGAGACACGTATCTTTGGCGACTGGTTCGAACGAGGAGGGAGGCGGAGGATCTATCGACGGCGACACTCCTAGTCGCGGTCTCCTTGGCTCCCGGTCTACGACATCTACGCCGTCTTCCAGTGACACTGCTAATGCGTCTTTGTTTCCGCGTCGGAGAATCCGCTGAGCTAATTGGATGGAGGTCGCCAGCGTAAGAGATAATGGATATTAATTACCGCGCCTTACTTTCCGCAGCATTAAACATTTTCTTGAAGGGGGTTCGGCGGGGGTCCACCATCCCTCATTGTTAGCTTCTTTAAAAAGACGCCGTCCCCCGTTAAGTATAATAAGTACGAAGTCTGCAGCCCACTGCCGACGCTTCTTCGTCGTCGTCTTCTTCTTCCTCGTCGACGTCGTTGTAGTCGTTGTCGTCGTTGGCGTCGACGACGGCGAAGGCACCGTCGTCGTCTTCACTCGTTTTCCAACCAAGATTCTCTTCTCTGTTCGTTCTCCTTATAATCCATCTAAATTTTAAGAGAGGATCAGCGAATCCCCCGGAAAACTTTGCCACGGAGTGCCGCGGTAATCCATTTAAATAATTCCCGTCGAGCCAACAGGGCGAAAGGGGTTTTCTTCCGCGCTGGCAGTCGATCGCCTTTCCCATCCACGTCAATTTCGGTCTGGGAAACTATTCGTCGGTCCCTCTTTTCTCAATCATCCTGCATCTCATTCAACACGCGACATCCCAACGAAAGCCCAACAGACGAACCTCAGCGTCTTAGTAATAACAGGAAGGTAACAGGGGCTTTTCATCTGCTTTATTTCTCTTTTCGTTGAACGAGGACGACGTGCTCGTCCGGACAGCGTTCAATATTTTACTGAATAGGGATAACGAGTGTCTAATAACGAAGATTTTTTCGGAACGGGCAAAGAGCGAACAAGCATCTCAAAGTTGTCCGTCATCGTGGTAACGGTGGACGAGAAGTTAGTGTGTTACCATCGCGTGAATTACGGGCTCGTAGCTAGGAATTCATTTATCTAGTCGGCAAGCTAATGCGTCCGGTATGCGGCGATGTTCGTGTCATTTCGCGATCTCGCTCTAATAGATTGCGAACGGGACGAAGGAACGAAGTCATCAGTGGCGATGTGCTGACGCACGTACCGTTTCAAAGCGTTCGCGAAGGCGCGTTTTCTCTTCTGTGTTTTCTCTCTTTCGCTCATTCCGCCTTCCTCTCCGTTCTCCCTTGGTTCGTACCCGGCATCGCGCACGGCCAAGTACCGATAAGTCATCGAGACCTCTTGGCCTTACAACGAGACCATCGCCGTGAGACGAGGACTAAGCAAAGCGCGGGATGATTAATGAAGCGACGCGAAATGTACTCGGATTAACGTCCCCCCGGCATACGGTGCTTGTTGCCGCGTGCAAGTTACGACGATGCTTCTTTTCATCGGCGACTAAGACGTTCCTGTGCCGTTTAATGTATCAAAAGCGAAAGGGAAGCTAGCGAGAAAAGAGCACAAGGCAGAAAGCCACGGACATTTGTTTTGAAGAGATCGCATCAGGTGGAATTAAGTTCCGCGAGACTTGTTTCACGGCTTAGCCCACCGATATTTTTACAGTCTTCTTTAATCTTCAGGATTCCCGATCGATAGCCATTCTCTTTCTCGTGATTCACGAAGTAAGCAGGCATTATGAGATCGGAGGATAATCAAACTTCCAGGGTATAATCGAATTCTGCGCAGGTAATCCCTGCGATGTAAGATCAGCGATATCGTGATCTGCAAAGGTTGCTCGGGGCCTCGACCAGTGAGCTTGATTTAGCCTTTCCGTCCCATGCCGAACTTCTTGCACTGCGCAACTGAAGGAGCTCTCGCGCCGCCAGCGAATTAATCTTCTACAACTTTTCGACCCATTCAGAACGTTCCCGCGATTCCCAGGTTTGACTGGATTGTATAACTGTGGCCGCCTCGGATAATCGGGCTCCCTCAACTAAGCCCCGCGATTCAACATCTGCCAAACGGATCGCGTTTGATCTTTGCCTGCGCTCGATCCGCGGGCCAAGTCTCGCCTATAAACAGGCCGGGCAATTCGTCGACGCCTCGTTCGGGCCACGTCGTCCCTTTACCTGACTTCTAACCCCTTGCCATTGCAGCCGGCAACGGGATCGGCGACGAGCGCGACTAAGCGTTAGCCAAAGGCGGACTTGATGGATGGAGCGACGTCGCGTAAAATATACGCGCGTTCGCGTCGGCCGAGAGGCTCGCTCACTCGAGCGTCGCGACGCTAGTTTACGCGGCCGACGACACTTTCGACGTTCGTGTACGTACACGCGACGCATATCAAGAGGCGACGCGCAAGGGCGCGAGAGCATGTCGACGCGGCGGAAATAAAAGTGCCAGCAGCGGGTTAACAGCCGAGCCAGTCGCATTCCTCGTCGAGAACGACGAGCGAAGAGAAAGAGGCGAGTCACGCTGCCGTCTTTCCGTCTCCTCATCTCTTCACGCGGCCGTCGATGCTTGCCGACTTCGTCGCGGCAACTATTCCGGTCGAGGCAGTGCCATGAATCTCCGCGCAACCGTCCTCCCGTCGACCTGCGAATCTTTTTGAAGCCCCCTCGATCTCTACCGCCGCGGACCGACACGTTCCGCGCTCTGTAAAACAGCGAGTGCCGGCGTGTCGATGATTTGTTGCCAAGAGGCGTAAGCGAGTCGCACGCTCCATCTACGAGCGGAATACGCGGGCGTGCGTGGGCTAAAGTTTGACTTACACGGCACTCGACGGATCTGTCTGTCGCAGTAAATGCCGCCCGTACGTCGACTAATAAAGGCTTCCTATTATCGCACTCGCGTATTTTAATGCTGTACCTATGATCCCGCCTAAGAGCTTTCTCTATGCAACGCGACGAAATAATCAGCTTCCTTGCAATTCTCCGCTCAGCTCGGTTATATGCTGTCGACGTGTATGCTTGCCGCTTGTCTCTCTGTGCACGACACACGGTAAAGTGTGAACCGTGCCTCAGAGTCCATAGGTGTGGCGTTGCGTCGCTAGGGATGCGAACGGAATCCTCTCCTCTCTCATCTCCGTCTCCCCTGTTCGCGGTGCAAAGTGCGAGCTTCCACAGTGTCGCACGCGCGCGAAACTACGGACACGTGTATTAGACTGCGAAGTAACAGCATTCACGTTCTCGCTCCGACTCTGATACTCCTCATACTTGTTTCCCTTCTTCGCGTCCTCCTTTTGCATCTCGCGTCGGAGAAAAGTTCGCGGGATGTTCTTGCAGGAGAATGCTACGTGACGGACGTGTTCATCGTCAACACTGTTCTAACTTGGCACTGACATGGGAGGCGTGTCTGAATATTTTTTTTAGTCCGACTATGACGACGAGACAAACATCAGTTATTCGAAAAAGCCTTTTTCCAGATCGTAAACACACGCGTTTTCGGAGCAAAAGTTGGCAGCAAATATACCGCAGTCCAAAATAGATCGTTAAACTGACTGTGTCCGAATGATTTATCTCGTAACGATGGATGGAAGGAAACGAGGATGGCGGGACAAAGTAGAAGAGCCTCTTTGGCCAACGGATTATATCGCTCAAGATGAACGAACCGCGATCGTTTACTTATGAGAGCAGCATTCGACGGTAAGCCACGATGGCGACCCGTGTCGTCGGGGATTTGCCACGAGATCCCTTCTCGAGTTCGTAGGTGATCACTTACCGGTTCCCTTAGATGGGATCGTGAAACAAACAAACTTGTTCTTGCTGGCCTGACCAGGACATGGTGGGCTCAGAATTGTGGACGTGAAGAAAATTGTGTCGCACATCAAATACGTGATACACGCACGGAAAGAATGTGATTCAAATATCTAGGTAAATTCGTGTGACACGATGTGCCGCAGCAACGAATCTCGGGAAACCACCATCACTTACTTATAGTGTGTACTTTCTGCAATAATTATTGGTATCTAATGTTCGTGTCTCAAAAATAATTATGCCACGCGACGACAAAGCCTAACAATATGCGAAAGCATTGCGCAACTTGATGCACGTTTCAGGAAATGGCCTAGAGACATCCTGGCTGGACAATACATTGCATAACGATGAATAAACGTCGGAAAAACACGGCACGACCAATTTCCCATCGATGAAACGTGCTTTGAAGCGAGCAAAGGACGAAAAGAAAGTTTAAGGGGTCGGGACACTCGCGAACTCGAACTGCGAAGAAACACGCTCTCTGGGAAGGCCGGTACGCGACGGGTGGCCTTCTCTCACTCGATACCGCCACTTAATGCCGTGGCTCGAAATTAATTAAACTTTTGCGTTCTTCCTCCCTTGCAGCCGTGGCGGCGGAGGACGACAAAGGAGTCAGGGGGGTTGCAAACGCGCCCGTAGAAATAAAACGTTGATGACACGGCAGCAACCCGGGTTCCGCAAAGCCCCTCGTCCCCGTCGCTCGACACCGTCGCTCCTTAATGGGAAAAAAGTAAACGAATTCTCACGCTGTTTCGCCGCTCTGATAAAATAAAACAGTGTCCCTCCCTCGGTCCGACTCCGGTGGGATGAAAGGAACGGGCGCCGTAATAAGGAAAGAGAAAAGAGGTAAGAGGCGACATTACGCTCTCGCTTTCTCCCTTTCTACCTTTCTCCTGCTTCTCCTCGTCTTCCTTTCCACCTCGTCGCAGCCGAACAATCTCGCTGGGTGAAAATTCGCCTAAAGACCGCGTGAAAATTAAGCCCCTTGGTCGATGCTTGGCGTTAATTTATATTCACACTGCGGCCGTGCCTCATTATCGCCTTGTACACCTCTATAATTATCGAGAAGTCGCTACCCGGGCATGAAGATCCCCTCCTTCGCGTTTCCCTCCCTTCCTCCGTCGCGATTTTTTCTCTTCCCTGCCACCATTCCACCTCGTACTCCCCACGCAAAGGCTCGCGAGGCCGCACAGGGCCTTTCCGGTTATTCAATCGCGTGCGCGCGAGTCACACGGCAGTTCAAAGTGATGCATATTTATAGGTTCGTTAGTCGGGGGAAAAGCAAACGAAAGAAGCGGCGAAAACTCGCGAACTTTCTATCTCTCTGTCTCTCCCCGTTTCTTCCGTGGACACGTCTGCGTACGATTTCGGAAGGAAATTTACTTGAGCCTAACAAGTACCGCCTTCCGCTGGTAATTTCAGTTCGTCGAAGCGCCTTGCATTGCTTTCGCGAAATCTGTCTGGGAACGCGAGATTAGCATACCTCCAAATCCTGCCAGAAGACCCGTCGATGTAAAACGATAAAGACGTTGATATTCTCGCTGTACGCGAAATGCGAATATCGCGGTAAATCTGCACCATCGGAAGAACACAATCGGACGGGTGAAAAATTAACTGCTCGGGCGAGGGAGCGATCGCGAACGAGAATCCGGGAGAAAAAGAAAACCGTTCGCGAATATGGCATCGGTGAGTTCACTGAATTTCACCCACATCTATCCAGTCTCCCGGTCGCGATGATTCATCTCGCGACGGCGAGCGCAATTTCGCGGAGCGATTCTCGCCGACGATTGGAACGACTCTTCTTTTCGCATCGGCCGTCTCGCTCCCGGCTGCAACTTCCGCGCTGGCGCGTCCTTATTCTCTAAATTGTTCCCATTCGAGGATGAGCCTGTGGCTCGTCCCTGAAAGGCTCGTTCGCGCTTATAAATCTCAGCCTGGAGCGGTGGAGTCGTCGAGCAAGGATAGACAGAGCGGAGGACGAGATAGAAAGAGTGAGACACGCGGAATGAAAAGAGAAAGAGCGCATGGGGAGCAGAAACGTTTCTCACAAAGCGTTCCACACGCCTCTTTGCCGCCGCAAACCACCTCTTTATAGAGTCAGCTCTGCTCCGCGAGGCGAGATGCGAGGCGATGCAAAAGGAAAGAGCGAGATGGAAGATGGAGGGGCGATGCGGAGAGGAGCCGTCCTCGGAATTCCTAATTCTTCGAAACCGTCGGAGAATTCCCGAAAGGTTCCATTCAAGACTAGCGGGCCCGGGCATATCATTAGCACCGTTTCCAGGTACTCCCGGGGCCCGCGGCTTCGCGTCAATGGTTGTGTTCGAGTTTACTGACTTCTCTTTTCATTCTCGTTCTCTCGCTTCCTCTCGTCCCTCGTCGCTCTCTCGTTTTACGACTCTCGCCACCGCTCTCCTCGTCTCTCTCCCATCGGTGGAATTTCTCCTTCCCCCCCATTTCTTTCTTCCCTTCGGTCGTTACTTTCCTTCGCATCCCTCTTCCTTTGACTCGGTTTCACTCGTTTCTCTTTTTAACCCTCCTCGTAACTTTGCTGCTGATCCAGAGTCCTATCCGCCCCCTCATGCTACACGCGAGTAGCTCAAAGTCATGAGTGTGCGCGCAAAGTGGCGGCCGTGCGTGACCAACTCCGTGAAGATGTGCGTGAAGGTGCGCGAAAGTGTAGCACGGTGGTCGACGAGGCCGTTTTGTTAAGCGAGGAGAGCAGGGGGTTCGCGTCACACGTTGTTCCACCCCGAACAGGACTCGAGTTTGGGCTCCCAGGTAAGCGCACAGGTACGTACTGAACCGACGACATCGACAACGACAACGTCGACACGGGAACCCTGCTGCTGAATGGCCAGACGGGGGCCTCGTTAACTACGGCCTTGGCGCCGCTCGAGATGCCCGCTTTGATATCGCGCCTGAAAACTTCGAGCCGGCTCGTGGTCGTACTCACCTTCACGTTCGATTTCACTGCCTCTCTTACCCGTGCGCTTCCTTTTTGTCTTAGCCTCTTAACTCGCCGTAACGCCAGGTAACGCGTTTAGCGAGAACGATAGCCACCGTCTTCCGCCTTGCAATACATTCCCATGATCGTGTTGCCGAGTAAAACAAAATTGGCTACTTGTCGCTGAGGCAGCTTTTATGCTTATTAGAACTCCAACTGTCCAGCGGCTAACGATGTGAAATCGCGCAATGACGGGAATCTGTTAAATAGCAAATGGAAACGGCAGCGCATGACGGCTCGAAAGACGCGCGTCCAAATTTAAGTGCAGCCGGAAACATAATAGCAAATCAATTGGGAGGATAATTCGATAGCGGAGAGGACCAGAATAGGATATGAAACGTGGCTGCGAGGCTGTTCGGGATAAAAATACATCATTGACTGCGTCGAGCGTCATAAATCAATAGAGAACAATCTGTCGGGCGCAAATTCGATAAATCCGATGACGCCTGCTTTTCGTTCGGCTCTCTGTACATAATCACGGAATTTCATTCAATCCTGGCCGATGTGGATGGAAAGCGTGTGTCCGAACGATCGATGTCGTGGGTGGTCGACAACGAGGACAGCTGTGAATGAGTCCAGTGTTCGATGACTCGTTTATGCACGTCGTTATCGGCTTACACGCGAATATCCCAATGACCTGAGCCCCGTACTCGGACAAAAACCATTTATTGTTCTTTCCGACTGTGAACTTTGTTCTGTCCGTAACGACACTGGCGATAACAAAGCGATGATGTCGCTAACGAGGGCTCATGTTGGCATTATGGAAATCTCCGCGGAAATGATCAAGGACGGGCGTCATTATATAATCGCTCGGACAGATGATATTCGTTTGCAGCGAACGTTTTATAAATCAATGAAAGGATACTTTTGTATTCGTATTGCGAGTTTGCTTCGTTATAACGTTAATTGTCTCGACAATAGTCAGTGTTTGAAGTGGGTCTGGATCAAAAACAGGTTAAAAACTTCAGCATCTTTCTTACCCCACATTTATACCCTTCAGTGATAGCTAACGTGCTGAATAGCATGCTATAGCATTTCTTCAAAGATAGAAAAATATTGCTATAAAAATTGATGAATACTTATTCAGAATTCCATTTGAACTTCCTTCGCCAGTCGTTACAGTGAAGTAGCAGCAACATTCCGCATCGCTATTGCACCGGTGGACGATAAATCCGACTTCGTGTTTCGCAAAGGACAATCCCGATTTATCATCTGCCAACGATCCACGGACGTGTAGGAACGTGCGATCGTTGGTTAGGTGTAATCGTCCGTTCCCTAATCAGCTTGCGATGTAGTTGCACGCGCGAGAATCTTTACTGCTGGCAGCTCGTTAGCCACCGGTCTTGATCCCGACGTCTGCCTACGAACGATTATTAATAGTGATACACGCGACCTTTTTCATCCGCGAAAATTTACACCGTATGTTCGCTTTCATCTATCTCAGACTTGAGGAGAACGAGCGTCGCAAGATTTCTAATTGCACCGAAAACCCTCGTAAAAATGTATATTACGTAGTGAGTTGCATATCATTGAATACACGAAGTATAAAAGTTGCACCTCTAATGATTATATCGGACATCAGTCAAATGATTATGTGCATATGTATCTACTTAAGAATTCGATGGCGATCTTTCATCGATATTTTCGTACGTTGCAATTAGATGAACGGAAATAATTCGTCATCAATCGACCTGATTCAACGACGACAAATGTCTGTCGACAATGGTACGCAAGCGTAGTTGTAGGTGCAGTTGGCAAAGTGGTACTTGAATAGCATCCAAGTTCGTGTCGAAATCAGTCCTGCGGACAATCTGTATAAGTATTAATAGTCTATTAGGGTAACAAGGCCGCTGAACACTGGCTAGCGGAAGAGAATGATTTCTTTGGACATGCCTATTATAACCGTTAATTTATACTCGCCGAGAGATATTGCGACTGGTTTGCGACACTAAAGTCAGAAGTGAGCCGTGACGACGAAGTAAGATGAAGCTCTTCCGTTCCAATTAGCATGTAATTTCTCTACGTTCAGACACGTTATTCGAAAAAACGACGGGAAAAAATTTGTTCCGTGTTTCTCTATTTCTCATTCCCCATATGTGTACATGTTAGATTCAATCTTATTTTATAAATATTGATGTAGAATGCAATGTTGTCTAATTGCCGTTACTATCTACTTACTACTGGTCTGCACGCATGAGTTATAATTGCAAATAAAATCACTGCTACGGGTTGGGTTCGAGATTATTACTAATTTGCAATCATGTGCGAGGTGTCCGCATGAGATAAGAGAGAAAACTGTGGTTAGTGGGAAAAATGTGATTTTACACGAGAGAGCTTGTAAAGTATAAATTAACGTACTGTAATTTTAACCAATCAAGCGACTTCGAAGTTTTGATTCATTTGGAAGCGGCAAGGTAAGATAACGATTTATCAAAACGCTTCACCCACACGACTCATTTAACCCTCTCTACGACAAAGCGCGGCCTGATCACTGTACGGGCTAATTACGGTACGGTGGATGAAAACATTGACGAGGACCAAGCGAGAGAACCGATAGAGGGAGATGACGGGCATGTAGGTTAATAATAATTCGCGACCAGGGTGGCGGTGTCCGGGTAAGATAACAGGAAAGGCTGCTGGTAATAGGCGGTAGGTACGGTATGTATTTTGCGCTGCACACGTGTCAGAGGAAGAGGAACGGATAGACTGCAGGAGCGTAAGAGACGAACGACAGAGATGAGCGAAGGAGAGAAAGAGAAGGCAGGTCAGGAAAGAGAGGCGGTCACTGAGAGACAGGGACGAACGTGCGAAAAGCAGAAGCGAGAGAAACACGAGTAACGAGAAAGAAGAAGGAAGATCGACAGAGTGAGAGAGCGAGAGAGTAAGAGGGAGAAGAGCAGGCGTGCGCGCGGCGTAGAACATACGCTTCATTAACGGATCATCTCGTGTTAATATCTACTTTATCCCGGGACTGACCGTATCAGCTCTGGCCAGGCGCGCGGATACCAACGGGACGCACGGCGGGACTGCAATCTACCCTATCTCGTTGACGCATCATCGTCCGCCGCTACACCCAGTGCCGTACCGAACTGTTGGCCCCTTTCCACCCACCCCTTTCCACTACCCTTTTCCGACACCCCATCCACCATCCCAGCCGCCTCCCCTTTTCGCCACCCCATCGCGGATCCACGTCGAATCGCTCCTGACACTTTACTCCCCAACACACCGATTCCCTCATTAACGCGCAAGTGTGTCGTTCGAGAATCGATAACGGAACGAAACTTCGAGCCGATCGCTACCGGTGGCCGTTAAGGTGCGTGTAATTGGACGCAAGCGAACCCGACACACAGAGACTGTAGCATACCGACTGGCCGGGTGTAATTGCTGTAGAATCGTTCGACCGGCAGATCGGAGTGAGAGAGATGCCGCAAGCTTCTCGGTATCTATCAATGATGAGAGATCGAACGAGTATAAAATGAACGGAGAATCGATCGAACGTTTGAGATTATCGTTTCAGAAGTATTTAGGTCCGGATCGTAAAACCGACTAAGAAATAAAACTGAAAATCGGACCGGGGTATTCATTCTTAGCTCTACTAGCTATTTACCGTTTTACAAACAGCAATAACTTTGCCGTTGAGATTC
The DNA here is from genome assembly GCA_033815515.1 of Cryptocheilus praepositus. NCBI lineage: Eukaryota > Metazoa > Arthropoda > Insecta > Hymenoptera > Pompilidae > Cryptocheilus > Cryptocheilus praepositus. The sequence continues at coordinate 1,153,567 of JAWWQZ010000069.1, read as the reverse complement.
CATTGAATCGAGCAGAGCGGTTCGATATTCCTCGGTCGGCCACGCTACCTCAAGAAGAGGCAGAGAAAGAGTGGCAAGGCAACGGTTTATCGCCAATTTCTGCGGACATATTTTCCGCTCATCGGACTACTGCCGACACTCGTAACTGCGAAGTATGCAGGTGGGTGGAGTACATGTGTGACGAGTGTAGGCGCGCCAATGTGTTGGCGCGTGGGTGAAATTGGCGGAGGTGGCGACGGAGGTGGATGCGAAGATGAAGAAGTCGGAGACGACGGTGGTGGAGAATGCGAAGGTGCGGGACCGAGGTTACGAGCGCCACGGGGCCACGCGCGCCCTGCGGCTCGTATAACATCGTAATCGCAATGACGGTAATAACGTCTCGTAAAGTCTTTTTACATAATCAACATTACTCACAATTTAGGGGCGGAATGGGCCAGCGGGATCGCAGCGAAGGTGGCGATGGTCGTACGCGAGTGGTAGTGATGATGGTGGCGCGGAGGGGTGACTTGCGACCTCGAAGCAGTACGTACAACCCCGCCATCCCTCGCCGCCCTTCACCACCCTTCCCGACTCCTCTTACACCTCGCGCTACCGCATTCCGGCGTTCCGTGCCCGATGACGAAGTGGGCATAACCACGTGCCCCGGGATACGCCACCGCGAGGGAGCGGGGGCTGGTTAGACAAACGACCCCCTTGTGGGGTGTTCCAAAGGATATCCTACCAACCGACCGTATCGCCACTGCCTGGGCACTGCCTGCAGGATGTGTAATGGTATGTACGTACTCGCGTAATATTAACCTTCCCTTGCAGTTTGTCTGCCGGTTAAAAGGGGATGAGAGAACGATGCGCACGAGTCCGTACCTCCGCGAGGCGACCCCAGCTCCGTGTTTATAAATTCGACTTGATGACTACGCTGGTTTCTAGTCTATTTAACCGGCTAAGTAACTGTAAAGTTCACCGAGAGGTGGGAAATGCGCTAAAAAAGTTGTTAACGGTAGCAATAACCTGGGAATTATAGTCTCGTTATCAGCCCTCATTCATAATCTTTAACGTATGTATCAACAGCCACTGTCATGCTGCTAAATATGCACGAGTAAGTGTAGTGTACACGTTAACCGTGTGAAATGGCTAGATAACTTGCGCGGTTGCATTACGGTTACAAGGAATTGTGAGAACAACGCCCTTCTTCGCTGCGCATAAAGAGCGAGGAACCGAGGCTAATAAAACTTCGTCAAAGAGTGTGTAAAACAGCTTAGCCATGTCGCCGCATCGTTAGCAAGGAGAATGATGCGTCTATAGCCACTTTCGCGCCCTTAACTTCTGAGCGGAGCCGAGTGTGTGGACGCGAATGTATGGGCGTGTGGTCGTCGAACACGCGGATACTAGGGATCGAGGCGATCGAAGCGAGCGGGACTGCACACCCCCGCGAGGATGTTTGTCTTGGAGCCGTTGTAGGCGAGCAAGGTCCAGGAAGTGGGTCTGGACGACACGGTAGGGTAGTTCGGAGGAGGTAGGGTCGTCGGAGTAACCGGTAGTGAGCTGCTGTCAGTCCAGTCCATCCCGTCCATCCCGTCCAACGTTTCGTCCAGCGTTTCACCCAACCGTCCATCGGTCGGTCGGTTGGTCGGTCGGTCGGGGTTCGTTCCGTTACAGCCAGACACAGACCCCACCGCCTTTCGAGGTCGGAGGTGGATACACGCTTTTCTACTTAGCGAAGGGGCACCCCCAAGGGGGTTGAAGGCCGAGACCCACCCTAATTGCGTCCGAGAGACCGGACAAAGCGCGACCCGTGTATGTGTGCGCGCGAGTGCGTCCCAGAGCTCCAGATGAAGGAGACTTGTTGGAGAGACGAAGAGCCTGGGAGACAGCAGGAGGGACGGAGCGAGATAGAATTTAGGTTCAGGGAGAGAGGCGAGGGAGGAGGAACGAGGAGGTGGTTATGTCCGGAGCCGGCGTTCAGTTCCGGTTCCCACCTCTTGTCCGTCGGGTTCCTGCCCTCTGGCGATGGACACGGTGTACTACAAAGTTTGGCGGACTGAATAAACTTGGCGGCCAACCCCTCGGACAACTTGGAAAAACCAGACGAGCCCCGGGTGAAAAGCCTCCGCGCCGGAAATAAAAGACGCGGACAAGCCGCGCTCCCCGTTCTCGCGGTATCTCGATGTCTTCTACAGACTTCTCTACAAGTCGCTCCTATTTCGGATGTGTTTCTACCGACGGACAGCTTGAAACATTTGTTTGTGGGATCTTTAGCGTCTATCCAAGATTCTGTGTTTTCTGGGATTACTCTCTTGGGTAGGTGATAACGTCGCAGTCAAAACTAATCTAGACATATTTTAAGGCACATTCCGCACTTTGTAAACACTGCACCGTGTATCCTGACAATTAACCGCTGAATATATTACTCTAATTCCTATCATTATATACCCGACTATTCTTCAAATATTGAGCCAGCAATCCCTTCATTCGTTACAGTCAACTGTCCCGTAACTATCATCTACCACGACGTAGTCAATATCAAAATCTCATGAACCCTTTAAATTTACATGCCATATGCTTCTCGCATATTAACAATGCAACTATATTACCCCTGCTCGGTTACCCCAGAACGTTCGCCATTGAAACAAGCAATCGGGGAATCCGAACACTCGACAAGTTTCGAGATGCAAGTCCGTTGGAGAATCGTCACGCGTTGTCGGGCAAACGAGTGGGCAAAAAGGGAGGATCGGGTTGGATCGAAGCTACACGCGAGCAGATACCGCGACGGGCGTTCGAAGTCGAGCGGATTCGAAGCGGAAGGTCGGTTAACTCACCGATGGTGGCGCCGTCTGAAGGAAAACGGGAACTGAAACGCGAGGAGGCGGAGTTCGAGGTGCGGCCTCCTGGCAAACGCTCCTCCCATAAGCTCGAAAGCTGCCGACGGGAACGGCTGAACGGCGCCTATGGATCTTGGGAGCTTACCCTGGACTGTACGAGCGCGCCCTGCTGGCAAATCTTGGAAGCGACCCCGTGTCTATTCCGTCGCCAGGAGTCAAGGTTCACGGACTCGTCCTCGTGCCTGCAACGTCTTCATTGACGTTCATAGACGAGGATGAGGAGCAGAAATTCGTTCGATGGACCAATCGAGCCTATATCAGACTTCCGGATCGTGCACAGGGGTTATTGCGTACTAAAACTAGGTATCGTGTGACATAATTGGTGACGTGTGTGTTCTAATAATTGTACGATCGTCAAAGCGCTTTTGGAATGAATGAATTGACGGAAGATACGGAATAAGAGATTGAGTTTAAATGTTCAGTCTGTATAGACGCTTTTGATTGCTTTTTTTTCGATAACAAAGAAGTGCAGCTGTAATGAAACACATTATGTATTTGCCATTACCCGTACCTGCTCGTACTAGAAATTCAATCTGCAACATTTTCTGACATTCATCCGAGTACCGATAAGATAGCTGTCGGGTATCGACGATGGATATTAATTAATTGAAGTAACGGACGAATCGTTTCCTCGGTCGAGTGATCTTTTCTGCTGATTATTGATTCCTGTCCGAAGCACGGAGTCGATAAGTTTTACCGTGGCCATGTCTACAACACCTGCTTTTCATGAACGACGTACGCACGAAGGGTATTGCACATACTCCGTATTTACCACGTGTGCGGAAGCACGTGGTTAATTTTCATCGCCCATACACCGCGCAGAACTCGCACATCGAACTCTTGTACACTTTGCACTTGAACGGGCAAATGTATACACGACGGAGTTTCAGTTAGATACTTGCCGCTAACTAGGATTCAATCACGTTAATTAAGAACTTCGTCACACTTAACTATTAGACACCTCGTCTTCTGATTTACTCGTGAACCATTTAGTTGTCAATCATTCTTGTCCTTTTTCATTAAGACTCATCAACGGCACGAATGAAAATTGCGAATCTGTTCGAAGATACAGGTTCATAAATATTCAACTCAATTTTGAAGTATCCAATGAAACTACGTTCGCGACTGGTCGCCGTACGTCAGTAAAGTCACGCACTATAAAAGATCGTGTACCGATATCCAATCGGAATGGAGATTTAAGAACAGCATGAGCAATCCGGAGGGGTAGCTTGAGAAGGAGTTGAGTCGCTCGGTATGCCGTGCGTACCGGCAATGAGAAATAGGTTACCTTTTAGTAAACCGTTTTAGAGCTCTGTAGCCGGAGGGAATGAAGATCAATAAAACAGCGAGAGAAAAAGAACGATTTGAGGGTGGCTCCGGTTTCACGGCGACGGTGCAGGGCTCGACGATGGCGGGGGGAGTGAGATGGAGAGGGTGGACGGCTGTACCGGAGAAGGGAGCGAGGTAAAATGCGGAGAGTGAGGGCAGTCGGGGTGGAAAGCGACGGAGATGCGACACTTCATTCAATTTAAATGAAACTCGTATTAACGGTGTGAAATCAGCGAATTCAATTAGGCGAGCTTTTATTAATACAACATGATTAATTAAACAATACCGTGGTGGCGGTGGGAGAGGGTGGCCATGGACTGAAAGTTGATGGGGAACGAGAAAGGTCGAGAGACGCGCAAAGGGTTGTCGAGAGAACGGCAGATGTTCGTGGCGTCAAACGAATTATTAAATATCGTAAGTTTCCTGTGACCCTGGCTTCTTCCGAATAAATTCTTCCCTTTTCGCTCACCGCATTATTGGATTCCTGTACCGACCTCTGGCACACGATGAATCAATTACTTCGCGGGAATTCTTTGCTATGTTTCTTCTGGTTCTTAGTTCGCGGGGTGAACGAACGGAGTTCGGAGGAAAACACACCTCAAAGAACATTCAAGCAACACGTAAACGAAGTAGAAGTGAACATTCAACTAAAAAGAAACACAGTTACGTGTCTATTTTAACGTAGCAATTACGCAATATGATGTACCGCATCGTTCATGGTATCTCGAGAATTCATCAATCATTTGATTCACGGATTTCATCTTCTGTTACCTAAGTGGAATTCAATGCGCACTGGCCAACCTTGACTTTGCCACGATAGAACGACCACTTACGTGTGTGCCCTTTCGTTAGCTTGCACGTGTAAGCACGGGTCCGTGCGTAAGCATACATGCAGGATCACATATCGCGTTCGAGCTATTAGTCAAGCACTTGATATTTCATATAAGAGCTGTCAATCAAGCCGGGAGTTATTTGTCTCTGACAATCACCACCCTAACGAGCCGGAACCGTGACCGAGTACTTACCGATTTTAAGGACATCGATCACTTTACAGACTCGAACACATTTCCAACACCTGCCGTAGCACCAACGGTCGTCTGCTCGCAAAATCTTCTAGTCTCGAAGAAAAGAGAAGAGAAGACTAGCACATTAAATCTCTACAGATGTGGGTATTACTGTAGTTTAAATCCATCGTGTCAAGGATTAAATATTAGCACGTCGAATGATCATCCACCAATGGTGGTCGAATTTGTGCTGATCTGACGCAAATCCCGATGGCCACGCATTTGTTTACTTAGGACGGTGCGAGGTGTTCGTATGCGGAGCATCGGCGGCTCTTTGCCTGCACCAAACAAAAAAACGAGACTTTTACGGGACAGGTATCTCTACCTGGATTGAAGTGACACGGAAGAATTTAACCGAAAAAGCACCTCCTGAAAAATGAGGCTTACAGAACCAATGCACACCGCATCAGTTGGTACAAAAACATTCAGTTACAACGGCGATGTCTCCACAAAGGTAAAAGAATGGGGATACTCGATTTGAGCGTGGATAAAAATTTGCTGAGTGACTTCAAAGACGCTAGGCGACGGGCGTCGCACTGCTTCATTAAAAGAAAGAACTAAATAAGGGAAGGTAAAAATTCGTTTGCTCGTAACGGCTGTTCGCGCGAAGTTCGGGAAATTATTTAAGCTGCCGACAGTGTGGGGAATCCGCTGGCAACGTTGTCCCGCTTTCCTCTCCCAAATACCTCGTTCTCTTTGCCTCTTCATATCGGGCGAGCACACAGGGCAGAGCGTTCTAAGGTTTAAACAAACTTTTCCAATGAAGATTATTCCGAAGTCCGCTAACTGCGCGCCGCCGCTCCCTTGAGGGTCCCCCGGCAACTTTTTTCATTCGCCTAACTTTGCCTGAGCTTGTCTGCCGAGGTGCGCGAGCCCGAGGAGAAAGGGAATAGACGAACTGCACAGGGATGGTAGTATGGAACGGCAGGAAACGGCAGCGAACGAAGAATCTTGCGTAGTCACTCGTATATGTTGCGTTTATTGCCGCCTTAAAACTGTGTTGCGCATTGGTATAAGTGGGTATTACCTGCGGAACGTGCGCCGCTCCAAAGAGAATGTAAACGGGTATTTAGCGTGCGAAGAGAAGCATACGTTCAACGCATACCTAACGTTGAACTGCACATGGAACAGGTTCAACGTGGTAGGGCGACGAAATTGCAAATCAAGATTTCTGAATCGCGACTATGTATGAAGAGAAGATGAAGTTAAGAATCATCAGCCGAAAATGCGTTTACTACTGCACTGTCATTTTCCGAAGGTTACGAAACGTTCTCGATAGACATGACGTTGTGGTACGGTGAAACCATGTTTCGTAGCCACAGTTAGCATTGATGAATAGGCACGGTGACATCGGCTCTGATCACGGTAACGTCACAAGGTCGTTGCTCCGTGGAGTAGAGTCGAAGACGCCGGGCTGTCACGAGACGGCATCGAATCCTTGCGATTTATCGCTCGTTAGTCGCCAATGTCGACTCCAGTCGATTCACGCATAATGACCGTAAGAGGAGGAATGCGTGCATTCAGGCGTCAGTACTGCCTCCGAGGTACCTCGTAATTGGTCCGTCATTCTTCGGCGCGTCAAAATACACACGGTGTATCGAGTGATTCGAGACGAGGAAAGGGAAGACAGAAAAAGAAAGGACTAAAGACGAAGAGAAGAAAGAGAGTAGCCGAGACTACCATCGTTTCTCTAAAGGATCTGATTAGCACGCGTAGATCTCCCGCAACGCACAACTCGACTGCTTTGAGAGGATGAGTGGAAGAAAAAGAAGAAGCGGAGAAGCAAAAGAAGACAAAATAGAAGAACGTAGAAGGGGAGGAGGTGAAGATTGGTGCTGGCACCTGACATCGTCGACTCTCTCCTTGAGCATCGTTTGACGTTCATTCAGGCCAACCTTTAGAGGCAGCCTCTTTTCAGCGCTCCACCAGAAAAGGGCCACAATGGGCCGTGACGCAGGCAAGGTAGATAATTGAACGTTTCAGTGGCTGCCTGCCACGAGTAATAACGGTATACATACATGCGTACACCTGATTGCGAGAGATCAGGCGGTCCGGAGTAGCGATGAGGAAAACGAGATTGGCACTAAGGATGCGGAGAGGTTAACTCTGTTTCGTATGTCTACGTGCCCTTTTCCCTTCCTCCTCTCTCACGCACACTTCCCGTCGAAACGTCTTCATTATCCGCTGACAAGCTCGACGACTCTGAATCGGAGTATACAGTGAATTTCGGCTTGAGAATCAGGACGGCTGGCAGAAAAAGGCACGAGGAGGTGCGAAAAGGCGCAAGCCAGCTTGCGCTTTCTGATTTCGGGTCAAATGTCGTGGAACCGCCTCGAGCATTTTCGGCTTCGAGGTTTCATCGTGCTTCCGACAGAAAGTTAGAGAGTGAAATGCTCCTTCTATACTTCTTTAAGGCTTGCATTGAAAGTCGTGATTAATTTCTCTCAATAGTGATACGTTATCCCAAATATTTTGGATCTTCCTGCATAATTAATATGATCACTATCGGTCAAGTGCTTCAACCTGCTTTGACATCGGCCGTAAAACTAGACCGCGAGTTCCGGCTACAGTGACTGTGATGCAGCATTCTCACTTGTGCGCGCACGCGCGCGCGCATGCACTCGGAATATTGGCAATCGGAACATCGCATTTAATTTTGGTCCCCGCGCTCACAGGGTACGACAAACATTTTGATCAAACATTTGACAAACACTCGTCGTCCAGACCAACCGCGGTCTCTCTCTCTCTCTCTCTCCCTCTCTTTCTCTCTTTGTCTCTCTTTCTCGCTATGTCACGCTTGCCCCCTCCGAAACAACTCTGTCGCTTCGACAAACAACAGCGGAAGCCAGACGCCGCGAAAGAGCCAGGACGAAGGAAGGAGAGGTCGAGAACGAGAGGGACGGATGTCCGCTTGTTTTGCTACTGTCTCTGCGACAAAGTTCGCTGGGCTGCATACCTCGGGGCGTTCAGTCTCTCGATCTCATCACCACTTTCCTCTCGTCTCCCGATTTGTCTGAAATATTCTCTTCCATCCACAGGACTGCCTTTACCGCTTTTCATCCTTCCGCTCGACCTTCTTCACATTCTCCAATTTTGTCATCCACGAGTACTCTTGCAAATCTTTGATGCACCGTAATTACAGTGCAATTGGCGTATATGTACTAGTATGATCAAGATGGGAAGTAAATATGAAAAGATCCGCACACTACGGAAACGAATCCCTGCAAGATATGTCAGAAAGCTGATCTGTCGAAAAAATGTATTCCGAAGGATGCACTGGCCTAAAGACATGGCACTATTATCATAACTATTAATTAGCAGGCAGGAACGACGTCATCTTTCTGTCGCTCACGGCTTTCGTTTCAGCGTGCTAGGGGTCCCAGCTACGTATCCCTGAGCTTAAATGGAAACGTCACGGTGCCCTTGTAAGTGGCTTGTCTAACATTTTGATTAACACGTCTCGGCGGGCAAACTGCGCTCTGGGATGGGCTGCAAAACGCGAAAGGCGGTTATCTCCGCACCCCTCTCACCATCCTATGGACTGTGTATCGCAGGGCATGGCAACATAGGTTGGTATTAGCTTGTCGAGGAGAAGGCGGACTGTCACTCAGCCCAGCCAGGAATCTGAAAGACTGTCTGACTGTCAGAAGGTAGGTACGTCGGCCACGGCCCTGTAGATCGATCTGTTAAAAACATGTTTACACGCTACCACACCCCTCCCGTTACCATCCACCTTGCTCCGTTTCTCCCTTCGGTCAGTCTCTCTCCTTCATTCTACTTTGTTCTGCTTTACGATTTGTCTTTCACTCTCGTTTTCGTCGACGCTCGCGTTACCACAACTCCCTCGCTAGTCTACCCAAGAAGCGAAATTGGATAGGTAGATGACCGGCTATTTACTTTGTGAAGCGCATTCGAATCTGAGAGTTAACCACCTCTGGGTCTATTTTGTTTATCGGTATATATGCAAGAATATTCGCATCGGACCTGCGCGATCCTCAATTCTAAGCTAGACACAGTACTGTTGATGATGCGGGCCAAGGAAAAAGAGGAACGCAAAGACAGGGCAACAATTAACCCCGATAAAAATAATCAGATGATGTTGAACGGTCGCAGAAAACTTCCTTCGCGTGCCCGACACCCGTATCCACAAACACTCTCGCTCGGTCCAACTAGCGGGAGCAAGTGACGCACAGCCGACAAATGGTCGTTCGCCTATTTCCAGGACGCTCTTACTCTGCCGGGGGCAAATAAGCACAGTTTACAGTCGAGGGTCGTCGGGTTCACGGCGTTACTTATGCAATGTAAAGCAGCTTGCCAATGATGGAAAAGGACAGAGGGGCGAAGGCGGTTGGACGATACGCAAGGGTGGAGAGGGGGTCCAACCGAATTCATGCCCTCTTAGAATACAACCCTTGTGCGGAAGGGTCGCGGGGAACCCTTATATTACTTACGTAGGCCCGTTCGTAGGCGCTCCCTTTTATGTATAGAGACCCCCGCGTATAATACTTCTCGGGTATAAGGCACAGTACTCATGGGGGTGGATTCATAGGATCGCTCGGCTCACTGACGTTCTTCTCAAATTACCCATCGTTTAGAACTCGTTTTCACCCCAGCGAGTGCAAGTGCATACAAATATATATGCTGATGTTTCGAACCGTGTCACGTATGGAAAACAGGTGGATGAAGGGTAAATCAATAATGTGTTTTACCGGCGTACTGAATTTAAATATCTGTGAATGAAAAAATTCAATAGAACATCGCGAACTGCGTTTGGGGTGTCTTGTTCGACCTAAGAATGTACCACAAAAATAAAAGCGGATTAAAAATAAAGTAAAGCGAAAACAAGTAATATGACGGTGCGAGAATAAAACGAGAAAAGTGGTCCACAGGCTCATTTGATTACACGACATTCATCCGATTACATCGAATGCTGATCCAGGAATGCCTGTGAGCGTTAATCCTCAAGCGAAGCTGGTCAGCGCGAATCGCTCTAACGAAAACCCGTCCGTGGCTATCGTTCACGATCAGCGACAACTCGTGTGTTAACGGAATCTACGCAGAAGATGAACGGGTGACAGCTACTTATTTAAGGATCATGCCTGTATCTTACTCACGAAACACATGCACAGAGAACGCCGACGAAGAATCGCTTTTTTCTCTCATTCACAGTTGCTTGCGATGTCACGGCTATCATTGATTACAGTTGTCAATGGACATGTCAGATTTACCAGCGACGAAGATGAATTATTCCCTGCTTTATCCCAGTAGCATTCACGTTCTCTAATGTTACCTTTGGCGGTCGGAATCAGTGTACACGAGTCGTTCGTCATCGATTTCATTCCATTTAGCTTATCAGAGATAATCGTTCTACCCCGTATATCGTCCGTACGTGCATTAGCTTTTAGATTTCGAGCGTCTCGCGTTGGTCCAATAAGTCCGAGCGCATATTATCGTTCGTACCGGCTTGACTTACACGCCCGACTACTTCCGCGGGAGAGAGTTTACGTGTCCGATGCTAATGAACTTTTCTCCCCCAAAAGGTCTCGCTCCTTTTCTTCTCTTTGTGTCATCCATCATCGCTCTCCAAGAGGACTCGTTGGATCCAAGTTCCGACCTGGTAAGGACGTCGTCGACAGCTGCCTTATTCTTCGGATTCGTTCCTGGTGAAGAAGTCGGGTCGAGGAGGGAACAGTAGCGAGAGAAGAAAAACAGAGACTATGTGAAAAAGCAAACGGGAAAGAGAGGAAAGAAGAAGCGGGAGGCGGCATCTTTGACAAATTCGATTTGCGTGTCACAGCACGCGGAACACGTTGAGAGACGGAAAAGTGGAGGGTGTTCTACTCTCTCTCTCTCTTTCTCTCGAGTCCTCTCACGTTCAAGTACAGGCGCACAAGCGAGAGAACGCGCGCGCGCGCTCACGCCGAGTAGCTAAATCAGCTAAATGGCTGGCGGCCCAGGGGATGGAAACCTATGTAACGCGAAGTGTGACAGGCATGGCTGACGCCATCGGCGAAATCTTGAATATTTGATGCTTGGCGTCTCCTCTCGCCTACAGACACCTATGACGATGAGATAAAGAGAGTGCTACAGGCTTCAACGCCGCTCATGCATCCGTCCGTATTCATCACGATCTCTGATAAAAGGAAAAGACTGCAGGATTATCTAACTCCTGAGCTTAGTTATACTCAACTTATTTACATATTTTACGTCGTCGAAACGCTACTTTCCAGCAGCATGTCCATTCCACTGAAGTTATGCAGGTCTTTAAACTGCGTACCCGACGCGTGTTTCCTCATGAACCAGTCTGAACTCAAATAAAAGAGCGATTACAAGCTGATTACGGGGCGGAATATGAAATAATTCTCATTCGACGGGTCATTTGCGACACGTAACACGATTCGCTCGTTACGAGTGCACACGATAACAATCTCGTTAATGTTTTTACGACGTGTGTCCAGGCGGGGTCTTCCAGCCTGTCGCCAAGAGAAATGATGATTGAATTAAGCGTCTTAAAACCGCCGACGTCACCAACGACCACCCTATTTTCTGCCCCGAGCCATTTTCACGCATCACGACGCGAGATGACGCAAACAAACTTTACTGCCTCAGTGCAAACAGTATAGCTATGTATACCTACACGGCTGGGACTGATTCAATTAATCGTTTTACGAGCCATCGACTTTTCCTCGTTCTCACAACGTGCTAAGTTTATTTTCTTCGCTAAGCGGTGGAAAAGAATTCGTATAACGTCTGACTGAAAGGTAATAATCACTGCGAACCATTATGAAAGTATTTTGCGGAAATGAAACAGTTGCTACTTCGACCTCGATGTTTAAATGTTGTCCGTATGAACACAGCTCTTTTGCGTTCCTCGTCGGACACACGCGGAGCGGGTGGACGTGCGCCGATATTAATACATATTAATGTCGAGCATGTGGGCATTCACTTTTCGTGGCTCCCGCTTGTATACGTAACAAGCGCATTTATTTATGGCCAGCCAGAACGTCCAGCGAAACATCGATGTACGTGCGAGTAAGAGGAAAAAATGAGAAAGACAGATGCACAAAAAGAGAGGGATGAAGAGGCCCGAGATTCGGAGTCGATGCGCGAGAGAGAGAGGAAAATATGTTTGGTTCGGAGGACAGAGTGAAAAAAGCGGAGATATACGGACGATGCAATGGGAGCATGGAAAAGGATGGATACAGAGAGGAAGCGAGAAAAAAGGAGGGAAGGAGAGAGATAACGCAAGTGCGGAACGAGCGTGTTCGTGAAAAGTACGAAATCGTCGGTTGATAATGGGCGCAGTTTATCAGCCCCCTCCGACCACCCACACCGGCTCTCTCTCTCCCTTTCTTTTTCTCTCTCACTTTTGGAGCGTTCACTTTTCCCCACAGCAGCGGTAGTCGAGCGGCAGTTGGGAGGCAGTCGGGCGCTTTCATTGTACACTCGGGCTGCAAACAATAATCATGACACGCGGGATTGCCCGGCAATGACAATGGAATTGATGATATATCGATTGGTGCGCCGGACGACACCGTATAATTGTTTTACAACGGCCGGAGCGCCACCGGGCTCGCCCGATAGAGCTGTGTGGCTACGTAAAACCGCTCCCGAACAGGTTCGCGCGGGATGTATGCACGCCTACATGCCCTTTTCATCCGGCGAAACCGGTCACAGAGAGAAAGAGAGAAAAGCACTTGCGAATAATTATTATCGTACCGGTGCATCGAACCGGTTGTTTACGAGCTACAAGCCACGCGGAAAAAGAGCCGATATGATAAAGCGATAGACGGAAGGATGAATTCTAGAATTAGCCGACGCGATATGTAATTCATTTTTACGGCCCGGTATAGACTGCCGGCGTCAATGCAACATGAGCTACTGTTGGACGTTCGATGCAGTAGACCGGCTCTTTGATCGAATTCTTACATAAACCAAACAATCGTGCAAGGAAGCGTCACGTATTGAGTTGACGGCCAAAAATTTAGCGAATGCATCAAATTCCGTAAAGTACTGATACAATATTTCTGTAGTGTTTCGATATGAAGTGGCACGGCTAGGTTTCATGATGAACCGCGTTCGGTATGCAACGAGCCCCTGCATCGTCAACACTCGACACAGCACGGAAGAAAGCTTTTCGCGACTGCGTTATCGTGTCAGCGACTGTACAGGGCGTTCAGGGAAATAATCCCGAATCTCATAAGCAGTGCTTGTCACATGCAAGCTCGTTGTGTTGCGGAGTGGGTGTGCTGGGCCACGCTAAGAACAGGTGGTGCCTAAAGGGCGGAGAGATTTGTAGTTTCATTAGGCAGCGGCTGCTGCTTATGACGTCGGGGCCCGGTTGTCTACAACCACTTACATCGCTACTTACCTGCGTCGTAAGTAACCTCTCGCCTGATTCAACGGTTCCCGAGCCACTCGTAACACCCTCCAAATGCGGCAGCAAAAAGTGATCGTGCCTTTATGCAGGTACCCTGACATTATAACGCACCTTGACCGATAGTAGATTTCATAGAACTCTACGATCTTTAGTGTATAAAGCCAACATTTCGGCAGGACTAAATGTGTCGATGCAATGCCGTACAACGCATGCAATGTCGATCCCTATCTAAGAAGGTATGAGGGTACTCATATAAGTACGTCTCGACAGCATAAGCGATTCTTTAGTTTTAATACCGGCCAAAGGCTATGTCGAAATTTCCTTCAACAAAGATTTGTCGTTGCTTTTTATGAGCTAATAGACTAGCTGGCATCGTTGACGAAATTTTTAAGAAACCTTGCAACTAGTTTGCACGAACAATTTTGAAAAAGTGACATCTCAGAAGTTTCCTGATCGCAGAGACCGCGAAATTGTCTCTCAGCCTGATCCCGGCCGAAAGTTCGGACGAGCATTTTTGAAAGCTCGTGAAAAAGCGCAGGGGAGAAAAGATTTCAAAGGAGTTCACCAAATTGCACGACGATCCCGAAGAAACGGCATTTCGCTCGCATGTTCGTCGCCTGGAAACGGCTTCGTCTAAAAAAGTTTTGATGCCGCTGTCATGCGTACCTACCTACGACGTGCATCTTGCATTCATGCATTCGCACGAAACTGATGCAGATGGCCCTATCATAATATGAGCTCGAGGAGGACAGCTGCCAGGCTATACTATGATTTTTCTGAACGGTATGAATAAGAATTATCCTGATTTTTTTTTTACTATACTTTAAAGTGCCTAAGCGTATATTCATACCTTAAGGTGCAACGTGACAATGTTAAATCCGAATTGTTAGAAAGCAGCATATGCAGATACATGGTAGAAAATATTTGAAAAACATTTGTCTTGTTCGGGACTCGAATCATCCGATGCAGGATGATTTAATTTTGAGGTAACGCGATATTTACTCGGTTAAATAGTTATAAAATTAAAGACATAATACCTGTCTATCAAGCCAAAATATTTGACGCGTCACCCCGCTTTAGCGGGGCATCATGACAGATGCTCTGCGACAATTTGGATCTCGTCACGGCCTCCCTTCGAAACACGCAACAAGCGAGCATCGTATCATTATGTCCTCTTTGTTCTCCCCACCGCCCTTCCGTTTTTCCCGACGTGTACGTGCCTTCGAATGCGATCCGCGGATCTTAGTTCGTGACGTAACCGCAACCGTTAATGGACCGTGTCTCACTTTGCGATTCACGAGGTAAAGCAACGTCCTCTGTCATCCACTTTGTCTGACCCAAGCGAACAGTCTCGAATAGAAACATCGAACGTGTTCGTTCTCGAAGGTGCCGTAATTACGGGTATCTTTTATAGCCAGGAAGAAGATATTTATACAGCCGTCGTGCAGGATGATCGAGGAGGCTCTCTTTTCCCGAGGATGACGAGACCTTTTTCTATCCCACGAGGAAAGAGGAGGGGTACGAAGGGTGCGAATGGTGCTGAGGAACGAACGGCTGCTGGACGTTGCCGTACTACGCGCACTTCGAGTAAATTAAGCTGCCATTCAGTCGTATTCGACATCGAGGAGCTGTTTTTTACGAGCGAAGTGTTGTTTGTTTAAATCTACAATACTGCGCGCCATTGGAAAGATCCGCCGATAGTCCGGTAGTGAACGGACAGTATACTGGGAACCGGTACGGATTGGATTTTTTCCACGCACCGATATACGTTGGCTAGATAGATCGTCGTGTATGTATTTGTATGTCCCTTTCAAGACGTTCGTCGAAGTTACTACGGTCAGTGTTGAATTGATGACGGCGCAATTGTACGGATGAAATGTATTCTTCTTAGTGACGATTCGTTAAAAAGTAGCCTTAATGAATTCATTCTCACATAGTCGTAAAAGTAGCTCCACAAATACTTGAGGCAAATTGGCGGATGTACAACTGGTGAAAGAGAGTGGAAGTTTGACATTTTGGATGAAAATTTGATGATTCTGGGCATTGTATCCGAGGATAGCAAGCGTTGGAAGAAGAGACAGCAGAGTGGGAAGAAGGAGGGCGAGCAACTGAGTTAATTTCATAGCTGATCACCCCGAGTAATCCGAGCAGGGGCGGTGCCACTGATGCGGAAAACAAAGCTGCAGGGTGCGACGAGTCACCCTACCAAGCTTTTCCGAGTCGTATGTCATAAGTGCTTCCGCGCTAGATTCATCATCTTAGCCGGCCAGCTTCCACCACGGTTATCCACTTTTTCCGCCCTTGTCGACAACGGTAGATGGTACGGTGACGGGGATCATTCTGCTTGAACCGTCCTTGAATGTTTCTTCTCCCTCAGGAACGAAAATTCGCGCAAGGACCTGCTTATATTACAAGCACAAATCGTATCGGATACTTTCCCTGGGGTGTGCGCAACGAATTCGTAAGCCCAGCATTAAAGTCGTAGCGGTAGTTTGGTAACCGAGTAATTGGCCATTTCATTTGGTTCTCACAAACCGGTCCGCTAAAGAAACGAGCACAATGAAGCGAATGACAGGCAGTACGTAGAGATGTTTGTGACACGCTACTTTTTATGCGTATGTCCAGATTGTTGAATCGGGATGGGATAGCGAGCAGGTATATAAATGAGTGCACATGCGTGTATGTGTGTGCGATTATATACACATGCATAATGACGCCACTGAGAAAAGGGATTTAGAGAAGACGAGAAATGGTCGGATGAAGATGGAGAAGCTGAAGGCAAGAGGAGGATATCGCGTGGGGCGTGAGTTGCGTACATGCCACAGGACCCTAATGGTGGCTGCTTACGAGTTGATTTATTTATCCTAGTAGCAACACCACAGCGAATCCACTTTGAGAGCATGCCAGATTAGCCGGGCCCTCGTGTGTATCTTTCTCGCGGCTCTATGGACGCATAATAGACACGTGTGATAGACGAGAGAACGACTCCCGCGCGTAATGCAGGGAAAGCTGTGCAACTGGGGTGAGTGTATAAGCGAATGTGACTTTGTTCCGTGAAACGATAAAATAACATCGAGGGCCAAACTAAAATTTGCTTTCAAACGAACTACCGAGCGGTATGGCAATGATTTTCTAACAATTATAACGTGTACATTCCCCAAAATCAAATTATCATTTGAATTATAATGCATAAAGACTTAAACAATGACTTTCTATTATGCAAACCACAACCTTGTAGAAGCGCAAGCGCGAATGACACAGCATTCGCGAGTGCGCATTGTATATGTAACTGCGATAATCGGTCTTGGGAGCGGACCATTCGGCACCGGAATCACGTTTCCCATAATCCATCGGTAATCCCATAAATAATGCGTGAACCGCGTGCGATCCCCGTTTGGCAAACGCAACGGAACGTTCGCGCATTCGCCTACAGTTTTTCAACAATGCTCCAATGTCAATTCAGTATCAGCTGTCGGTCCGGGCAAAAGTTTCGATCCGCGCGATCGTCAATTCGTTAGAGTCATCGCTTCGGGAAAAAAGCGCATTCACTCGCCTCCCCGATCGAGCGAAATCGTATCTCGCGCCATTCGAACGCACAACGACCGGGCAATGATATCGAAATCCAATTTTCCGTTTTCGTCCCCGTATTGATACCTGGCAAATCCCGATACACATTCCAATAAAATCTAACAATATCCGTGGGAGCGGCCGAGGCCATATCTCTTTCTCACTCTCTTTCACTTCTCTTTCGTTTTTTATTTTGTTCCGAAGACAAAAAAAGCGAGCTTTTTGCCGATGCGGGTGTACAAAAGCACGTGTACGCTCGTACGGTGATGTAAAGGCTCCGGAGAATGACCGCGCCGTCCATATTCCAGGTTCGACCTCAATTTTCACCCCCGTCGTCTCTTGCCCGGTCAACTGAAGGGATGCAGCGCGACGGCTGGATCGTGGGACAGGTCGGACGGAGGATGGAAGAGGGTGGTAGAGGGCGGTGGAGGGTGAGATCACCGTGCGAGCGGATTGACCTCGCGATTTGACGCTGTGCAAACGCAACGGCCAATTATCTGCAGTCTCCCCCTTTTTCGGATTTCATGCCCATTGTATGCCAACCCCAGTAGGAGGGAATGCACATCGTTCTATGCCGACTCGCTGTTTCTGCTTCCGTTATATGCACTTCGGACTCTGTAAGGTTTGAGGGACACGAGTGTTCCGTTATCACACGATCTCTACTCCTCTATCCCTATTTCCCTTTTATTCTCTTCGTAATGATTGAATTGTATTCCTTGTTACATGACTTCAATATCGCGTTTTTGTTTGTTACATACTATTGACGTAAAGTGCAACGGCTCTGATGTGCGCCGTAGCCGCATATTTAAATCGGTAGGTGCTGAGTTCAATGGCAGTAGGTAGACGTGTTTGCCCCATTCAATCATTTGTCCCTTCTTTGAGACAGTCCTTGCCGAAATCCTTTCAACACATGTACATGTGTAGAGGCACACGGTTGCATGAAGATACGTATTTGGAAAAGGGGGAACGCCGCCCGTACACTCTGTTACGGAAATTACGTGCCTACGAGGAGAAAGAGTGATGACAAAGGAACAATTTTATTATCGAGTAGAGGCACTCTGTGCCCTCGTGCGAATTCGCCACGTCAACTCGTTGTAATAATATTTTTTCAACGGCGTCGACTGTAATATCCGCTGCTAATTTGTCTCTCCACCTCACTCGCGTTTCACTGAATATATCCACTGCAATTTTTGACGCTCTCTATATAATTTCAACGTCAGTGCTAATTATTCTCGTAAAACGTCTTTCCGATTTTTTACGTGGCTAAGCGAGGAGAAATATTAGAATTGATTAATCACGGGTAAAATGCATGACGCAAGAGAAATGGTGCCAGAAAACAGTCACGTCGACCTGTCGCGATGAACACGATACTACCGAAATAATTTTCGAGTACTTGCGTGAGCACTCGAAAACACAATTATCGCGAAACTATGGACGTATATACATCTCTCTCTGTCTCTTTCCCTCACTTGGCGAAGAGGAGAAAAAAGTGTAGCAAGTTAAAACAATGAAAATTTAGCGTGGCCCGGGCACCCAGTGAGCGCCGTGAAAACGAAATTTCACACAACCGGCGAGCGTGTTCAACATACTCGGCATTACGGCCGTTTTATTCCGTTAATACCTCGTGCTTTGTCCGTCTACTCGCGCTTTTATTCATGAAACACGTGAGCTCGAGGTATACGTATACATTATGCTCGCTGCATTCCGCATTCGAGGCGGAAAACAACGTCGCCGTTAATGAATCGCGCCCTCTGCTCGCAGCAGGGAAGAAAAGAAGAGAAGGGAAGGGAAGTACATCGTGAGTGCCGATCTGTCCGCGAAATGAACGCAACGAGCTTCGACTAATTTTTCAAAGCGCGGTCAAGCTCGGCTGAAGACGACGAATGAGAGAACGTTGCCGTGCAGTAGAGAAGGTAGCGCTTCGGTGCCCCTCGAACAAGGGCTGTCCTAATGAAAGTAAATCGTTTCCTCGGGCACATACCAACACCGACGTAATTGTGTTCGTTAACAACGAGAAATCGCGTTCCCCGTCGTTTAATTATTCCTTATGATCTTTCGCAAGCGCGGAAACCGTTTTAACGAATTAACACTCATCGTGCAGTCTAATTAATTTCTCCATTTATACTCATTTTCGCATTTGGAATCGCGCTGATTCAGTTTCCCGGAACGTAGTATTCGATTTATAAATGGACACGGCCAGATGTAGAACTATCTTCCGGCGTTTAAAGACGAAACAGCAATGTACGCAGTATGCAACTTCACACAAGGATGCCGAATTCTGAAATCAACATCTGAAATCTGTTTTCCTCAACCGCGATGGTGATATGTGTCAGTTGAGAGCGCAAGGTTTCAAGATGTAGTCAGATGTTGCACTAACGATATCGTAGGGCAACCGTTTGGAGAGGAAGAAAGAACAAAAACGGACAACGGTTTTGGGAAACACCCGAATGGCGCGTTCTAGTATTTCGTTCCTGGGCTTTCTATATAATCATAAAAGTGGAGGCATACGCACGAGAACGACGACGGGAGCTGTATACATATAAACGTGAAACGGCGCACTTTTTCGCTGGGGCGTACATTCGAGTTCGCACTTTGAATACAGCGGTCCGAGACCGGCAATAAAGAGTTTTGACAAACGGGCTTGCGGCGGGCGTGCGCGTGTGCCGACGGCGACCGACGCCGACGCCGACGCCGTCCATCTGCACTGCCCGCGCTTTCGCCATTCCTGATCGGAGTCACGATGCAATGCAATGCCTCTTGGCTTTTTCATTTGGTCGGGAAAAACGAATGAACGTCGTCCGTGACAACAAACGGCGCGTACACGTCGCGTACATGAATACACGAGCGGTCGTTTATACGGCCTTTTTCCTTCCGCTCTCTCTCTCCATCTCTTTCCCTCTTTCTCACCCACACATACGCACACATACCCTTTAGCTCCACAGTTCCGTTTCGCTCGCACTTCCATAGCGCATACACGGAGTATGCACTCTCTGACCCCACCCTTCAGCGTAGCGAACCACGCTCCGTCCTTTCTCATTCCCTTCCTCTCTCCGATTCACCTCTTTTCATCCCGCTGGTTTCATTTCTGACCCCCGCCCATTTAAAAATCGTGCAATGCGCGTATTAAAACAAATCATCGCCCGCCGCCCCATATAACACAGGGCCGGGCCGTATCGTGTCACCGGATCCGTTCCAGCTGCGGATGCTTCATTTTTCTACAGGCTCAACGTACAAAGCGACGTAATGTACGCGCAGCACGTGTGTGTATCTGTGGAAGAATAAAAGAGGGGGTACAATTTGAATATTTATGTTTCGCCGTCGAGACAGGGTTGGCGGCAACAAAATTCCGCGTTCACGTCAAAATCACTTTGCCGGCCGCGAAGTCGGGAGAGCGTTTCGAGGAAGCGCTTATTACCGCGGCGAGGACGACTCCTCGTCCGACTCGATCGCATTAATATTCAACGCTTCCCGGGCAAGCTGGGATTTCGACGGACTCGTTGACAAACTCGTAATAACGCATCTGCGATCCTTTCGACGAGCGTGGGCGGAACAATTAGCAAGCCGCCAGACAAAACTTTCACCGTCGTCGGCGTCGATACACACGTTTGGCCGAATGACAACACGTTGTATCACATGGTAGATACACACACCTGCACCCTCACGTCATCCCGCGAGCCCAACGTCATCCCCGCAGCCCTCCCTGCCATCCCTTCTCACTACCCCTCTCGCCCTCTCCCTCAACGGTTCCAGTTACCCAGCCGGCATGGCGAAATCATCGAACGATGAAACACTCGATTACTGCATTAACAATGCTACTAATTCAGCAGCGTGTTCTGTACAGCCCGTCCTACCCCCGGGCTACCGTACCCGCGACCATCGCGCGACCACGCTCTCTCATTCGATTCATGTGCATCGCGCGCGCGAATTGGAATCGATATAGATATCGTATCAAGCCCCCGTGTACCGTTGGCCGGAGCCAATCGCGAGTGTGTGTACACGGCTTTCGACGTGGCTGCCGACACTCGTTTTCCGTTGGCCGTTAAAACGGTTAAAACGACCGCACGACCGATACGTCATTCCACGATGTTCACGACCGGCGAACGGCCGTCGGGGTTGCCGACACGATCGCTGGCCAATCGTAATCGCTGACTCTCGATTTTCAACGGGGCGTGTGCCGTAATGAAATTGCCATCCGGTACTGTTGGGCATCCCGCAATCACTGCGTTTGTTCGACTCACTAGTACAGAAGCGTCAAGCCCTCGTATTTATGATTTCGCGTAACGGATCTCTCGCGAACGCTTCCATTTCTGCATCGTTTCCGAAAACGCTTTCATAAAGTTTATGTAACTATACATAAAAAGTGGAGGCATATTTTGTCCCTAACGTTCTTCTACTTTTAATTGTTCCGAATTTTTCCTTGCAAAACTGTACATTCCCAAATCATAGAAACACGTTTAGAAAATGTTCAATTGAGCATGGTCATAAGTACCGAGCTTTGGGCAATGTTCGCTCACGTCGCATGCAAGTAGCGATGCAAGAGTTTACACCGATATTAACGTAGTTCGCGGGAGATACAGGACAAGGAAAATGCGATAGAATGGCTGCTGCGGGTCGAGCCGAGTTCCCCACTGTCGAGGCAATGAATACGAATAGGCTTCGAGATACGATCTCTCTCGGGATACGCGGTATGGAGGGGTTAAATTAAATGATTTGCATAAGTAGGTGGGTGTCGACACCGGCAAACATTGACAAACGCGTGTGCACCAGCGGCTTCGGCCTACCGGCGTCTCTCTCTCCCCAATTGGCCATCTCGCTTCATCCCCGATAGGCTTTTGCCGATAGTAGGGGACGAATGGCGGCCGGAGTTATAAGGAGAATATATTATTACGGGTAATGGAAATACAAAGTGCGACGGTACGGTAAACCCGTCGCGAGATAAGAGCAATCCGCCACGAGTCGACACGTGTCGGACCAACTGTGGGTCACTGATACAGCCGTTCGCAATTACGCTACACACGTCACTCTGGAGCAGGCCAATTGGGACGACGCCCTCGGGCACTGTACTAACGGTAGCGATACTCACTTCATCGTGCCCCGTCTCAGATAAAGAGATCATCTTTTGCATTTCAGTTTCGTTACTGCGTTGAAAAGTTCTATATCGATGATGAATATAATGGCTTGCCAAAGATGCAGAACGTCCAAACTCACTTTAAAACGGATACGCTAGCGATG
Organism: Cryptocheilus praepositus; assembly: GCA_033815515.1. Taxonomy (NCBI): domain Eukaryota; kingdom Metazoa; phylum Arthropoda; class Insecta; order Hymenoptera; family Pompilidae; genus Cryptocheilus; species Cryptocheilus praepositus. The sequence goes on along the minus strand of JAWWQZ010000069.1, from coordinate 1,131,119 downwards.
GATACCATACACAGTGATTTCGAGTGCAATCCGAATTAGGTATGGATGACGAAATAGTCAACTTTAAATATACCCACAGTGTACCGTGAAGCTACCCATTTTCGAAATTGGCGAGGAAGCGACGTGCACTCAAGAGGGAAACAAGAGTGAGCGTGTCGTGCATCGAGCATTTGGTTTGTAAACGGCGATCTCTCGAGGCGTAACCATCCTGATTCTCCCCAATGTCGATGCTCTACGCCCCTGACCGGAGTGTTTGCCGTTGTTGCGACAACGGCGTCACGTGTCAATTCGCATTATTACTATTTGTCCAAGAGCGTCGCCAGTAGACGATTGGCGAGTCTGCGTGGGAAAAGCCAATACAAACAGAATAAAATAGAGATAGATAAAGTGGCGCGTCGTCGGGATCCTACGAAAAGGGGAGAGCTGTATGTGTATACGAAGTACGTCGCCCCATCCCGTGTTTCTAATCCCGGATTGACTCGTGTCACTTATTAATATTTTATGCAAACATCATGATTTACGGTTACGCGGCCGCATTATCGTCGCCACCATAGCCTTTTTCGTAGGGCGAGAGCCGATTATCACACTCCCAGAGAGCTTACGTATCTTTCTGCGCCATGACGAATAATATTACGACATCATATCAAGCTGCTAACATTTTCGCCAAGTACAGCTTCATTTGATCAATGCTCATGGAACAGTAAGTCTTGTGCCTGTGGCTTATTACGTACGCTTATTATGTACGTAAGTAATACTGTCTTTTTTAACAGCAGTTACTCATAAAAAAGAACCATCCAATAAAACAAGTAGTTTCAGCGTCCAAACAATCCAGAACAGTACTGTCAGTCAAGCAATCAGTCGCGCAGTCGTTCGTCACGAATTTCGCGCCATCCCGTGCGCCAAATCGCTGGGAGCCAGCTGATGGGGACGAGACGGTTGGAAAAGGCGAAATCTGCAAGCCAAAACGAATCAGAGTAATCCTCCTCGGCGCGTTCTCGAAAAGCCCCATGGCCCCTCTCCTACCCCTCTCGTGCTTCGGTCGTTCTGGGTGGAGGAAATATACTCTACATCGGGAGAGGAATCCACGACGGTCGATGGGCATTTCGTAAATGGATCTCTTTCCCTCTCTTTCGTCCCGCCGTCGTTTGCCTGGTCCCTTCACGCCCCACCTCGTTGTCCTCTTCTTCCTCTTTCCCACGTGTTGAAGAGGAGAAGCACATCGCCACCGTGGTAGAGGCGGTTCACCGCCACTGTCATCCCTCTCCTCCGTCTCTCTTTACCGACTCTCACGCCGAAACCTCTCTCTTTCTCGTTCTTTTCCACCCTCCATTCTCCTCCCCTCACCCCAGTCGCCGTCACTCCTCTCATACCGCCGTAGCCCTGCTGTTGCTGTCCTTCGAGGAGCCCTCGTCGCTTTAAATTGCTGATGAGCATTTTTAGATTGGTTACGTTAAGTGAATTGGTACATAGACGGCTCTGTGTTCTCCCGATAAAAGTCTTTAATGAATCCGGGAGGAAGACGGCTCGGGCACGACCGCGATAGTATTGCCCGCATGCTCGCCCGCGATATACCTTCGATCCGCTTATAAACGATACAACCGGTAAATAAACGCTTTTCTCTTCCGCATTTCCCGAACCCCGAGTTCGATAGTTCGACTCACGGTATACCGGTAACGGTCGACTAGGCAGAATCTGGATTCAGTGGACAAATGCTCAGTGGAAGTTCTTGTTAAAAAAGATACGATCGGGTATACGTAATTACACAGAAGTAATGCGAGTCATAAGTATAAGAAGTGGGAGTAATGAAGGCAAATTAGCAGAGTGAATATCTGAAGCGTCACGAGCGGGCACTTATTGACTCAGCAAAAAAGTGAGGGTCCATGAAAAAGCGACAAGACAGAACTTTTCCTGAGAAGGTCCGTTGCAGAACCAGCGTAGCCAGTCAACGAAAAGCCGCTGACACACGTAAATACCAACACGAACCGGTGAAGATAGTAGAGAGTTAATTAAAGCTCCCTCGGCATTAGAGTCAAATCGAGAGGCGCCCCGGTTTCCGTGCTGTCCGACACTTTCTCTCTGCCTCGCGCCTTCATATATACATCCGCGTGTCACTCGCGCTCTCATCATGTCGCTTCTCTCTCTCTCTCTGACCGTAAGCGTGTCTCGTGCAAACGAACGGAGAGATGAAACGGACACAGAGAATCGTCGCTCCGTAGAACGGCAGACAGGATCCTGCCTTCTGGCCTCATCCGATAAAAGGAACGGGTAGTCGGCCGAATCCGTCCGGGACCGAGCAACAACAATAATGTCGTCGTCAGTTCGTTAAGCACTTCTTTCAGGCCACCTCCAGCATCAGAGCGCGTCGACCGTCGCCCATTGCCGAGCCGCCGTCACCAAGGGGAAAGAGAATAAGAGCGCGTGGGAGGAAAAAAGAGGAAGAAAGGCTGGTGCGAGAGAAGAAACGAAGGAGGAACGAAGAGACGTCGAATGCAGAGGTGCGCGACCTCGAGATAACTAACCTTCGCCATGTGCCAAGTGCCACCTACACCCCGTCGGTTACATCCCAACGGCGTTACGACATTGTGCGTACATTTGGGAGAGCAGAAGACAGAGAATGCTGTGCGTGCGTTGTATACGCGTACGTGCGTCTCGTACAGGCGTGACTTCGTCACCTGAGATAATATCGGTTCACGTCGCGGCACCTACCATCTATCACGTCGTGATTCTCTAAGGAAGGTCCAAGGGAGGATGCATAGTGTCGTACATACGGGCCGTTCTATCCTGTATACCTGGTGCTTGATATAACTCCTTACCGTCATTGGCTCACGGCTCGATTCGACCGATAAACGATCTTTATATTATCCGAGAGTACGTTGTCGTGCGTAACGATTATGGATTCCCGCGGCTGGAAGTGTTTTGTGTCCTGCCCCCTGTTTTGTTATAGCAATAAAACGCGGCTGTGTGGTATGTTTTCCAGATGGATGGTATTCATAATGCGATAGATACGCGGACGTAACACTTCGCACGAATGAATAGCGATATTCGGGAACACGGGAAGTATCCTGTCATACAACACGTGCGTGGTTTTACTCCGTCTCGTCGATCTCACGTCCGATCAATCTGAGGTGATTGATCGCTGACACACGATGAGTCACTGTGATTATCGTATACCAGTGCTTACCGCATTGTTTGCGAAGAAAAACGTCTGGCAGTGTCGATAAGGCGTATTACTCATCAATCTGCATGACTTTCCAGCCAGTCGATCCCAACGTCGATTATTTGCCTTATTCGAATGTCACGAAGCTACCAACATGACGTCTACATCTCTCTTCGTTGTCGATTCAAAACCGCTTCTATTTTGGCACGAGGATTTAAAATCCAAGTCACGGTATAACTCTTACAACAGAGGACGCGCGATAGAGCGTAGTAGAACAGCGTGACACGACAACTCGAATTGACATGTCTTCTTAGCAAAGCCAATCAAACGAATGCGGACGCCATTGTCAATATACAATGTCAATGCCATCATGTTAGTCACCGTCGACCACTGCATATTCGAAAATGTCGTGTCTCAATATTAGAGCCATTGTGGCACTGCGTTAATGCGCAGAGCTTCATAGCAACGCACACGCGCGCACGGCGTCACGGTATCACCGATTCGGTGGTCGTGTCACTGATTCAGTGAGCGTCTCAGTTTTGGCACGAATGCCGGTCGCGTAACAACAATAACCAGATCGCTGTGTGTTGCGGTTCAGGAAACTAGTAGCAGCAACCCTGTTGGAGATATGAACGCGACGTGACACAACGTGTCGTAGGGAAATCGAGTAATGTTCGCACACGACGTCTCGTTAACAATGCCAACCGGATAGATACAGCAACAGATGCGAGGCGGTGCCAATCGGAGCGTACAACGAGCAAGAGGGTCGCCGAATGATTGACATATTTTCCGCGGTCGATTCTACTCCAGTCTCTGGAGTATCGTAACGTAAGTGCATCGAACGCTTGCATAAAGGTCAATCCTGACTAACTTCCCCTCGTCGTTGTCAGGATTCAGAGTCCTGCCGATCTAAACGCTGCGTTCCTTTCGCGTCCTTACCCGAACAATTTGGAAAGGCGATTCGCCGCTTTGACGTAATCCCATGATCTCGCCGGGTCGCTCTGATCCGAATAACAGTATTTCACGATTCGCTTACTTCCCAAACCCGGATTTCTACGAACCTTGCTGAATATGTAACGTTTGTATTAACATGCCGAACCTGCTTTCTGGATATCTATGAACAAAACCGTACTTTTCTAGTATTATGTTGATCATCACGCGGATATTGCGCCCGTCACTGACTTCCAGCGATCCTTCCTATCAACGATATTGGAGTTTCCCTTTGACAGACTCTACATTAATTGCGACATTTTAGTTGCATTAGGTATAACGTGGTTAATGGTTACGTATATGTCTAGCTCCCTGGTCGATGGCCTTCAGGCTCACTCATCGAGGAACCGTAACGTCGAGCGATGGTCCCGTGAGAATGGTGGCTGATCGTAAGTGACAGATGGACTAAGCTGTCGCACGTACCTTCTACACACCTATATAAAACGGCCCGTTGTACTGAAATAAAAACAGCGAGTGGCCGACGTGTAACAAGTTAATGCCAAAGGAGCGAGACGAGAGGCGTTAGAAACACGGCAAGTGGAAATAAAGAGAACTGAAACAGAAAGGGAAAGTAGCGACGCGGTGAAAGAGGCAGAAATAGAGAAACGCACTCGGGTGAAAGTGAGAACAAGTGAGAAAGAGTCCGATAGGGTGGGCCGTGTCTAGTTTCGTGATGTGACAGCAAATATGCGCCACTTGGCAGCTGTGTACGTGCGCTTAAGCGGGTCTGCCTGTTGAGATTTGAAACGTAACACCCGTTGCAGAATGCGATCTCACGGGGCAGGGGGGTGGGGACAACTCCGTCACCCTCTGCCCCTCTTGTGCCCCAAAACTTAGCTTGACGCACCCCCCTCCCTCGTTGTCCGTTCCTCCACGACGCTCACCTCCGCTCTTGCCGTTCCCTTTTGGACCCTTGTACGTCCCGGCCTAGGAAACCGGGCGACACGTTTAATTGGTAATCCGTTTAAAGGATTAGTAACTCACGATGGGTATTAGGACGTGTCGCTGGTCCGCCTGTAGCTTGTCCGTTTCGCACGGACAAGCCGACGGACACGATCCCGGGCACGTCGATAGACACTCTACTCGACCGATGGATCGGCAATCCGCGTCGAATCACGATCGACGAAAAACCGGACTTCTCGTCGATGAGAAAAATGATTTTGCCAAGACGGCATCGACGTGGGAAAGAGAGATTCGATCGTTTACGCCAGCGAATATCAGACATAACCATGGAAATATTGGCAACTCGATTTCATTTCGCTGACAAATTGTACGTTGAACGTACCATGACAAAGTGTGGGATAACTAACATTTTAAGCAGAGAATGGGAAACCAAACAATGAATTCGAAAAGCGAATTTTCGCTCGGCGCAAAAAGTCGATCGATCTTCAGTCGTACCCGATGGAATTGAAAAGTGGGGCCCTTCGACGTGGGGGCCGTTGTCTCGCTCCTTCCTCTCGCCATTATCTAGCTCTTTCTGCTCTCTCCAGTGTACGACACGACCCTGCGGGGCATGCTCACTTTTCAAACGAGCTTACTCTTTGCCACGCAAGAGCACATAGCCCCGGGGATAGGACGGGTTTGAAATCCGGCCTGATCTAATAGGGATTAACAGAGTGACAAATGTAAGAGTTAGTGACGGGAGGGGTGATATCCCGTCCCCAGATTCCGTCTCCGGTACACTGGTTACGTTAGAAAAAATTAAGTGAAGAACTTAATCAAGAGCTCCGAGATTGCAGTTCCTGCTCACCGAACCATTTTCCAATTCAAAAAGCTGTCAAAAGTTCTTGCTAATTTTTCTGAAAACGTTTACTCCTTCCCGATATTGATCCTGTCCGATATGACCGTAGGCTGTATCGTGTTTTCATTTTGCTCCCTGAGAATTAGGATTTCAGCCAAACTGACGGTACTGCGGGGTCTTGCTTTTACCAGGAAATCGATCGTTCGACCTCTGGCAACGTTCCGAACAGTCCGGCATGAGCCTATATTTATATTCTTATGTAAGATTGGGGTAGATAGAGACAAAGGAAGTACTTAAATGGGGGAGAACGCGCAGCAGACGTTGCGAACTGTTTCTTGCCCGAAGTGAACCGGTTGTCGAGTCATTTAATAATAGAATTTGATGTGGCTCTCAGAAATACTTCAATACCTATTTTCCCATATAGCGGTGTAGCGTGCAATCGAACAAATGTACTTCCTTTTGTTTGATGTGTACCATATGTCAATGGATTTGCGAAACGGTCGGCTGCTGAAGTTTTTATTAAACGTCGACAAACATGCTTTCTTATTCTCAATGTATCTATGGAGCGATCAAAAATCGTCCACAATAAAAGTATCAGGCACTTCGTTAATAACGAGGACACGAGCGGGGCTAGAATTATCGGCACTTTGAAAGCGCTAAACGCCCGGATGGGCCATCAATCAGTCCCGGTGGTCAAGAGCCACCTGGCCTAACCTTATCGACCATCTATCTCCGCGGCGCCAATTTTGATCAACGATTTCATGTAATAATAGGCAAACGCAACCGCAACGGCCTGCCCTCCGGTCCAATGCACGCGTTTAGATGAAGCTTGACTGAACGGTCGCTTAGTTAATACAGACCAACAGTCACATTTATTCCCCAAAACACCAATAGTCTTTTACTATAAAAATCACGTGATGCGTTAGCTTTAGATTTTTTAAACTCCGTCATCTCAAATGTATCTGAAAATGTCATCGAGTGTTATTTTGCCTTTGCATGAATGGAAAGATTGAGCGCGGCACAGTCTGCTATGCAGCTCGCAATAAATCAAATCGTGTTTTTCATCGCGTCAGATCGCGATCCGCGAGCGCTCTGGGGTACGAATGGTAATGAAAACCGCAGAACGATACAGGGCGATAACATTCTCCCGAATGGTCCGGGACACGCGTGTCCCACTCACGTAGATGACCATAACGACGAAGACGACGATGACGAGCACGAGGACGAAGAGGAGGAGCACGGTAAGCGACGTCGTTCTCGCAAAACCAGCTGCTCAGAACCGCGGATCGCATCTCTCGCATTCTCATTGTCCACTGCTGGATGCGCCCATACGTTACAGATGCCTACATACGTGCACCTCGGTCAAAAGAGCGGAAGAAGAAGGACAAACTTCCTCCTTGTCTCCTTCTATCTCTTCTTGAATATTTCTCCGTGCTTCTCTTTCTTTTTTCCGTTCCTTCTCGTGCTCGTTCCCTTTCTCTGCAATCTTCCAGACATGCTTCTTTTATCCTGTCGTACGAATATGCTCAGCACGTAATTAATGCGCGATGGAACGGGCGGAAAGAAGAAAAGCCGCCTTAACGTGCGCGCCTGTCACTAGGGGGATCGGTCGGACCCGACATGGATGATGAGCAAACTGCATGTCCGCACGTGAGAACCCACTTGTTCCACCGTCCTGTCGACCTACGCCCGTCGTATGACAGTTTCGGACCGGCGAATAATCACTGAGTTGCGGCACGACGTCGGGCGAATAACTTTGCTCATTTCGTTTTATACGACTCGGTTGGTTTGACTGGTGAACGCTGAAACCGATACCTTTATTACGTCAATATCGATACGCGTCATTTCAGTGTTTTGCGCTCTATCCATCTGACACTTTTCTCATTATCGGAGCCAATCGCGGCTGACCGCGATTTTCTCATCAGCGCAACCATCCTGACAGCTTCAAAATATCCTGCATTAGTCATAAGGTGGCACAATGACGAACAGCAAAATAATACGATACGTTCCACTTCGCGTCGATGTGAAGTGTACGTGAATTTGAGGCAGATTTGTTCCGGATTCAGTGGAGTTTACAAAAATAAGGAACTGCCACGGGTTCTGGCGCAATCCATCAGAAGAGCTGCGCGAGTGGAGTTGTATCATATCCAATCGATCGGCGACATCCGGCCCACGGCCATCGTGTATTTTCGGGTCGGTGGACGAAAAATGTGTTTTACGGTGGCTGACGCTCGAGTCGAGCGGCAAAACCGCCCGGCTGCGTCGGGGCTTCGGGAGATTTATCTGATCGCGGCCGGAGACGAATAATTCGATCGTTCGGCTGCTGTCCAAGCTCCGCTGGCCAACATACGCTGGATGCGACGACTCATTAACATTCCGGCGTGTATATTGGGCCGAAAGAAGAAGCCGAGAGAAGCCACGACGGAGATGGGCCTGCCCAACGACTACCTCCAAGTCTGTGCAACCTCGGGAAAGGGTCCTCTTGCTCTCTCATGTGCCTCCGGCTTCGTTCAACTCACGACTTTCTCTCTATTCCTCTTTCTTCTTCTCCCTCGCTTTCCTCTTCACCTTCTTTCCTCCGCCGCATAACTCGTTCCACCTTCGGGCACTCGCTCCAGCACGGTTTCAGTGGCCAGATGCTGCCTGCCGCAACGGACACGCGTCCGATCTGCTCGCGCTTAATCCTAAAATTCTTCTCTTCATCTTTATATCGGTCAGTGATAGATAACACCCGCCGCTTGCGCGACAAATCGGCTGTGATGGCTTCGCGAGACGTGCGCGGTCGTGTGTGTCAGGTGAGCATGTGACTCTACAGCACTCCCGATCTTCCACAATGGGGAGGACTAAAATTCGTCTTCAACTAATGTTTCACTTCGAAAAGTGGTACAACGTGTGAGTAGAAACAGTGACTTTCGTAGTAAACTGATTGGATGCACTGACAGAGAGTCAAACAGAGCTTAAGTGACCGATCTTCATATCCTTATAGGTCCATGTAAGAGAATTTTCGGTTTTCCTACTTACTGAACATTATACTTTCATTGTTCGTTTGGTAATGATTACGAAAGCATGAGTCTCAAACTGAAGGTCCATGCATGCTGATGGCGCCACTGTACGGTAGTCGATACTGCACTCCACCATGCACCCTCCGATATCCCGTATTCTCCATACCGAATACTGTCATTCCTATGTAACGCATCTCACGTAAATGGCGAACGATTAATATCAATCCCACCGGTATGCGCAACACACGCCATCCGTTTGTCAAGTGAATTCTTATCCGTGCATATAACCTGATCAGGTTGTCCATTAGGAATGAACGGAATACATTCACCCTTATGGTTATCGAAAATCTCAAGAGTAACTTTGCACAGGGCAAATATAGCCATGTTATAATAAAACGAGACAAATCAGCCTGACGGCTATAAGTAACAGAAGTTTCATGCGGATTAGATCTTCCACGTAAAACGTACCTGATGCTTAGGAAGCACGAGTGCGTATGCAGGTCAATTCGATATGCAGCAAACCGCGTGTTGTTTTGCCTCGGTCCAGCTGCCTGTATGTATATATACACACACGTATGCATACTTGGTTGATCTGAACCAACATTCGTATACGTTTTCACGATCGATTAAAGATCGCACGCCATGCATACGCGTGCATACATTTAGACGTGAGTATGCAGGATTCAGACTATAGACCGACCTCAGACGTGATTCTGCCCTATTTCGGCACGGAATAAAATCTGGGCGCATTATTCAATCGGTGCCTCGCATCCGGAATGTGCGGATCAAACTTAATAATGCGGCATTGACAAAAAGCGAGGAGCTGGAGAAAGAAAGGCATCGCATACGGAATCGTCGCCGGGCATCGCGACGCCGTCGTCGCCACAAATTAATATAAGCGATGACGCCCCCCATTCCCCTGCGCGCTACCCTTCTCAGCTTCCAGACCCGTTCTCATACGGTATGCGTGCCGTGCTCACGATCCGATTGCCTCGTCGTCTTGCGAAATACCTTGGCGGGACCTCGCGCCGCATCTTGATGACTGGATTTTCTTCCACCACCTCTTCCCGAACTTTCCTTGATTTTCCAACCTTCTGAAAGATTATTTTTCCAACCCTTAGCCGAGGCATTTTCAATAGCTGGGCGGCGATGATGTCACGGCGGATTGTCGCCGTTCATCGCAGTACATATTGTCGATCGTCCGGGCTCTTTCCTGCTAAATCGGAAACGCAATATCGGGATTATGCGCATCGCTATAGTTCCAAATGTGCGGGAAGATAGTCCTGATGTTTTTATCGCGTCGATCGACACGATCGTTTCATTAATTATATGGCGAAGAGAGTCATTTCGTAGGGGGTCTCTCTTCTCTCTGTCTTTTCCTTCCTCCTTTTTCTTTCATTTGGAGCGCGTAGAATGGAAGCGACGGTCTGCCTTTTGCGTGCGCTCGCGTGCGTGTGTAGAGGAGCACAAGAGGCAGCGGAGCCGTAAGATAAACTCCTCATTAGCGCGACAAACCGCGGAGGCTTAATTACCGCATGGCGGGTGGCCGTTTCTCCGGGCGATCCTTCGAGCTCTTCCACGACGTCGTGGAAGCGTCATAAAATCCACAGTTGCCACGAGCTACGTCAGGGTGAGCTTGTCAATTAAAATTGTCGAACGTACGGCAAACCACCAGGTCACCGTTCTTATGAGGATCGAGCCGCCACGCGCTGAACGTGTGGAGCATCCGATCAGAACGAATCTGCCGAGACCGAACGATGGGGCGCTAATAATCATGAAGAACCCACCAAATGGAGGCTCCTTTGTTACGCATTTCTTCAATGTGCCTAACCGTGATTTTTCGCTTCCTACGAAACGTCTTACGTGCTCAAAACCGGTTTATTTCGCGTGACACGTATAATAAGAACGGAACGTTTCTTCTTAATTCAGATTTTTTCAAGAGACTGCTCAGAGTAGCCCGAACCTACATCGGACGATCCCGAGTCAACCCGCAAAAACCGGTTTGCTACGGTTATTATGAATGAACGTATTGAATGCAGCGGAGTACGTATTACAAAAGCCATTTTGAATGTACTTTAATGAAAAATAAGAAGCAGTTTGTAATTAGTCGAATGCTTTGTCGGTACCGAAAATGATGTTCACGAGTGAGTATCGTGTGGATATTTTTCGTGTCGTCTGTAGGCTCAGTGGTCCTTGACGGAACGAGATATGTATTTAGATGTACATGTACGTCCGGGGACAAGAGATTGAAAACGTCAACACGTCGAGAGGCAGACGGACAAATCCACCGAGGGACCGGTCGAATGTAAAGCGCGGCCTCTCGAGTGCGGACTTCACATATTTGTATTCTACTTTCGTCTGTTTGACGAAACATAATATTTCGGCTCGTACTTACGCGCGACAAGGAGAGAAGAAGCGGTGGTTGTCGTTTGCGTTTGCGCCGACGAAGCGTTCCTCCGTTCTCTCTGAAGTACGGAGTAGCAACTCGTCTCCACCTCATACCTCGATCTTCTGTGTGCGAAACGGTGGACCTGAGTCCTGCTTCGCAAAGTAACCCCCAAATTTGTCGAATGCCTTGTTGGCCGGCGCGGTCGATTTGCGAAAGTAATTGCCAGCTTAGTTAATGCATCTCCTGCGACTGTCATCGCATAATTAAATATTTCCCAACGGGTAGCAACATTTGAAAGTCCTTCACCCTTGCAATTCGTAAAAGTTTTGTTGATCGAAACTCGAAATTTTGGTACATCCGTCCGTTCCGAATTCAGCGCTCGGCCCTGGCATCGAGTTCACACACAGAAAACGGAAAGGGACACGGGTGGGGCGAAAGAGGAAAGTCGAAACGATTGTACTCTTGGCTCTTTCTCCAGCGGCGCTTTGTAGCCCGTAAACTTTCTTCGTTCGACAACCCTCGCTCGGTCCCCGAGCGAGGTGGAGGTGGAGCGTAGTGGCGTCGAAGCGAGACCGTAGGAATAGGCGAATCGGGCGAATCGGGCGAATCGAGCCGCTTCCACCCAAGTTTTTCCACAGCGGTGGCTGCGCAATCATTTGTTCAACACACCGCCAACAAATCCAATACACTTGCAGGCGGCGAACACACCGACTTCCCTGCCTCCCTATCCTGCTTTTCGTTTCCTTCCAGCGTTAGGCTTCTCTCGTTTCCACCGCGCCTTCGTCTCTTTCGCCGTTCTCCTCCCGGCTAAACCGAGGAAATATACGAAGGCTACATGCGGGATATACAAGGTGGTACACACGCGATTCCGCTCGTGTGCACACATACGCGTACCATACGTGTACTTTACACGTCCGTGCTGAGAGACCGGCAGCACGAGGAGCACTTTGCCTCTTTCCCTCTTTCCTTCTTTATCACCCATCGCATGCTGCCTCTCTTCTCTTTCGATGTTTCTCGGCGGTGGCTGCACTGCGAAGCTTCGGTATTGCCGTGCTCCCCCAGCCACGCAGACCTTGTTTTGCGAGTAGAGACGAGACGGCCGTGAGTAGGAGGATACCAGAGGATACAGACGCCTCTCGAATTCGAGAGTGGCATCAAATCGATTCGATCACTCGGATTGCCGTGCGAAGATGCTCTAAACAATGCTATCGCGGCAGGGAACAAATAAATATAGACCTTTTGTCTTAGGGCGGTTCGCAGAAAGGTCCGCATCAGAAAAGTTAATAAGTTTCTGCAGATTTTGCATTTCCGTGCCTGTCCTTTGTACTTATCACAAAAATATGTCAATTAAGAATAACGTTACTTTTTTAACATGGAAAATAAATTCTGCGTTTGGCACTCTTACTGGATCAGTAAAAGCGTCCGTAGTTCGACGAAATCAATGCTCTCCCTCGGCGCTGGCACTTGGGGTGTGCGGACATTTGTCCGCATGGAAATCAGTTGTCGCGGATCGATCCCGCCGGCGACACAGAATTTGTTTGTATCGGCGGCAAGAGTCGGAAACCTCTTTCCTTCGCGGTACTTTTGTCGACGATTGACGGTGCGGTGAAGAGAAGGCCGATGGGTGGAAGGTGCGAGGCCGAGACGTGAGAAGAATCCGGAATATTCGGAAACGCTCCTCTCCGCCAAAACGGTGTACACCATGGATATACGTGCTAGAGGGACCGAGTCGATTCCTTAATATTCCCTGGAGACCCGAGGTTCAGATACACATCGGTTGGGTTCGGCTATCTATTCAATATGCCTCCATTATTTCGTAGGTGATAACGTGGAACGGCGCTCTTCGTCCCTTCGCGTTCAACCCTAAGCTAACTCGCTCGACCTACGGCATATCTTTGTCCCTCCAGGGAGCCGTGCGATGAGCGATAGTCTGCGTTCCTCTCTTCTCTCCTTTTGCTGTATCTCTTTCGATAGGACCGTCTTCGCTGGCTATATGTTTCGCAGTGTTTTACATCCCTGCGAAATCGTATGTCCTCGATGACGATGTTCGCTGGTGTAGATTGGTCGTGTGATTCGTGCGTTGCAAAAACATATTTAGTATTAACATATTATATTATCCATATTAATTTTTGTGCATCAAGCAAATTGTAGTTGACTATCAACTCATAGTAAATATCGTTAAATAGGCAGTGTTAGGTGAAACTGCATAATGATGAACTCCTGAATGATATGGCGGCGTAACAAATGTCAGCTGTTTCTGGATGATGCGGAGTTTGCTGTGTTAAGCATTTGTCTTCGCCAAATTAAAACAGTATCGCCCACGGTAGAAGAATTCACGCACACGCGAGGTTAGAAAATCTTGTTATGCCCTCCTTCCAACCCCGGTGTGCGAATCTCGACGTTCATTTGTGCAAATCTATTCTGTCGCGGCTTTCGCGGAACTCATGACACCGACCTCGGTTGTGACGGCACACACGACGCACACATAACTTTCTCTCTACCTCCTTCTCGCTCCTTCTTTACGCTCGCTGCAAGTAGACGATTTTCAGGCTACCTTGTGTGCAGCTTTTCACAGAAGAAACATGGTGTACGTTCTATAAAGGCGGCCGTATCTCGGCTCGTATCTCGCTGGCGGCGGTAAAACCGCCGGGGGGTGTGAGCCCTTAAGGGTACACAATGGGCCCCATATGTTTGCGGGGGTGTATAACGCTCCGCTCCCCCACCGGAGACCTCGATCGACCCCTCAACCTCACACCCCTCGCTACACTTTCCTTCTCGCTCCCGCACTCTTCTCCTTTTTACTCCAGGCACTTTCCGCCAGTACCGCCGTTCCTCGTGCCTTTGCAATGTTACCTCCACGATATCGTTTCACGCAAATTCACGTTTCGCGGCGAAACAATGTAATCATTTATATCATCGCTGAATTCCATCGTAAGTTTCTCTGCAGCGCCGATAGCGCGGTCGAGAAAACGAGGGAGTTTTTGCCCTATCGGGGAAAAGTTGATATTGCGAGACGTTTCCACTTTGTAAAATTGTGTCTTATGATCATTAAATATGTTCCGGTTGTTGGGCTGCCTACGAAGCGTCGTATTAACTACGAGCGAAAATTTGCATTTCTTTACGAACGAGTTCGAAAATTAACAGTACCATTTTTTGAGCACACTTTCAGGGTTCCGTGGAAGAAATTGTTATCGCGAACAGTGGACACGCAAAAATTATTTACGCTTGGAAGAACCGCTTATCTGCGACTATGAATAATGGACGCTACCAAAAGGGGTCATATATAATTCCGGGAGATGACCAACAAATTTTATTAACCCATTCCAGTAAATTAAAATTGAAACATTCTTGTACGCGGGAAACAAATTCTGCACAGTTTTTTCTTTAATTACTTACATAACAGCAATATGCGAATTCACCCTTTCGAGACAATTAGCATTGAATTACGCTACCAGCGAACATTCTACCGTAAAGCGTGGACTGTAATGAAAGGTGCTTGTACATTAAAACTAAAAAAAAAACTGTTACTCTGGCAAAGTTTGGTTAGAGTTGGATTAACATCATTGCCGAAGAATCTGAACAAATCGGGTGAACACCATTATTTCGTCACGTCTTCCGGATGTAACTGTGACAAAGTTGCTCTGTACTAGGAAACACGGAATGGTTTGAAGTCTAGTTGGGCGTCGCGACATCGCGTCCCCGGAGTGCATGTTCGGTTCGGGCGTGCTTTGCGCTACGCCATACGAAGGCAGTTACACGAGCGTGAATTCTTGGCACCGGGTTATGCACGCGATGCCACGATAGACCGACGGAGATCTTGCGCTGGAAGATTACCTCTAAAATGGCTCGGGGTCTCGTCAGTATGACACGCGAAAATTTACGATTACCTCGGAGCTATGTGGGCAATGCCACGGCTGTGTAGACCTTTTCAAGTATCGTGTTCCGCGTTGCAATCGCGCATGTTAATGCCTCCCCGCGGGATCTACGCCGCCATAAAAGTCCGTATCGCTCTCGAGTAATATACCGCCGCCGTTACAAAACTGCCGGTTTTAATTACGTCTACGAGGGGGAAAAGCAGCGAGTACAAGGACCGCGCCGCTATTGATATCTGATGACGATCGCGCATCGCACAAATTTCAAATTACCCCGCACGCGGCGAAATTAAAATATATTTACGCTGAAAAACATTGTACCAGGCATGGCACTGTTTAGATCCTAGATAGTGCGTATCGTTGCACATATCGTCGATCTTCGAGCTGAGGAACTTGAAAAACTTGCACAAGAACTAATGCCGATCCGAGAATGCAGATACGAAAAATTAGCGAAACGACCCGACACAGCTACCGAAAATAATTAGTTGAGCGTTACCTTCGATACGCTCGACCGTTCGATATATTTTAAAGTTAATAGCGAAGGAGCGAAACAGCCATCGTTCCCGGCATAATTGCTCAACGTAAAAGACCTCGACAGCGCCGTTAATGCGAAGCGCAAAAGCGCACTCTCTTTTCCACGGGCAGAAACTATTAGGCGCGATCGAGTGGAAGCGCAACGTCAAAGCGAAGCGCCGTCCAATTAAGAGCTGCGTACGACACGCGGAACACTAACGAGTTCTAATGGACTCGATCCGAATGTACTCTCTGTCTCTCCCAAAAGTCCAGGAGCCGCGCCGCTTTGGCAGGCCGCGTCCATCAGATATCGTCGAAACGGAGCGAGTGAGAGAAAGAGCGAAAGAGAGGGTGATGGAAGGATGCGAGCGAAATGATCGGGGGAGCCGGAACGAAAAAAGAAAGAGAGAGGGTTGCGCCGAAGTGCCGATAGCCGCGATCCGGCTTCCTGCTTTAATTTAATTGGACGATCGCCAGTCGCGCGTGCCACCTGATAAATAATTAACGCGTTCAGTTCGGATCGATTATCAAACTGCCAGGGCCACCGACGAGGGATGGCGGAAACGGACAAAGGAAGGAGGAAAGAACCGACGAGAATTCAGGCGTGCTGATTTCCGATGACTACGTCAACTGCGTATAGACGTCTCGTAGTAACGTTGCTTGCAGACACAGCTAACTATCTACTCTCATCGGTCGCACCCAACTTCTATAGCGTGCGCCTAACTGTGTGCTAATCGTTTTTATGGCTCAATCGATGCCTAGCCTGGATGCCATCGCCGTGCAGCCCATTAAAATACGTAAAAAAATGAAACTGCACTGCACGCAACGTTGTTTCCGATTTTTTTACATGTGAATTCCCATACGAGTGTGCATTAAGACATTACGAATCGATGTTAACCATCGAGCGACCATTACCGGTATGCTAATTTCATTGCGCCGCTGAAATTCTTCGATTGCTTAGAATATCCCATCGCGGTAAAACGTTATTAATAACCTTACGTAAAAGTGTCCGAAACTGGTACCCGCAAAATTAACAGCTTCGGTCTCCCGTTTCGATATCACGAGGGTAACTTGTTCCATCAAGTAATCCTTCTGTGCGATGGCGCAGTCGCTTAGAAAAATCGGATTTAGCATGAAGGTAATGCGATACCGACAAGACATAAATTAAGAGGAGACAGGACGCATTGCATAGAACTCGTATTAGGATTAACGATTACGATGCACTTTGAAAATAATCGAAGTATCGTCATTAAGTCGTGTCTTAGCGATTAGCATAAAACATCTCTTCATTCGTCCTTGCGCTTAACCATCATCTCGGTTCGCCGGTCGAGTTTTTCGTGCTCTTGGCAGCCTCCGTTCATCTTCCCCCATCTTTACCCATCCTCTCCCTGCTTTTCGGCAGGATCGAGGCAATTTTCGGCGCGCCATTTTCGAAGGCACACGCGCGCGGGTCGCCGATCGATTGCGTATACTGATCGTGGCGATTACGCCCAACCAAAGCGTATCGCGTAAAATTGCTTAAACGTAGGAGGAGATAGATCGTGGCGCCCATTACGAGTGGGCTATTAAACGTAATGTACGGTCGATAATACGCGCCCGGTCCGGAGCCCCGCGCGTCGCCGGTCTACTTTTCGCGACGATCAATAGCGATTGCACCTCCGATCGTGATCCTGTGTGTGTTGAATGTGTACACTTCGAAACGTTGACACGCTGATCCGTCGGCCGGCGAATTTATCTCATAGGCGATCCCATCGCCGCAAATTAACCGTAGCTGTTTTCGTTCCTGGATGCAGGCATTTCGGTATTGCCGGTACTTTAAATTATAGCGGATAAATTTTATCGCGGTTTATGCAACAGTCATAACGATCATATAAGTGGACATGAAAAGTTCTGATCAATTTTGAGGACCCGTTAATTATGCATGATAGCCGATCCGACTGCGTACGATTTATGTTCTCCTCTCAAAAGGATTTATTCATACTGGAGTAGAACCTGACAAGACCAGCTCTCGTTTCTTCTACTGAGATCTGTCCAGGCGTCGACATGCGCGCGTACAAATGCGCTCGATGGCAGATATGCCGCAAAAGTATGTTACACGACCAGGTTGCCAATGCATTTCTTTCGGTTTCGTGCAAGCAAATACACCCGCACCCCGGTATCCTTTTTAGCGCTGGTTACAAACAGTTGGATTATGAGTTACTGATAACAGCTTCACATGTACTCATCAAGAGTTCTTTAATATATTTTTTCCCTTTCTGGGAGCGCGAGGCCACAAATAGAGAATAATGGATCGCTTGATGGCAAGTGCCGGACTTAAAGATGTCATCGCACAACCTACCGTAAATAGTCACGAATGTTCGCAGCGTTTGTGTTACTAATACGATTTTTGCTGCCATTCGTAGTCTCTCATAGGGCTTATCGCGTTCACATACTTTCTGCGCCGGAAACGGACGGAATGCAGCAATGCAAGAACACAATGTTTTTCAATTCTAAGTAGCTTCCACAGAAGTCGCTGAGATAAATGTAGACTTACATACGATATTTCAATGACAGTAATAGAATTTCGTCGGTTTAAAGTTACGGCTGACACGATAGTCACGCTCCACGGTAACTTGTGTTGTGCACCGCCGCCAACACATTAAAACAGTTTGATTAAACTTGTATATAACACTGTCTCGGACGAAGCCGACTAGGGATACATTGAATCAAAAGAGCGAAGTAATGAAACTTATGTTCCCGTCGTTCTGATAGGCGGCGGCATTTTAATTGCACCGTAAGGCGCGAGTTTCCGTTGTCCCCGACGCGATGAGGAATCGTAAAGCCGGGGAGGACGTCCGGATTAACGCGAAGGATAAATTGTGCCGCAGCATATAAACGCGATATACATATTGTTAGCGGTATAAATTTACGACGTCAGATAACGAAGTGCTAATTAGCTTCGCAGTCATATCCTGCACGATACTATCACGAAGCATAGCGGCAGCGTTTAAGATTAAGTTACAAAACAAGGCTCAACATTGCCATAGATCAACAATGACATTACACCCCAGGCGTGAAAATGAGATATACACATGGCCACCGGTGCGAGCGTTGCAAGAAATAAATGTAATATTAACAGAACGTAATTAAATACTAATGAATCTACAGTAATATTATAGGCTGCCCTTCACGGGATCATGCAGGTGGAACTAAACCGTCATACATATTAATTTTCCCTCGTTATCGTTAATGCTATTCCTCTGGTATAGACGTCACGAGATCTATACCTAGGCATTGTTATGCGTATATTAAGTGCATATACACATGAACCGCGGAACAATATTCGCGTAATCAATATCATAAATGAACCGTATCCTTTCAAAGAGGTCGACGCTATTATAAACGCGACGTATTGTAAATTACTCAATGATATCGGAATGACATCAAGAAAAGAGAAGGAACGATTCATCCGGCGACCCTTTAATGGTCTATTATCGGTGATTGTCGATAATACATTTCGCCACTCGCGTATTCTGCCGCTGACAGTATCGACAGGAGAAACGTTCGCCAAGTGAATGGGCACCTGGTGATTCTTCGAGCTCGTTATTTCCGAAAATCCAGCGTTTGTGAGGCACCATTGGAACGTTTCGCACAGGTGCTTCGGCGCCCGGTAAATTATCGATCTGCAAGATCAAATGAGAGAGTGATCCGGAAATCCACTATTCGCACATAGTCAAAGTTACTCGAGCGCAAACAAGACAATCCGAAAAATGGACGCGGACCTAAATACTAGTATCTGCTTATGTATTCGCGTACACATTCTACATGAACGTGCATAAATATGCGCATATGTTTGTACGGGCATAAGAACGTGTGTGAACCAGTGCACATGGTTGTACGTGTGACGCGCTCTGACGTCTCCGACGGGGCGATCACTTCGTAGATACATACACGATCAGCTCGTTCTTACGTATACCTGAATTAATTAGCGGGCAATCGCCGTCACTCTAATTGGACTAATTAATGGACGTTAAGCAACCGTGCGGTTCGATACGCGCAACCGCTGGATCGAGACCTCTCGAAAACCCTCGGCGAAACACATGAACCGCCCTCCCTACCGCTTTTCAACTACTTCCCGCCTGTCCCATCGTCAATCCTCGCCACCAAAAACCCGTTTTGTTAATACAACAGCCCGGAATGTGTCTCGCTCTCTGAACTTAACGCGACAACGATAGATCGAAACAAGAGATACCGTTATTGATCGTCGTTCGATTTCCGCTCGTTTCGACAACAATGCATGGCATATTCGGTTCCTTACTGTTACTACTATTTGTCATATGGCCGCCACTCCGCATGCCCGATTTTTATCTAGGAATTATTGATCAGGCACGTGGAAAATGAGGCATCGTTTCGTTAAAAATATTCGCAACGCCGGATATACTAGTTATTTGGGTAATTCCGAAATTACTCACTCGCATATATTCATTGATACGCCGAGAATAT
This sequence comes from Cryptocheilus praepositus, assembly GCA_033815515.1. NCBI lineage: Eukaryota > Metazoa > Arthropoda > Insecta > Hymenoptera > Pompilidae > Cryptocheilus > Cryptocheilus praepositus. The sequence continues at coordinate 1,110,973 of JAWWQZ010000069.1, read as the reverse complement.
ACAGACCTGAATATCGTAATGAGCTTCAAACGGAAATTGCAACCAATTGGTGAATGAGTAACCAGGCGGTACCTGGATATGGCCGACTGACCGAAGAAGCAAAAAAAACTGTATGTTGTTAGATTCTCGTTAACAACAATGGGTCCGACCTACCGTGAACACTGTCATGTCACAGCGATTACCTTGCTATTAATTATGCAGGCTTATTCCTGCACGAAAAAGATGGGACGATTTTTTAGCTGCCCGTAAAAACCTGTCTGCGCAAAAACCGATCAAACTTTGGAATCAGAAGTGTGCAAAAATGAGATTGTACCTCGAGAACATGTTACAATGCACTTTTTACTATGGTCTTACGTATCCGCACACTTCGTTTCGTATAATCAGATTAAACCTTTGTGCATGATGGACGCATATATGCGTCCAATGAAAGCCATCAGTGCAGCCGATAGACTCCTATATTCCCGTATTCTGATTAATCTTATCATAAACATACTACAGAACGAATGTATATTTACCCATACTTGGTTGAAACACTTAGAAATAGGGAAAATCTACAAATAGAAAAATTCATACTTTCGATGTATGGCTAAAAATAGGCGAAATATGTCAAATTTTTTTTTGGTTTCGGACCGATACCATTCGATAGAGGGTAATTTGCCCTGAAGATAGATCACTTTCCGCGCGCTGAACTCTTCATAGTTTCCGAGATATGACGATTTTAAGAAAGTGCAAAAAAAATTTTTTCGAAATTACTGATCGCTATTAGTCTGGCGTGAAAGTGCGTCCAAAGAGCTTTAAGAAAACCTATATTAGTTATAGGTTTCGATTACTAGTTTAGACGGGACCCGGCCTTGAAGAAATCGCGAAAATCTTAAGGTATACCCCTTGCCATTTTTGCCAAAAAATGATGGGTCACCGATTTTACTGCCCTTTTAACATATCAAAGGGGGACCAAAATGACTCGGAAAAATGCAAGGCGCACCCCGAAATTCCCAATAGTTCCGGAGATACAGCCAATAATGTGCAGAAAAATCGTGAAAAACGAGCCTGAAAATAGGGTAAAAAATTAAATCTCTACCAAGCGACTTGCAATTGTGCCTGATGAAAGGGGGTACAAAGAGACTTGGAAAAATTGCAACCGCGCTGAAAAATTCGTAATAGTTTCCAAGATATGGCAGATAATAGATAGAAAAACCAAGCAAAACACGAGAAAAAGACGCATTTCATTACGATCATCGACTGAAAGTGTATTATTCAACTTGCTCCCTATACGACATGGAAGAAAATCGGAAGGAGCTCAAAAAAACACGAACCGCATCTGAATATTCGCTATAGTTCTTCAGTTATGTCGAAAATAATTGGAAAAGTTACGAAAAATAAGTCAAAAATACATGAAAGTAGGCGAAAAATGACAATTTTTTGTTTCGGATCGACATCTTTCAATAGAGGGTAATTTGCCCTGAAGATAAACCACTTGCCGGATGCTGAAGTCTTCATAGTTTGCAAGATATGACGGTTTAAGACTTTTAGTATATCGAAGAGAGTCGAAAATAAATCAGAACTGCTCAAGCCGAAGTAGGAAATTCGCAATAGTTTGGGACATATGGCCAAACATATGTGGACACTAAATAAAAATAACACATTAAATAACAGTTGCGGTAATTACACGACACTTATTTCCCCATTTGCATTAGCGTCACGGTACTTTGTTTAGAGTCCTTATTAGTATCCTGCCTGTCACCGCATACGAATTAAACCGCACTTTCAGCTATGTTTTCGGATTCAATACGGGTAATTTATCGTGCCCAATGTTCCCCGATTAACGAAACAGAGAAGACGATCCGAACAGGTGCAGCGGCCTGCACTACCAGCTGTCCCTCGCCGAGGACGACGTTGACTATCGCAGAATTCGCCTCCTTCCTTCCGAGTTCATGGAAGAAGACAACGCGCAATTCTATCGACCACGTCGTCTTCGCAATCTTAAGAACAAACCGTCACGTTCTTAGACGATACGGACCCTGACGTCGCCCTTATCGGGCTGCTCGCAGTCACCTTGGTTACCTCGAATGAGTCTTAATAAGACTTTGCTCCAACGACTAATCGGATCGGGATTGAGAAAACGGCAATGTTATAATTCCGTTGTGCTAGAACATTGCATGCTTCCGTCAAGATTTTTGATTGGATCAAAAGTAAAAGAGGTTAATAGACATTCATCAAAGAAATCACAACGTATGTCCGAGCTAATATATGAGTATTATAGAGAAACAAGGAAAAAAATAACACAGGTATCGGCATTTCGCTAAATTCGTTTTGGTTTTTGAGAAAAAATGGCGTGTTCGCTACTTGTCACCCCGAGGCCATGGGTCTTGGAGGGATTTATAAGATACAGCTCTATGCAATCTTCTGCACACTTTATCTTCAGAACAGATCGTGTATAGCGGAGAGTTTCTGGAATGAGCCGGGCCGATGGCTGGCCGACAACGATTTTGTATCCACAACGGAATATATGTATATACATAAATTTGTAATTCTGTGTGGCAGATGCGCGCCACAAACATCGCATGACGTACGATAACACCTTGTTCGCTCGAACATAGCAGAATAAAAAAGTTAGCTTGTACTTCTCTCGCAATTTAGATAATTAGATGCTTATGGAAATTCGCCTGAAACGTTGTAGAACGCCTTGCGGCAACTCTTAACGAAGTTCTCATGAGACCAGAAAGCAAGTGGAAGCAGAGAGTGGATGAGAAAGAAAAGAATAAATAATAAACGCCAAGTTTCTCTTCCGGCTACTTCACATTTAAGTAAAATGAAGTCTGCGATGGTCGCAGGAAACATGCGCGCCCATTAGAACTTACAAAAGATGACACTACGATCTACACACTTTCCCGGCTGATATAATTGGGCGTTATGAGAGGCTATCTTTTCACATTTTCCAGGCTTAGACCATCGTCTTAATGAGTCCATTTGAAAGACGCGTTAGGCTCACTATTCAGTTGCGATATTTCACGTAAGAAAATTGATAAAAATCACGAGCAAGCGTGCGCTTACACGATGTCTTTAAGACTACTACGTACCGTCTAACGATTACCGGCAGCGTCTCACTGAAGACAATGGAAACAGTCAGTTCCGTGGCGCCTCGTTACGCTTATAACTCCAAACAGAAAAGTGTTATCTCATCTACGTATCGCCGCGCTCTTTTTCTCTCCTATCGCCCGGAAAATACCGCACGCCAACAAAACGCACAAAACGAACGGTTGCAAGCCGTTCTCAGTTTTCCTCGCTATTCCTCTTAAATTTCTATCCGTTATCTGCCTATACTTGAAAGCCCTACTTCGATGAATCAAGATTTACTACCGCACGTTGTCATGCCGCGTCGGCGAAGACAAAGCGAAAGAAGAACGTTTATCCGCGCAAAGCGCCGTCTTCGCTGTGACACAGGGAGGCCAAGACGAATATCAGTCGGCAAATGCATTGGCGTCAGGCTGCTGGCGGTGGCGTTCATTATGGCCGCTTAATGGCGCGATTTACCATCGAAAAAAGCTGGCGACACCGTCTGAATGAGCCATTACGGGGCCGGTCTACAGAAATAATTATCGTAGCATTGACACAAAAGGGCGCGCTGGCTGGCGCGGACGCGGCGAATGCCTCATTGGCGGTACACCGGGACAGTGCCGACAGCAGGGGGCACCATTCCACCCCTCTAACCCTATGCTATCCTTCTGTTTTACCGTCTCTTTTTCTCCCCGACGTATTTACGCTACAAAAGAAGCCCGCCGCGTGGAGGGAGGAAGAAGCGAGGTCGCGGAAGATCGGAGAAGAGCGAGGCAGAGTCGAAAAGAGAGGAGAGGAGGAAAAGAGAAAAGGAGGAACGAGGTGGAAGCCGCGGACGTCGTCGGAGGCGGTGGCTCTCTCTCTTGGAAAGGCAGATTGTTTGTTTGTCGGGAGCTCTCGTGCGCACAAACAAGTGGAAACAAATAATATCCTGGCCGCATTACGAGAAGGAGGCGGCGATGAGCGGTGGCGATGAGCGACGACGATGACGAAAGAAGGGACCAGGCGAAGGGGCGGAAAGGCAATAGTAAGAGGGTGTGCGGGGGGGAGGCCTGTTTACCCTGGCTGCCCCAGGGCGACAGTAACGAGGCGAACGAGTGCCGCACGTACCGTCATTAATGCCGGCCTCGGGCCCACGCGTCGCTCTCTCCTCTCTACATCCCTATATGTATACATATTTACATATTCGCGCTTATACGCGAATATATATTTATGCATATAAAATTATACGCGTCCGTGTAACGTGTATATTTAATCCCTGTCTCCCGGATTCTAGATACCACCCCGACGAGGGTGAAAAATCCCTTTCATTCCCTCAAACATTCCCTCATTATTCCATTTCAAATGAAATCCGCTTCATCCGTTGCATCAATGAATAATCGTGATCGTCGTCGATTCGCTTACAAATAGGCGTTTAAATATATCCCGCTCGCTAACCGATACTAAACCGACGATCGACCTCTCACGGTATCGTTACTCACGACAGGGGCAGAACAACGTTTGATTTGTCGAGCTTGACCACTTCCTATCACCCCAGCTGCCCCCTTTGCAGTAGGTAACCCCAAGCGAACGCGATTAATTTTCCCCATAACGAGAGAGAACTTTCCAATCATTGAACCGAATCGCCAATACGGAAGCCGCATTATTAGCTTTCAATTCGACGTTGGACATGAAAGATTTACGGCGGACAGGCGTAAGCAGGCTCGGGAGTGGCTGGAAGACGCGAGACTGCTCGTTCGATGCCTGCGATACGTGTCCGCAGGTAATTATGACGCATTGCAACCCCTGTCCGCATCTGATCTTACAAGAAACTGGAATTCGCTAATTAAGTATGAGAGGGCATGCGCGCCCGGTAATGGTGATATATCGCTCCCTTCCAAGCAATACGCCGACTCGAGCCCGTTATGGTCATCCATGGTATATTACTCGAAGAAATTTATTACGACGATTCGTGGCAATTAATTCGTCGACAAAGGAGAATGATCGTCAAACATGGACGGTCATTACGGCAGACATACGAAAAGACAGCTTTTGGGGTCGATGTACATACACGTGTATGTATATGACGTAATCGGCGAACAAAGCGTTTACTTTGTGGCGGAACGCGTGACGGGGTCACTTCAAGATTGCCCGAGGATCGTCGTAAAGGAATAAACCGCCGACGCCATAAAAGTGGCCGCTGGATCAAGTCAGGAAATTGTCCAGACTACGGAGCGAGCGTACAAGGGAGAGATTCTGAGCTTTCGAATGAACGAGCGGAGAGTATATATGTGGGGGGATACGATTGATTATGGACCAGACCGCGAAAGGTGTCGTAAACTCACGGGAGGTCTAGATTCTACGGTAATTGACCCCGCCTCGTTAGACCGGAGATTCTATTAACTACAAGTCGCTCATGGAACGGATGTAGATGAAGAGTTAACGCGACATTGATGAACACGCTGGAATATATCTTCCCATTCCCCACTTGTGTACTGAATTGCCTTACTGAAAGAACATGGATGCTTAATAAAACGTAATTTTTCAATCTGTGAGTTATAAATGTTGATGCATCGATTATCGACGTCGCGAAGATCTTGTTCAAGATATTTCGATTCGATGAAGAAATTCGCCACGAGGTATTTTACAGTATCCACTGACGTCCTACGAATGGCGGACAAGTCCACCTTCTCGCTTTCCACGCCTTCGTTAACTACCGGTACATCCGTTACTTATCCTCCGTACGAACGCTGGCTCACTTAATTGCTCGACCAACATCGGCGCTGTTACCTCCATTAGGCAGCGAGCTACTCGCCTTCGTGCACGTCATATGCTCGCTCGTTTCATTTACACTTAATATGGCGCTTTGTACGCGCACCGTCCTGCGGAGTATTTCAAAGACGGAAGCGACGGGTACGTCAAGTGATCAGACGAATGATTGCCCGGATGAACATTTCGGACGATTCCCATGCAACTTCGTTTTATGCATTTGTTTCTCTGTCTCTCCCTTGCTCTGCCGCCCTCGCTCACATCAATGTACGTAAACACATGCATACTCCGATGCGCCTCGACTACAAGTCCGCTTGAGTACATTGCACACACGCCGGCTAATGGCTCACTGCACAGGTAATCCCACCGCACGATCGTCTACCCAATTGTACCTGCTCGACACATTCTGTCTCCGCAGGACACGTGTAAATTTATCGTATAGTATGAACGTACGAGGTGACTGACACGATCGGAACCTCGCCGCAGCCAACAGCGAAACTCAATGCGAACGAAAATGCACTCCTTCGTAGTCGCGTCGAATATACTGAAATCACAACATACGAGAACTGTCCTGCTTTCCCGAAAACGCAATTTGAAGAAAATAGGGGTGTTTTGGGCGCAGTAAGAAACTGTGTTTGCTACTATATTCCTTACCGAAAGAAACACCTGTGAGAACTGCAATTTGTTGACCAACTCCAATGACTCTATGAGCAGCATAATTAAATCGTTAAACACACCATGTACGACTAAAATAGTTAAAATACTTTAATTTCATTTGCTGTAAACGTGTACCATTTTCTAAATGTCTAGAAAACGAATAATAGATATCGACGTTTTAATCGCAGCGTGCAACTTAATAGGGCATTATTATATATGCGCCTAAGTAAGAGCAAACATTGATTAGAGACGATCGGAGCCTGGACGAGATTTCTTTCTGTCGAAAGATTCTAATACATCCTTCGGATCCAAGGTCAATCGCTTTCGCACCGGAGCAGGTGTTCCCACGAGATTCGGCCCTCTCGTATATAATTGGATAAGGCATGCTTCGGACGCGACCGCAGCCCGGTCGATCGCTTGTACACGCTCTTATGTATACAAGCAACGGTAATTACGCGCGTCCATATAGTCAGGAGGATCGGTAATTACGCGCGTGTATATACAAGGAGTAGCAATTACACGACGAAAACGAGCTGGCGGCGACGGCCGCTTGTTATTGTCAGAGCAAGAGGCAGGGATCCGTTTCCCGCTCTCGGAACGATTTCGTTTCGATAATCGTCGCGAAATGCGGCACCGTAACTTTCTGCTATTGTTGGAGCGTGCCTCGGAGCGACGTTGTGTTATCGAGTACTGGTGTGCTGGTGTTCCCTTATTCGTTTAATAGCTTTTCCGAAATGGACATAGCAAAAAGGCGACCAACTGTCTCATCCGTAAGGATACATTAAAAAAATATATCACATTGGGCGGGAGACGGCATTGCATAATAACGCTAACTTTTCCTCCATTTTGCACCTTCGCGAACAGTACTTCGAGTCTTGATCTCGTCAGATAGGGTCACGTTGACGCGATGCATTATTATATTCCACACGGAATAAAAAGCCGGTCGAGCGTTTTTGCCACGCAGTCGCATGCACTCCGTCGAACCGTTATTTTTACTTAGCCCCTCCATCTTCCTCGTTCTCTCCTTGTCACTCTAAAGTCAGCGTGAAACAAGGCACGTCGCTCCAGTCGGGATTCATATTTTTTCCTGCTTGCGGAATCTTACATCGCGATTCGTTTCTCTGCGCTCATCGCCTTCTCCGGAGACAGATTTGTGGATAGCTGGGGATCCTCCTCAAGCTCTATTCGTAAAATAAGGAAGTGCGATAGCTCGATATGCTATCCAGGTTCCTTCGAGGCGTATTCCTCGAGAAACCCTCCTTCTCATACACCCTCCAGAAGCTTTCACAGGCAGACAAAGCCAGCCCTTTCCACCAGCCTTCACACCCTCAGAATCTCTCTCTCCTTCTCGCTTCTCTTCGCTCCTTCGACCTGTCTCCATTCTGCGCCCCGTCTCGGTCGTACTCGACGCTCTCTTCCGTTCTCTCCTTGCCCTCTTTCCGCATCACGACGACGAACCATTGATTGCAAGTTCACAGTCTGGAACCTCAATTGTCGCATCTAAGGCGCGCTTCCACGCCTCGAACAATCACCTCGCCGCACTCTCCTCAACCTGCGTCGTTTCCTATCTCTCCCTCTTGCCACGTCTCCCTTCTCCACACTATCCTTCCATCGATGAGAAGCGTCGCTCGTCAGAGAGCGAGACGTCGACGACGACGACGACGACGACGTTATTCCGACAAAGTATCCGCTAGAATTACGACCGGAAATCACGCGCCCTCCCTGCCCTCGTTCCACCTCAGTATCCTCAAAAGCAGGAATATCGAGGAGGCGCAAGTCTCCGCGATTACGATAATAACAGGGAACTTCCTGAAAGAGGCACCGTCGGTTGCCAGAAAAATCATTTGATCGCTTGTACAAATAACATGCTTTTTTTACAGTGAAATATTGTTGCGTTTTGTATAAAACTGCAACATGTATTTGATATATAGTAAATTTGATTTTTAAATGAGAACAAATTTTATGGCCTAGAGTTGACGAAGATATTAAATTGTAGGGTGGTTACTGCAAGCAAATAATATTCGTCTGTCAAATGTTTTAATCGTTCTATGATCTATTCAATGAGCACAGAGTTAACAACAAGTCTCACGTATCGCTTTCGCACCAATTTGGGGAGTAACGACCGGCGAATCACGCGAAAGAGAGCAAAACAGGTTACGAAATGGCGCTTTCTTTCGTGGAACAGCACCTCTCTGGCCCGAAAAGCCTCGACGTTCAAGCAACCCCTCATTATACTCCCATCGTAACCCGTTATTAAAGCTGTTTCTCACTTTTATGAAACAAAGAAGCGCGAATTAAGCAATAAATACGTTGCTCTTTCTCGTGCTGCCCTCCACGTGATCGGCCAACGACCGTAGCCAACAGCCAGGTGCAATGTACCTTTTTAGATAAGATTCGGATCGTCGGGCAACCTCCGTGTCTAATATTACGTGTTCCGACAACTCACAAAAACTTCAACTGAAAAATATTGGTCGCGCGTGTCGGTGAAAAATACGAATGGTACTACCGATTATCATGTCATCGCTGTTGTCCAAAAAGAAAAATGGGCATGACAGAAGTGTGTTCTTAACGAAGGGTGCAGCGCAACTAATACATCTCCTACGGAGAGCCGCGCAAAAAAGCAAACGTGTGTGACGTATTACAGCGCCTAATGACGAAACGTTGAAACATACCTTTAACAGGGTTGCAGTAATATATTGCACAAATAAGTTAACACGACGCGGATACAATGGACGCTGGCTTCGCGGCAGGGGTAAGGGACGGAAACTAAGGAGAGGAGAGAAGAAAAGGAGGAGAAGGGAATCGTGGGTGGAGGGTGACTTGTTGCGACAATGGCGCAGTTACTTTGTCCAGGAAGTATAGCACCACTGCCACCCCACTCTCCGGGTGTCAGCCACGAGACGCTAATGCAAGTTCCGGCAGCGAACGGGAGAACGTGCGCGGGTACGAGAAAGTGGAAAAGGGCGAAAGAGGCACGACGAAGGGAAATAAAAATTGTAACGCCGGCAAGTAAAAATGAAAGTTTACTCCGGCACCCTTTATTATCGCTTTGCTCCACGGGCTTGGTACACGCGTACCAGGCTAATTCCATTCTATCTACCTGACGGTAGAGATGGAAGAGGTGGAAAAAAATTTGCGGGGGGCGAATGCCAGGGAAGCGAACGAAACGGTGCTACTGCCTTCTCTCGCCGAGGGGTTAGGGTGGCGAATAGGGGGAAGATACAATGGAGGCTCCGACAGGTTAATATAAATCGCCGTAACGATATTGAGACGCCTCGCGCCCGCTTGCGATTATTTTTACGCTCTTTCAGCCGCAATTTCGTGTTCACCCAACAATGAAAGGGCGATAGAGGCTGTGAAGACCCATCTTCAACCGAGGTAAACTGCTATCGTGTCTGCGCGATGTTCTCTTCTTTCAATCAAATTCTACAGCAATTTAAATTAATGCCTATGCAACCCACCCAACGTTACGCACATAACATTGTTATCAGATGAGAGAGGTAATCCACGCCAACGCATACAAATCGCGCTATACTACACGTCTATCTCGACTTGACGACACGTGCAACGATATAACTTTCAACGAGCGAATAGACGTGTCTGCAGAAAGTATAAAAACCCACCTTCCGCGTAATCCGTCCGCGGGGATCCTTCGAAGTTGCCGTATGAGAGGCGGTTTAGGCGACGAAGAATGAGTAAGAATAAGCAGGAGGACACCGCGCAGGAGCATATAACGATGCCGAATAACCGAGAGTCGCGAAAGGGTGTATGAGAGGCAAAGCGCGAGGGATTGAAGGCGGTGTGCGGAGGCGTCGTTCCATTTGCGGGATAAACTTCTTCGTAGAAAGTTTTACCCTCAGGGGTTTGTGCCAGGCTCGAGAGCATAAAGGCGCCCCATCTTCCTGGCATCCTCCCCCTTCGCTCCTATCATCCCCGTTTCGCCCTACGCAACCACTCCGACAGGCCCTTCTGATAGCTCCAGCGAATATCGTTAATTACGCCGACACTGGACCAATGAAGTGCCGATAAAAAGTTCGAACGACTCGAGCTGGCTCGTACAGCGACTGCCGGCTGTAACCATCGCTCGCTGGTTAACCGTAACTGCCCGGAAACGAGAGGAGAAGAAAGACGTGGAAGGTGAAATAGCTCGTTCGAGATTCTTTAATAAACACATGATCGTCAGGCGAGGACGAAAATGGACACTAACATCTCAAAGAACAAACCTAGTAAATTTACCTATTACTGCCCGCTACGCATCGTAAGTTTGACGACAAATCGAACCAGCGAATATTTAATCGAAAATACCTTCGACATGTGTCAGGATGGTCGAATCGGTCGTGTACATCAACCGTCATAACGCACATTTCCCTGATGGGAAGCTGCGGGGAGTTGAGTAGGGGGCCAAGAACCCGGAACGAGCTGGAGGGCATAAGGATGCAGCGCGCTTAATGCGTGTTTCGTGTCAATGGGGGCGACTCGTATGGCGATGGAAAAGGAAACGCTCAACGACGACGTTCACATTCTCTCCTTCGGCAAACTACGCTTCTAAGGGAGCTGGGAGGGACAGCAGGGGGTAGAACGTGCGAGACACGTGTTTTCGCGGCCCCGATTACCCACCGTCGTCTTTTACATGCGTACGTTGACGCGCTCGCGTAATGTTTCTATCGATAAAACCTCCGACCTAGGTGCGCTTATTTATACCGGGATGAATATGTCAAAAAACCATAATACCGCTGTTAGTTCGTATTCAAAGCACCCTAAACATCTACTTTAAATTCCATCGGAACGAGCGTTAAGATCTATAAGGCGCAGTGACAGTTGTAGAAAAATCGTTATGTTCCAAGCGTCCGCTATATATAATGGGACATAAAGAAAACGTTGAAAAATTGCTAGTGCAATAATTCCAACAGTATCGTTTATCACCGATATCGCACATCGCGCGGGACATCCGAGGACACCAATACGAATTTCGCGTGTTGACCCTTTTTGGAGAAAAAAGCCACAGCGCGCATTGTCGGTCCTCCCAAGTAGATGTAGAACGTTGGTGACCCGACTTTGAACAGCCTCGGGTAAGAGACACGAAGCAGCCAGGAAGGCGAGGATGAGATGAGAAGGAGCTGGGCAAAGGAGAAGGAGACTAAAGGAGGATGAGGATGAGAGGACGAGGGTGCTCTGGAAGAGCAGGGAACGTGAGCTGTATCGCCAACCGCGGCTTTAATAAACCCCTCGGATTCCCAGCGACGCACCATTGTGGCGGAGTCAACCCCCTGATAGTAAGGTGGTGGCTCGCTTCTCCTTACCCTCCCCACTCTTCTTTTACTGTCTTCGACCGTCATGTTCACCCTCTCCTCCCCCGTCTCTGCAGTCTCTCAATATCCTTTTGTTTAGGGTGCTTACGAGGAGTCAGAGCAAGGATGTCGTGCACCGACGAAAAGACACACAAGCTCACGACCCTACTACAGTTTACCCGGATTCTCGCTCACTTTGACTCTACTAGGATGCTAGGATATGGACGCTCGTTGCCAAGACCGTCGTCGTGGGGGGCGGTCTGTATCGAAAATTGACGTGATGTTGAATCTTAGACAGGTGCTTCGTGTTGGAGGACCGCGATAGAGGTTCTGATTTACGGCAATCGCGCCTTCAGGGATTTGTTGAGAGTGGGACGAAACAAGTTCGCCAAAATATGTACATTTAGTTAGAGAAATAATTTTTTCAGGGTCAAGAGTTAAACACAAATTTAAAGTATCGTTGTAGAGCAAATGAATTTGAACTACCTCGATACTTTAGTACGAATGAAGGTTTTTCATGGTAGAAAGTGCATCCGTGGCTTTGAGAGACCGCCACGTGGTATGCAAGAAATTCGGACGGTATTAATGAGAATTAATTATTACTAATTAAACGTTGCTCCATTTCCAGCTCCTCGTGAACGAAATATTGTGCGGCCTTATTTTGCGGCATGCCAAGGTCAAGTGCTGGAGGGAACTTAAGAAAAATGGAAGACGATGAGTTTTCTCCCGGTAACTACTTTGCGACGGTAAATGGTAGGCGAACGCGTGGAACGCGTAGAATCACATTGCACACAGTAATTGGGATGCACGAGAGAGTCGAAGATCCCAAGGCCACCATCAAATTCCAATTGGTCTCAACGGGACGCGACAATTCTGTGCACTTGACGAATCGTCGTCGTGATCAGTTTTGGTGGCAGTTTACAACATTAAATTCTTCATAATTTTTTACTAAAGTAAATTCCATGTAATGGATCTCGAAATAAATTCCAATAAAGATTATTTTAATTTTAACTTGAGCTCGCAAAGGAAAAATATTCTCTTTAAAGGAATTTATACATGAAACTGTAAATTGTAAAATACCCCGCTGCCATAGTTGTATTTTTTTATACGAACGTGAATTGTTTGCCAGTTTGGAATCATAAATAAAATCCTACCGATGTTAATCATATCGACACGCACAAAAAGGGAAAATATTGCTGCACGTGGGTCAGTGCTTCGACGCACCCACTGACAGCTTTTCTTTGCCACGTGCCTCTATTCGCCCCTCTAGTTTAAGAGCCATCTACGGTGTATACGTACGCGTGTACAAACGTCGCTAGTTTCATTCTCCATCTCGTTCATTAGGACGCCCCGCGGGTAAAATTTACGCTCGTTTCCGGCTCCGACAGTGCACGCGCCGCGCAATAATCAATCTTACTTAGCAGACATTTCTTTCGTTGTTCGCGAAAAATTGAAACGTGTTATATGGAGCCGGAGAGGGGGAGGGAGCAAAGCTCTATCGATTTAATCTTCGACTACTACAAAAGGAGCAATACTGTCATTTTTAAAAGTGCGAAGAAAATGAATGTGAGGTGCAGTATGCAGCTTATTCTTGATTTTGCGGAGTTTTGTCTACATGGCGAATCGCGCATCCAGTCCTTTTGCAAGCCAATCATTTCGGGTTGTTGCAATGTGCGAGGACGTTTGACGGACAATCAGTGTGCGCATGCATAAATACGCATGTGCAACGTAGCTTTCAGTCAGTCATGAGAAAGAAGCCAATGTCAATACGGGTTCTGTGAATGACAGGCCATAGGAATTGTTAAAAAACCTGTTTTACTGTACTCGCACGGTCATATCTCACTTCCCCGTGGACGGGATATAGATAGATTTCGTCCCAAGATCAATTTTCGACTTTGAAATTTATCACTGCTCCACATCCGGCCATTACCGTAACAATTAAAGCGTACCGCTGTCGCGGTACCTATCAATAAAAGCTGCTCGTTCATATATTGACACTCGCCCGCAACAATAGACTGAAAGCTGTCCTCGGGCCGCGAGACTTCACGTTTTATCGACGAAACGTGTCTGCTCATTACGCGTTGACGGACGCACGGACACGATTGGAGTCGAGTGTACGCATATTCTGCCCGATCTGTCAACGGAAGTCTCGATGGAATCTCTCGCTACAGGACACGGAGTCAAATATATTATATGAAATCGACCATCGGTTTACAGCACCGTCGCGAGACAGAATGTCGCTTTTCCACGGCGATTGCAGGTGGAAACGATTCGAGCCAGATTTATTCATAAAGGGAGAGAAGGGTACGGAATGGGAGAATGGGAGAAACAGACGAAGAAACGAATACGAACAAGAGAGGGTAGCGGCGGTCAAAAGAGGACGGTGGAAGAGAGAAATATAAGAGGGAGAGAGCGGGAGTCATCGACGGGGAACATCTGATTCGACGGTATACGCGCGCGTTTATATTAAAAGCTTGCAAATTCGTCGCGGGCGCGAGCTATCCTGGCTGCAAAGGAAGAGGATGGACTATTGTGGAAGAGGATCCCGGCCAAGGGGTGGAGAAAAAAGGGTGGGCTGGGTGCTGGAAAACGCAGCCAGCGACGGAAGTATGGAAAAACGATGGAAATGTGGATATTCCGACAAGAGAAGGTAGGTGGACTAATATTAGCGGGCCGGCAAAGATCCGCAGACGAGTATTTTTAATTATTATTTACGAACAAATGGGAAGAGCGACGAGAAAAGAGAGCGACTACGGGGTGAGAGTAGATGTGGAAGCGGGTGAAGGAGAAACGCCGGTCGGGATAGATGAATATGAAAAAGCACTTCATTTTTTTAATTGGATACGCCTGGCCAGAGTGCGGCCGCGCACGCTTCCAACTGAATTTTAATTTTGATTAACCGACAAAAAGCCGACGCGGCCCGTCGGCCGCGCCGATTTCGCTGAGCGACGCGACAGTGCCGGCTAAAACGTACTTACGCGTATACACGTGGCTGTGTGGATGTGTGCGAACGGCAGTTACACGTTTTCGCGTAACTCTCGGTGCGAAAGGGATGGAAATTTTTATTTAAACCGTCAACGATGTACGAAATCCATGGGACGCTGTCCCCGAGTTGGAGTGCCCGTTAAAAGTTACCCTTTCGCAGATTAATTGCATCGCCTTTTCTACGTAGCGCTACATTTTCTGACGCAACGATTCGGTTTTCCTGATGCAACGTGAAAAATGTCAATTAAATTTTCTCTTCTAAATGCGCCTCGGTATCGACTCAGATTAGCCCGAGCATCTGCTTCCTTTGCCATGCTAATTTTTAACATGCTTGTTGCCGGTGTACACTGTCTTTCGGCCAAAGAATTCCTTTTTTAACGAGACCGCGTCCTTGAGTAAACTACCGAGCGAAAGTATGCTCACGGCAAACGTCAGAGCGGTTTTCTTAGAAGGGAGAACACGGCTACCAGCTTGCAAAATAGGCATTCGCCGACACTAGACAACGTTTACCTTCGTTTCTTGTCTTCATTTTTTAGTGGCATTCTTCGCAGTGCACTTCGGTGTATCGTTCCCTCTTTCACTCAGCAAAATGCATCTTGTGAAATACGTAATAGCCACCTATCCTCATTCTTCACATGCAATATTAATTTTTGAGTTCCAGTAATAATTTAATAAAACTCAATTTGCAATACCCTGGCACATGCCCATCGACCACTAAAAAATGGAATAACTTATATGAGCAGTTTGAACATTAAACCTGCAATCGCCGACATTCAATCCCTGACTGAACTTTCTCGTGTATACCAAATTATTCAGGCGGCACGTCATACCGTAACATCAGTTCCCGACGGGTAGCTGACACGATTCATTAACACCTCATTAATCGCGTTCGCCGAATAACCACTCCGGTCACTCCCTAATTCGACGATTTCATATTTTCCAAAGCCGGTATGTGGCTACCTGTATCGGGTGCGTGCAAATATCTGAAAGTGCAGCAGGAGTGCAGGAACATGGCTGCCAATGATGGGGTATACTTGGAACACTTGTGCAGGTAGGCCACGTATGTACACGTACGGTCAATTGCCCAGTAGCCTCTACGAGGTACCGCCCTCCGGAAGCACGGCCCTGTTGCACCCTCTCTTCCTTCCTTTTCTATCAGCCCGCTTACCCTCCTCTCTCCCTCTCATGCTTCACTCCTGTCTCCTCGTGTCTCTCTTCCCTCTCCTCACACTCGCTCTCAGCAGCGCACACGTTCGTAATGTATGCACTCCTCCCGATGACAAATGTTTGCGTGACCGTGCTTCGTCCGTAATGAATATCAGTTACGGTTCCCAAGGTGCCAACCGAGTTTCCACCATTCGTAATTACGAAGATCGTAGCTCAGTGGCCAATATCTAAAGAAGGACATAAAGGAGCTGTCGCTCGAGCGGTTCTCTCTTCAGCAAAAGATAGCAAAAGGTCGCTTAGTGAACGGTTCAAAGTCCTTACTTTAATGACACCTTTCTTAATTGGCCAGGAAACACTCGTCGCCTTGACTGTCACTATATTAATACCCGATGGGACGTCGTTTGTCACTTGTGAAAATTTCCGCTCATTACGTAAGGAATTTATTAATTATTATTAAAGCATTATCGTTAAATAAAACGTGCTCATGCCGGCACATTAATTTAATCGGACCAAATGATGTTCATTTATGAAACGCTTAATAAGCAAAAGAGAAAGCGGTCGTTTATCAATAAACGCGGTTTGATGAGAATGAAACTTCTGTGATCAGACATTCAATCAAGCGGCAGCTGCTGAATGATCGACTTTTTTCCTGAAACAGCAATACGTCTCATCGTCGCAAATCGCGAAAGCGGCTCAATCCCCGATCTCCCTTTCCCGATTGGTCTCGCGAGCATCCTGTCGTCCTCGCCTAAAATTGGAACGTCGGAGCTTAGAATGGTCCGCGTTTTCTGGCAGGTCTCTTGGGACACGCGACACTTTGGGTGGCCGGTCGCTCATCCGGCGGATAATGGATTCTAGGGCTACACCTTGGCATCAGTTATTTTAATCCGACGATTAAAAATGTCAGACACATGTTCGTGAACGGCACGATCCCGCGCTGGAGGCCGTGCAACTCCAGGGGATTATGTCCCCCGTGGGCTGGAGAGGATACGAGGCCATCCAGAAAGCATTTCAGTAGAAGAGTGCGGGGTGTTACTCGACACTGAGCACCGAGGATCGGTCACCTCGTACTTATATACAATGCGAGTCGAAAGTTTCGGACCACCCATAAATAAGATTTTCGCTCTAAGGAATGAAAAATGAGATATATTCTTTTCATCCGTTTCTTCGCACGTTTCTTTACTTCCGACAATCCTCTCGTAAAATAACCAAGTTTCCATGTGCATTGACAGTTAAAAATTGGACGCTCGCTTAATTGCGCGTAGGTAACGGTCGTGGTAATGGACCCAAACTTTCGGTGCGCGTTGTATGCATATATGCATTGTTCCGGTAGGTACGCGACGATACGATCTTTCTTGCTAAAGAAGATCCTGGTCTGTAAAGTATCCCACCGTGTTGCTACATCCTGGAGAGCTTCCATTATAGTCGTGCTTCGGAGCACTTTCACTTACGATCCTAATTGGATTGTTACAAGATACACTCTCCTATAATAAACTTTTGCGCGTTATTGCAGCGTGCTACCACCCATCTTAAGACGCGTATCGTCTATGTTCTTTTGTAGATAATCAGTATAATTTGCTATCATAGGAAATTAATATACTTATTATGCAGTACAAGTAACAATTTTTAGCGTATAAATTTCGTATTAAAATATTCGCTCTATCAGTATTCTTGTCGGGAACAAGTTTTTTTTCTTGCTAATACAAAAATATTTGGAGGCAAAAATCGCGTTACATGAAGAAGATGTTCAACACTGTCCACACAGGTGCACCTTACCGTGATGCAAGGGGGCACGTAATTCCGTGAGGGAACGAAAGAGGCGTTTGCGGGGGCGGAGTCGGCGGGGACCGTGAAGGAAGCGGCGCACGATACGCACGTACACAAACGAGAGAAACACAGGTTGCAACGCGGACGTATGTACGTGGGACCATAAGGCTGATGTGATAGGGAGCCGCCATCAAGGCAGGCGATACCTCTCGCCTGTTTCGTTCTCGCTCGATACCTCTCACTCCTGTGCCAGAAAGTCTGCCCGATATTCTCCTACCGAACGATAAAATCGACAGCTTGTACGGTGTCGAGCCAACGAGAAACTCGGTCGACCGATAATGGACGCGGTATTTGCCAATTTTACAATATACTACGAAGGTGCAGTTAGACTTCCTTGTGCGTGACATGAAAAAATGATTGACGCTCCAATTGTGTATAAAGGATTAATATATGCTAATCAACGGTAATTGGTCATCGGTGCAAAGATATTCTTACCTTTCGTGAAAGATTAGATCACAAAAATGTCGTGATTTATAAATAACATTAACCGTGCATATATTTGAATTCCTTTAGTCACAAGGGCCAATAAGGTGCTCAGACACCTGGACGTGCTTACGTATGAGGAAGGATCCGTGATAAACTTGACAGAGCGGGCAAAAAGGAACCACGAGGAGAGGCGATTTTCTTCCCCGCTGTGCCTGCCAGATTCGCACGCGTGTTAACACGAACCACTCGCGCGTGCGTGTGCGACCATGTGCACACTAGCCCATCATACCCGCGTGCACGCGATCGAATATGTCGTGGCGCGACCGTTAACTAACTCATCGTTTCTGCCTCGAAATTCTTCCCAGCTATAGGTATCTGTTAACTTATGCACGTGCGCGGCTCTTCATGGAAAATAACCGTTCGCCGTCGACCTATTACCAAGCCTCAATCTTATTGCACAAACATCGGCGCGAACACGATCGTGAAACCCTAAACGATCCCGACTGCCCATTACGAAAGACAACTCCATTTTTCTTGCAAGCTATACGCTCGATTTAAGTGTATTTACATAATACTCAATGCAATACCGATACTCTCCTGCGACATAAATGCTTTACAACACCGCTTATAAAAAATTAACCCCTCTCTGATTTAACAATGTTCGATCTTCCGGCTAAGTTAGTGATTATTGTGTGTCAGGTTGCGGCACATGGTTTTTACACTTCTTTATGATTTTTAGTGACGTACAAATTATACGCGTAGATTCGTGATTCGATCGACTTCAACGTAATGCCCTGATTGGTTCTTATGCTCAGGTATGCACATTACATGCTCCATGGACGGCGCACCGGTGCCGTGACGTATCGAGGCTATATCGAGGCTGTATCGAGCTACGCTCCGAAAAAACCAGCAGCTTGCTGCTCCAAGCCCTCCGGAGGGCCACGTTTTTTTCCCACCAATCCAGCCTCGAGGTTACTAATTAACGTGGCCAGACCATAAATTTGAAATTGATCAGCCCTTTTTGCCTGCAAGTGATTTGGAAGCACCGGCTACGGTGGCGGGCGTATCGGTACCGCGATACTCGCCCTATAACGCCTCCAGGGACGCCCTTAATCTCCATGAATTGCGGATAGATTTAATTCGCGGCTCACCTAATAACGTGCTTCATTAATATATCATCTCTCATGCCGATCGGCGGCGTGAATTTTAACGCGCTGTAAGAACGACTTCTATGTGCTCAATTTTTATTTGTCGCCCGGCAATTAATCGACCGGAAAGATCTTACCCGCCTTCAGTCATTAATATTAAATGGCGGATAACCTGAATCTTACTTAATCGAACGTGTGTAATTGAAGCAAATGTATGTCATTGAAATGAACGCGAC
Source organism: Cryptocheilus praepositus (assembly GCA_033815515.1). NCBI lineage: Eukaryota > Metazoa > Arthropoda > Insecta > Hymenoptera > Pompilidae > Cryptocheilus > Cryptocheilus praepositus. The sequence continues at coordinate 1,091,437 of JAWWQZ010000069.1, read as the reverse complement.
CCTAGGTACAAAAATGCGGATAAGACGCATGCATCCAAAAATGGATGTTCATTTGCTGAACCAAACGCGATATCTCCGAAACAAAAAAGATGTATGTGAACAAAGAATTTCAGAGGAATCGGAATCGGAAAAGAAGTCCTTGTAATTTGGTTTAATGAACTCTGTGCGAGTTTGAAAGCTTGGCATAGCAATCCTCTATATGGAACTGTTTAGTGCAACTAATTAGACCATTAGCCAATCACGCGGTTGTACGAGCGCGTCGAAAAAGGCGAAAATGACGCGCCCACGTCGACGTGAGCGAATGTCGTTTTCTACACCGGCTGTTAAATGACAAGACAGCGCCGTAAGGCGCGAATTACCGTGCTGCGTGTTGCAGCTGCCCGGTTCTTTCTACTTTGCCTTTCCAACCAGCCACCCACATACGTACACTCTGCCGCATGGATGGTGTCCTCTCCACAAAAATTGCGAAATTCCCTCCCTGATAGATCTTACGTGACGCTTATAATGTGCAATAGTTCATTAAGGTTTCGCGTTGGAAAATCTATCAAACATAATACGCGTACGCTGATATTTCCAATTAAAATTGTTTCTTCTGGATATCGTGGGATAATGCTAAACGCAAACACGGCAACTCTTTCGAATACATAACAGAGACCGTAATATATCTGTGAACCCAATGAATGCTACATTGAAAAAAAAGAGAAGAAAAATTATTACAACTAGCTCACCAGCGTTGCACACATTTTTCGCTGATTTATCTTGAATGTACAGCAGACGTGACAAATGTAAATTCTCCTTAAAGCGACGAACACGTCGGCATAGAGCTCTCCAGGTGCTTGGCGCACGGCGTCCGACGGCGTCCGATGGCGACGGCAGACGACGGCAAGCGGCGACGATGGTGGCGGCCAGTCCATAATTCGCGGTCCCGGTGAGTTATGGCGAGTGGCCTGTGTACCTACCAACCTACTCCCTCATCGGGGCGCGATCGCGCCTGCCTGCCTATAACGCGGGCGTACATACGTGGCCAACATTATCATGGCCAGTAGCGTCCGTGCGTGGCTTTATATCATGCAAACGTGCCTGTTTATATGTACGAGCAATGCAATTCCGGCCGATCCTGGACGTGCGTGTGCGTTGTTGCACGCAGGGAGAACGAGAAAAAGGGAATCGTGCGACGATCGCAGTGTACGCTCAACCACGGTGGAAAGAGGCAGAATGTGGTACGAGGGCCCCGTTAGATCGCGCGTGCCGTGATACGTCGTTCGCCTGTCTACGATGAATTGTAACCATCGGTCGCTTCGAGCTTAATGTTCCTACATAATTTCTGTCGGCAATAAATATGGTCAGGGTCTCCGGATGACAGAGCGTCCCGTTCGAACGTGATGTAGAGCAAGGGACGATCTTGGGGAGAGGTTATATTTCGTGAAGAGTACGGCTAGCCATCTTCTTCATTAAATCTGTGATGTTTTAAGAAAGAAGAAAGATACCCTTTGGGACAATGTCTTGATATTCGAAGGCTCGTAGAACTCTGCATTTTAATTTCGTCTTCAGCCCGAGGCCACGGTCACCTCTCGAACTCGGCGCAAATACTTCGATCTCTATCTACAAACGACATTCCCGAAAGCTCCGTACAAGAAAAGTATCGGAATCTTCGCGAGAGGGAGATCGGGGTGGATCCGTGCGCCCGGGAGGGAATATTTACAACGGTGACGATCCAGAAATCGCGCGCGGCGTATGTAATGGCACCGTCGTCGTCGCACCATTCTCCGCTTCGTCGTCGTCGACCTCGCGCGCCTCAGAGATCAGCAAGCTTATCGTCGGATCGGTGGAGTGAATTTTTGCGCGAAACACGTGTTAAAACATGCGACGACGTCGCATACATCGTCCACGAAGCGAGAGGTGTTTCGCGGCACAAGGGGTACAGACACCGAAGGCGAGGAAGAGGAAGAGAAGGTAGAGACAGGAAAGGGACGACCAAGGAAGGTGGAACGAAGTGAAACGGGGGGCGGTGGAGGAGGAAGAAGGCAAACGAGGCGAACTAGCCGCCGGTAATGTACTGCCCTCACGCGAGGACCGCCCGTACGGTATGAAGAAAGAGAAAGAGATAAGTGCGTGGAAGGAGGGAGATGCAGAAAACGTTACACCGATACGGTACCAGGTAGAAACATGGAAGCTCGAATGCCAGCGAGTAAGTACGGTCCCTGAAAAGCACGACTGCGCGCGCTATCGCCGGGTTCCGGTCGCGGGATATAAATATATTCGCGGGAGACAGAAAAAGGGACGAGAAAGGGGAAAAGAGGGAAATCAGAAGAGGGATGGAAAAAGAGCGAAAGAGCGAGGCGGGAGGGAAAGATCGAACGCGAGAGTCGCCGCGGATTGTACCACTGAGTTCACAGTCGTCCGGTTCCGTGCACAAACCTTCGTCCCTCTTTCTCGCTCTTCCTCTTCCTTCGTCGGCGCGCTCGGCGGGGCCACAATGCTATCTCGTCGGTGGGATCAAATTGTCGAAGGAGGAACGAGCATATTTCGCGTGACCCCGCGGTAAAAGCGCGCCAGTGAGCGCAAGCTGGTGCGCGCAGCTCAATTCCTCCGGGAATACCTCGATATATTTGTCGTTGTTCCCGCATATATATGCGAAGACAATCCTTCACCCCCTTCCGTCCGCGATCAACTCCCACCCATTCTCCTGGACAGTGTCCTCGAGAGGCGCTCTCGACGGGATTCCTCTCAGCATAAATCTCCGGGGAATGCGACACAGGGTCTACCTGTACGAACCGAGCCGAAATTAACAGCCGTTTTGATACTACGGGCTTCGCGCGCGCAGAAAGTGCCTCGAATAGTGACGACTCGTTCCGAAGTAATCCAGATAATATGATTTCAGTAAATCGGATGAATGCCGCTTACTTTGTAAGCATTAATATATTAACTTCTACGGTGGATTTGTGAATAGCTTACCAGATGCCACAAAATAACGCCACTTCTCTTTTTGCAAATCAAAAGTGGCCCAGAGAAAATTTGAAGAACGAAGCTTGTAGAGCAAAATTTGCAACAATTTGAATGGTAGAATAAAAATTGATTAAAGATCAAAGGAAAACATTGTACATGGATTCCAATTTCGACTAACGTTCAATGTTTTACAGCAAATTGTGTGCGTGAATCATGTCGCAGATGCTGTGATCGGACGCGACGGTTGGAAATGATCGGAGAATTAGGTCGTAGTATAAGGCGAATCGCCAGGAAATATTCAGCGGCGGCTCTTTGTCGCCAACATCTCACCAATACCGGGCACATATTTTCTCAGGTACAGCGATATATACCTCGCGATATGTATCTGCGGTAAACCCATACTTAACAACGTGTCGACCTGCTCGTTCCTCCAGCAACAGCACCAGCAGCGCGACGTCCTTCCTCCCCCTTTTCATTCCTCAGAGCTCACTGCTTCTCTCACCTCGGCGATCCTTCCTCGCTTATCCCACTTTTTCCATCCGACTATCTTCGTCAGTCGCGGGCCCCTCTTCTGAGTAAGAGCATTAAAACGTCGACGATGTACTTCGTTCCGGCTCGTGGCTTCCTTAGCCCCGCCGAATTTCAGTTCCTCGTGATTTGCAGCTCGCAAAACGGCCACTTCATTTGTATAATAATTGATGCTGGATTTACCGAATTCCGATCCACGAGCTGTGTTCGCCACGTTAGGACACACAAATATCTCGATCAAAATCCGATGGGCGACTTTTCCGATATAGGGTTTGTCGAAGATTTCAAGTCTTCGAAATTCGATGGTTCAGAGCTGATTGAGATATACATCATTTTTAATACAACGTGTCTAAATGATGCTTAATCAAGTCATCAACTTTTGCATAATGTCTTCGCCGCATGATACTTGGAACAAGCCAAATTATTCCAGGGAGATATATAGACCCCGAGCGAGGAATATGTGCAAGCGCATGTGAAACATTTCAATATCAGGGTTACAAATCTCCATCGAACAGTTCTCAGGATAATTTCTTGTTCAGTGAGCGGTCGAAATCGAGGTGAACCTTCAGAAATACGCTTAGTAGCACCTGCATCACGCTCGAAAAGCAGACGCCTCGACAAAGAACGTATTACGCCACGATGCTCGTTAAGCGAACCGCTTATCCTTAGCAGAGGAAGGAGAAACTTTGCGAAATACCAATAATTGGCGCAAAAATACGGAGCTTATCTCTGGCTGCACCTGTCGTCAGAGAAGCGCCTTGTGCATGCAAATGCGACCGCTTCGCATACCAGAGATTGATATCTGTAATAAGTCGCCGCAGTAAACGAGGGTGTAACCGGCACTATATGGTTAACAAGGCATCCGCGGAGTTGAAACCTTCGTGTTTGCTTCCCAAAGTTTCGTTTCCCTTATATCACTTCATTCGCACGCGTAATGATCACTAACCAGATAATTGTCGCCGCGTAAGCTAATATCTCGTACGTCGAACGCATTAACGTAACGATAAATCGAAATTACTCAATGCATCCAATTATCCGTAATTCCCCTGCTCGTTCACTTTGTTATATCGAAACCGGTACCATGCATAACGCAGCTCTTACGGCGAGAAACCGAAGAGGGTAATTATCAAATCTCCGTCACTGTCTAATCTTGTTAGAAGGACAGCTAACGTTTCTTCGTAAGATTACGTCCACCGCGTTCGCGTCGATGAACGAAGCAGTGACGGGTCCGACAAAAGGGACATCCATTTTGATAACGATTTACCAAGGACCCGGACAGAGATACGTGCCGGATGCTGGGAAAGCGAGGCAATTTTCGAGAGACGCCGAGGTGGAACGTCGGATAAGCAATTTTCTTATCGGGGCGTCATTTCCGGTCATTTATCTCATGGCTTATAGTTAAGAAGGGACATTGATTAAGGGCCCATTTAACTGAGAGGCGACGGGGTGGGAGTTGTCGGGGGGCGAGAATCGGTGCCATAAGAGAAGTAAAATACCCCTAGGCGCTCACTCGCAGCCGTCTCCGATGCTGGCTCCTCATTTCGTTCCTTTTGATTCAATTTACGAGTGGGATGGCGTCGATAAAGGTATCCAACCTCCCGGCACCTCCAACCATCTTGCAACGCGGCACTCATCTCCTTTTCCAACCTCGAGTACCTGGATTCAGTCTCTGTCAGTGACTCTTCCTCTTCCGTCTTCCTTTTTCTATCTTCCCTCTCCATCCTTCCTTCTTCCTTCTTCCATCTCAATCGCCATGGTATACATTGTTCTCCGTCTTATCCTTCCCAAGATTCAAGCCAGTCGCGCTTTACCTTCACCAACCTCGGTCTACCCTTCCTCCCTCTCATTTCTCCTTCTCCTCGCCGTTTTATCGTTCTTGGATCAAATCATTCGATTCCTTTCCATGAGTAGAACGGCCATAATCGCTGGGTCGCGCTGCCTCCGAAGAAAAAGAGGGTCGCTGGCCGTATCTTCGCCTTTCTCTCCTGAGGATTGATCGGATGGTCCTTCGAGGGTTTTACCTTACGTTCGAACGATCGCTTGGAGACGATGTTATACGCGTGGCGATATTGCGTGACACCGACTGAAAGTTTGGGTGCGAATGACGGAAACGTGTTTACACCGCGTGCAGACAGATTCGTCGCGACGGATGAGCTCGCTTGCACGACTCGAAATCAAGTTGTTACGAGTGACGGAATGATCGTGCTGGGCACGGAGTAAATTGGCATCGCGCCAGAATGTTCGTGATCGTACAAAGTGGCGTAAGTATGGACAGAAAACATTTAGTCATAGAGAATACTCAAGTACATGCAACATGACAGCACCGATTTCGAGCATATCAAAATAAAGCGCAAACGACGCTCGACGTCGCTGGTCCCTGACATAGCGATTTAATACAAATCCGCTGGGAAATTTACATTTTAGTAATAATCGTTCGCTATCGCGGCTGAACTGGCCGGAGAAAGGATGACGCGCGGGACGGAGATTGGCGACGACAAGACGCGACCAAAGTTTGATATTTCGCCGAAAAGTCCTCGCATTGTCTAAAAGTTGATGGCGTCACCCCAAGGAGGAAGATAACATCTGGTGCTGCCTCCATCAACAACCCACCCCCCCTCGCCGCACGACCACCCCTATCCTCGAAGCGAAGGAAACTCGTCTTCAATTATTCTTGTACCCACCCTTCCTGTCTCACACTCCGTCTCTCACTCTCTCCTTCTCCCTCTCAAACCGTTACACGCACGCACACATTCGCACTTCTCCTCTATTTCCACTCTTTACGTCTCTTCCGTGTATTCCCTCTTGTTCCCTCTCTTTTCGCTCCTCTCCGCCTCCTTTCTTCTCTTCCTCTGTATTTCCTCTATTCCATCTCACTTCGTTACACCGCTTACCGTGGTGCCACCATCCGGTTCACACCCATCCATCCTCTCCACCATCTCACCCTCTTCCTCCGTCCTTCCGTCTGTCACGCAGTTCTGACGAACAACGAATTTATGGAATTACGAAAGGCAAGGCGGAATTCATTTGCATAGCTGAAAAACGTGTATATATATACGTGTATATACGCCGTACATAACTTGGAGCAACGAAGCACTCTGCAGGGAGATTGCCGTAATTGGGCCGCCCTGGCCCGCGGCACAAACTTCTTCGCTGACGTAAGAGACGCGAAATTTTTGTCAGTTGCAAATTACTGATAAAGCCTGCTTAATGCATATTGAATATCATGGCTTGATATTTCCTCTTGATCTGGTTAGGCAGTGCCTCGATTACATTAAAAGGATTATGAGATACATGACGCAAATAGTGTTGAAATGAACGGTTAATCAGACAAAGTAAATCAATTTGATTAAAGATCAAGACACCACCATTATTTACTCGTAAACGCAACGCTTCGCAAGTGTTGACGGTGAATCGAGAAGACGTTAATTCTATCAATCAAAATGTATTAAAGGCAGGTTTGCCCTTAGGTTTCCTCCCTCTGTTTCTTCTACTTCTTCATTCGTTTCACCCTTTTAATAAACTCACAGGCCGGAGTAAAAGAACCGATTTAAAGAGTTTTCACGGGAAAGAAACAGGTTGCGAGGGTTGTCTGTCGAGATTCCGGGTCCAACCAGCGCCCTTTGAGAGCGTCGTAACTACTTAATTCTAAAAGACACCACCGCGCCTTGCTTGCCTCACGCCGCCGGTTTTCCCGTCTCCTTCAACTTGCTCTTTGCATGACAAAGGAACCGCAGGAAATTCCAATTCCCGCTGAATGTCACCGCAGGATCACGAAGCTCTCTTGGTCGGCATTTGTTCGTCGTTATTATTTTCGTATTAGTGGAGTCCCGTTTGACGTGCGCCGAATCGACGGATCCACTCAAAAAATAGATTATTACCGCATGTTGCGTGTTAACTGGCCTCTTACAAATTAGAACTTTACAAAAGAGTACAAAACGGTACTGGCCGGGCGCGTATAATGCAGCGAATGCCGGTATGAATCCGGGAAATATCAACAAGCCATATTATCAGGCTGTCGTTGAAACGAGCATTTCGACAGTTTCAGAATTGGGTGTGCGTATGAATCGAACTGTGCACGTAACAGGTAACTGCAACCGCATTAACGCGTTTCTACCGTTACGAATGCTGAAGATAACGTCAATATAAATATATAACGTATAATCGCAGCGCTGAAATCTGTTGGGTGCAGCACAATCAGCGACATTCACACGTGTAGCGATCAAGAGGAGCCGTAAAACAAACACAATTTTCATAATTATACGTTGAACGAATATGAAACGGGGAACCTACGTTTTCATGCCGGCGCGACGGACACGCGAGAGCGTTATTACGCCGTTAAATATCATTTACTAATTAGCTTCATCGCTCAACGCCTGGTTACAGCCGTGAATTATTCTCTCTGACTCGATTTATGGTGGTTGCCGATGGTGTCCTTTGCAATTAATATAACAGCGTACACCCGCCCAATTCCTATTTTTTTCGCGAAATATACCGATTGTTGTCCGTCCCTTTTTTAATGTACAAGGATTTGTTAAGAAGCGTATTTAGTATTATATGAATGACAAGTAACACCGAATTTGTTCTTGTCAACGAAGCACGACCCACGAATGACAGGATTCATCGGAAAGATCGTCCACCAACTACTAATCCGTCATCTCCTATAGTTGCCTGCTGCCACAAGCAAAGATCCTCACCTATCAATATTCCAATCGAACGCGTGACTCTTTGAATCGATCCACAAAATTCGGGGAATACCTGGACAGCGACGCGCAGCTTCTTTCACGTAGAACGTCTGAAGTGCGATAGAAAGTCGCAAAATACAAAATCATAGAAGTGTCTTAAATTCATCTACGGAATTGCCGTAAATAGTCTAGAAGATAATAAATTTACACGGTTCTACGTATAATTCGAATAATCAACTAATAAAATAGTAGCCTCGACAAATGCATGGTAGAATCTCTTAAAGGAGGGGGCAAGCTTTTGGTATTCTATGGAACCCGTTTCGATACTAACCAAAGAACATATCTCGTCGTTACGTGTAAATTTGGTATCGTACATAAGTGGTCGCACCCGTCCCTTCTCATGGAAGTCAGCATTTCGACATTTGAGATACAAGTAGCAGCACATCGCCTCAAGATTATCATATCTTCGGAGTAGCTTTACGAGGATGCGGGAGTAATACGCAGACAGGGAAGCTGTGGCATAGAAGCACGCCTCGTGCGCAGCTAGACGAGTTGCAGTACCCGTCCCGTGAACGACGACACGGCGTAAGATCGCACAGCGTCGTGACGCTTGCCGCTCGTCTGACGGGGCGCCCCTGTCGATCCTCTCTTCCCTTTCGTCCCTCGAGGTGGTGTCCTAGGAAAGCGGGCAAGGTGCAAGGTACAATGCTTGGTGGGCACGGTGTGTCCGACGTTTCTCCGGGGAGCGATCAATGATAGGCCGGGGGTACGAGTCACGTGACCTCGCCGCGGGGAGTTCGCGCAATGCATCACCAACCAACCACCCAGACCACCCTCCCACGCTTTCCAACCAACTTCCATCTACCCTTCTCTGTCAGTGGCTTCTATCCTTGCTCTTCCAACGTCTCGTCGGTCTGCGGCGCTCTTCGTCACACGCTCATCTTCGTTCTCTTTCCCTCGGTCTCGTCCTCCACCATCGTTCGGCCGCCCCTCGACACCCCGCAACACCACCGTAGCTAGCCGTCCCGCATCCTGCCACCCCACTCTTCGCTTTTCAACCACCCTCCGCGTCCTCCTTCGTGTCCTCCGCCCCCATACCCTGACTCGTGCGCGCGCGCGCGCTTCTCCACCCCTTTCCTCTCGACACCCTCACCCTCTATCCGCAGACCTCGTCCACCACCGCCACTACCATCGTTGCCGCCACATTCCTGCATTCTCCACCGCCTCTTCGCGCAGACACGCCGGGAGTACTAAACGGGATTGTTGCTACGTTGCTCTTGGCGACCAGCAAGTGTCGTCGTCGTCGCAATCGTTGGCGTCTTAGAGGAGGCGTCACTCTCCCACACACGCTTCCACCGCTTCCTTACGGAGCCGCATTGACCCGAGATGTTCGGCCCGGCTCACGGCCTCGCCTCCATTGGTCATCGAGATCTGATCGCTGCTGTTCCTGTTGTTTTCATATTGTCTCGGCGCGCTAGGCCGGCGTACAAGGATATGATCTCTTTTGTGGCCGTTACGCCTACAGCCACGGTATTTACTTTTGATCCTTTGCCTTTCGCTCTCAATGACGCCGTTTCGCTGCGAGGGTATACATGATATTATGTTTTGAGAAATTAAATTATTAGATGGAGATTTGTATTCCATCGATTCCAATTCCGATCTCCTTAATCGCTCTTCCACATGGGTGACAAATGCGCAAATTTGACGATTTTCCGTCATAATACCTTTCGCTTAATTAACTGGCCGCCGCAGTGATTGTTATTTTTTCATACTTCATCCGTTTGCCGCGGTTACTTCAGGATTAACGAATCGCAACCTGCTCGCGAATGAGTTTCAGCAGATTGCCCGGTGTTCGGTTTTTCTTTGGCCTCGCTGCAGTATAGGTTTTCGCTTTCAAGAAAATTAAACCTTTCTGCTCTGATAAATTATCCGTCTCGCCGCTAGCGCGCTTTTTCTGATATGCCACAGTACGTCATTCGTTCTAGTTATAAGACATTTGAAGCTACTGTGTGCCCGATAAATCGGCAATAAATAAAAAATAGCCAGGTGTAGCGTATAATGATCTGCCCACGATGGTTTATTTTGGAGAAAAAGGTATTTCAGACTTGTATAACAGTACGATCAACGGTACATGAGACCGGGTGCTCAATGTTCGCCACCATTCACCGCGAATAGACCGAATAGCATGGCGTTGGTGTGCACTCGGAAATTGTTTCTCCGAAATCGGACCCAGAACCGCCGTTTAACATCGCCAGTGGCAAAGTTCCCGGGCAGGTTCCACCATTACCCCGTTCACCACAACGAAACCGATACGAAGCGAAATGAACGGAGCACGTAATCCAGCGGTCTGACAGGAAAGATGTAAAGCAGATACCGTTCACAGGACGTCATCCGTACTTCGCAGCTGCGCGGATGAAAGGGATTAAATTGTGAAGAAACGAAGCCGAAAATAAGACGCGTTATAGAGGACTGTAGCAACGTGAAATTATATTCACGCATAAGAAGTTAATTTAAACTTGTAGAATCACCGAGCAATGAACAACAACGTGCGCCGTTAAGAAGACGTATTGAGTAATACGTGGACGTTTAATACAAAATATTCATGACAATTGTCAAGTTATACGCCAGGTTTGCCACTTACACCGGTGTATGACAGAGGGGTTGACGGTTACCAGGCATTCCTATGAAAATATACAGTAACCCTGCGGCCCCTGGGAAATCATGGACTCCGTTATCCACGACGCGGTATCTCGGAAGGACCAAAGAAAAATTCAATGCATCTGTCACTGACTACATAATTCGCCTGACGCTATGGACAAGGGTAGAAAAATGGGGACTGACGTTATGTTGCGGGAAACGTTAAAATCGGTTCGACGAACTCCGGCATGAACACATATAGTGACCTCGACTAGACACCAATAAAAATATGTCCTCTACATAAGCGAACCATTGGTTCCCCGCATCCCTCTCCGGCACCGTGACTTTCAACCCCAATGTGCTGACATTATACTGCCTCGAGTGCCGTCTGTTTGCATACTAAAAAGGTTTAAAACTCTCGGGACAGAAATAATATTCGTACGGTTACGAGTGCTGTGCGCTGGAATTCTGATCGTTCCGAATACCATGTTCCAGGAACGGGTGAAACTTATTGACGCGCGTATAAATGAACTGTCACTGTAATAACAAGTGGAGAGTCAAGCTAAAACGTCGATGTGCTATTACACGCCGTGATTACCGAGTAAAAAGTACCGGTAGAACGCACAACCCCAATGCATGAGTATAACAGGTACTTTCTACATCTTTGCAGAATGTTCCAAGCAAAGGTAAACGTTTTAAATACCCCAATATACGTTTACGTTCCAAATTTTGTAGTTGGTCATATGATTAAAGTGTTTGAACGACGAATGACTAGTTTAACATTTTATTCGACTATCTAAGCAGCACCTGTTGAGTTATTTCTAAGTGATGACAGGCGCATCAGTGTTACGAAGCAGGATGATATCGTAATCGGTTGGCACCGCAATGAGCAGCGCGTCACTGCTGGTAAAGCAATATGACGACTTTGCAGAGTGAGTGACATTAGCACACCTATATGTATGTATATGTATATGACGGTGGACACACCAGTTATACGACCGTGGACAACGTCAGTGTAAACAAGCCTTAGTGGCCATAACAACCTAGCGAATGTTGCCCCCCTTCGACCGGTAACCTGGCATTTCTACGCGGTGTGCTCGTTACGACCCTGTTGGTCGTGCGATAACTTTCAGGTTACTGCTACCACTTACACTCAGGCATGAACGAGACCATTCGGCCCAGTGGCCACTGCCGCTGATTGCGAATGAAACACGGAACACACTCGCCGAGGCGATAAACGGAAAGAAACGTTGGGTCATGCTATTTTCCTTGCCACGATTATTTGTCAAACGGAGAGATCGTTTCTACGAACAATTTTCGTTAAAACATTCGCCTAGTTAATTACGCCTAAGTGACCAGCCCCCTAAAACACTTTACCCCCCAGCGCACGTACTAAGTATTGTATAAGAATGGGTCGCCTACGCCATAAAATAAAATTTGACTTAGCGAGATTTATGATTATGACGAATGGAGTGCGTAATGTCTTTGAAAGACAGCACGCAAACTTAGTTAAAGCTGACGGACACTCAGACACGTGGACATGCGAACGGATTATGGACGGTTACGGATCGTGGTCCGCGTGCGGTCTCCACGAGTGAGGTTTAGGCGCGTGCGAGCCGGATTTATGGCCCCTATTATGACGTTGACGTATCGCCTTCGTGAGGGCCCTAAACCAAACCCAAGGCGGATCTAAGCTTCGTGTATCTAAGCCGAGAGCTAGCCACAGGTCGTCAGGGTTGAGACGAGGAATATTCGAGCTTGATCCCGTGGGCCACCGTGACCGATAAATGTCCGACTCGGTATGGTTTGTGGGTCCTAATGATCTAACACTTCAGCCGCGTATCTAAGATTTGAATATGTCCCTGTCTTTTGTCTGATTTCAGAAGGACGTGAAACCATGAGAAGGCTCATAGTTACTAAAGTAACATAATCGTCTTCGCGAGAAACGGTCTTGTTTGTCAAGGCAACAAACGGAATGTCGTACTGGCAACTCGCGCGTATGTGCACTTTTGGGATAAAAAGTCGACGACATTAAATCGAAGAATGGCGCTCACTCTGGTTGGGAATAAAAATAAGGTAACCTTGGCCGCGCCACCAAAGTTATTGCCATTTTCCGTTCTGTAATAGTTGTCTAGCGCTGCACTAAACCAAAGGAAAGACGAGGGTTGCGCGTCCACAATTTAAAGGGCGTGCGAAGTCGCTTTTACGCGTCGGATGTGCAGCCCCGATTCAATTTATACCCTCTGGCAGCGCGTTTCCGGTCTGAACCACACATCTTGCGGGATTGCGCCACTTCGTCTACTTCCGGAACGTCTGCCCCCCCCCCCCCCCCCCATGCTTTTTCTCTATGAAATACGACGGCGCTTCTCTCGCGACTACTGCCACGACAATTTTTGGAGGGAGGCTCGAGGGTCGGAACGATGGAGACGATTGCGCGCGTGTTTACGTGTGTGTGAATTGGAAGGGGGAGAAATAAATCGCGGTGCAAAATGGATCAGGCGACATATAGCGACCGGGCGTCACGCATCGGAGAGTGTCAAAACACCGTGGAGCCGCATTTCAGGCACGATGCATTAAAGGGCACCGAGTTAATGGACAACTGGGATCCCCGCCGGCGATATCGAGGATCGCAGCCCGAACAGTCGGCCCCGCGGGATTTCCCGGGCTGTTCGGAAGGAAATCAAATTCTACGATAGGAAATCTCGGCAACGCGTATCGCTTCACTTCGGCGATACGACCTGTCGCAGAACACGCTTGTCAAAAATATTTTCAATTAATTGATGGCATTTAATAGCACCGGAGAAAGAAACTTTTTAAGGACCACTTTTTTCGAATTAACGAAGTTTACGTGTGGGTGTCTCATCTTTTGACAAATTATATAATCATTTCACTACGTGCCATTTATCCCAATATAAGGAAACGTAAAAGGGAATTGCCGCAATATATCGACCACGCATCACCTGCGACAATAGTATTGCTTGAGATGTTATGTGGAAGAAGATGAAACATCTCTATCGCCCGGCACACTGACAAAGCCGTCACTTCCGACGTAATCTCGCGCAAAAATATATCCAGACAGGCATTCAGCGAGAAAAATGTATCTGTCATCTGGCCGAGTTTGAAACTCGCGGAAACTGGATACGGCTTCGGGCTTCGGCAAATACTCTCGAGGGTGAAAGCCGAGGATATTGAATATCAGATCGCGTGTCCCTGGCGTGTTTATTCGCACGGCGCCGAACCCGCGGCCTAGAAAACAAAATCCTGTACCCAAAGGGTAGGTAGATACCCAACAGACAAGAAAGACTGGAGGTTTTTTTCCAGTAAACTGAAAAATGTTCGAAAGTAGATAAAACGCCCTTCAAAAATCGCACGCTACGGAAAAGTCAGTTTACTTCTTATTTTTGATTGCGCCTCGGTCAGACATAACAGAAGGTATTTCGTTCACGACTTTCAGGTTATTTCAAAGCGTAGCACGTTAAGAGATTGAGAAAACGACGTCTGTCCCTCGTTCGTTCGACTGAGTAGTCTTCGAAACCGAGTTGGAGCAAGCCGTCAAGCACCCCTCTCCAATCTCGTTTCTGTCGAGAATCGACCCTTTTCCGAAAGCAGCGAATCGAGGTATCTAGTGCGCGGTCAGGAGAATGTACGTAGGTTTATGTTGCCGCGCATAGCCGTGCTGTGGAGAGACAAATGGCGCCGGTTATCTCAGAAGCTCGAGAGGAATAGACGACGATGATAAGAAAGAGAGGGAGAAAGAAGGAGTGGAGAAGAAAATATCGAGAGCGAGAGAGATGGGAAAAAGGTGCAGAACTGTATGGCAGGGAGAAGATGAGGAAGATAGTCTGAAGCAAGAGGGGAGAGGAAGGTAGAGCTGAATAGATATGGTAGCGAGAGGGGTAGAGAAGAGGGGAGTGAACGTAGGCGGAGTCGAGTAAGGAAGATGGGATGAAAACATCGATTGCAGGGGCTTGTAACACCGCGGTACGAACAGAGGGATCAGGCCGAACGATAAACCAAGCGGCCTGGAAAATGCCGGCTCAACGGTGCGATGTTTCAGCAAAAACTGTCTGGAATCGGAACAGTCTTCGTTCTCGGAGAAGCAGTAGAGACGGGAGCGAAGAGATAGGAGAAAGGAAGAAAGAATTTCGGAGTTCTACCATGCTCTTCCTTCTCCTGCTGCACCCTCTCAGTTCCTCTCCTTGCACACTCTGTTCTTCCTTTGCACTCGGAGACCAGAGCTAACCGTGTTTATATAGGTAGGTTATACACACGTATACGTACACTTCACGTTATACACCGCATTATATCGCTTCCCTACGGTCGCGAATCCCGATGGATTTATGAGGAAAGTAATACGAATTAAACTAACGTCTGGTCTTCCACGGCGGTCTCTATTGTTTCAATGCAAGAACCCCCACCGAAGAGTCAAGCGATAAACGAGGATACTTGTGCAATTAACATTTTTCCAACCAACACATACGCAATTATAATAATAACTTCGCGGAATTAATTTTCAATGTGTACGGTACATATGCATTTACCATTGCTATTTTGAATATAGTTTAACAATAAAATTAATTACGTAACGAATAATTGACGATAAATCTTCGCGAAACCGTGAAATACGAATAATTATCAAAACAATCCGTTCAAAAATGATGCTACAAGTAGCCCTCTGACGACGCTTTGTTCAAACCTCTAAAGCACCATAAAGTATGAATCACACCCGTGGTGAGTTGCCCTACAGTTATCGCCCGTTGCCAACAAAACCGACCAGTAGTAAGAGGTTCAGATAGAATCAATATTAATTGCAAAAGGATCGACATATCATAACTACTTCTGTATTATTTCGTATCGATAAAATTATTAATGACGTACATTATCACTAGCTAAATTCTATATCAGCACTGCAACGCGTAAACCCCCGTATACCGACGGTATATTGCAGTAGGGTAAAACAGAATGACGTGATAACTAGCACAACCGCGGTATAAGAAGAGATCTATTATCCCAGACGAGGTAGGAATAAATCTATGACTTATTACATTTTTTCGATCGATTCAGTATTCCTAAAAGCTGTTATCATTTTCGTATCACATGCATCTTTGCCGGTTGGATGCGATAAAAGATTACAACGCCATTTTAAGCGAGAATTGATATTAAATTAATCGATGCATGATGTTTTCTCAATCGAGTTAAAAAGAAACACCAGAGAAATAAACTGCGCCGAACATCATAAAATAAATTAAGAGTGAATGAGATACATATTTCCCCCCGGAAGCAATGCTAGGCGACAAACAATAAAAAAGCAATAATAAATCGACGATAATGTCAAATGGGTAACATATCAAATTTCCTGAAAACAAGGAAAAAATAATA
The DNA here is from genome assembly GCA_033815515.1 of Cryptocheilus praepositus. Lineage (NCBI taxonomy): Eukaryota > Metazoa > Arthropoda > Insecta > Hymenoptera > Pompilidae > Cryptocheilus > Cryptocheilus praepositus. The sequence goes on along the minus strand of JAWWQZ010000069.1, from coordinate 1,075,265 downwards.
TAGAAGAAAATTGTCCGGGAAGACGTAAACGGGATACGCTGCAATACGCCACCTGTAACATAAAGCAAATAGTAAATTAAACAATAGAAAAAGTGCAGAGCGAGTGCCGAAACAAGGATCCCAAATGAATTAAAAAATTAAAAAATAAAATAAAAATTGCAAAGCTGCCTAAGTAAACTGACCGGATTAAAGACGTTTTTTGATAGTTAGACTACATTAAGAAGTAATTCTTAAAACCGTAAATGCATAATTTACCCACGATATGTATGCGTCCGCAAAAGTAGATCGTGTCCGAGATTATTAAACTGGTAAACTCTAATTCGTATTCAAAAATAATAAACTCTTACAACCGAAATGAAGTCTATTGCAATTAAACTTGACTCTACTTCGCACCACTTCCGTTGACACATCATCAAGGACATTACAACCGATAAACAAGATTTTAAAACGTGATGGTGCAATCAGTGAATGAAAGCTACCTCTATAATACATGATTTTACGTTGAGAACAAAAGGATGAAAGTACGTCTTTGCATTGGTTTATGAAGAACCATTATAACTTATAAATCATCGAAACTTGGAAATAAATCTAATTCAAAAGATAATTTACTTTTCAACAACAAATTAGTTCTGTCAACCACAATGCGTGTAGTCAACAAAATTAAGAAGTTCTCTGTAGGATATGACCACATATATAATTTTCCTCAACTTTTACTAAATTTATTTTAAACACTTTTCTGAATTTCTTAATAACAGTTTTCGTCATACACCTCACATATTTGAAAGAAATAATAAACTGCAACCATTTTAAACCCAAATATATTGAAAACATTGCAGTGCAATTTTATAATATATATATTATAGAGAACTCTCGTGTATTGACTTCAATTCACGTGCTTCGAAACTCATGCGGATGGAAACTTTCGAAATCCTGCAGTATTGATAAATTTTTTATCAGTTATTGAAACAACTAAAAAATATTCAATTTTTACTTTCTCTAAAAATGCTTGTTATTACTTTCATCCCTTAGTCGTAGAGCTGAAGACTAACTGATTGAACTATGTAAAGAGACAGCTTAAATAAAAATTACAAATATCGACATAAAAACTACTATAACAAAAAAAAAAAAAAAAAATAAAAAATAAATAAAAGGATCCATTCTAATTTTGAACAACGAAGACACTGAAATAGAAGAAACAGATTAATTGAATTAATAAACAGATAAATTAAATCAATAACATTTATATAAAAGACCTGCAACAAAAATAAAATTAGATTGATTAAAATTAACACCGGATGACGCCCCCGAGGATGATGATGAACCTGAAACAAAAAGCAAACGTATGTTAGCGGATCCATAATTTATTACAAAATTGAGTAACAAGCCGCGATTAACTCTTTATTAAAGTCTGTACATGTCATAATTTACAGATAAATAAACAACTGGAGCGTTTGAATTAGTATACGAATTAAATATTTTATCTTTACTCTAAAATATATTCTACTGACTATAAGTTAAAAAAAGAGTCAATGGAGGCAGTTAATCGTTCCTATTGTATTCACTTTGCAAAAGTAACTGTGATAAGTTACACGTGCAATATGAATTATGACGAGTATAGTGACTATCGTGGAAAATTGATCCAGCGATGAAGCCCTTTTCTTCGGGCTGCTTCAGCTATATCAAAATAGCTTCTTCTTTCTTCGGACATAAACACGCAAGTCCCCACTGATCGGAAATTGTTTATTAGGCACCGAACATTTTAAATAAATGTGAGCACTATTTCAAAGGCAAAGCGGGAACGAAATGATATGTGTAAACCTGCCTACCCGTTTTATATGTTAATATATGCATTTCGATTTCGCCTTTGCTTTGAAAAGTAATCAAATTTATAGAAAATTCCGATGCCTGTGTTTTCGACAGTTATACCCTTCACTCAAAATACGAGTGATTAAGTTTGCAAACAAAGGCTAACACGCAGGAACCGCCAATATAGTTGGCAGATTGTACACGTGCACATTTAACCGAAATTTCCGATCAGTTCGAAATACGTACACCACGTTTATGTGTACCTATTTCTGCATAAAGTTATTAAATAACCTTAAATTTAGCACTTGACTATTGCAACCAACCACTACATTGAATACTGGCAACAATATTTATATACAAGGCAACTATATTTTTACATGAAGAATGATATGATACTTCAACAGTTACTTTTTAACTGTAAGAATATTGAAACACCGATGTTTTCCAAACAAGCATTATATACATAATTTCGGATAAAAAGCAAAATGTAATGGTTGCGATTGTCAAGTGAATTCCAGCTGGGGGATTATCACTTGAACGCCTAGCACCTACCCGCGAGAGAATAAGTGATATCCCCAATCTGGCCCTGCCTACTTAAAATCTAACATTCATACAGAAGTAAGCTACCTGCCTACCTAATACCTATATTTAAAAATGCAAAGCAATCACACCAACACACACACTCCATTCTCACACATACCGCCCGGGTGCAAAGAGCCTATTCCTAGAGAGTACGTCCCGGGACGTCTCCGACACCCGAACTCAGCGCACATCATCATTCATTCACTACGGTACGTACCAATTCCTGAAATCGACTGTCAAAGGCAAGTGCCATGCAAGTTAGTCGCGATCGCGATCCATATTGACTTATTTTTCTGTACAATCAAATGTTGCATAAAATACAAATAATTTTGCGTTCAACTGTGATTGTTTATTAATAAAAAAAAACTGACGGAGTAGTGGTCATAATGATTCCTTAAGAAATCGGCGAATTACGTAACAAAAACTCAATATGCATTTTTGCTTTTCCAACGTACAGTCCATAACACTACCATTCATACCACACACAAAGGAAAGCACGTTGGTGGTCACTCAACGCAATGACAGTCGCTTACATATTAATTATATTTATAATAAATCCGTGTTCACTGGCCTGATCCATGCATGCAGCACCTGGGCGCATGTATGGTTTCAAACCCTAAATAATGAACACGGGCACTTAAAATGGTTACAAACTGTTTCTGCTGAAAACATCCTAAGCTAAGATTAGTGAAATAAATGTATCTAAGCGGGCTAAAACATATCTGCATTCTATACAATTGTACTATACGTTTACATCTATTATACATGAATATGTATGGTTTACAAAAATTGACTCTAATTCATTCTCAATTAGAAAGGAAATATTGAGCATGCATTACTCTACTTTTTATAAACTTGAAATTGTATTAAAATTTGTCAAAAATCAGAATCATAAAATAATACCTGAAAATAAATGCTTGATTAGCCTTGAGCGACCTGCTCTCAGAGAGATGATTTAAGAAATACAATCAAACATCTGTATATCTCTCCGAATGTAGGTACTACTCATCGCGGAGTGCCTTCATGCTCTTTTAATACGAAATTAAAAGACGAAATTAAAAACATTCCTAATTATACCAGAAGTATAATTAGAAACACTGATTGATACAAAATGTGACTTCAAAACCAAAATTTTCATGATTAACTTCATGTGTTGACAATGTGTAAATTAAAAAATTATGAGCTTTGACCAATGATAAAGTTCTCTACTCGCCAATTGCGAATCAATTGTGATGCACAAGACAGGAGCGAAGAAGGCCTATCCTACTCTAAATACACATACAAGATAAATAAATTGCCACTCATAGATAAACTCCACAGAGTATACCTACGGTCACTATACTCTCATAGAAAATTTCTAAAGAATAAATACAACCAACCACCCGTGTCGGTTCGGACCATTCATCCTGCAACATGTTTGGGTAGTCGGAGGGACATAAGAATATGACTCATCGTTGTTGGCTTGTCAGGATACCACAGGAACATGCTGCATTGATGAATCGTTGACCCTCAGATTTCTGCAGCTTCAGCATTCTGCCCAGGGGACCTTCGTTCTATCCTTCCAAGCGCCATATAGGCAGCAATATACATTTTCTTCAAGTATTGGCTCTACAAAGTAACAACAAAAAAATTTTAATTTATTGTTCACTTGAAACAACTGCATCAGTGAGCAATTTCATTGGGTGGTGTACGTACTTACCATAACAATTTTTAAAAAAATTAGAATCCATTATTGGTGTAAAAGAACACTGACTCTACTATGCCGGAGGAAACTATATTTTTGTTAATATGAATATTTGTATGATCAAGCAATACGGAGGAAAATTTGTGACCCAAACTACTCTAACTCAATGCCAATTGAACTATATTCAATGATTATATTACCATACAATGTCAACTTTAATTACTGATCAAAATAACTCTAATCAAAGTGTCGCGAACAAACACTGACTCTACTTCGCGTGCTTTCATATTGAAATACAGAAAGGATTGAAGTTACGTCATAAGCCTATATGGCTAAAAGGGTAAGAATACATCGTACTCAAACACTGAATCTAAACCGCATTGCGCGCGGCCACAAAATCATGGAAAAAAATATCATTAGACACAAGTAAAAATTTAGTGTGAAAACGGAATTTTGAGAAAATTTAAATACTCATGTAAGCCAAAAAGTAAAGCTAAAGATTTCATGAAACAAGCAGAATTTTGAAAAAATATCAATATTTACACAAGCCAAAAGATTATCTCTTCTTGAGAACAACACGCGATACGCAGCCTTTAGCCCGAAATGATCCTTGATTTAGATTAAATTCCAATTCAAGGATAACGCCGGTTTCCAGATCACACCCCGCGGAGGTCGCTACGTGTGGTGATCCAACACAATAATATAGCACTACCATTAACACGTTGACTGCTGTGCGTATTTTACTATGTTAGAACCGCAATGCTATGAAATACTATAGCGTTTGACTTGATTATGCAACTTGTAAATACTGTGTAGGTATTGGAGACCAAAGGATCGCATGACTATTCTAATAACTGCATTTATAAAATAATTATTGCTGCCTATTGCGAATATTTTGGATCTTCAGAAAAATCTCTTACACTGGTCAGCAGTGACCATCATGGCAGTCAAAGTGTTAATTATTGTGAACAAAATGATTTTGACCTCATTATTTAACCTCTTCAGTACGGCGGTCGATCGCCAACTGTTACTCGACACCTCAACGCAAGTCGACAATTGTATAAAACGTATACACTAAATTATAACAAAAAAATGTTTAAGAAGGTCACTGAAACATTGTTTAAGTATTAAAATGGAAAACTGTAGGCTATAATAAACAACTACGGGCGCTTTACTTGTGTGCCCCTGTTACCGCGGCAAACTACATTTGAATGCATTCGTGTGTGTGAGAATCGTCCACATGGTACCCACACAACTGCACAGAGCTGTGCATCTCAATGTTAGACTATTTTGGCCCACATTCATCGAATAAGCCCCATATATGTCACTAGTTAGTTAAGCATCCGGCCATGCACCGAATTAGATATGTAAATGAGATCAGACTCACCGAAAAAGGTGTAAAAGTTGCAAACTGCGATGTTCCCCTGCCGCTGCGTCCAACGGTTTCCGCAATCGCAAGGTCGCCTGAAATCACAGCCGAATATCTTTAATAATACGCAAAAGAAAGCAGCGACACATCGAAATTCGTGTTGCCACACACTTTATTTACGAGATTTCAACAAATATGGAGCTTGGGGAGTAAAAATTAGACCATTAAATAATGTAAATGTGGGAGCTCACCTGTTACGATCTGCACTGTACCGCTGCCGGCTCACGTAATGGCGGCCAAACAGCGCTGTGCCGTGATTGGCTGCTCTGGGAACATGGCTGCCCTTCTACCTGATTGGTCGAAATACCGGGTGTTTCCCGCGAAAATGTTCGCCAAAATAGGCCAGCCGTACGTGTGTTTGCCTAACCCACACAATCAAACAACAATCAAAAATGTTACCATTGAACTATTTGTACATATAAGAGACGAATAGACGTAATAAATGTTACTAGTTGTATAGGCCAGCCAGCCATACACTGAATTAGATATATGTATGTGAGCAAACGTACCAAAAATTATGTAAATGCTGCAAAATACGATGTTCCCATGCCACAGCGCCTCATGATTTCCTCATTCGCAATATCATCTTAAATTACAATAAAATACCTTAAATAATTCACGGAAACAAGCAAAGCCATATTAAGATATGTGTTGCGCTATATGAAATTTACAACATTTCAATAAATCTGGGGATCGCATAGTAGTAATATGATCATTAAATAATATAAATGTGGCAGCTTACATTTTACGATATGCAGTATCTCCTGGTAGGCTTGTAGAGGTGGTCCTTTTACGAACTAGAACCGTGATTGGTTTGTCAAGACTAATGGCTGGAATATAAATCTGATTGGCTCAAATCATTCAAATTCTGCAAAGTCAATATTTAGTTACTGTACATTTACTACACGTAATATTTCATATTAATTAATCATTAATGCGCTTTGTGCATAGAATGCCACATTTCAATAGCGACAAACTCACAGAAAATGTTGTGGAAAATGTCAGGGTTATGGTAAGATTTCTTGCCAGCGTTGTATTCTTGATCTATGAAAAGTACCTGGAATCAGTGTCAAATATTTCAATTAACATATTAAGTCATACAACAATACTTAGAAATGCATACTGCTCCTCAACTTGTTTACAAGATTTTTTAAGATTCTACAAGATTCTTTATTAAGTGTACCTATAAATAAAAGGGTTTTAAGAGATACTTTTTCACTTGTGTGTGACATTTGTCGTGAACACTGCTCTGTCTGTCATGTGTGTTGAACCGTTTCATCTTGAAACAGCATTTGCAGCGGTTATGTTGTTTATATGCGGTTTGCAAACTAAATAGTTAACTACAAATACCTAGGGTTTGTATAACATCCCCACTGCTAGGATATTCACATATGAGATTAATATGTTATAATAGTTTCATCTAATATTAATGATGACGTAAAAGTACAGGTTATGAGTGTTGTTGCATTAGTCGGTTGTAGTTTTAGTTATATACACTAAATGTAACAGATTTTTTCAATAATTCTGACAATCTCTGAGTATCTCCTATCCTATCGAGGAACATATCGGTTCTACAGTATAATTATAGTGTAATTAGTAATTATTTAAATGAACGTAATGTTTTTTCACGATAATGTAGACAATATACAGCCCCTCATGATTCTTTAACATGCTTATTTGCATATATCCAAAACTACTATAATTCATACGTTTAAGATGCAAATAACAGAACCAAACGTAATCCCAATAAACGTATCATTCAATCTATAGATATTTGTGTTCAATGAATGGACCTGCATCGCTGACTACCACTGCTGTTTTGTAACCGTGCCCATATAATGTTTATGAACAATGTAAATGGTATCTTAAAGGTGAACAATTTGACAGGGAGCACTAATCCAGCAACATTTATGACAAGTTACTGATACACTTCCATGTAAGATTGCACACCAAAGAAAACCTCAATGTGTGAATAAAATTGTCAGTGTGATGATATATATGACAAGTAACCAATACACTTCACATGTGAGTTTACACACCATACAAAACATCAATAACACAAAATTACTTTTAAAATGAATGCTATACTTCTGAGATTTCATAAGAGGTTATTTGAGGCTGACTAAATTGGCGTCAACAATGCCATCCAATAAGATTTAAGTTTTGGGTACTAGGCACTGTGGTGGGCAAGTGGCCACCTGCTGAGTGTTTTCTCAGTTGAAATGCAGCGGTAACACGGTGCCGATCTTAAGAGGTTGGATATTATATTTTAACTACTTCTCATTAAAACACGTATTCCGTATATTGTTACACGACTGAAGTAATTAAAATGTTTTATTCTGATTGCAGTTACGATTGGCAGCTAAGAAAAACAATACTAGTGTGATTCCCAATAATAGTTTTTGGCAGTTTTCATAGTGTTCTTGGTGAGTGACAGTATTCATCTATCTAATTATTATTTAATCCTAAGAACGATACTTTACTATGAATTTGAACACTAATTCTTAACACATTACACATTAAGCGTTAAGCTTTTACCAGATTCTGGTCATTTGTTTGCTTTACTTTACCAGTTATTCCTTATTATTGCTTATATTACTACTCATTATCCACTTTTCCTTTTCTTTTTTGTTGTTCAAACCCTCTTCACTGTCATTGTTATATCTAAACCTTTGTCTTTTTCATTGAAAAACTATCCTATGTCCATAATACCTTTTGTCACCTTACATACCATGTAACGTATTACATGGTCAATATTTTCCTCTCTTTATTAACAAAGCGAACATGCCCTGCGCTCTATTTCTCTCCAGTATTGGTTTTTCTTTGTCCCGTTTCTGCATCTATACCTTGTTATCAAGCTTCTGTTCTTCCCCTTTTCATGTACTTACGGGTATTTAGCATTTTCTCCGTTTTTACATTTTGTATGTGCTATTGTACTGAAAAACTTCTAATTGTTTGTGTCTGTCCATTATTTCCTTTCACTAATTTTCTATTCATTTTCTCTTTCTTTTCATTACTTCCTTTTGGATTCAACTCATGGGTTGAATATTCAACTCAAATCCCAGGTAGTGCTGACAGCCTAGGAAAACGGTTCTAGTCATATGTATTTATACTGGGCCTTAGCCATTTTCACACTATTTTCTGTGAGTTTACCAATATTCAGCTACCTAACTCAATGCGTAAAAAGTACAAATAATACATTACTAACAAATGCCACGCTTGTTAGGTTTGTATAAAGCAAAAATAACAAAAAATATTGAAATTTTGATACAAAATTTCATTTCAGTAGGGACTATATTTCTGGGAGCCAATCATTTTGAAATTGCGGCCATTGGTCCTGACTGACCAATCACGGCATGGCGTAGTAACACCACCATTTTCTGAGCCTGGCAGAGGCACGGTGCAGATCACAAATGTAAGTTGCTACATTTATACTGTTTTAGTATTCAACTTTTATTGAGTGATATCTAAATTTATAGAAATTTTGTATATTTGATACAAGGTAACACGTATTGTCAAGTGGCTTTGCTTGATTTTATACATTTGTCGAAATATTCGACTGTGATTTCAGGCGGCATTGCAATTGAAGAAAGCAGTGACGCTATGGTATGAAAACATCATATTTTCCAGTTTCTATATGATTTTTGGTATGTTTCAATATTATCAACCATCTAGTTCGGTGCGTGCCCTACGTACTCAATTAAATAATAATATATGCCCGAGTCGCCTCTCGTGTATATGCGAAAAATTGGTCGATAATCAAATTCTCAATTTCGTCCAATTGTGTTGGTTAGATTGACACACACTTTGGTGATATATTCGTAGACACATTTTTCTGTTATTCTAACTCTTTCGAAATTCTTTCCCAAATATTAGTCGCTTTAGTCATACTTTTAGTTAGAATGTTAGTTAGTTCTAGTTTAATTATTAATTTTATTTAACTGATTATCATTGCGCTAAGAAATTGATATGTAGAAATTATTTGAGGAACTGAATGATTTGATTTGATAAAATTAAGAACTAATTTTCCCTTACGTTTCTCAGGATTCATATGTTTAATTAAACTGTAGTTCATTTTGGCGTTGTGTGTTGTATTCATATTTATATGTATTCATATTTTCTTCCAATAATTTTTGTGGCTGCGCCCAATATAGGTTAGAGTCAAAATTGGAATACAATGTGTTATTACCTTTGCTGTCATAAAAGATTGCACCAACTTGTCGCTTTTTCACATTACGGTTACCTTTGTCACATTATAGTCAGTATTATTGATCAAATAACTGCTAAAAATTTGTAATAGTATGAGTCGCTAATTACAGTGTAGTAGAATAGATGTTCTGTAACGTAAATGATGAACTTTAATTTTTGATAAAATGACAGTGTATTGCATGCATTTACATTGTCTGAGATACAATAAATTATAAAATATTTTTATTCCTTTGTTGAGTTACCATTTCAAGAACATGACGACTTCAACTTGTCTTATGCTGAATGGGACAGTACAATTCTATACTGCTACGTTCACTGGCTGCTCTCTTATGATATCCAGACGAACTAACATTGGTGAGTTCAATGTTTACGTATGTCTAATTATCTTACAGTTATTATAAATATAGTAATAATGACATTAAACAACATTCATAAACAATGTGTAAATCAATTTGTATTTGGCAATTTGTTCATCAGACTACTTGTAACGACACTGAGAAATTTGAAACAGTTTGGGAAATGTACAAAATAGATAAACATTAATATTTTTTCTTATATCAGTAGTAATTGTTATTAGCTTTGAAATATGTGATTAACTTTAGCTATAATAGTTGTCAGTAGAAAACAAAATTGAGATAAAATAGATTTTATGATGGTATGTTGATAAGATGCGGTATCAAATTTAACAGCACAAAATTCGGTCCCTGGTATCCAAAATTGTTTATAAAGTTATTGAAGTGATAGGTAACAAAAACTCGGAGTAAAAATTATTATTCAAAAACAAATCTGTATAAGAAGTTAATAATTATAGAATTCGATAGTACTAGCGGGCTTAAATTATCGTTATATATGGAATATTTAACACTTTGCGACATAAACTGAAATAATGCCTAGAATAATAAATGTAAATAATTTCGAAAAATGCTGTACGACGTGCGTAAATTAGTACGAAACATGGACGATCTGCGCATGTTCTGCCCGAAAGGAATGCGCAGCCGTATAGACCGCCAGTCTCGTGTCGACAATCACAGAGGTCACATCGAAAGTTTGGAAAGTCGTGAAAAGTGATACGCAGTTGTCCGGCAAGCTCAATCGTGCTTTAAACATCAGTGTTATAGCTTCCCCGGCTAATATAGCATTGAATATGCGGATTATTACGGTGCAAAAGTGAAGTGTAATTGCGACGTAAACGTTAATAGTGAACAATGTCAGTTAACTTTGACTGTTAATGCTAGAAGTGACATGTGACGGTGGTTAGATACAATTAATACGAGCCATTCATATTAACGGTGCTACTAAATTCAAGTATTAACATTGCGTGTCAGTAATGAATATTCACAGTGGTTATACACAACTTATTTCTAACCTGTATTTTCATGGTGCTATTTCGTGTAAATACTGACAGGGTATACCCATCAGCTATCGACACTGAATATTTATATTAAATATAAATAATAAATATTAACAGTGATTTTGACATCGTGTTTAAACTTTCAGTCTATACTGCCCGCCGCAAGAGCAGTGCCTTCGCACATGTCATGCAGCAACAAGTGTCTGCCCATACACGTTTGTACTACTGCTTGGCGTCTGCTGTATGCTGTTATACTACTGTGGTAAGTTTCGATTACTCTTATTATACAGACACAATTTATTAATACATTAAATTAGATATTTGCATTTTTCTCACGTTCTGGGCTCTTTAAAACTACTCATTCGCACTGCGTGTATATTCACACATTTTCTATTATATTTTGTAACATTTACCTGTACATCACATTCAGCACCATTCGCCATATTGCGACTTATTTGAAATTTTTCGCTAATACTACATTATTGCGTAACACGTTATATGGTACATACTTTGAAGGTAACAAATCGTACAGGTCACAATTCGCAGCTACCTCCACGTGGTGTGACCCGGACACTGTTATCCGTGAATCGGATGTTTACATTTGTGAACTATACGTAATAGCTGAACAACATTGTTTATTAGATTATCAAATTGGTCGGTGAAAATGTGGTACCAAAATATAGAATTATACAGAGTGAAATAACACATAAATTAAAAAGGTAAACAATTTCTGCGCACGATCTGCTCGAACAGGGTGCGCACTGCCGAGAAAGGTCAGTCTTGTGTCGACGACCGAAGAGGTCACATCGAAAGTTTCCGAAGTGGTGTAAAGTGACATGTGGTGCCTCGGCAAGCTCAATTGTGCTTCAATCATCAATGGGATAGCCTCTCCTACTAATATAGCAGTGGATTTACGTATTATTACGGTGCAAAAGCGAAGTGAAGTGGCAACGTGGACATTGAAAGTGAACAATGACAGTTCACTATGTCTGCCCATCCTGATAGTGACTGAAGACAGTGATTATATACAATTAATACGGACGCCTAATACGAACAGTGCTGTTAAATCTGAATATTACCACAGTGTGTCAGCAGTGAATTTTGACAGTGAGTATTAGTAATGAATTTTGACTTTTGGTTTTTATAGTGGTGTTACCTACAAATACTGACTGTGCATAATGATATGCAGGGCATAGTGACAGTTGCAGTAATGATGCTTTCCCACGTGGGGTGCAGCAACAGGTGCCTACATCTGATGGCTTATTCCAATGGCTTACTCACCCTGTGTGCTTATACTACTTTGGTAAGCTTCAACTGTTTTTATTATATATTTCCTATTTAACCACAAATGGATTTTCACAAATCATTATCGTCAAATAAGTACATAACGATTTTTTTGTGTCCTGGGTTGGTTTAGTTTAACTTATCATTAGTTCACACGCATGTTCATTTTTCCTATATGTTCTAACACCAGACTACTTATTACATGCATACATCATCGCACGCACCGCATGACTTTCTCCTGCCTTGCCTCCTTTAATTCCTCCAACACCTTTCATGTACTTCCAGTGGTTTAATGTATTTTAATCAACGCTTTCCTCTAACATTACACTATTACCCGCTACATATCTACTAACAACTTAACGATTCGAACAGGTCACAACTCGCAGCAGCCTCCACGTGGTGTGACCCGGACACTGTTATCCTTGAATCGGATGTTTACATCTGAATCAAGGATCACAGTGACTAAATGCTGCGACTCGCGTTTTCTTTTTATCACCCAATGATATGGTCCTACTAGAGTCAATCATCTTTCGTCAAACGTAGCTTCACTTAATCTTCAGTAACGATTAACACATTCCTCGTATAATCACGCCAGCATTCGCAGTAACTGAAAAAGAATTCCGTTTATAAAACTGCGTACACTTTTATTTTTGCTACCCCTTCCCCTTTCTTTCAGCAACTTTGCGACCACTCGTCGGTCTTTAGATTCTGTGTTTGCTCGATAAATAGTGTTGCGTTTTAAACATCTAGTTGGCCGCGAAGTAGCTTCTGTGTTGGATTATTAGAATACTCGATTTCGAACGTATTTGCCTCCATCCGCGAATGTCGAGGTACGCGCGCGGTTCGGTGATCTCCATCCGCGAATGTTGAGGTCCGCGAAATCGTTCACTTCCACCCGCGTGTGTTGAAGTTCGCGCGTCGCGATTTCGACAGCTTCCACCCGCGTGTGTTGAAGCTCGCGAATTAGAGTCAGTGCATAAGAATGTTGTATCACACATCCCGTGTATTCGACAATTATTTAATTTATTTCGAACTTTTTATTTCTCGAGTTTCATGAGTCGTTTTCCATTTAAGACAATTAGCTTTCGACATTTTTAACGCGTATTTCGTTCATTGTTCTTGCAATTCGGTATTGTAAAAGATGGGATGTGTCATAGAACATTCTTCAAATTATTGCGATCGCGCGCAATGCGATCTTAGAGTCAATTTTGATTTCGAGTAAGTTATGTCCCCGGAGTCGCACAGACTCTTTAGCTTCAACCCTTTGCAATAAAATGTAGAATCACGCGAAGTAGAGTCAGTGTTTGCTCGCCGTTATAATTCCCCCTCGGTCGAACTATATTTTTCGCGTCGCGTTAGAGTCAGTGTTTGCTCGCCGCAACATTTATATATATATTTTTTTTTTTACTTTTTTTCATTAAAACACCTCGGTCGCGAACACGTATACCGAAACGCTTATACCGCGAGCGCGTATTATAATAGTAGAGTCAGTGTTGTTGCGCCGATTTAAGATCTTTCGGTCGCGAAATTCACAATTATTATTTCGTCCGCGAAAGTAGAGTCATGTTCGCCGATAATATTATATTCGGTCGCGAAATCCGCAAATTACTTCGGGCGTAACGCGTAGTAGAGTCAGTGCATCAAGAAGATGCCTGGTCCTGTCTGAGAGGATGGATGACTGGAATCTAAAGAGTCCGAAAGCTGTTCAATCTGAGGGTCTATGATGCCTGGGCCTGTCCATCTGATGGTTCTTGAGAGTCCAAAATCGACTGCCCTCATCTCACAGTTCAGAATGCAGAATCCAAAACTTGAGGGTCTAGGAACTGTCCAGAGTCTCGATGGTCATCCCACAGTTCAGAATGCAGAATCCTGATCTTGTGGGTCCAGGTACTGAGGTCCTTGAGAGTCTAAAATCGACTTCCCTCATCCCACAGTTCAGAATGCAGAATCCAGTTGAGGGTCTAGGAACTGAGGGTCAAGGATCCGTCGATGGTGCGTGTTCCAGTGGTATGCTGACCAGGCGGTGAGTCCATTTTTAAGTCCCTCCGGTCACTCAACCATGTCGTAGGACGAATGGTCCGAAGCGGCACGAGTGACTGGTTGTAATTATTCTTTGAAATGGTTATCAATGGCGAGCATAGTGACCGCGAGTAGACTTTTCGCAATGCGAGAACTCTACTCGTGAGTGGCATTTCTTAGGTACATTTTTCATGTCTGTATGTATTAGCTCAGGCTAGGCCTCCCTTGCTCAATTTCAATTTAATACATTTGCTCGCGTACGCGGTCGCGTTTGGATATTTTACGTAAAAAAGTTGCGCACGTTTAAAGTGCTTTGATAAAATAGAGTCAAAATTTGCACTAAAAGTTGTTTAATTACGGCTTTTAGTATAATGTTAAAGTCGCGTTAAAGTAGAGTCAATACGTTCGTATTTAAGAACGTACCGTTTGCGCTCGTTTGTAATTAGTTTAATGAGCAAGATGGCATTTCGCGACAAGTAGATTCCGTCATAGAGTGACATCGTTTGTTATATTTTTGTGACATAGAAAAGTCGCTTCTATGGTGGGATCGCTTGAGGGAGTTTGTTTTTCCATGTTAGAAACATGAAAACAAACAGTCGGGTCAGTAATGCATGCTAATGTTTGCTTTCAATATAAAATTAAATTAAAGTCGAGTCAGTATTGCATGAAAATCTTGCTTTTATTATGAAATAAAATTAAAGTCTGTCATTTCAAGACATTAGTCCGCTTAGAAATGTACACAATTAGCATACTACTAATCTTAGCTCAGGATTCTTTCAGCAAGCACGGTTTGTACTCTTTTTTTGCCCGTACTCATGTCACTAAGGTCTGCAATCATGCATGTGCCCAGGTGCAACATGCATGGTTCAGACCGGTGAGTACGGTTTAGTTTTAAGGCGTAGATTGGCGATTGTATTATGATAATGACTGCCGACGTACATGCCACTGGATGAATGCGTAGTGATTTGTGGCTTGTACGTCGGGTAGAGCATAAAATGACCATTGCTTTTCGTTTTTCGTCAATTATTAAAGATTATCTCATTGCGTACTTCAATACGCCGATATGTTGCCCATACGGTCTACATATCGTCTTTTTTTCAATATCCCATAAAGAGTTCTGTACGGCACTTGGTCGTACAGAATATTTAATAAGTCGAGTCACGCGTTAGTTTGCTCGGTCATTATACTTTACAATCGATTTCAGCATCGGTACGTAGTAGTTGATAAGTGTAAGAGTCAGTTTGAGCTCGGGTGTCGGAGACGTCCCGGGACGTACTCTCTAGGGTTAGGCTTTTTTGCACCCGGGCGGTTGTGTGAGAACCGTGGAGTGATTGTGTTGGTGTGAATGTTTTGCTATTTTTAAATATAGCGTTAGGTAGGCAGGTAGCATACTTTCTCCGTGTGGATGATGAATTAGACATAAGTAGGTAGGGCCAAGATAGGCTATCACTCAGATTCTAGTAATTCATAATTAGGGAAATTTCAAAGTGATTCGCCTATACTTGGGTTTACTTAACTCGCGCGACCATATTAGTTTTTCCTGCGAAATCGCGTTATATCAATTACTGTCGAACACACTGCAGTTGTGCTCAGTGCAGTTTTACTTTTTCGTTCGTGAATATACCGATCTCAGTACGCGTTTCTTAATACTTGGTCGCGCGAGTTAAGTCTTAGTTATAAGGTAGCAATTACTTTAATTTTAAGCAGAAATACGTATACATTGCACACACGAAGTACATCTCATTGCACAAAGGAGCGAATGTAATTTCTTACGAAAGCACATAGTATCGTGCTATGCGTATGAAGTTACGTTCCTCATTGCACTACCGAGATGCACTTCATTGCACAAGTGAAGTACGTATTTCGAACTGTTCGGAAAGTTCGGTTAAATGTTCACGTGTACGAGCCGCCGAAAATTCACTCTCTAATTCCACAGTATAAAGTATTACTCCCGCAGTAGCACTTTATACGACAAAATTAAAGAGTTAATTTCGGCAGTGCCTACGTGTGAGCCCTTGCTCGCGAATTTTTCACTCGAATGTTCATATGCCGTACAAACTTAGTGTCCGAAAAGCAGGTATCAGCGTTTGTGTCGACGCGTGCACTCTCGAACGCAAAGACGGAATTTTGCCTTCTGCACTACGAAAAAATATTAATCGGAAATATATGTGTATATATTTCCCATTAATTGACACATATGTTATTATATGTACAATATATTAGCATATGAGACATTATTTTATATTGACACAACTGAGTATTCCGTCTCTGCCTTCGAAGCAGTGGATGAATCGATGTAAAACTGATACCTGTTTTAACTCCCGAACAGTGGGGACTTGCTTATGCATGTCCGAAGAAAGAAGAGGCTATTTCATAAAATAGTCGAAGCGGCCCGGAGAAGAGGGCTTTCGTCGTGGGATTCCACGTTAGTCACTATGCTCGTCATTTCAAATGTCTACGTAAATGCTTGCTTAATTTTTTAGGCAAGCAATTACGTCTTAAACGCGTACGCGGTCGCTCGATAAAATCGCAATACACCGCTGAATTCATTTATTCACTGATTGCATTATTTCTTAAATACGTTCGCGATTTAAGAAATAATTTTGGTCATTGGTAAATTGATTTATGCTGGTTGGTCGCGCTCGCGTAAAATTCGTTGTCCGTTTGTCCGAGTAGGGAAACTAAAGTTTTGATTCGCGGTAAAATAGTTTAAAAGCCACAATCGATCGATATGATGACTAGCGCCGCTCAATTGATGCATTTAATAATTGTATCATTTTTTCAATTTCTTCTGATATTGAAAGGTGATACATTGTTTTAAATGAATCAATTTTTGTTGGCTGCTCGCGCTCGCGGTTTTGATTGACGATAAAATAAATTTGAAGTGGCATTATCGATCGATATGTTTACTAGCGCCGCTCAATTGATGCATTTAATAATTTTATCATTTTTCAATTTCTTCGGATATTGAAAAGTGATACATTGTTTTAAATGTATCAATGTTTGTTGGCTGCTCGCGTTCGCGCATAGGCGTTTTATTCATTTTGCGAATATCTTTTGATGAAAACTTAGAACCGCGTCAGTCAGAAACATATTTGACTTATGATTACAATTTCTATTGTATATATATCTGACCTATGATTCTATTTCGATTTGCATTTCACCTATGACTATACATAACATGTACCAAAAAGTACATGGTGAGAAATGTTGAGCACTGCTTAAGCAGGCTATTATATTTTATATTGTTTTATCCGCGGCACGTTACTTGCGAATGCTGACGTGATATCGGCTAAGTTTATTTTGTGGATTTTTTAATTTTTCATACCCAACAAATCACCTGTTGTTGATTGTTGGTGTTTTAAATTATACACTTTTTTTAAATGTAGTTGCCATATCATTGGGTGTTTTTGAATAAAGTCAAATTTTAGACGCATAAATTAAAAAACAAAATTCAAAATTTTTATTTCTTTTGGCTGCTATTCGGCTATTACGACAGCCAAACTTTAATAAACTTTTCTTTCAGCTTTATTAATCCAATCTGCTTTCTGTTTAGTCGCTGTATTCCCATATTTTTAGACAGAGATGGACTTTACTGGAACACATACTCAATTGACGATGTTCCACTTCACTTTAATTGGTATCAGATAATAATGAACTTAAGTTTAATAAACTTTTCTTTCAGCTTTATTAATCCAATCTGCTTTCTGTTTAGTCGCTGTATTCCCATATTTTGAGACAAGGATGGACTTTACTGGTACACATACTCAATTGAGGATGTTCCACTTCACTTTAATTGGTATCAGATAATAATAAACTTAAGTTTAATAAACTTTTCTTTCAGCTTTATTAATCCAATCTGCTTTCTGTTTAGTCGCTGTATTCTCATATTTTGAGACAGGTATGGTCTTTACTGGTAGACATACTCAATTGATGATGTTCCACTTCACTTTAATTCATATGAGATAATAATAAACTTTTCTTTCAGCTTTATTAATTCAATCTGCTTTCTGTTTAGTTGCTGTATTCCCATATTTTTAGACAGGGATGGACTTTACTGGTACACATACTCAATTGACGATGTTCCACTTGACTTTAATTGGTATGAGATAATAATAAACTTAAGTTTAATAAACTTTTCTTTCAGCTTTATTAATCCAATCTGCTTTCTGTTTAGTCGCTGTATTCTCACATTTTGAGACAGGTATAGTCTTTACTAGTACACATACTCAATTGACAATGTTTCACTTCACTTTAATTGATATGAGATAATAATAAACTTTTCTTTCAGCTTTATTAATCCAATCTGCTTTCTGTTTAGTTGCTGTATTCCCATATTTTGAGACAGGGATGGATTTTACTGGTAAACATACTCACTTGACGATGTTCCATTTCACTTTAATTGGAATGAGATAATAATCAACTTAAGTTTACTAAACTTTTCTTTCAGCTTTATTTTAATCCAATCTGCTTTCTGTTTAGTTGCTGCATTCCCATATTTTGAGACAGGGATGGTCTTTACTGGTACACATACTCAATTGACGATGTTCCACTTCACTTTACTTGGTATGAGATAATCGCTCTTTATTTCTTCATTTTTTTTTTAATTCTTCTTCTACAAGTACTGCTTCTTTATTTGTAAACTCCGGATATTTATTTTATATTTTAGAAGTATTAATTCTACTTCATTTTTGTTGCAGGGTACGCTTCATTATTTGGATGGCGGATGCTAATTTTTACTATTATCGTCCTTCTCCTTCGTGGTGTTCTCATTTTTTAATTTTTCCTAGAATATATTTTTTTGTTTCAATGCATTCTTATATATCATTGCATGTAGTTCTTTGCTTTTGATTTCAACGGCAATAATACGATTTACTATTTTTTTCAAGCAGAACATCCATACCTACCTGGCTCATACTCAACAGCATTTCAACGTGTAAGTTATTAGGTGTACAACTTTGCTTCCGCCGTTTTTTCCGAAATTCGAGGCTTTATTGTAAAAAACTGGTTATACGTTTATGATTCAAAGTATTGTCCATCGCTGGCCACTACTTTCTCCCATCTTTCGGGCAGCGTACGAATCCCGCGTTGAAAAAACTGGTCATCTTTTGAAGCGATCCACGAATCGATCCAATTTTTTACTTCTTCATAAGACCGGAAGTGCTGGTCAGCCAGGCCGTGTGCCATTGATCGAAACAAGTGATAGTCCGAGGGAGCAACGTCTGAAGAATACGGCGGGTGGGGTAGGACTTCCCATTTCAACGTTTCCAAGTATGTCTTGACCACTTTCGCAACATGGGGTCGAGCATTGTCGTGCTGTAAAATCACTTTATCATGTCTCTCGTTGTATTGCGGCCGTTTGTCTTTTAATGCTCGGCTCAAACGCATTAATTGCGTTCGATAACGATCGCCTGTGATTGTTTCAGTCGGTTTTAACAACTCATAATGCACTACGCCGAGATGGTCCCACCAAATACAGAGCATGACCTTGGAACCGTGAATATTCGGTTTGGCCGTCGACGTGGAAGCATGGCCGGGATATCCCCATGATTTTCTGCGCTTGGGATTATCGTAATGAACCCATTTTTCGTCCCCAGTCACAATGCGATGCAGAAATCCTTTCCGTCTTTGCCTTGCAAGCAGCTGTTCACAAGCAAACAAACGCCGTTCAACATCTCTCGGCTTCAACTCGTACGGCACCCAATTTCCTTGTTTCTGAATCATTCCCATGATTTTCAGGCGTTTTGAAATGGCTTGTTGCGTCACTCCCAATGATACTGCCAATTCTTGTTGCGTTTGACACGAGTCTTGATCAAGTAATGCCTCCAATTCTGCATCTTCGAAAACCTTCTCTCTTCCACCGCCTTGCCGGTCTTCGACGTCAAAATCACCGTTCTTGAAGCGTTGAAACCACTCTCGGCACGTTCTTTCACTAATAGCGGCCTCACCATAGGTATTTGAGAGCATTCGATGAGCCTCAGCCGCAGATTTCTTCATATTAAAGCAGAAAATTAAAACCTCCCGCAAATGACGAGAATTTGGCTCGTAAGCTGACATGTTTAATCGAGAATGACTTTATGATGCAGACACAAATCGACTAATATTTCGATGGCGTTATGTTTACAAATGCCTAAGCTTATTGTATGACATCTACGATCTATTTATTTCGACTACCACTTACCGCTACAGCCATCTATTGCAAAACGGCGGAAGCAAAGTTGTACACCTAATATTAGTAACCATGTACTTTTCTATAATGAATTTAATATAACAACTTTTATTTACAAAGTCTCTATTTTTTTTATATTTCTTGTTATTTGCGATCAGTTTCAGGTGCGCTGTGTTTGCATTCAAATTCTCTTATTTTTATTTGTTTCCTTCACCAATATTACTTCAATCTGCTTTTTGTTTCAGGTCTTACATCTTTATCTGGGGACACTGGACTGAAATTTGCTGTCATCTATGATCGATTTACAATGTTACACTCACCTATAGTTCGCGGCCGTTTAAAATGTAGGTGATGGTTGATTTATTTTAGATTTCTGCACATTTTCCAAAAAAGCAGGTAACTTGTTTAATATATTAATCGCTTCCAAGTTAGTCCCCTAATCGTTTTTGTATTACTCTTCAATCATCAGGCTGAATTATTCTGTTAAAATTTAGGATTGATGATATTACATTAGTTAGTTAGTTAAAACTTCCAAAGAAACCCCTTGATACGTAAATATCTAATAAAATAAACCTCTTAAAGCATAAAACCATTAAACTACAAAACTGATTCAAAGTAAAACTCTTCAAAGATAAACTCTTCAAATATAATACATGAATAAAGTTATAAAAATACAATAACGACAAATTATAAATTATCAACGACCCATAAACAATTAGTAATAAATTAAAACAAAACAAAAGACAACTTTATATGCATTTTGCGTACCGTTAACATTTATGTCTCTTTTCACTTATATTGTTTTTTTAACATACTAAGTTTCCTGTCGTTCTTCCATTACAGCTTTTCCCTTTTCAGCTAGGTACTCAGCAGTACTCAAGATTACACACATCACATTCTACAATAAACGCAAGAACATTAACTCCTAGATACTAAGTACTATAAAATAGCATCACCTTAGTATTAAGTTCGGTACCAATAGATATAAGTAGAACTTAAGTCACACGATCATCGCTTCACCGTCATTATCATCATCATTAGATTTTGTAAAGGACGATAGACGGGCTTCTCCTGTCTACTGTTCTCCTCGGGTAGGTCAATTTCGATTCCAAATTATTCACTTATCGAATACATTTTTCTGCGAAGAAATGGTTTCGATGATTGAATTAGTTTGGAATCATTGCTTGCAATAATGGTTGGGTGGATGGGATCGTTTTGGGAATGGGTTGGGTCATCATACACAGCGCCTCCACGCGGTATGACCCGGGCAATCGTTATTATCCACGATGTAAAAAATTATACTTTACCGTGGATCATAATGAGCTAAAGGCTGTGTGTTTAGGATAATTCAACCCATTCACTGTTTTCAGATTTCAATTTTTATCCGAATATCAGGCATCAATTAGTCCGAACTGATCTTTTGCGAAATGCAATTCTTTCCAATATCGTGATTCATCCATTCCTAGATTACTGTTGGTCTTTTTCATTTTATACAGGAAGCGAGCAAAATGATAGACATTTCGCAATTTTTTGATCTGTTTTTGATTATATCTCGGAGACTAATATGAATTTTTCAGTACTGCTGCGATTTTTGTGAATCCCTTTGTACTCTTCTTCATTCGGTACAGTTGCAACTCTATCGGCAGAGTTCTCATTTTTTTACCCCATTTTCAGGCACGTTTTTATGATTATTTCATATATTTTTTGTCATATCTCGGAAACTATTTCGAATTTTTCAACGCGGTTGCAATTTTTTCAAGTCTCTTTGTACCCCCTTTCATCTGGCACAATTACAAGTCGCTCGGTAGAAATTTAATTTTTGACCCTATTTTCAGGCTCGTTTTTCACGATTTTTCTGTACATTATTGGCTGTATCTCCGGAACTATTGCGAATTTCGGGGTGCGCCTTGCATTTTTCCGAGTCATTTTGGACCCCCTTTGACATGTTAAAAGGGCAGTAAAATCGGTGACCCATCATTTTTTCGCAAAAATGGCAAGGGTAACCTTAAGATTTTTGCGATTTCTACAAGATCTTGTCCCATCTAAACTAGTGATCGAAACCTATAACTAATATAGGTTTTCTTAAAGCTCTTTGGATGCACTTTCACGTGAGACTAATCACGATCACCAATTTTGAAAAAAATTTTTTTGCACTTTCTTAAAATCGACATATCTCGGAAACTATGAAGAGTTCAGCGCGCGGAAAGTGATCTATCTTCAGGGCAAATTACCCTCTATCGAATGGTATCGGTCCGAAACAAAAAAAAATTTGACATTTTTCGCCTATTTTTGCATATTTTCGACTTCATTTTCCGTGTTTTACGTTCCATTTCCCTTATAATTTAGGAACCATCTCGAATTTTGGGTTGCGGTTTGTGTTTGTTTGAACCTTGTTCGCGAACGCTTTATGTTGTTTTGTCTTTAACATGCGTGTTTTTTTACCATTTTTCTTATTCGTCTTCTTATATTTTTAATTAATTACATTTTGGAAACTATTTCGAGTTTTTAACTGAGGTTGAGATTTTTGGGAGTATCTTTTGTACCGCTTTCCATTGTCTTACAAAACTGTTTGGAATATTGATTAGCTTTACATCATATTCATAAAATAACCACAGACGCGATATGAAATCGCCTTCTAGGCGATTTTTCAAGTTTATCACTCAAATAAATATCTTAAGATGCATTACGTTGCACACTGTTTCACAATAAATTTTCACCGGTATATGTAACATGACTTTGTGTCAAAATATATATTCGACAATAGGTATCCTTTATTGATTCTATATTAATGATCATATTACCCTTCTTTCTCTTAATACAAAATACCGACGGCACGGGTCAGTTGAAATACAAAGATCCCCCACCAGATTTTCCTGAAACCTCAGGATCTCCTATTATAGAATCGTCTTCGAATACCAACGAAGTATAGAACAATTTTCCCGCTTTTCCCAAAAGCGCATCTGTAGATTAGCAGAAAGTTTGATGCCAGCAGTGCCTGAATATGACGACGACATGCAGCAGCGCCGCTCGCGTGGAAGCCTCGTACCACTTCCGAGTTTCACGTCCAGATCGATAAGTGTTGTAGCGCAAACGCCAGTGGAGATAGGCTGGAAAAAACGTCACGTGTTGATAAGGTTAATCAAGTGCGATAGGCAGATGCTTTGCTGTGCAACAGAACGACTTGACGGATCTGAACGTCCGCTTTGTTCCGCCTGCCGATTTATCTCATTGGCGAATGACATTCCCATTCGGCAAGTCTCATAGTTCGGAGCTGAGCCACAACCGCGTCGCGTTATTTTGCTTCCGTGTCAGTAGGAACGACTGACGCGGCAACTAGCCGGCGTTCTTCGTTGGACGCGCACGCGCGCACGCACACGGTGAGTAGTTTTCTGAACTTGTGGGTCGAGCATCGTGTACAACGTAAACACCCGACCGGTTACGCCACATCACGCCGAATCCACTAAGCTTCATTACGATTTCCCCATAGAGTAACAATTTCCATAATATTAATTACACGACGCTGACTAAGCGCTATTACGGCGTCTTTTGTTAGGTGCTAAATATCCGAGACGATGAAAACATAGAGCCCGCGTTAGTATTTGATTTTTCGGAATCATTTGGTGATGCTATTTTCAAAGTAATGTATTTGTAGGTTAGTTATAATAGATTAGTGATTTTTTCCGTTTAATCCTGGCACTATGCTTTAGTCACTATATATGATTATCATAGCGTGCAGCAGGCGTATACAGTGTCAGAAAATGTGTTACGCGAACCGGAAAGCTTTTCAAAGGATTCCTGATAACGGCGTGCAGTTTTACTGGGTTAGAACAATTGGGTTTTATTGAGTAGTTTCTGGACCGAAATTTGATTGGCAAATTGTTAAATCCATTTTGACGAAATTTAATTGCCCAAATACACCGAGTTGTAACATTGTGGTATTTATAAAGAACGAGAAGTCACAGACTTTCTAGTCACTATACCTAACATCTGGTTAGTTCGTACTGATGTCAGCACAAAAATTCCCCCGTGTATCGCATTTAAGTAAACATGTGTGCTACGTGAGTTATCTTACATTGAGATAATATTATTTGCATAAACTTCCATCGTTACACTCGGCTCGTAACTTGTATACGTCTGCACAGTTATGTCTACAAAATTATGTCCATAGAAAGTTCTATTTTAGTACGAAAATCGCGTACCAACATAAAAATTAATTTGTAGATACATTAGGTGTTCTCCGATTGGAACATTGAATTACTAATCATTTTCAAACCGTAGGTTGGATTTTCTTACTGTACATTCATTTAAATGTCTGAAAGTCCTAAGTTTATCAAATCTTAGGTAGACGATCGAAATTAACAGTGAGCGCGTATGTCAGAGTACTCGATCTCGTATTGCATTGATAGCGGAAGGCATTTAGATAGCAGGCAATTAGATAGGGCGCATTCAACGATATTGTCATCATAGCGATTTATCTGAGGAGGAAAACAAACTCTTCCACTTGGTTACTGCGTACACATTTCTGTTGACACACTGGATTTATGAAAAGTATAGTGCGATTATCTGCGCCTAAGCTCTTGAGTAATCAAGTTAACAAGGTAATAGGCAGTTCATGCTGACATCCCATATCTTGTTATCTCATGCGATTATTCAATTGAGAAGCGCAAATGTAATTTGAAACGCCGATACCCTGATAAGTCTTTGTCCGTAATTGCATATGATCGAATCGTTGCAAAGTGCAATTTATGGTTCCATATCGTGAGCCATTCTTAAAATTCGTGTTAATAATATATACATCAATTCATTATCTTCTTTGATATGAACGCCGATTTTAGTTGGCAGACTCCAAACGTATATATACGACCGATCGTCATCTTACTCTCAGTCAAGTACAATTACATAGCAGACAACAGCCGTATCGAAGAGGTTAACAGGAAGAACGGTCATCACTTAAGACTAATAACATAATTAAAATGCCACGGCACTTAAATATCAGTGATTGTATGTTGTGGGCGGACAATTGGTCTATCATTAATGTAAATTATGCCATTATCAATTTTCTCACAATACCTATCCGACTTTCAACGATATCGCTACATTTTCCTACTATTAACATCTGATATATTTTATTCAGAATCCCTGTTGGATTAAATAGATCGGATGTGAAATGGCAGGAGAATGACCGTAAATGACCGACATGCTTCTGAAATGGCAGTTTTTGCCGTTTGCTCCATGCAATTTGACCAAGTTCCAAATTTCGTTCTTCTCATTTTCCATGCTTTACAGTTCTTGTAAACGAAGTTTCTAAGCATTCAGGACAAATCGTGTGACACAACTACCGCACCGTCACGTGTAACAGCAGTGTAATTACACTAATGGAACTGACCCCGTTTGCAATTTTCATTTTAGCCATCGACGTTCCACTCTGGCAACCGTCATATTGCCCTTTTTGGAACTTTGTTAACTTGACAATTCAGCACCCCATCGTCATAAAATTGATATTTTACCGGCATATTTGCGAATAATCTCACGAATAGTAACCGGGGTTTTTTCCTGTTAAACAATATCGTGGTGTTATTTAAAGCTATTCCTTATAAACGTATCCGGACTAAAACACTTTACTAGGTTATATTATGTAAGGTAATGTTTTATAATAATATACCAAAATTAACTAACAGAACAATTTCCTTCCTACTATTCGTGTTTCGAACGGATAAAAGTAAAATCAAAAGAATTAAATTCATGACGCAGTTGCTGTGTTACATAGAATCCGCGAGCATTTATTTTGTTGCACCCACACATTTCAGAAATGTCCCTTGACAAGAGCGGAAATCAGAATGTCGAAGTGGAGGATCAAGTTCCGGTTTTGAAAGCAGATCCAAAACTTTTGCCGCAGTTGGACAAACTTTCCCTTCACTTCGAGTCCAAATACGGCGCTCAGCCTGAATTTTTCGTCAAAGTACCTGGCAGGTCAGTAGAAACATTCAATACTACGGAAACCGATAACGGGTCTTAAAAGTTTTTAGTGCCAACTCTATAGGAATGGTCCTAAAAATGTGTGTCTCTCTTCTTCTGTTGTAGGGTCAACCTAATAGGCGAACATGTGGATTACTGTGGCTATGCTGTTTGTCCAATGGCTATCGAGCAACACATTCTCGTGGCATTTGGCTTATCGCAAGATAGCAAAGTTCACCTGACGAACGTTAATTCAGCGTACAAAGATTTTCAATGCAATATTCGTGATATAAGGTAACGGCGAATCTTTCATGTTTATAGTTAAGTTTAATTATCTTGCACGTCTGATCACGGTGCTCTCTCAAGAGAAATATGCATAATTGCCAGCGAAGGATTATTACTCAACTTCCAACAGCACACGATGCGACTATGATATAAATTTATTTACGTGGCAATGTGAACTGCACGATACTGAACGGGTATGTAGTTAACATAAATAATAATCTGCATAATAACCTCCATAATAACCCGCAATAATTTACAATCGCTAAAGAGCCGGATTACAAAAGAAATTTCAACAATCGCCAATTATCTGTTTACATTACACACTTCTCGATGCAAGGAATTACGAATGATTGATATGTTCCCGAAGCAATTACGCGCCCCGGTATATCAGAGACGGTTCGTTCGTGTGCACGTACATTTCTGTAGACTAAATTTGCATTACATAAGCGGTCGACGTGACCGGTGACTAATTTACTCTCTGCACCCTGGAGCGTTAAATTAAAGGCCACAATAAAACCCGGAAGGTAACCGATAAAGTTCGCTTTGTAATTTCATTAGCTCTTCCCGGTTTATATAGGGCATCTAAAGCTATGAGCTGTATTGTACTTCAGTGTTGCTGGATATTATCTGTTCCATTACAAACAACCGTTCACACCAATAACCATGGCCTCATTGTGAATATAGAGAGTGTAACATGAACGACGGCGTAATGCACATAGTATATATAACAGCCCGCGGACAGAGGGTGGTGCACATGTAAAAATGGGGAAACAATAGTAAAAACACTAAGTTGATAACTCCCTCAGATATTCCAACTTAAACTGGATCGTTGTACGAGGCCAGCTGGAACATACCCTAAAAACGTCTGTTGCGAGTTACTAACTGCTTATTTAAAAATGACCGTCTCTGACGTGGAATTGTATTACATTTGCTTTCGGTTGGCAGACCAAATTCGGTATTGTATTTACGTCGCATTAACGTAGCAAGGATCGCTGTTTCTCGAGGTAAAAGCGGGGAAAATAAAAACATTACCTTGTTTTACCGATGAATCCGCTTTTTGTTACGAACATTTTAGGGTCACGTTTAATGTCTCGAAGATAAAGCGTTGCGGGAAGATGTTTTTGCGTTCTACCCTCGCGCCTGACGTTCTCGACGGTGTTTGCATAATACTTGAAAAACCATAAGGATCGTAAGACAACCTTCCTTGACGCGCGGATAGTTTATGTAACATTTTCGCACACAGCGCTTGCATTAGCGACGCCGAAGAAGGTCCTGCCTGGCACAAGTATTTCCTATGCGGCGTAAAAGGTGCCCTCGAAACGATCCCGGAGGATCGCGTTCCTGCGGGAATATTGGCAGCGGTGTGGGGGCACATTCCTCCCAACGCAGGACTCTCTAGCTCGAGCGCACTCGTCTCTGCCGCACTTCTTTCAACCGTGCATGCTAGACAGGTGAGCAAGCTAGTCAACCGTTTCTTCGTATGAGTACGTGCCGACGTATACGGGTAATCGTTCTCTTTTGTGAAAGAACCGGGATAATCTTCGTTCTATGAAATAAGAAGCTGCTAAAGGGCGGAGTTTCTGAGAGACGCAGCTCGCTGGAAAAACGTGCGGTGCAACGATAAAATATCCCGTGAATATGTTTTTGTGCAGTAAAATATGAGAGCGTCGTGCGTTTTTGAAATCGTTAGCAAAAAATTGTCTGGATTCTCCTATAGAAAATGTGGTTCATTAATGTTGTCGAAATTCGCTGGTATGGTCGTAGCCGCGCTATACTGGAAACATTTGACCAGTAGGCGTAATCACGTAAACCTGGCAGGTAATTACGGATAACGCCAAGCAATTTTCATCGTTGGTCATTAACCTTCTGTCGCCCCACTTTCGCTGCTAATCCGACCGCTAATACCGCTTTAGAGTACGCAGAAAAAATTTCCTCATTCACCCGAGGGGATAAACTCTCCATTATTAAGGGAGCGCGCGAAAATTTACCCACTTTTAGCTTGGCCAAAGAATGAGATAGGTTATTCAAAGAGAAACTGAGAAAATAGACGTGTCAAGGTAACTCAAGCGAGGCAGGAAGGTTAACCCACGGTCAAAAACTACGTCTGCCCTCGGGAGGGTAGGGAAGAAGTAATTGAACGAGTGGAAAAGACAGAAAAAAGCGAGAGAGAGAATGATTGAAGAGCCAACGGGCGATGGCGAATGAATGGGTAGTTGAGAGAGCAACGGAATTAGCAAGGAGCGGATAAAGGAAGAAGGGAGTGAATGAGCGACTAGCTGAGGGTAGAACAGAAGGGGTTGAAGGTGCGGCGGGAGAAGTTCGGCGAACTAGCCAGCCACCTAGTTAGATCCTGTATCGTGTTTCCATGTTGCAATTTGTAAGTCTACATGGTTACTACCGCACCATGTATCAGCGTCGTCCTTCCACCGCGAGCACTCTCAGTGCTCGTAAATCAGGTACCGGTAATATTCGGGAAGCAGTATTGCGGAGTCGCCAACCGGTCAACAATTCGGACGGGGAAAAAAACTTATTCGTCTTACTGCTGAAAAGGATCGCTCCGCTGTGTCACGTCTTTGTTTCCGTTTCGTGCGAATGCTACGCATACAAACACTCGCGCACGTAACGGGCAGCGTACAAAGCTCATAGCAAGCTCTCTTTCTCTTCCCGAGATCGATGGGAAAACTTCTCGACCCTAATGTCTCTTTCTTCTCCGGCTTCCAGTAGAGGGTTACCTTGCGGTTGCCTTCAGGATTATACCCCGAGTGTTTTCAAATGGAATGTTGCAGGAATTCCTTATACTTTCCCTCCATTACCCGTCAGTGTCGCGGAAAGAAGCAAATGCGCTGTCGTTCTCTAAACGCGTTGTGTACGAAACGATGACTCAACCCGTTCGCCTAACTATTTGAAGCCGCTTGAGTTTACACCGATTGTTTACGGATTTTGCTATTCTTTTCTGCTAAATGTTGCGTTCGCAGCAGCTACATGGTAGAATCATTTGTCCGACTTTATTTTGCCACTTGATACAAAATAAATTTTCCTTGACACAACACGGGATTGTCCGAAGAATTAATTATAGGAAAGTTACTAAAAAATGTTTTGTATTGTGCTAACAGTTTTTATTCATTACGCACGAAGAAACTTCGTATTTCTAATTCGAAGCAGTCGTAAAGTTTATCGAGAATCCCGGACAATGCAATTACGAGTCCGTTTAAACTTTTGCGTTCATGCAAACAACTACTAACAACAGACTGCCACAGGAAAATTTGTCCGTCTACCTGAATAACAATTTGCGCATCATTTTCGCTTTTGGTAAATTATTAAATGCTGTCGATGTGTTGCATAGAACATAATCGGTGGGAGACCGGGGAGGAGTGTAATAGCGCTAGTTGGTGGGCAACGTCACGAGGAAAAACAGAGAAAACACTATGAGAAAATAAAACCCGCATGATGCGGAGAAAAAGCGGAGGAAGGTTTAGCTCAAACTCTTGTAAGTTTCAAGAGGATCACGCTTCTTCAAAACTTGGAAATTCTAACCGAGATACAGTTTTTAACAAAGATCTCATCCTTTAACGTTCTGAAAAACTGCTTGTGTAGCAGTCGTGACATTAATTGTGACTAATGTTCAAAACATTTGGCCGAAACTTCTCTTTCGCTATTTATAGGATGAAGATTTATCGAACTATCGACGATACAATAAATGCTCTTAGGACTATAGAGGTTCTATTCTTATCGTTGCAACTACCGTATTTTCTGCGAAATATGAACCTTATTGCGTCACCCGAGTAGAAACGGTCAATGATCAAATGTTGCAGTTTCAACTTTCAAAGCGGGATCTGGCGACCATGAGTGCCAACGCAGAAAGACATATTGGTACTCAAGGGGGTGGAATGGACCAGGCAATAGCTTTTCTTGGCCAAGCAGGTACTTAAGAAATTCAAACCATTGTTATTTTGTGGTTACAATGAGTATTTTTTATTATATAGTCTCTATATCGTAAGATTAAGGACGTGTGATGAATTTTTAATTACTCTTTTTTTGCTTTATTGACTGTTTGTGAAGGTTCTGCCAAGTTAATAGAATTCAACCCTCTTCGTGCTACTGACGTCATTCTACCCGAAAACGCAGTATTCGTAATAGCTCACAGCCAAACATGTCATAATAAAGCATTAACAGACGATTTTAATCTGAGGGTTGCTGAGTGTCGCTTGGCAGCGCAGGTAATAACAATTTACGGCTTCGAGCTTCTATCAAACGTCATTACCGTTAGAAAATTATCCTTCAAATTTTCAGTAACCCGGGTCGATATTAGCAATCTCTCCGCATTATCACGCATGATTACGTTTCGTTATCCGACCGACAAATTTATCGGAAAATACTCTGTGCTGCTTAATACCGAACAAACTTTTGTAATGCGGGAAGTGAATCCAACGCAATGCACATAATGAAATATCTGTTCGCTTGCTCATTACCTGTTCGTCGTTTAATTAGTTAGACCATCCGGTTAAGCTTCTTACTTCATATTAATCTAGTGCCAAGGAGTTTGCTGAGAAAAAGCAATCAAGTAACAAACATGAAAAATATGCCATTATGATTTTCTTTGAAATGAGGACTACATTAGTAACTTCTTTGCAAGTCGGTTTTACTACGTATGTTCATAACAATGTACACTTGATACGAAATCAAAGAGTGCAGTATTCGCAAATTATATCCGTTAGACATAGCTCTCAGAAGATCAGTTGTAAGTACCATGCTTCGTAAGATTAAATGAACTAGTCTTCGATTGCGCTTTACGGTCAGTACCCACCGGTTGACTTTGATAAATGAGACGTAGTAGAGAATTCTGTTAGTACAACGCAGGGCTCGACTGTCACGCCTTTTCATGTAAAAAATCTTGCTTCTGTTGCTTCCTAATCAATTTTATCGAGGTTGACAACGTCAGTTCGACGTTCCTCCGAATCTTAAAAAATTGTTGACGTACCGTGTAAATCAATATAACAATGGACACGACTGCGTCTCATAAATACAATACCTCCCTCACGCGGTGGCTATGGCTGTTCGCAGATAATTGCGAAAAAGAGGAACAAAGACTGGGAGAACGTACAAAGATTGATCGACGTCCAAGAGAAGCTCGGCGTCACTTTAGAGGGAATAGTTGAGGTCGTAATGACAGAACTCCACGAGGAGCCATACACCCTTGACGAGGTATGCTTTCGACATAATATCAATATCAAAGGAGGTATTGGTTTTTCTTTTTTATATCCCACCGCAACGATATCAAAGAAAAGACAAATGTCAATTCCGGAACCTAATCAACGCCGACCTGCCGGGCTTGGCCAGGCGAATGACGTATTCCCTGTCAACCTCGTAAAACGCTCTCAAAGAAACCAACTTTCTCGGCATACCCCGTACTTTGGATTGGAAAATGTTTTTACATTACAATTCACATAGTCATATAATTTTTCTATAAAAACATACTTTTTATTCCACTACTGCACTCGCTATTCTACTGTACGAGTCTCTTCTTTTTATACAGTAAATTCTTTCATTCCGTGAGTTCTATGGTACTCGTAGAGAAAGGGCAGCTCTGATTCGTCGTCAAAAAAAAAAAAAAAACAAAGGCTAGAAAAAGAATATCATTCGAGTGTACCGATGTTTCATTCCACCGTTCCAGATCTGTCAGAATCTTGGCGTGACGCATGAACGACTGAAGAGGACCTCGCTCACCGCCTCCTTTAGTGCTTGGCAAACGTTCAAGCTCAAACAACGCGCTCTACACGTGTTCCAAGGTAATAAGCTCAAAGGGCTGCAAATTTTCATCTCAGGTCGCACTCTGTCTTTTATGCTCAGACCATATTGCAGGAACAATGTTACGAAGTTTCCGTTACGCTATTTGAAATGTCGCAAGTTTACGCTACCCTTGCCTACAATTTTGCTTTTCGCACTGCCTTTGATGTGTTTGACAGCGTTTGTTAACCACACGCTCCTTGACCTGGAATACACGTGGGCGAATTCTTCGTTGAAAATTCATCACCTGCCTTTTTTTTACTTTCCCTTCATTTATCGTGTTTTCTTGTTACCTGTGAGATACATGTCAGAGTATGTTTTTTTTTTTTTTTTTGAGGTTAATAGTATCGGGACGCGTTTTGTTGCATTCCTATAATTCTCACTCTTGTTTGCAACGCACTTTCTGACCTATTGATAAATGGCTTGTCACATGTCTGAACCTTGTAACGGAAAACAATATCGCTTATCAATCAGGTGCATGCGTTCTTTTTACGAAGCTATACATTTTCACGACGACGTTATCGATTGCAAGCACTATTCGCCTCGAACAGGGGCTCAAACCTGGCGCCTGGAATTTATTGCCGTGGAAACGTAACGGAAACCAAGCAAGAGAAGCACAACAGCACAGGAGACCTTTCGGCATTCCCATTCTTTTTCTCATTTTCCAGGCCCTTTTTGTACGTTAATTTTAGCGCGCGCGCCATACGATAGTTTTCACCTGTTGGCCGCGTTAGCCACGATTTATAAGAATCCGTATCGTACGAGTTAGAAAAGTCCCGGGGCGTTATTGTGTACCGGATAAAATGCCTCTTTCGTGCCGCAGTTTATTGCGAAATAACTCGACAAGAGATATGCCTGGGAAATCTGTTGCACCTTGCACTTCCTCGCCCCGGTTCCGGTTTCCGATAACCCACAAACATAAAGCAACTTGCGCAAACCATTCGTTGGTGTCTTATTGAATTAATATAACGGTCAGGCTGCGGGTGCCTGAATGGTTTTCCGATTATCGGATAAATTGATTGCATAACTGGCAAACCGTATTTCCAAATTTTCGCGAGCTAACGGGAGCATTTTTATGTTATGTCTGGCAGAGGCTGCTAGAGTGAGAGCATTCCAGCGCATAAGCGAAATGCGTGACATAACGGAGGATGAAAAAATCTGTCAATTGGGTAGCCTCATGTCAAAGAGCCACGCAAGTTTGCAGAAGCTGTATGAATGCAGCCACCCCAGAGTTGACGCACTTGTCAACAAAGCAATGTGTTG
Organism: Cryptocheilus praepositus; assembly: GCA_033815515.1. Lineage (NCBI taxonomy): Eukaryota > Metazoa > Arthropoda > Insecta > Hymenoptera > Pompilidae > Cryptocheilus > Cryptocheilus praepositus. Next base: position 1,041,445 of record JAWWQZ010000069.1, on the reverse strand, counting down.
CGGGGCACTTGGAGCCAGACTCACGGGAGCCGGGTAAGTTTCAGTACTGAAACTTCAACGAGGTAGGGTCACTTTTATGACGGACTGAGCATTCACAATATGCATCACCTCGATAACTAGCATTTGATGAAGTTTTTTTTTTTATTAAGTACAATTATAAAGTCCAGTTCCTGAAAGTGATAATTACTTAATTTCAATGGGTTACGAACCTTTTACGGAAATTACAATCAAAAATGTCATTATGTGGCAACTCAAAGGACGTGTTGGTATTAAATTTATTACATGTCGAGAATATGCATCAACGTCGTGATAATGTAGTTAGCTGGAAATTCATTTAGCCATTGTCACATAATATTCTGAGAGACTTCTAGACTGGAATTCGTAGTATCAGACTGTATCGATCCCCCGGGGTACTTGAAACGTCGTGGCGTCCATTAGGAGGCTAATAGATGTCTATTGACAAGTTTGCGGCGCACCCCGGAACTCCTACAGTTAAGAACTTTGCCTTAACGGGCATCGAAAGCCCGATCGCACATTACCACAATTTTGCCACCACAAATGGGTATCGTCGCGCGAAATGGAACGAATGATCCCAAGGGAGCGGACCTTCTCAAATTCCGTCCGCAATTTATCAAAAATCGTTCTGTGTTTCTCAGGTGGGGTGGTTGCATAGTAGCTATCATCACGAAGGATAAGGTATCCGAGTTTGTGGATGCACTTACAGATTACCTGAGGCAAAACTCAACAGCGGACACCTTTCAACTACAGGATCTAGTATTTCCAACAGCGCCAAATCAAGGCGCTGTAATTTATACGAATTAGGAACTACAGATTGCAATGATCAGAAACGAAATAATGCAAAGGTTTATAAACGGTTGGCCTTTTATCGCCTATCAGATGTGCATAGTATTCACTCGTTACACATACAGAAGTCAGATCAATATTGTACACGTAAATATGTGACTAGTGCAGGCTCATTCTTACTGGTGCTCTACTATGATATTTAAAAATTTTCGGAGGCCTCGCTGCGTTTGCTCCTTTTTGCACAGTGTTCCATCACTTCCACCTTAAATGCACGACTTATAAACCATAACAGTCGTAACATATTATTGTAACCGAATTACTTATGGCATAAGAAAATAAATCCATACAATTCTCCGAAGTGGTCATATTCGAACATATCCAGAATGTGGATACAATGGAATGTTTAGCAACCGAGATTTACGCACGTTACTCATCATAAGTCCCTTCATTTTCAGTCCGTAAAGATCGACAACACTATCGTCAGAGACGAGAGCAAAAAGAAACCCCGAATGGTATTAAATCGACATCGTACTTCGATGAAAATAAATTCCCAGAAAAATGACGCTTATCATCATGGCCTGCCAACTCGAAAAATATGCTGTACTCTTGAAAGTTTGTACAATTACGGTTTTAAGAAAATTGCTTCGGTAGTTACCGTGACTTACAACGTTAATGTTCTTCGTCATTCAATGCAGTATCCAGCGACAAATAGATATGTGGACTGAGGCGGAAGTGACGAGCGTGTTCTTGAGTCTTAGACATCCCGTTGTTCCCAGCCTCAGCTATCCCTTTCGGCATTCTTCCTCCTTATTTTTTGCCGGATCTCCTGAGTCATTAAGACCACCCTCCAGCAGAGATGAAAGGCGATTGGAAGAGCCAGCGTGCTTCATCCAACTTGCAGACAATTTCGAGAGAATCGAGTCGACAGAAAACTGGATCAGTGGTATGGAATTTGTTATCGTTATATTTTGTTGCGCATTCATTCCGAGGTAGGTCGGAAAAACGTGCTTGAAGAATGCGTTTCAGCGTCTGTGCCTCTGTGTTTCGGACTGCAGTGCTCCATGCTGTTCGCATTCGTTTGCATATTCAGCAGCACGCTATGCGTCATATACGTACCCCGTCGCTTTTCGCTCTACGATTTACCTCAAGCGATTTGTCGACGTGTCGCAAGACCCGACGGCAAATAGATTGGCAAGGGTCGTGCGAAATATCACATCGTTCTATTCGAGTTAAATCTTAATTAGTAGAAATTTAGTACTCATAACTTTGAAGAAACTTAATCCGGTTCCGCTGCAGTGACTCGGTTAGTCTCGTTCAAGTGTCATTTATTTTTTTGCCTCTCGCCGAGTGTTCATTTAAAGACATCGAATGTTGGAAACGGGAAAAATTGCGGAAGGGGCAATAACGTCCGACTTGATCCGGCGTATATCACGTGGCCGACAGATGCGTCACTTCGACTTTAAGAGCGACCATTGTCGAGGTAACCGCTCGCTCGCTCCTTGTGAAATCGAGTTGTCCGCGGTATTGCTTGAAAAACGATAGAATAGATTGGTCGAGCTGAGGCGACGGAGTAGCGTCTTCGAGCGTATGGGCTTTTTGCCGTGTAAGGTAGGTCGCCGCACCTGCCACGCAAAAGTACGACGCCGATATTGATTTTCCGCCCGTCTATCCGTGCCGATAAATTTTGCGGCAAACGACTACCGTTCGCAACTCGTCGCAAGCTCACTTTAACTTGGAGCTTTCGAAAGTGCCGTCTCGGATAAGCCGATTAACCTGCGCATTTGAGTGGATGGTAAATAAAACGAAATTGATTCCGTGGCGCAGGATGCTATTTTACGAAAAATCTGCACGGCATAATGGAAACGGTGGCGTTGAATTCAGCAAGATATTCTATTGATCGAAACGAACTCAGAAACTCGGGCTTGCTCTTGGCACCTGTCGCTTTCTCATACGACCATCTTTCGATAAAATTGATCAGATAGATTGTAAAATAGCTTGAAGATATACGGCTCATGAAAACCATATTATATATTTCGACTTGTTTGCGAATTTTCATTTTACATGTCGAACGGGTTAAAAATGTACCCGCGCATTTCAGTGCCGAATAAATTCCGTCAGGCAGCTATCCAGACTTCCGTCGCTAGATAGAATATCGTGAAACGGGTACATCTAGACAGAACCTATCACGGAGTCATGGAAGCCGGAGGTTGCAGCTATTTACTTCGTAGGTCCAATTTGGACGTTGCTTACTTTCTTTTTTACTCACTGATTATCCGTCCAAATTGAAGCTTGATCTCGCGCAAAAGCACTTTCGGAAAGTTAACAGAATTTAAACACACGTTTGCCTCTAGCATGGCATATTTACCAATCCTCCGACTTCTATCGTTCTGATTGAATTCCGCAATGGGAATCTGTCTGATCACGTTTGCCAGTAGTTCAGTTCATCGTGCAAGCAGTCGTAACTGTAAAATTTTCCTTTACTCGATGACCATTCATGACCGTGTACAATATCAACGCGATCCTACGATAATTCACCTTTGCGTGTTCAAGTTGCGTGAGAAACAACGCGAAATGAGCATATGAAACAAATGGATTCAGACATTTATCCGAACCTTGAAAATGTCACGTCATTCTGGCTGACTGACTTTGTTCCTCTGGTCCCAGATGACAGATGTCTTGGGAAATATGTGAATTAGGAAAGCAATCCGTTCAGACGAAATCTGGCGGACAGACTCTTGTCTCGGAGGGAAGTTCGTAATTTCCTGGGTACCATTCGCCGCGCTAGCCAAGATGGACTGAACGCGGGAAGTCGTTGGAGTTCCCACAGTATCAACTTGAGAGGGAAACTAACATGACGGCGAAATACATGGTAAGCAGACTTAAGCTCATTAGAAGCCTGGTAATTAATTCATGCAGGGATTACTCAGTCTGTTGGATGATCTCCAGTTCGATGCTGTAACAATTACATGAAATTCCAGAAATTCGAGTGCTACACTAATGACCATTGTTAATGATTGTTTGTGACAGCAAAATCACGCTACATGAATGATGGTCGAGGAGATAAGGCCTCATTTATTGTCAATGTCGCAAGACACCTTTACGTTAATATTATATACAGCTTCTGATACTTCAACCGTGATCTTTAGAAAATCGAAAGGGCGCTGTTATCGGAAACGTATTTATCATTAATTGCCTCACCGCAGTCACGACATTTGCTTTAATATTCCACAGAAGATCGCGTGCGGTAGAGACAAGTTTGCACACCTCGCTATTCGTTCTGATCTGGTCGTCCTCTCTATGAGAGTCAATTTTGAATTCGAAGCGCTTGAAAGAATGCTGGAATTTAACGAATGCCCCATATAGTCACGCACATCGACCGACGCGGAATTCAATATCTCGAAGCCACTCGAGGCAACGTGCCGATTTATTTTACTCTCACTTCTATCAGAATAATTTTGAAACGCATCTGTCATTGCGTACTACACTTGCCTGGTAATCTATGTACTAGAAAATTTTGAAACACGTGATGCCCGATAAAAACCCGCGTATCGCAGAACTTGTAAAATATGTCGTTTTATAATTTCTGATTTATAGGCAATATACATTACATGCCTTGCGCGATATAGACTTCGTGGTTAACGTAAATGCCGCATTTAAATAGGTCCTAAATAATACAAAGGAAAGAACCCCGAATCTTGAAAAGTCGGGTTTGCATATACAAAAACGAAAATCATGTAGTTGAAAATGGTAACAAATGCACCCCTCATATCCAACAAATATGTCGAGGTTCCGCGTATTTATCTTAGTTGGGTATACTGAACGTCCTATACCTACGTGGCTCCGGGAAAGCAGACGCCGAATTTATTCAAAAATCCCGTAACGTTCTATTGATACGGATATCATAAAAGCTGCGAGCTCGTGCTTCTACCCCTTGAGAACAGGAATGCCAAGTTTTCATGTAGGTGAAGGGGAGAAAGGTCTCCTTTTTTGAAAATCTATGGAGGTACCTTGCGCCCCTTCGTCTCTCTTCCCGTCCGTGTTGTTGCTTCGTTTCCCTTTACTTTATCCATCTTTTTCTCTTGCTCTCCTCCTAAAGGATAAAACTTTGCCTTTTTCTTCATACGCCCCAGAAGAGTGCGTAATACAAAGTTTCCGAAAACGCTGGGTTAGAGACGAATTCCTTAAATAAAAGGGCCAAGGATAACATACATGCAATATCGACGAAAATTCTTGTATGCAAACTGCCCGTTCTCAATTCTTATTCCTCTTGACTATCGTAGAAACGACGTAGTGCCTTAGCCACGCGCTTCTAAGCTCCACAAGCCCTCCAATCCTGGAGGAAACCGTGAAAGGAGACATAATAAATCGTAGAGTGTTATGTAGTTGCACGTAGTAAGCTGCTTACAGCGCGGCGTGCGTTGTCCAACAAATCCATATAACCACCGTAAAGAAAAAGCATAGAGATCGCGGCGATGTCAGAACGACAAAACTCCCATCGTTGTTACATGCAGTGGCTAAAACTGATGAAAAACAAAAACACGGAAGCTGCACTGCAATACCCGGAATAGTATAAGGGATGTGGCCGAAAGTACACGACAAATGTCTTGTTTTCGTCGCACTCAGATCATTCGTCGAAGGATATTTTGCTCTGTACATGCAATGTTCTATAGAGCATTTGAAAGACTTTGAAACGCCTATGTAAAGATCGTATACCGTGTTCGAAGTGGTAAACTATCTATCATCGTGATTGAGACGTATGTTGGCGGAGAAAAACAGGGAAAGACGTGACGAGTAGGAAATTCCGACACACTCCGTAACGCTTCCCTCCCGACGAATTCCAATCGATGACCTCCTTTTTCTACTTTTTTAAACGGTCCGCGTTGCGTAATAAAGTCGAATGTTGTAAACTCGCACGGGCGCAGATAACGAAGTATGTCGGCTGTAAAATCGGACTTCCGCTCTCTCTGACGCTTCTTGGTTCGCATGCGTTCGCACCGCGAATTCCTCTTCGCGCTGCTTCCATCGGTGAAATTTATAGAACCCCCTTTACCGTAGAAACTCGGGCCGCACGGAAAGGTGTTTTACCATCCAACAAATTCCTCGGGCCGCCGCAGACACAGCGTCGTCGAATAAATTCCGTAAAATAGACCCCGTCGCAGTGAGTTTCTCTGCGACTGCATGTATTTTCGAAACGAAACTCCAACGGCGTATACGTTGTAATTATAAAGATGAGATACGCGTGTTTGGAAACTCTGACAATGAGAATCCTTCATTCAACAGATGAACTAATTTAAAAAGCGGGGATCTGAGCGCATCGCTTCATCGAACGATCTTCGCAGTACTCTGCTCGAGACTCCGGTACCAATGCAAACTGATATTTTTCTGTTCGGTCGGACGACTTGAGATGGGTGAATTTATAAATTGAAATCGCTGGGGTCCACGGTGTGTTATTTTAATTCAGCTTTATATATGTAAGTGGAACTTTTACATTTGAAAGTATAACGAAATCCGCAGTTGGGTACATCCACAGAGCTGTATAAATATAGAAGTTTTCGATCTTATGCGAACAATTGCAGAGTCTACGCGGAGAAATTATTACGTCAGTCTAAATGAGTTATGAAGTTATACGTTATTATTGCAATGTAATTTCAAAGATAGCGAGACAGGCTGGCTCAAAGGCACAGAGCAGAAGATTCGGCAAAGTAACGTGTGACGGAGCATCTTAGAAAGTTGTAATCCATCCGCTGGGTACAGTAACGTCTGAAACCAGTTGCCAAGTTTATCCGCGATATAAGGTTAAAAACTGGAAGTTCTGATCGTAAAGTTACCGTACTTTCCTTATTGCAAGCTTGGTGCCAAATAAGACATATTGGAGAAATTCCTGTACGGATTTTTTCAACACTCCCGCACATTCGTCTTACTTACTGAAAAAATACCCTCTTACAAAACAGTAGAAATTCTATGAAAAAAATAACAAAATTTCTTCGGTTAGTTCTTCTAGAGACTTAGGCACGGTTCGTTGGCAAAACGAAAGGGCGATAACATTTAAACAAACGCCAATATCGCGAATCGTTGTAAATTGCGTTCGAGACTCCGTAAACGTACTTCTAAAATCGTGTTCCAACCGATTGCTTTCATGATCATACATTTTCCAACTTCGCTAACTAAGCCCGGGTTCGTACATAACTACGTATAAAGTTTTATAATCGTCTACCGCTTGCGGTTGTTGTGTTCGGTATAATTGATCGCATTTGTGGAGCTTCGCTCTTTTAAACATCTGTTGGCATACAGTTCTCGAGAAAATCTGTGATACGGTGAGCATAGTCGAGCGTCATTAGTGCACCAATTCATGCATTAAATCGCACCTGCGTTAAAGCGTCCGGCGAATCAATGGTCGGCGAACTTTGGGAAACAGCCGTATAATAATCACGTTGCGCGGCGATCCGAAACGGCAGTTTGAGAAATTTCGCGATGTGGAAGGATGTGCGGAACAAAAAGCGTCGACACCGTCGTTAGTTCTTTTGACAGCGTACCGATATTCCGTTCCGCCGCACGGACGTATATTCCGACCGATGGACTACGCGAAAAAAGCAGTAGGTACACGATACGGAAGCAAGCTGCTGCGTTTTATCTTCCTGCGGACGACACAGTAAAATCGTCCCGGGAATTTTACAATCGGCAGACATAAAATCGTGCACCGTAAAACATTGTCCCGACGTATCGGGCTTCTCGACACAGGAGAAACGACGTTCGACTTAATTGTTCCTGCGGACAACGTCGTACGAACCTTGGTCGGTTTACGAGATCGCGGAAATTCCGCGACGTTGCGCGCCCGTATTGATAGTCCAAGTCCCGTGAAATTAAAGTTATCGCCTACAACGCAGCGCGCGCCAGTAAATACCGATATGAGCAGAGCGAAAGATCCGCTCTACCGTCTTGCTCGCGTTTAATGAAATTCGACGTGAAGATCGCTCCGAGAATCTTATTCGCCGCCATCGCGATGAGCCAATTATTATTCATAAAATGATCACTCAACGCCGTCGCGTCACGCATAAACATCCCCCTGCATAAAAAACCGTAACGATGTGAGATCGAATCAGGAGTCTTCCGACCGTCGGTTGGAATATTAATAAAAGGTAGCCCCCGCCGCGAGATAACTTTTTCCATTAACGGTTCGCGAGTCACCGATGTACATCCGGTTAGCGGAGCATCCGAGTTTCGCTCCTTCCCTGGCCCTCCCTCTGCGCTAGTTCGATTCAGTTATACGCTATTTTTTTCCTCTCGCCACGCCGCGAGTTATGCGATACGCGTCAGCTGACAATTCCGAGCCCTGGCCAGCGCACGAGTTTCACCGTCGACAGAAAGCAAAGAAAGGACTTTGCGCAGGCGTCCACGTTTTCGCGCCGCGAGAACTCGAGCTGATCTCGAAATGATGCCAGTCGGCGTCGAGCCACCCTCGCGCGACGTTTCTACGCCAATCGTACGTTCGTTCGTTCGCCAGACGGATCCTATGAAATGAAGCGCGGCACGCGCAATCCACGTCGTAGCAGCCGCCGTCGCACGATGTTTCTCGTTCGCTAAAAAATAATTTATCGCAGAGATCGCAATTTTCGTGTTCCATTGCTCTCGTCGAGATTCCGCGGTGATCCATGTGCTCGCAGCATGGCTATAATGCAGTCTTGTTGCTGCTGGCAGTCCGTGCGCAGAGGCAGCTTCGCCTGTGCAATTTACACCGGAGTGAGTAGTAAACATGTAACATAAGGGCGAGTGCACGTGGCTCGCTGCACCTTTCGACAAAACGATGAGTGCGTAGAAAAAATATCGAATCAAAACAACCTGCTGCACGGATATTTTTACGCGAAACTTCACGCAGTGCAGAATGTGCGGCCACAACCTCTATCGGCTTCCATAAAAAATAGATCGCCTAACGTAGGATAAATAATGTTACTTTTAATGAACACGCGTTAATCAAGACGCGGGTCGTACATATATTCATAGCAGCACGCTTAGGTAACCCTGTTGCTGTTGACCAATAGGGAGCCACATTTGCACGAAGAAATTGGCGACGGACTATGCCGGCAAGATATAATGAACGACGTGCAGTCTCATAAAAAATTCCTTTCTCACTTTACGACCTCCGAGACTTTAGAAAAACGGTGCAATGCGCCTTATTACTGTGTTACGCTTTATTTATGCGTCCACTTTGCCTTAACGTCACTAGTCTTTGCCGCCGCCTCTGCCAACCGAAATAATGTTCTGGTACATGTCGGTTGACAAGGAACGTGTCAAAGAAGAATTGAAATGCTCTGATAATTTCGCGAAAATAATACAATGAAAGTGTGCTAAAATCTGAAGGATTCTGAAAAAAAATGAAAAAAGGGAGTATCGTGTTTAGAAGTGGTATAAAGAGAATATAAAGGCTTGCCCTTCTGGATGTATTGGTTTTTGCGACATGATGTATCGACTACTACTTTTTGTCAAAATATTGAAACAGAACCATCGAGGTATTCCACGATGAAATGATCGGCTTTTACTCTTTCTTTCCATCTATGGGCTCCACATTTCTATTAATTTATTAGGCAATATCTGTTCAGTTTTTTCAAGGGGTTGGTCTACCATTTGATTGGATATTTTTAAAAAATAGCATAGCGCGGAGTTTCTTCATGAAAAAATTCCTCTAAACCGCCCGGTTTTCATAGTCTAGTCTCCAGTCTGTGGTTTTCATACATTCATTACTACCCATTCATGCATGACGTCCTCCACGGTATGACTGGTGCTTAAATTTGTCACTATAATTAAACTTCTTAAAACTTTGATACTGAAAAGCAAAGTTTAATAGCTTGCTGAGTTAGCCAGCGTGGATCCACGATGGTTCAAAATATTTACGGACACTCGGAACACTATTAACATTTTGTTTGTAACCGTATATTTTAGACACTAGCAATTTCTGCCAAAGTCCAAGCGGCAAGGACAGAAATAACAGCAAGTCCGCGTCGACTCTCTATCCCTTGGGAAATTCAACTGAACAATAAAATACTGTTATCCGTTAATTGCGTGTGTCCGTGTATACATTGTCTATTTCCCGATGGGTATCAAGCTCATATGTAATCGTGTAAATTCCAGCATCTCTCGATTTCTCCGGCGATCGTACAAAATTATTTTTCATTCTAATTTCTTCTTTAATTTCCGTGAATTGTTTCCAGCGTGATATAATGACGTGATATTTAAATTAATAACCCGGTAATAAAAACCGTATACGCCCACACGGTTAATTGACGCGAAAGTGGTAAACCCATTTCATCTTGCAGTTTATTATTGAGTTGTGGAGTAACACGTTCGTTAAATGTACATTCGACAGTTTATTCACAATGCTGTTTTGAAGTGTGCAATTGCGGTCTCGTTATTTTCCGAATCATCTCACCTGATCACGTGTAATAATCAGCTCTGTCCCGCGCCTTTGCTTTAAATGTCGGTTTCGTAACGTTCAATTCCTACGGAGATAAAATACTATCCTGGAAAAAAACCCTTTCCACTAGTGTTTCTTCAGCAAGTATACTTTCAAAGTAGAAATTATATGCTATATGACTAACGCAGAAACCATAAACTCTGTGGCTCGTTTATTAATCGCTTAATTAAATGAAATCGCTCGTATTCTACATGCGTTTGACGACTTTATCTCCAGTGGACACGTTTTTGACATCGTCCATAAAGTGCTTATCGGATTCGTCACAATAGAACTTTGGTTAAATTTCTGGCATCCGCGATGAATATACTTCTGGTTTATGCACCCTGCTCGATCGCCGCGGAATCTACAATTTGCATTCATCTCGTATCCCGATAAACTGGCTGATGATATTGCAATAGCTGCACGTGCGTGCTATCCTGCGATCGGGAATTCTTCTACGCCATGAGTTATCACTTGATCCTTGGCTGCATTCGAAGGAGTAATCCGATCAGGACTTGGAATAATTTAAAGGGGCAACTCGTAAATCGAAAAAGTGGTTTAAAGGATATATCGATTATCCTTGTCTCAACAGACACGGGATTAAACTTAACACGCAAGCGGATACAAAGTTTTATCTCAAACTTCTGCGAAATGCGACTACGTGCATAAATCCAAAATGTGTTCGTCAAGTATTTTCACGCTAGTGGAGACATCAAACGCAAATTTTCCGTCGCGCGCTCACTGACTGTTTCGTTTGCGTTTCATAACTCGTGTTTTCTACCCGATGTAACAAAAGTTTCGCGTATATACACAATAGGGCGCAGAGCGGAACAATTGTTTCATGCAAAGTTTTTGTCCAAAGCGCTCTCTCCGCAAAAAGTACGCGCTCCTTTCTCCGACCATAGAATGCACTACTATTAAACCGCATAATTTTTATGTTCTCCAACCATTTGTCAGTGAGGTTTCAAATTTCCGAATATAGTACGTACAGAATAACTAACACAATGGTATTGCTTGGTATTGTTCACTGAACGAACACGAGGAATCTTTTACAATTTATTGTCTCCCGTGATAGACACGTAACAAAGATACAATTTTCTGGGTATTAAAACACGGCGGGTGGCTTTCATTGTTTGCAAACTTTCAGGTCATGCTGAAACATGATTTTGTCGCTCATAGAAGCCGACACGACTTGCGCGCCTATATTGTCGGCCCGTTACCGTAGAATTTGCAATTCACGTTTGCATTGCGCACCCTCTGCCAAAGTGGCTGCCGATATTGCATCAGCAGTACCACGTGTATATTGTGTTACAAACCCAAAGCGCGATTCCGCTTGATCGACAATCTTTCTGCACTAGTGATCGCAGGATTTTTTCATCTGTGCGATAAAATTGAACGAGATTGTGCGTTTTCGCATTCACGCAAATTCGTAAGGGTGAACATGTTGTAAACCTGACAAAACAATTAACACCTTGCTCGGAACGTTACGGAGAACAAAAAATATTAAACCGCATGAGATGCAAAGTGTAATACCTAATTCAAGTTACAAAGCGAGTTGTATGAAACTAACAAGGCTAATTATCAGATTCCCTTGCAACTCGGCAATATATCATAGGTACCTGTAGCACAGCAGTCCGTGTTGCAGAAGCATGACATTACTCTGTTCAGAATCGTAGCAGCATCCACGCGCAAAGGTTTTGTTGCATATCAGTGCCACGTTATTTTACGCGATTTGACATTTTGGTCCCCAGACACATACTCGCACTGGAAACATAAAATATAATCTGTTCTTGGCAAGTGGCACAAGGGAGTTCCTTAAAAATCGGTCCAGGGAGATTCCTCGCAATCTCGCCAATGCCTAAAGTCCAGAAGTATTTGTAATTTCGCTGAAGCCCCGTTGCAGTAAATCGTAAAATTAACTTTTAAGTGCATCGTACTAAAACTCGCACGTGACATGACCAGAATAACGTAAAGCCATAAATTTAGAGTGAAGAGCTTTGCACAAAGTTCGCTTTAGAAGTGCACTTTGACGCGAAACGTTCGCGATAAAGCATCCGGCAACATTGAAGCACGGTATGCACGTATCTGACTAACGTACAGGGATCACTTACCCTGGCATCTGCAAGGCTAGTAGAGATAGCAGACGGATTCCGTGGTCGCTAACGTTGCAACAAATATCTGTAGAATCACGTCACTCCTCTTCAACGAGATATTGTCCTCAACTATGCAAGTTCAAATGGTTACGTTTCCGCAAATCTACGCTATGATCCTTAAACACAAGCACCTTCTGGATCGGTTTCCTTAGCGTACGTAAACGCCTAAACATTTTCACACTTTCTTCACTTGCTCGGAGAGAGATTTCTTGAACCAATCGCTGAAGCTGTATGGCTAAAAATACGTCGGTCTTTTTTGCTCGCGCACGTTACAGACTCTGCAGTACTGCATGTTACATAATACCGAAGCGTATTTCAGAGATACTGAAATGTTACTCTGCTGTCAACCGTTTTAACGTGCGCATTTTCTATATGGCTTCGTATCCAATAATTGTACACGCCATATTGATTCTGAGCGCATATCAAAATATACGTTTCCTTTGAAATTGTCCGTACCGTATGTCGTCAAGTTTCCCTGAGATCGAAACGGCAGTCGGATTCGTATGTTAATATTCAAAATGAATATTGCTCTTGGACGCTACTCGGAATACAACGCAGCTAAATTCAGTGATCAACGACATCGCCGTCTATTGACCGGTCCTACGCAATGTACGCGTCGCCGCGTTTAAACACTGCACACCCACGCGATTCTATTACTTCGATGACGAATTAAATTGGTCGAAAATATTGCAACAGACGTATTGCTCGGCAACAAGGTTGCCCCCAACGGTGCCGCGAAATCGGATTAACTCCCCTGAAATAGAAGTCATGCCATCTTCAAATGGATTACCTTAACTTCGCGCGCATAAATTCACCCGCACCTTCGAACCCCCAACTGTGTGCTCAACTCGTGATATGTGATAAGCGGGTTTTCGAATCTGTCAAATGATGTAAACGGGCGCGCATTGTAATCGAGGCAGCGATATTGTTTACGCATCGACCCTTAATGCTCTTGGTCCAACTGTCAGTAACAAAAAAAAAAACCGTAACGTTGGAAAACCACTTGTAATTGACCATCGAGCCAATCTGAATACGGATGAATAATTCCATGACGTATCTGTGTTCGAAATAGCTGCCACTACTCGATATCCCAGGTTGCAAAATTGGTATCGATATTGAATTTCGGTACGATAAATTTATGTGAGCTTCAACATTGGCCGCGAGGACACCGCGTTCGGCTATTTACGCTCTTCTGTAATTCGTGTTTACCCCGCAGTATTGACATATATATTGAAAAACTGATCCCCTTATTATTTCACTGATGCACTTTCTTCGGAAGATTTGACAGCGAGTTGGCACATTCAAAATTCGATCGATATCCGTTCGAAAATTTATTCGATTCTTTCGTTGTTATTTCTTTCTATTCGGTATCTCCGCGGACAGGCTTTGACGTTCTTGCTGGATAAATGAGAATTTCGCTTGCGCCACAATCTCGTTTCAGTCTCAACACTCCGAGTGATTGGATGGAATTCGAATTAGGTATGTAATTTCATTCATGTTAAAATTGGCTTGTCGAGAAATGCAGGGCATCTAAATTTGATTCCGAATAGAAATACGGCTAGATGGAGGAAACGAATGAGAATTGCATTTCATCTATTGAAGTATCGGCGGTGCGAGTTTTCCATCTCTTTCTAAACAGAAAGTTCAATCTCGAAAAAGATATGTCGTTCGTCGAGCAGTGTTTTAAGTGGAATCATAATAAAGTCTCCTACGACATTCTTGAGAACCAAACACAATCGATATCGTGGACACTCTACTCCTTTGAGCTGGCAGAATTCAGTTAAAAATATTCAACAGTCGGCGGCAAGATGTTCGTCTAAAATACTTCTTCTAACACCCACGTCTTCTCAGTCAATTATACAAGCTGGGGCACCTAAGAACGGATGTAAGTCGGGCGGAGATCAATCTTACGTTTGTATAATCTGTTCGACCTGAATGAAAACTCCATCATCTCCGGAGCCAACTCGAACGAGCGCAAAAGATGATCTTGTGGCAGGATTTCGGCGAGTTCACAATTCACTATTCCGGATCGTTCTTCGTGCGCGATGTTCCTTTAATGCGAAAATTCCTCGACTTTCGAGGCTGGGAGAGGGAAAAACTGAAGAGTACGAAAAAACAGAACAACCCCGGGGCGCAAAGCAGAAACTTGAGCAATTACGTGGTTCAGTCGTGTCCGACATACGATATCGTCCCTGGAATCCATGACGACGTTGACTACAGCCACCTCAACGATGCCGACGACGATCCCCTATCGAATTTCTCGCCTGAGGAAGTCGGCTGCCATCGTGTCGGAAAAAGCGACGAAGATTTCGCTTCCTCTTGGACAATCCTTAGATACCGACATTTTCTGCACAACCTACTATAGCGCTTCTTATACTTTCCTGCAGGCAACGCCAACCATCTAGAGCCGGCGGATTGTGACGCTAGAACGACCACAGGCACACGCACATGTCACGTCTAAAAAAACGGTCGACCAGTTATCTCTTTAAATTAAGGTTCGTGCGGCATGCCAGCTCGTGTTCGTCTTTCGCAATCGTACTGATTTAACCGATGCTATTTCCAACTTTTTCAAGGGTGTACTCTATCACCTCGCAGAGCCTGGACAAATTTCATGTGTGATTCACATATTGATAAAAGTAATTACAATGCTTATCTCACTGTAAAACGCTAACGCATGCTTCAACTTAGAAGATTAAAAGTCAACGCGCCAACGCGTAATTTCACGTAACTATCTCCTCAGCGTCGTCATCCAACTTGAGTTTAACCTTTTACAAAAGCGATTAGGAAAGGTTGACGAAGGTAGACGAGCTTTCGTTTTGCTAATAGTTCAAGAAGTCTTCTTACGCAACTTGGTTTACATAAACTGTACGCCGCTGAACTTGTGTGCGTGTGATGAATTCTGGAGACGCCACAGGTAATACGTAACAAGCATCCGGGTCATGACGCCTGTAGGGATCAATAAACACTATTTCCATCGGTTGAGTCTTTCATTTAGGTGAGCAAGGCTGCAGTATACATTGAGGCAAGTGCACACACTAATAAAACGTGTGAGGTTAATTGAGTTAACAGTCTGGCCTAACCTACGTCAGAAGAGCGGCGATTTTTTAACAAGTACCTCTCCTGCCGTCGGCAACTTTGCCCTGACGCAATACGAAACTTGCAGAATTAATCCTTCTATGGTGATGATATACGATCACCCAGAAGTTACACCGCTAAAGTCGAACCGAACTACGGCAACACATAATCCCATAATTTGGATGCACTTTTTCTTCGCCAGCTTTGCCGTTGTTAACAGCACACTTTTATGCGAACTTTGCTTGTGACGTAAAACGCCGATATCTGAAGCGAAGGAATTGAAAAAGTCCGTAATTGTGTGTAATATGTGCGTTTGCCCATAACCGACGACGTGACACATAAAAGGTTTCTATTCCCGGACCATTCGAAGTACATTGGACCCTCGATTTCGCCGTTCCCGACCCTTGTCATCCTGCGTAACGAGTACAATAAGACGACGCGCAACACGTGTAAACTCACATCTTTGCGTTTCTAATCCTGGCCACCCTAAGGTCCGCTGACATTCGGAACGGTCAGCGAAAGGGTGAAATTGGTTCAAGGCCAGCGAACCAGTCGGCAGGGGACAATAAGAGACGGGAAGCAATTTCAATAACCTCTGTCGCGTACGATCGATCGATCCTTATCTCTCTCGAGCCAAAGAGAGGAGACCGCCGCTCACCCTTGAGAACCGATGCCTTCCGCGATGCCTTCAACGATCAACCCCAACCCCTTCTGCCCCTTCGCCATTGCCGTAAGCCTGTGTATGGGTGGGATTATATAGATGAACGTCATGTACCTGACGATGGCATGATTCTATACTTGAACGACCTCATCGCCGGAATTTGAGCGTGGGGAGATAGCTTCGATTTGGCCTTTCAAGACCTTCGAACGGCAGCGGCATGGTGATGCGATCCGAGCTGAACATCGAGAATCGAGAGGGCCTCATTTCCCTAAAGAATGCTACGGCATCGGCATCGCTGAAAACTAGAAATCGAGGCAGAAAGGAATTTCGATGACGTTAACCGCTCGATCTCAAAGCAATTTCAAACGGAGGTGACAAAAAAGTCGACTGAACGCTCTAACTGTACCGGCTGTAGAAATTCCGTTTATCGATTCGTCCTCAAGCATCGTTGCGACGAGTTCAAATTTCGGGGGTATTTGAAATTTTATTCGGTTGACAGGTCGGCTACTAGACGAGTATTATTTATTATTTACCCCAGGCAACAGCAGAATGATACCGTGTATATATGGTTTTTTATTTTTTCGCAGAGAAAACACATAACATGTCATATTAATCAAAAGTAAATTAGACGCTGTAATGGAACTGGTGATGGAAGACAGAAAATAATGTGGATCCCGCGATTCTCCATCTCGTTAAAACCATGTTAGCCATTTAACAGAGATTTCCCTGCCGACAAATTACATCCTTTTGCGTCACATTAAATGTTGAAACTAAACGAATGCACGCGCGTATGAAATTTTACACTATTTTATGAGAAATAATTCTAGATAGGTAATTATATCAACATTAAAGCGTCGAAAGCGAACAAATGATTGTTTCGATGAACATAACTGTGCACATTGTGCGAACATTTTAGGAAGTATTGAAGAGTCTTCATCGCCAGGAAAAATCCCATTTGAGCAAATAAAAATATTTATCGGTATTTCCTTTTTCAGATTTACTTTGCAATGGTCGCAGCAACCACCGGCACAGTTTTGCAGGCCGAACGTCAATACCTAACAGGGAACCGTTCCTTACCGGAATCATCAAGCTTACTGGAGCCAGAGACCATATCGCCCAGTAAGTAATCGTTTTGGTTGCCTGCCGTCTACGCGCTTAGGTTCTAAAGTACCTAATTCTGCGTTTCAAACGCCTGTCATACGCAGACCGATAGCAGAACACAGCCAGGCATCGTCCGTCAATTCGGTTAGATTACATCTCTTGATACATCGATAGAATCAGCCCAGATTAGTTATTTCGAAATTTCAATCGATTAGGGCCGACTCAATTCGTAATTCACACCGATCACAATTATGCCGGAAACAATTTCCATTTGTGATTAGTCAAATGCCTGGTTAGCTTGTCACGTAACTATCGCGGTTGTAAACCGATCTCGGCTGCATCCGGACATCGTGTATCGACCCCAGCAACGCGTAAATTTACCAATCGGCCGCAGTCATTTGTAGACTAATAATGGTACGCTTCATCCCTTTATATATAACATTTCGTATAGCAGTGATGGGACTCGAGTGGGTACTATATCCAATACAATGAGTCCCTATTATTACAGCGACGGTGCGATTCAACGTTATACTCCTCATTTGCTCATGCTGCGGCGTGGTGTGCAGCTTGCTCCTTCTCTACGGCTTGTTCAAGGTAAGCCAAAACGTTGCGATTGAAATGAAACATCTTATCGGTCCGATCTAAATTATCAACGTCACGCTCCTAAACTTGCGAACATTGCAGCCCAGCCAAGAAAGTGTACAATGCAAATTTGTTGCATTTCGTAATAACCATAACCTGCTTTACGATTACGTTACTACGTATTAAAATTCGTTGCGGTCGTTTATATGCAACACACTTGACTCGAATTAATATTCAACGACAGCACTTTCATTCGCAGTCAACGAGTTCGTCGACCTCCTTCTCTTATCTAAAGTGCCGCATTTGCGATCAGAATAGAATGACGTTCACCACGATCTCATTCTACGATCTTCATATAAGCGTAACAACCCTATAAAAGTACAGCGTTGCGGATGACGATTGCAGGAAAGTGCAACGACACAGCGAAAACGCTCTCAGACGAAACGTAAAGTCCCTTTGTTTAACGTACGTTCGCAAAGACATAAGATATCATGTAACACGGAACACAGTCTCCAAATCCCATAATTGAAAGAAATTCGCGGTAATTGGTCCAATTAGCGGACCTAAGCACATTTGCCGTAACAATATTGAATGGAAAAATTAGGGGGGATCGTCAACGTCGAATATCGGACCTTTCATCCCGCGGCAAGTTTGATGAATAAGGGGACCGGAAGACAGACGCCCTCCGTTTGCAACCCCAGATGAAATACAAGGCGACTACTCCTAAAATCTTCTCTCCCCCAAAAGTCCCTCCAATTAGGACGACTGACAGGACTCGTGCAGACCAACTACCACACCGGCACGTTCTCTCGCCCGTCGATTTCATCTGGCGCATACTAATTATCCCTGTCCCGATTTACTCATACTGCGGAATAACGAATGGAAAACGACGAAAGTAGCAGCATCGAGAACTTATTGATGGAGAGCCATTAAGTCCAGTCGCGCTGTTTTAATCGTTTTTCCGCTCCAATGTGTCTAATTAAAACGATGTTCTTATCGGACGAGTTCGACATTCGACGTTTTTATCCGCAACTCTTATCCCCCATTCCGCACGTGCCCAAATACGCATTGAATGTCAAAAACTTCTGGCCGGGGATGGAGCTCATTCGCTTTTTTCTGAAAAAAAAAAAAACCAGACCGCGCTTCGTGGACCATTGCGGTCAAAAACTTTTTAACGGAACTCGTTATTTTGAAGAATTTTTGTGTATATAACGTATATAACGTATTTACGCTAACGGGAAGTATTTACGCTACGAAAGACCAGACGCGATTTTTGTTGGTGAAAGTGTGGTATACTGGACAAAATGGCGAGCATACATGGAAAGGGAAGGGATTCACTGGTATTAACATGGTGGCAATTTCTTATTCTGCTATAATATTCAAGCCCCTAGTTTCATCTTCTAAAATGAGGTCACCGAAATACCGTAACTTCAAAGAGTGACGTACCTTTCCTGTGCAAAGTGTACCGTTAATGTTGCGAATATGCTACCTCATTTATGCTGCTTTACTGGTAGCTGATTCTAGATACTTTCATAACATAGAACTCCCGGAGAAAATGGAGAACGAAGAAAATAGCCGACAAACTGTGAGATAAGGTGATTATGCAGATCAGCGCAAATTAACGCGTAACAATTATAAATTGAACTGCAACAAAATAGTAGGAGAAATTCGGGACATTTTATTGCGAGGAAGACTCACAAATATTTTAATTTGCATCACCTTATCTTCCCTGTTTCAAACTCACGTTAGACTATGTACGAACGCAGATCAGAAAATGGAGGTTGCAAGGAAGTGGGATAAGCACAATCTGGCTAATGTTTGAAGTCATTAGAGACCGTAGAACAACGAAACGTAAGACTGTTTTTATGTCAACACTTTTTCGTAACCGTGGGACTACCGTCAGTAAAATATCGGGATCCTATTAATTGTTAACCGCGTGAAGACTTCGTACCACTGACGATACATTACAGGTATCACGTAGCATAGCTTTCTCGTGTTTCGAAACTTGGCAGACTGACGGGCACGTCTCGAAACTTTGTACTTCCCAGAACACGAAGCCGAAGTTGCTACCATCCGGATTTCCGAGCTAATTCGTTTGCCGAAAGATTTTCTTCTCCGCAGCACGCATAAATTTCGCAGCTCTGCGTCTCGTTGATAAGTAATCCACCTGCCCGTTCCCATTTCCACGGAGCACTGTTCCGTGCAAAATAGAAAACGCCTTCGCCCTCGTTTTCCTTCTACACTTCCCTTCCGTTTGCTTACGTTGTCCTTGCGCGAAATACAAGTTGTTTGAAAGAAGACGCAGCGGCGGAGAGGGAGGAGGCCAAGATTAATTTCGCTGCTCAAAAGCAACCCCTCTGATTTACTCGCGGGTCCCTCTTTGTCATCATCCCCGTTGTGAGGGAAGAGGGTGGAAAACGGAAATCGAGCGTTTCGCTACGCATTCGTGCATCATCGATACCCGATGCTGAAGAATTCTTCCCTACTAGAATGTCTTTGTAAATCGCTGTCCTGTTATCAGACGAGCCGTCCGCTTCCGGGATACGAGAGAAAAGACCAGAGCTTCACATTCGTCACTCACCCTAACAGTGCTGAAGTTACGAAAGAGTTTTGAGAAAGATGCTTTATGCGTGTTCGCGCGTATTTTCAACAAAGTATTCTGGGGTGATCCATAATATTCACGTTAGAACGCTTAAAATCTGCTAATCGCTTGCGTTGCTCACGTGCTATCGTAAGCAGTACACGTGGCTCAGCAGCAATTTTGACGTAATCACTTTGCCAAGGGACACGCGGCCTATTCGAGTGCCACTATTGTCGCGAAAGACTCCTCTAAACCTAGCAACCGGCACCTTATCGCCCTCGTATCAGGCCTCCCTTAGTTTATCTCAAATGAGTAGAAGCATCTACCTTCTCCGCACCCCTCACAACGAGGGCAATGCAATTTTCAATATTGCCGTTTGGAGATCGCTCTAAACTTTGCAACCGGAAACGAAATCTGTCGGATTGAAAATGCGGAAAACTCGCCGCCCCCTTATGTAACGACGCTTTGAAGTGTGTTGACTCGCCGACAAGCGAATGCATTCAACGTTTTCATCGATCAGGAGCTCTTCGTCGCTGCGTGAGTACCTCGCATATCAAATCAATCACGTCTATCCTGAAGTCCTGAATTACGAACGTCGCGCATAATCCATAGTGCAAAACTGCTGAAAGCATCGTCCGAACTTGTCAGGGGAGGCTATAAATTCGTGGCCCCGCATACTTTAAGTTGGACACTTTTGACCGTGTGGGCCAATTCTTCTGGGCTATAAATCTTGTAGTTGAGCATTCTTCGAATGTTGATTGTGCTGAATCAACGATCCCCTTTATTAGAATCCATGTAGTTTCGTCCCCATTGACGAAAAACTTTTACATAAAAAAATAGCAGGAAAGAATCACGCATAGTGTACCTCCATTCGCATTGGGCAAAACCTTATTGCGTAAATGTTGTTCAGCTAACGAAATACTCTGGCAACCGATGTGCGAATGATTGAGGGTCGCTGTATACTAGGCTCTAAACATAACAAATTCAGGTGTTGAGGGTTCGAGATATTTACGAGTGTTATAAAGCCGCCGTACTTCAAAATCCTCGATCCACCCCCGAAATATTTTACGAATTTCCCTTTTACGTTTGGAAGTCACGCTTTTCGCTTCATCCGCCGGGTGAAATGTGTTGCGTCGAGTATCGTGACGTCGTCAATCGAGGTCCGTATACGTCAATCACGCATTACGCGACATGTGCCATTCGACGAAGGCAGCAAGACGCGATCCATCACTGACAACGTAATTTGTTACTTCCATCTTTGCCCATCGACCGCACGTTTTGTTCAAGCTGACGTCGCGCGGGGTTCCGGTTAACTCTTTGCCGACAAACAGCGAATATATACGTGAACATCGAAAACTCATCTCTGCCAATCAAGTACACAAATCAAGAGGTTTTAAATAGTCTGTCGAATGGACTTTCCTTTGTAACTACTCTGGAGAGTGTAATTAAAGCTATTGGGTTTCCCTGAGCGCATATATCAGTTATGATGTACTCTCGAGGATTTTTCTGCCGACAAATTGCAGTCTAGAATGCAGCAGCATCGGAAAATCGATTCCGACTCACCTAAAACGCAATATAGCTGCCTCTCTTTAACCCTGCTCTGCCGTGAGCTTTGCGTAGGGGTCCATTACAGACGCGCAGATTGAAAATGACAGACAGGTAGCTCGCAGAATATCGCGTCGTTGGCATTCGTTCGCGTAAAAAGAGACGGCTGATCCGTTCTTTATTAAAGGTTATAAACCAGCGACGACGCCGTGCCGTCAGTTACGCATCGCTACATCAACGCTGAATCGTTCAAATCATCCTCGCTTCTTGATCGAAATTCACGCTACGCCTTCCTCGTTCGGGAGAGTTTAAAAATGAAGGTGAACCGAGGCGAAGGTCGTATATTTTCGAACGAAGGGTAGCGTTCATTTTGCCATACCGGGAAGACTTGATTAGGTTTTCCATCGTCAGCGAAAGAAGGAAGGTCCGTCGACGGCACATCCAATAACGCTTATCGGGCTCACCCTTTCCTCACGATGGGTATTTATCCTGCGATGTTTCGGCGGGCAAAACTTTGATGCCGAACAAGCGACCCTGTGTCTCTATGCATACGTACGTCAGTTATGCCTGTACTTACATACACATTTGCCCACATGATTTTGGCCCACGTTTCCACGTGAATCGAGCGGCGAAAGATGGAGTTTGCTCGCCGCCGGTGTCGTTGACAAGGGAATATAAATTGCCAGTTGGACGGATCGACCTGAAACCAGGCCAATGCTCGCGAATAAACGATACCGAGTCGCAATGGATCTTTCCCCTACGTTTCGCCAACACTCCTTCATGCTGTACCTGTGCCTGGCGTGCTCTTTTCGCACCCGTCGCCTTTTCTCTCGGTCTACTATTATTTTTCTAAATCGAGTATCGTGACCTTTATCCCTGTGAACACCGTTTTAAATTCATGATACTTGGATACGATCCGGCATGAATTAATGGCTCAGGTAAACATTTACATATTCCGATCCTGGTATTTGTTCAGCGAATCGAGAGCAGGGGTGAGAAAACAAACACTCTAGCGAATCAGAATGCAGCCGAGCAATTTATTGTATAAGCGAAACGTTTGCCTCCTGTTCCATTAAAATCTTTCGCGCCGGTCTCATTGCATTTCATTCATTAAAACAGGAATTCGTCGGCACGTGCGATATCTCATGTTATCGATACAATTCCAAGATGTTTTTTATAACCCCCATGTCACTTGCTTCTTGATTAACGAAAAGGACAATTAGGTCTTCAATTAGGTCACGTTTGACAGACGTGAGCTAAATTATCAATTCGCGAGAGTGAGTGATTTCTGTACGGCAATGGCGATCTAACAACAGTTCATCATTTCAACAGATTTTCCGATTCAGTTGTCTGATTCATTAATTAGCGTGCAACAGTGTTTACAACTGCTGCCAGTTAAAGTTATATCTTGCAACGTTAACATTTTTCGTATAATGATATTTTGACATTGTGTGTAAGTAATTAAAACGTATCTCTCAGAGCAAAAGAAATGTGCGTATGATTGGGTTTTCCATTTTTTTCCAAAACTCGTAAAATACAAACATAAAAATTCGGCCAATATTTTCCCTTATCCAAACACGCCAAATTTCCCTGGTACGTATAACCGATTAATATAAATCGCTGACGAACGACCCTGGCAGTGAAATTAAAGTCTTCGTATTGATTTCACTTAAAAAAAAAGAAGAAATTTTATTATCCTATTCTACCGTGAAAAGATCAAAGTCAGCACAGGATGCATGAATCAAAATTCCATTGAAACCGGCACAAAGAAACGAACGGAAGTCACACCCAAAATTCATTTAAATTCTCCCGAAAGCCGTTTCATCTAACCCCGTACGAATAGCAAACGATTTGACTGTCGGAGTTCAGTACACAAGAGCCTATATGCGTAGCGCTAATACAAAATCACGATTTTTCGGATTTTCGTGTAAAATTTCACGTTCGCCCATCAATGTCGCGATACTGGATTTTTCCAGCGCTCCATTCCTCGCGACGCGTTTAACAATAAACTGATCGATGTTTGTCGGTAAAGTTGGCGGCAACATATTTTCTGTCATTTTTCTTACACGTCAATACAGATACATTGAATATGCAACAGTTCGCGACGATCATTCGATCAATTAGTGAGACGAAGCCTTCATGCATTGAGGCTTAGTCAATTTAGCGTTGCGCCCGAAATTGTCAGCTCGCGTTTATTAGCTGAAAGTACATTATAGAGTTTATGAGCGGCGACGAGCTACACTAAAGCTGTGCTTTAAATGAAATGGTGGACAAAGTACATAACATTGAACGTTGGACGTGCGAAAATTGAATTTCGGATTATGCAACGTAATTCCTTCAATGAGCCATTTTTAGGATTATCGCCACAAAATAGTAGATCATAAATGAACGCAAGAGACTGTAACTAGTTTAGGGGGAATGTTTTCAGTAGCACCACTCTGCTGGAAAAGCCCATGATGGGAACGTACGCAGATGTTGATGGAAGTAGAATTTAGCGTGTTAAGAGGAAGAAGCTGAAGAACTTAAGCCCGCTTAAAACATTTGTAGTAAAGTACCTACTCACATTCTTGGCTTCGCTTAAACTCTTACCGTTATAGCTGAGAAACACTTGCCCTGATAGCTACTATCTAACTTGTGCGAAACAAATTTTTCACCGTCATTCCACACTCTCACATCTGAAAATCACATTATTTTTCAGGACCAACGCGTTTTTCTCATACCATGGATCGTCACGGTAATAGCTTGTGGAACAGTCGACATGGCGCACTCAATGTACCTCTTCATTGTCAAAGTAAGTACGTAAGCGTGATATTCAGTATTTATTTTGGCCGAAGACGAGCCAGTCAAATACTGTCGTAAAATTGTGCAATCCCCAGCGAATACTACATGTTTAATCTGCTACTTTGTATCCGACGATGACATAACGTTCACGCTTCTGGCGTTACTTATAATGCGCCGTTCAACAAAAGCCGACTACACTGCGCGCCATGAATTTCCGTCGATAATCCCGTGGAAGATTAATAACGCCAATGCACACGAGCGACGTAAAACGCGCGAAGACACGTGTCACGGTTTTACGAAACGGAAAGAACGAATTGCGAGAAGGAGACGCGCGTCTTCCCGTATGTCTTTTCGTACAAATGGCCTTTGCGTGAGAATGACCGTGAGAAGCCTCCGCCGTCTATTCATCTCCCAATCGGCTCCTTTCGTATCTCTCGTGAGAACGAGCCGTATGATCGTCTTTTAGCATAGAAAAGGGATGTCGGTCATAACCGCACCGCCTGACCCCTTGGGCACACGTAGCCAACAGCCAGCGACATACTCTTTCTCTCAGCCGTAAAACAAAATTGTCCAGACGACGGGCTGTGCGGTGCACGCACTGTGAAAAATAAAGTCATACGTCGGGAACGCTTCCACGCCATTCCTTCGGGAGGGGCATCCGCTGAATAATTTCACGGCAAGCAATATGCAACTGGCGTCCTTTTCGATACAGCGCGCTGCGGTCGACCGATAAAATCCAATATGAACCGTTTCCACTTGCAGTTTCAAAGGTACTTTTACCAAGTAATTAACCGACGTACTTCATTTCTTCTTCGTCGGAAATTGAGTTCCTCGAAAATCCTCGGGATTTGTCCGGCGGGTATTTCAACAGTATAGGGCGGCGGAGGAATAAATGTCAAAACGTGTAGATGTATTATCGTCGAAGCGTACGTGTGCGATCTTTGAAATCGTTGGTCACACCTCGAGAGTTCCGAACGAGAAATGCATACGCGAGGAATCTCAGCACGACTGTAGCATCGGAATCCTACTTAGTTATCCACTGCTAGAGTTTACAAGTCGAAAGTTACTACGTATAATAACGTAGGATGGGAATTCGTTTAGATGGCGACATAGTTGAATATTTTACGGATCAAGAATCTACGACTGTACGTTCGCAATGGAAATGTTGCATGCTGTGACGTCTTTGATAGCTGCGCATTACTTTTCATTTCCGAAGTTCGCTAAATTATGAATTTCTCAGCATAAGCTATTATCAAGCTAAATATCAAACGTGTATAAAAAAATACTTTCACGCTCATCAATACATTTGATGGATAATCAAATCCATTTTGGTCAGTTAGCTTATATTTTCTCTGTTAAATTATCCGATAATAGCTTACATCCAGTAGGCCACACATTATTAAGTGGTTCCAGTGCACTCTGCAAAATTGCGCGATATCTGCATTTTCATTCATCGGGTGAAATGGCCACCGTCCCCCGTCGCTGTAAAGTCAAAAAGTAAATTTAAACGAAAGCACCGGGGTAATTGAGAAGCAAACATGCCGTAGGTTAAATTTCGTCGGGTCAAAGTTTCGCAAAGTTTTATCGGTTTGCCGGCGGCGAATGCCCTTGGAGAATTGAGCCCCGAAGCCACGTCTCGGTATGCCAAAATCGTATACGTCCGCCACTATCGCATATAATTCAACCAGGATCGACCCTGAAAATGTTTGCTTCCGCGTTTTAAAGTTTTCGATCAAAAAAGAAGCCTTTCATCTCTCTTCCCGTGTGAAAATTCGAAGAAAAAGTCTTGAGAGAATCCGTTCCGTTAGCTGTTCCTCGAGCTGCAAGCCTGATGCGCACAATTACCTTTCCTTGCTGGGTAGCGTTCTCATTTGAAATGAAAGGACAATATGCGCTAATCCCAGCGTCATGAGCTAAGTGCGTCGTGTTATTTCAAGAGATTCTCGACAGCCGGTTGAATATGTCCAATTTCAGGATTGTAACGAGCGTGCCAACGTTCTCTGGCCAGGAAACACGAACGCGGATTTCCGTGCGACTGATGGGATTCGCGTGATTAAGTAAAATCGGCGGTGCCGATGGGCAACGAGACACCAGCACCGCTGTTATACGGACATAAATTACGAACGGAATATCTGTCAGCAACTGAATGAAACACCGTTCACCGTTATACGCGCAGTCATTATTCTGCACGACAAGCGGCCAAACTACTGTTCGATTAAAAGCTCTCGGATGTGGAATTAATCGAGAAAACTTTGGCAAATTAGTAACTGTATACAATATTATGCTGACACTGCCGTGAACTTCTTAATAAGAAGTAATATCAGGTCTCTTAAAGGAAAACTTATGATAATCGTTTCAGTATTTGGTACATCCTTTCGAAAAAATGGTTTACTGTGAGAATTACTAATAAATCTATCGATGTATATTATTCGCGAGATTTCGGTACTTTGATAGGATGTCGCACTGTTTTCCAGCGGTGCATCGACGTAACCGAAAGCGCTTTTCTGTCGGACCTATTCAGAATCGCGCGCATATACGGTGCATGTAAAAATTAACAAGTAAAATGCTTGAGCACAGGTGCACTAACGCGCGAGTACATGCTCTACGTGCAATCTTCATTATTGTCGCGGGCTTCAGCGTTGAAACAAAATAAGTTAAGTCCCTGCGAGAACAACCGGGCCTTTGGTACACGAAAAATGTCCGCCTTAATTAAGCGTGCTCGGAATGCAATTAATTGACGGACATTCGCGATCGGAGAGGTTAAGTAATGCTTTGGGGGGTCAGTAAATTAAAGTTTCATTCCACATCAACACACCGAGCTTTATCACGCAAAACACCCGCCTACGCATATTGAAAAATATTCAAAAGAAAACTTCCCCTCGGTAACGAAGTTATGAAAAGCGGAATTTTTTATGAAGTTTAATGCGGACCGGGCTATTTATTAATATTCAACTAATCGCGTAACATTCCGCTCGAAAGCTTGAATAAATGCAAATTTTGACAGTGTAGGCTAGATTATCTCTGCAAGTGTTTGAACATCGATGGAAAATTGACTTTTTAAAACTCAACGAGCCCCCTCACACACACACACACACCTAGTGACGAGGAATTGGATTATGTCTAAACAAGGTGGATGGCGTAGGCAGCAACGGCGAACAAAGGCAAACACCATCCTGTATTGCTTTTCCATAATCGATCCCCGGCTCCTATTAACGATTCCCTGACGGATCGTGAACGCCTCTATAAGAAACACTATTTCCTATCATTTTTGGTAAATATCACGGCGAACCTAATTAAACACCAACAAAATGTAATTCCACCAAAGAGAGAAGAGTGGGCCGCAAGAGACATTATGATAATTAAATGACTCCACAACCGAAGCCGAGACAATAAATTTCAGGTGAAACGCATTAACTTTTGTTCGTGCTGATAACGTGAAAAGGTCAGTTATTGTAAAGGACCATAGAATTGCGGATCCGGCTTGAGTACCCTGCCACATTTTACCTCTTTAGTGAGAAACGTGCGTTTAAAAATACGTTCCAAAGGGAGTTAAACGTACATAGATTTTACGCGTATACCCAGCCGCTCTTGAAGATCTGCGTTCGCGCAACCTTTTTCGAGGTGA
The DNA here is from genome assembly GCA_033815515.1 of Cryptocheilus praepositus. Lineage (NCBI taxonomy): Eukaryota > Metazoa > Arthropoda > Insecta > Hymenoptera > Pompilidae > Cryptocheilus > Cryptocheilus praepositus. The sequence goes on along the minus strand of JAWWQZ010000069.1, from coordinate 1,013,092 downwards.
CCCGACCTCGTTGCAGAGCCATATTCTTGAACAAATTGTATAAAGGCAAAGTTGCTTTTATTTCTACACAGTTCCCCAGGGATGATTTTTTTCAGTAAAGACAGTAGAGGCGGCAATCGATCGATATTTGTTCTAGATCTCAAATGAAGAAACCGATGGAAATCTGTCTATACGATCGTCCACATTTTCTTCGTTGAGTCGTTCGGGGCTCGGCTAAGCGGAAGAGGCCGCAACAATGTTTTCCGGCCGAACAATTACCTAAAATCGATATGTCGGTCGCACCCACGGTTGCTCTCTCCTCGTTCTCGGCTTCCTCTCTGTTTCTGCCCTCTCACCCCATGCGCCGCTCTGCTCTCTTTGTTTTTACGCCCGCGTCGTCTCTTGCCCTTCGTCACGGCGTAGCTAGTTTTCGCGCAGTTGAAAGGACGGGGAAAGCGATCCGCCTGGGCGAAATGTGCAACACGTTGCCACCCCGCCGTTGAATCAGGCAAGCCGATTGCCTGCTACCGCCTGCTACTTCAGCACAACCCGCGCAATACCGTCAATCACGGTTGCCGACCTGCATTGTCTTGTTACAGCCGAATTTCACCCCTATCACGGCCATGCTCTACACTCTCAACTTCTTCCTACTCTGCTTGAACGTGAGTATGCCTCGTCAAAGAGTACGATTCAACGTATACACTTTCAACGACCGACATCTTCGATGACACGCTAAAAAACTTTTCTTCCAGACATATTCCTTGCTATGCGTCATCTCTCAATACCAGGAGTATCTAGCGGGTCGCGGAACGGCGGCGGACGACTACGAGAACAGGGTCAGTATTCTGAGAGTCTCTCAGCAGAAAGAGGATCGAGACACTGGAGGAAAAGTTAAGTGTACCATTTGTGTTGTTGCGAATCCGCGTGTCCCACGAGCAAAGAATTTCGTGAAAGAACTCACCCCCGTTCCACGACAGTCATTCGTCTCCCTATTATTACGTTCCTGTCACCGTCAGGTCGGAACGAACAAAAAGGCGTACGCGCAGCTTTTTTCCAGTCGCAACCACAGCGGCGGCTCATTCAGTTACTTCTGAAAGGAAAACTTTTTCTGTCGCTAAAATGCTTGACTCCCGGCCACGCAGTCATTTTGCCAGAGCGCTTCTTTGCCGGCAAAAAAGCAAATGAGCCCCGCTAAATCGTGCGGCGGGAAAAAGCATAAATGATATATCTCCGGCCATCCATTTCGGACCGATCCGGTGACTAAAGCAATGGTGACGGTAAGATGTGTCATTTATAACTCCCTCGGTGACACCGCCATGTCGTCTTACTTTTTCAACACGAATCGATCTGAACGATGGTTACAACGTGAAGATGCATATTCTTAAATTGCAAAGTACATTTCTACAGAGCTTCGGTTATATCAGATGGTTGCACGGATATCTCATTATCCGAAAGCCGAGTGGTATCTGGGGATACAAGAGGACGTCAATTCCATTAACCTGAGATCCATGTTACATCCAGACACAATGTCTTATCCATTCTATTTCCGTTCGGCGTCGGCGAATCAATCCGAGAACAATGAAATTTCGAGGTAATGTGGTCGCTCTACCACACAATTTCGCGTCGGTTTGATTCGAGCATTGATGTTAATTTCACTAAACCAATGAATTACGCGAAACTCTGATAGGACGCGTCATTTGCCGTTTCCACCGGCCAGTAAAAGGAGGAATTGGGCGCAAGCAGAAATAAATCGTATACGAATAGGGACAACGATCGCCGATTATGCAGCAAATACAAAATTAATGCCCATCGGTCACTTTATAGAGTTACGCTGATGACAACCGCTTATTGGAACGAATATCAAATTTCGGTGCATTATCAGCTGCGCAGCATTTGCGCTGATGCCAATAATTATTGCCCAAATGTTTATTCAATTCCCATTCAAAGCGTTGCGATAATGAAACATTTTTTCGTTGTAATTCGAACGGCCGCGTTAGGTGATTTTATTAAATTGGAATCGCACGGTAATGCGAACGGACTTATTCGATGAATAGGCTGAGCGTGGGCAAATAAAATAAATCGTATATTGAATCGTGTAGAGTAGCATAAAAACCCGGTAGTTTCAGTCGTTGACGTTCAAGTAGAAAAGGGCAGCGTATGGTCAGACATATCCAGTGCGCTCTGCGGCGCGGTTGATTGGAAAACGTTGCGAACCAAACTATTGCTTATCGATTACATCTTGATTCGAGCAGGAGGCCGCCCTTATTACGTGCAAATTAATGTCACCGTGGAAATATAAAAAGAGAGCTTTCATCAGAGTGGATAGAACGTCAACAAAATTTCCACAAAATCCGTCCTTTGACTTTCAACTCATAAATCTGCGAATATGCCGATATCATATACGGACTGCAACGTCATGTTCTTTATTTAGGATTAATAATGACGTGACATAGCAACGCTGATTGAACACACAAATAACGCCTACCATTTTTTTCTGCGTAAACATAGAATCTTGCATTAATCTTTTATTAACGGACTTCTTATCTGCAAAAACCAAAAAACCCAATCAAGCCTGACGGGATTATGTAATTCGTACATCTTACATTAATCTCGTGTGGATATAATATTAATACTAACTACCCGTTACATAAATTCCCATCATAACTTTTTATTTACTCAAGATAATAAAAACAAATATTGATGAACTTCCACACGTGTGGTGTGTATGGTGTAACCAACGACTACCACGAACGCCAAACTTCCTCTTCGCTTCTCCATTAAATCAATCGAGATGGTCTCCTCCCTCCTGGATGTTACATCTACGACACTAAATATCTCGAAGTCCCTTTATGACAACGATGATCTCTGCCGAAGGGGAAGCGAAACGCAATTTTTTTCGAATTTCCCCGTGCACGACAGGCCACTCCTCATTGAACGCCAACTTTCGCCCCATAGCCCAGCTCATCCTATTCTCAGTTCCTCTGATGCGCATTAAACCATCTCAGCGCAACGGTCAAATGTATTTCGCAACTCGGACGCAGCTAATCGATCATTTAGGAGGGACGCACCCAGAGGTGAGAGTCGTTCGGAATTATTTCGGACAACTCGCTCCGAGTGATTGCCTCGTGTAGCGATGTTAACGAGCACAACAAGAATGGGAAGACTCTTTGTCGTCGTTGGCTATCGATCACTGTCTGACTGTTCTTCCCATTCAAGAAATCTGGAAATCCCACCATGACCGGGGAGATTTCGACGATCGTCGGATATCGATCCTCATTTATTGTTCACCTCTTTTTACTCGGTACCCTTTCGTTTTGGCTATTTTCTATCATCGAACCCGTCCGAACTCTTTACTTGATTATCTTCCGAGCAGAGCAACGAACCGTGACGAGTCACTTTTATTTTAAACCTACAACGTAATTACGGAAAAGTGGATCCTGCCGAAGTGCGCCCCATCTTGAGAACTTTCTTATCTGGCAAGACCGAGGGTGACACCTATCCTGTCTCCACTGTAAAAGTTACAACCGCGTATATCACGCTCGTTGTGCCAGCGACATCTAACTTTGAAAGGCTAATTTTCAAACAAGAACACCGTGGCGATACAAAGTGCGTCGGAGATTGAAATTAATATTTTGCGAAAGGTATACCTTGAAGGGGCTCCTAGTTTAGACCTTACTTCAGAACTTTTCGAATGACGTTTTATGTAGACCGAAAAGTTGCAAGTTATCAAGCGTTTTCTCGTACCATTTCCAAGCGACGGGATCCCTAGAGTATTTAGGACTACTTGTGGAAACGCAGAGTGATTAATGTACTTTCTCTGGTATCCATATAACAATGATACAATGTACAGCCAAGGTAAACTCCACCTATGGCAATGGACTCGAAAGATTAATCTTGAGCCAAATTATGAACGCGTTACAAACTAATTACAATTTGAGAAATAACTCAGCGTTTGTATCTCGACGCCATCTTCGTCGGCGACCCTCCGTTTTGCCCCAAGAATTTCCTGGTCCGCCGCAGATCTCAGTCACCCCTCATCATCGTTCCCCGTGGGAATAGAAACATGATGCATCAGTCACTTCCTTAGATCCCCCCAGGTTCTGAATACTGATTTGCCCTAATTCGTGACCGAGTTTTTCAAAAGTGTAGCTTTATCCACTCGGCACGACGAATACTGAATACTAAGACGAGGCTAAAAACGGTATTAAAGGTAGATACGAGCGGATTTATTCCGGAAATTGACCAATTTCAATCGGAAACCTTTTTCACGAAGTTTCATATTGAATAGAAGATAGTATGAGGATTTTATTAGACTAGAAACTGAGTTTGTCAAGTCGTTACCGGATCGATGCCTCCAGCTATATAGTTCGCAGAAGTAATCACAGAATTCCATCCGCATACGATGCCGTTACACAACCCCGCAGATTAATGATTCTGGGCTCAATCCGTGTTCAGGATGACCCCGAAGCGGTTCCTGTCACAAGGACACATGACATCACAGCCTGCTCATTAAATCCTCACCGAAGGCAGTAGACTGCCAGAGGTTTCAATACTTCGTCATCGTTGCTAACGAACAAATGCAAACCTGTTAAATTCGCCTCTTTCGCGGCCATGATTCTTCATATTATTGGTTTCTAGATGGTTGCCGCGTCTTCTCCCAGCATTTTGCCGACGTTTCGAAGGCGTTACAATCTGCATCATGAGAGCGGGGGGTGCTCCGATACTGTATCGGAAGCCAATAATACGAAATGCAAAACTTTCGATCCAGTAACGTCACTTCCCAGCCACTTCTAAACTCGGATATTATTAACCATCGACGTAGCTGATGATTAATCACGACACTGACGATAACATCGTCCCATTTGTGTAACTTCGATCAAATTATTATTCGTACCCCATTACGCTAACAACTAAAAGTTTGGTCACAATAACGTCACGTGTATAAAATGCCGCCATATATTTGCCGCACAAAAAAAACGAAAAACACAGGCCTTACGGATTACCTTTTGAAGGTTCCAGTAGTGAGATATGCAACACAACCGACCACAACAGCCACCTCCTGCCTAAGCTCTCGCCGAGCAGGAACCAACAACGAGACTAAAGCGTCGCCCACACCGACACAAAGTCCCACAGCTGGCCAAAATACTCCGTCAGAAAAGAATCTTGTTGTTGTCGGTCGACCGACCAGGAAACACGTTCAATTCCCGGACACTTCGCCACCGAGTCAACCGGAGAAATCAGGTAAGTGCATCCGCTCGTATTCCCTGATAAACGTCTGCTGGGAGCAACGTCGACAGCTGACAGGTTTAGGCTCTTCGTCCAATGCTCAAGATGATGCTCGACTTCGCGAGAGGAGAAGTCGAGCCGATCGTGGGGTGAATACGTTTAACGCGGCATGATACATCGTCCTCGACGTATTACTGAAATCTACCCATCGATCGTCGCCCCCGCGACAACTTAAAAGCCGGAATGTGCATTTCAGAAAAAGTAGCGTTTGCCTCGTAGAATGACTTTTACATCCGATGGAACGAAAACGTAGCTGTAGCGTGTTCACTAGTGCACTTAAGAGCTTATGACATTATCGTCATTAGTGCGAATTTATAAACTTCTCCTCGTGTTTCATTAGTCGTAGTAGGCCCTTTGATCCGAGATATATAATGACTTCAGTAGTGTAAGCGACCAAGTTTGCTTGGATCGATAGCCCTTAATTGGCAACGTAATTAAATCAGCGGCAATCTATTTGGATAATACTGAAATGGGCATGAGAACGCTACCCGCGTGCCACATGTGTTTCAGAAATCCCGTCGCCGATGTCTGGATCGAAATGGACTCAAGATGTGGGGGTTTCCAAGACACCCAGTTCGCTTCAACCACCCAACAACATCGTCGCACCGACAATAATGATCAATCAATCAGTAGAGTCGATTAGCAACACCGTTCGACGTACTTGAAATGGAAGTGCTTCCTGTACTCGGTCAATTTCATAACCACTGTTCGGCGGCTTCTTTGACTGCGACTCTTGGGATACTACGATGGATGAAAGTGTGCTTGACTCGAGATCACATTCGATCGATAGCAATCTTAGTGCGAAGTGTAAAATACATTTACTGCGGAAGACGTTACACGCCACAAAATACGTATCAGATTGAAAGTCGTGGACGATTAAATCTCGCTACTACGCTGTCGTGATAACCGTAAAACGTAGAGTCATTTATCTCTGTTAAAGGTGCAATATTGAACCGCTCGCGACTAACGCGTTTAGAAAGAATGACACGTACCTGAGAAACTTATGACCATCGGTAGGTCGGTTTTGCAAACAATCGCAACCTCAATCTACTTGGGAGCTGGCATCATGACGTAATACAAACTCGCCATCAGTCGGAGTACGATAATTAACGGGACCCAAAATCGGGAAGCAATCTTGTTAATACCGATCCTGCGAAGCTTGGGAGCAGCGAAGATATGTTTCCGTTGAATAACGAGACGCGCGTCGCTAACATGTTAGTGCCATCGTGGAAACGTATAGCATCGAGCGCGCTCATTTACATCGCCCAACGCCGATAACTGTTTGCGCGACTGCCAATTAGTATGGACAGTTATTCGATAACGACGCGACATCTGGCTTGTACCATGGTCGCCAATCTTGTTCGACTTCTTTAAGTCAAGGGAAATATTCGGGTCTCACATCAAGTATCGGTAAACATTTATTCAGCGAACGATCATTTTTTATCGAACGCTGAGATGGTTATTTTCGACTTCAATCGCTTGGAAGTCATAACTTTCGGACGTTTATCTTGCTACAGGTTGATTGCACGGATGAGCATCTGTGTGTGATAAAAGAAGTGAGCTCATTCATACTTCATACATTCATACATGATTATAGATTGAATCAACCATCACGAGTTCGGTCACTTGAGGACATTATGGTACCTGTTCTTGTTGCATAGGACATTTGATAAGGACATTTGATGATTTTCAATAAATACTTTATGCGCTCGTTTTCGTATAGAGATAGTTCTTTATATTCATACATCCCGTTTTAGCGACATCGACCATCTATTGGGAAAATGCATATATAATTGTGTGAAAACGTTCACAATAAAATTAATGTGGTTTAAATACAACGGGCAGTTATAAAAATAATATAACGGGATTTATATCTGACTTCATTGAAAATCTTAATATAAAAGGTCAGCGATACATTTACATTTTATTCATTCAATTAAACGTTCACGATAATCGTTCGAGTTTCGTTCCTCAATTGAGTATCTGTATAGTGTCATGAATTGTCAATACGTATATTTACTAATGCAACATGTGACGGTGGAATGCATACACGCATTATCTTGCATCCTCTGTTTGCAGGCTTTAACCGCATCTATTGAACTCCAGTTTACTCTGTACATAAAGTCATTGATTAAACGAATATACTGACACACGTGTGACGGTGCCAAAATCTACGAAACCCCTTGTTCAATTTTTAAACAAGAGACATCGTTAGAATAGTGAAACTTTTCTGTTATATGCAAGCGTGGTAATTGTACATGTAGACAAATTGTTGACCGAAAACTTTATTCAAAGAATAGATATTCACTTAAGCATGTTGTAAGACTGAAGGCTTAAAGTACATTTTCTTATGGAAACTTTCTTTTTGTTAGAGATGAATCTAGTAGAATTCACAATGAGAAAGATTATTCTTCCAAATTTGCTGTCTCCTTCATTAACTCCTGAATTTTGAGAAATGTCTCGCGTGCAGTTTCAGGTATGCGACAGCAATCTTGAACTAAAAAACTAAGAAGATTAATAAAGGATGAGAAAAACAATAACTTCAATGCGTGGCCATTGTCCGACAGTAATTTGAAAACATCGGCAGTTGCGATGTATATAATACAATTAGCAATTGTTAACACGCTAATACCATATCCTTTCATAGAAGTTGTGAACAATTCTCCCGCGAGTAAAAATGCGAATTGGGGTGGGCTAAACAAAACCGTAAAAACTATTTGACATATAGTAGCTAACACAGCAAAGGCACTTATGTCAGAACCTATCTCTTTGAATAGGTAAAATCCACCTATAATAAAAGTGGATATACTTGCTGCAACTATCGACAAGACTAAAAATAATTTTCGACCTTGGTCTACCGTGATAATAATGAATACGCAATTGCAGACTTTCAAAAATCCAAACAGTATCGGCAAGTATCTGCAACCATGTAAAATAATAAAACATTACATTATTTTGCTCTTCCCCTTCAGAATATTCCATACTTACCTTTCATCTATGTGACATCGGGCATCATGAAATATAGGCATTGCTTGCTCGTGTACATTATCACGGCCAGCCATATAGCGAAACAAGGTGAAAAATAATACGAATATCATAGCCTTCCTATTCGAGCGCAGGAGAAAAAGATCGAGGAAACTCCTGCCGGCGGAAAGATCCTGCTCAATCGTGCTCGCGATCAGTTTCATTTCCTCGTGAACGTTAATTGTTCCTCGAAGTTTCACGAGAGCTTTCTGTGCCTTGTCATAGTTGCCTCGAAGCATCAAATAGTATGGCGTTTCCGGCGCTGTGACGAAGAAAATACTGAACGCGATCGGTATTACCATGGATATCAGAGCTTGGATCTTTGTGGTCAGAAACAATCCGCCGGCGATGCCTAACAGTGAGCCCAACTCATAGGAGAATAATTGCGTGGCGCAAATTGCCCCACGATCTCTGGCCATGGCAATTTCGGATATGTAAACCGCCGTTCCGCAGAAGCACAAGCCTGCCCCAATACCAAACATCACTCTGGAGGACATGATTTCCTAAAAATATTCAATACACCTTGTCTATTTTATATTTTTAAATTCATTGAGTAAATTGTCAGGAAAATTCGCAAAGATTTTACAAACACATGCCATCAAATGTTTTAGAATTATTTACGGTTATATGTGCATGTTGTTTCGCATTCTTCACAAACGAACGCGGTAATTGACTTTATGTCCTGAGGCAAGATAGAACTGTATGTTAGCGAAATCCGCAGCCGATATTACGATGAGTGCAAATGATACACGGATGTCAGTGATAACGTACGACGACCCAATCCATTTAACGCCTTTCGGATTTTGATTAATACACATATGCGTAAAATGGAATCTAGCCGAGTCGAATTTTCGTTAATTGAGTTAGAAAAAGCTGTATGCATGGGAATGTGTGCGCTTTCACATGACACGCCACAATGCTTCGGCGGGGAAAGGATATACAGAAAGCTCCAATCCCGAGACCTTTTCGGCAATTTCAGCTTTGAGTTGCTTCAGCCATACGGAAGGAAATCTATTGCGTTGAAGGCAATGGAGGTTCGATGGTTAAAAACTATTGATCAACGTGTTGCGTTAGGCACCGTATGTAGAACAAGCACATATAATCACGTAACTGAAAATTAAACTGTTACACACACTGTTATAAACATAATTTGTCCTGTAAAAAATCTGACATTATCAGCAAATGCCTCCACGCTGCAACGTAAACCAACTCATAAAGGGTCTCTCAGTGTATCGGACAGCTTTTTCAGAAGACATTGAAATCAATTTACGTGGAATGAGTGACCCGTACCATAGACGATCTGGCGATGATTGTCAAGAGCCAGCTGAAAATGTGCAACGGTGCCGTGAGAAGAAGCGTCTTCCTTCTCCCAATCCGATTTATTATCAGGGCTGAGACGATCGCCCCGACTATCATTCCCAACATCATCAGCGGGTCGACCCAAGAAAATTGAGCCCTGGTCATCCTTATCTCCTCATGAGCGCTCAACATCTTTGGCACGTACGATGATACGCAACCAACACTGAGGCCGACGGATAACATTGCCAGATTTGCTTAAAACACCAGTAGCAACAGATGTTTAACTTCATTCAATTCGACAGCAGATAATCGGAGAAGCCCATGTCTTCGTAGTACAATAATTTTTCTACCTGATACCACGTAAAATAGGAGCGTCATGTTTGTGAATGACGGATTGAATACACTGTTCGTAATCGTGATTCGACGGAGCAGTTGCACGACGCCAGGAATGAACTTAATTTTACTGATAGCATAACATGAAATTATCTGCAAAAATAGAATGGCTGGGGGAACATGGCTGACTGATGCGTCATTCACTTTCTCCTTGAACAACGAGAAAATGTCACGGTCTTGTATACCTTGGTAAAAAGATGATAAGAACAGCGATCTGTAAATGACAGTCTTTAGTAGGCATTTAGCCAGGAGATGCAGGGCATACGTATCAAAAGAATGTTAGTAACTGGATGCTATGATTATTTACTATCTTTCGTAGCAGGTGTTTGCGAATCAAATAGTATTTAAAAATTGCCAAATAGATATGCTGAAAAAATCAACTAACTGCCTTTTATGCATAAGAATATACGTCGGGAAGTTTTGTAAACAAAAATTAGCACATAACATCAATTCATCCTAGGACAGCGCCTGCTTCTTATTTTCTACTCTTCGAGGAATATTCTTCTATCAAGGATTGCGAATTCAGTATCAGATCAATGACGTGCCATAGAACGAACATAGAACATGAACATAGAACGTCAAGCGAATACGACAAAGTATGGGTAGAACTAAATGCATACCACAGTCTTGAGAACCAAGATTGTTAAATGCACCTAAAAACAGATAAACGAGACGAAAAAAAATTACGCAACCCTATTCTCCCCTAGACAGTAAACTTGCAAATATTATACACTATCGTAGAATTTGAATAGATTATTTGCATGAAATATGTACTTAGTACACATTTCTTATCATTGCATGTATCTATAATAAATATTGGAAATGAACGATAAAACAAGGTTAATTAAACTGGTCGAAGAACGATGATAAAAAATACATACGAAAATATATTTAGAAAACATAACATAATCATCTGTAATCGATGCTTCCAATTTAAGTACTTGCCGTTCGATACGTCGATGAAAACGACGTTCCCAGAGAGTACCTGTTCCGTCAAAGGAAAAGCTTGTCAACAATTGATGCAACAAATACATGCCATCACTAATTATAAGCTCGGTGAGCTAACTTACATTAAATATACTTAAAAATACTGGTTGTTAAAAACAATTGCTTAGATGCGAGAAAACTCCGCTTTCAGTAAACTACGTTCACGATGTCATGCAATGGTACAATACATAAAGAATGTATGATAGAGTTAAAATAATCTAGAAGACTATCTAGGTAGACGGTTGTGTATCTGATCCTGTATCTCTAGTAGCATTTTTCCCTTGGTCTCGGGTACGTATATATATGTAAAGGCTGCTCCGAACAAACTACATGCAGCATAAATCCAAAACGCAACGTATATTCCCAAATAGAGGGAAATCCATTTAAAAGATAGGACCAACACAAAGGTCGAAAGACTGGTAAACGTCATTACAATGGAAGTGGCCAGAGCTTTTATATTTGTTGAAAACAGTTCACTTAACACCGTGGCCGGAACTGAAGCAAGTCCAACGTCATACGTCAGAATATACATCATAACACCAACAATAGGAATCCAGGTGAATTGACTCGTATCCACCTGAACGTGACGCAGGAAGAAGTATACACCCACGATGATCGTACACACAGCGGTTCCTAACGTGGAGAACATGAGCAATGGTTTTCTGCCGCTCCGATCAATCACAACTACACAGACAAAGGTGCATAATACTTGAATAACGCCAAGAATGATAGTTAGATATCGGCCATCGAGTTTACTATGAGCCTCGTCAAAGATTGTTTGGGAGTATTGTAACAAAACTTGACTTCCGCTCCACTGTTGGACCAGGGAAAGGACCGTCGCGATAATCAGTGATCTGAAAATGGAAGAAGATAGAAAACTAATTTATTCAAAAAACTGGTATTCATTTTTCGTTTTGGTGGAAAATATATGTACATACTTGCGATTACCAGGAACGGATATGAGTTCCCTGAAGCCAGTTTTGCTAGATAAATCGTATTTGATGGATTTCTCAATGCTATTCATCTCTTCTGAAATCTCTTCAGTACCTCTAAACTTCGTCAGTGATACCTTCGCAGCATTGTAATGTCCCTTTCTCAACAAATAGTAGGGGGTTTCAGGTAGCCAGTAAAAAGCTAGAAAACTGAGGACCGGTGTCGTACTGGAAATCAGTGCAAATACTTTAATCGATAGAAAAGGGCCCATTGCATATGCTATGAGAAACCCAAGTTTTAATGCGACCGTTAAAATAACAGCCAGAATTCCACGAGTACTGGGTGGTGAAATTTCGCCATAGTACATGGGTAGGACGGCAACCAAAATGCCAAGTCCGATGCCGCATATAAATCTCGACGCACACAGCTCCTAAAAGAAACCATCTTGTTTCAATTCAAAGTAGCCTTTTCCCTATTCTACTCTGTCAATTACAATAATACACATTTTTACTTCACATATCTATATAATTTATATCTGGATAAGCAATCGTGCTGTCAGCGGATAATAACTTGCTACTGGCATTTTAATAAGTGTGCGTCGATTGTGGTCTCATTATCTCTGTTTATTGAGGGAGGGGAAGAATAAAACCTCGTGATTTACCCATACTGTTGATGCAAATGCGATCATTAGCCAACTGATTAGCGCCGGCACCGTACAAAGGAGCAGAGAATTCTTCCTTCCAAGTACATCGGGGATATAAACGCAGAACATGGAGCCTATAGCCGCTCCAAATGTGAAAATAGACGCCACCCACGATGATTCGTCCACGGTTAAAGGTACAGGACTATCTTTTCCCATCAGCAGAGGTATTGATGGTGATGCCCATCCAAGTAACAGACCAAACGCCAGCATGATCAGAATGCCTAGTTAAGAAGAAAAGGTCTCATTAACAACCGAGAAAGTCACTGTATAATGTATTACTGTGGTCGTCGTCAGTCTTGTAAATACAAGGGACCAAAGAAACAAATGTAATCGTAATGGATGACATGTCTCGTCCTGGAAGTTATTGTACTTAAGTGTTTAAATTGTTCATGCATGCTACACGTGGAATTTTATGGAATACATAGTAGTTGCAGTAAATACACGACTAGATGTTTTACGTTTCTTACAAATATCAAATGGAAAACGTACCAGCAGCAGCAGAAGCTATATAAGTGCTCATTGTTTCACAGCAGCTGACAAATCGTTACCGTTCGTACTCCCGCGAAACGTGTGTCCAAACATTTCGTTCTACATTAACCAAGCTGTTTAGATAACGACCGTGTATCTTGATTATCACAAACATGCATGATTACGAAGTATACGTTCCTCAATAATAAACAATTGCTTGGGTCCATTTATTCAAAAAATATTAATAAAGCATACGTAAGATAGAGTGAGGATATTACAGTAGCAATAAAATCGCATCTTTCGTATCAATAAACATCTTTACTGTTAACAATTTTATTCTAATCGGGTACACATAATTATTCAAAAGACTCTGAACAATTCCTTTCTCTGCAGTGCGTGAAATATTAAACGTTACACAACCGGCAAGTAAAATTTTGCTTTATATATTTAATAACGGTATCGAATATTTTATTTGCGCACCTCATCAAAGGTACCCGTAGAATATACAAGACTAAACACAAAATTGTACATGCGCTTCAATTAAAAATTAAAACTAATATTGTACCTACTCATTTTACCGAATACTGAGATAAGAAATTAATATTGTCAATTTGACAGTATAAATTTATCACAGATTTGTAATGTGGTTGGAGTGTTTTAATTAATTACGATACAACTATGTACAATAATAACAACGTTTGCGTCTTACGTTTAATTTTCAAGCACACAATGTGCGTTGTCATTTGCGCAAAAACAGAGTGGGCTGAAAATGTTCTTACGGGGTAATGAGTTACGTCTAAAAAATAAATAATCGCTTAAGTAATATTCCGTCAATTACTGACGTTATGTGTTTGATCTTCGAAGCGCTATCAAGCACATAATACAACATTGTTCTTATAATAAACTACATACTTTCTTACATGATTGTGTGACGTGGTATTTAATAAAATACCTAGTATGATAAATACACAGATATGCAAATATAAAATGACAAGCGTATTATGTGCATTTACATACTGTTCCTTAATTTCATTCGAATACTGTTCCCTACATCAACATATACAGAAGGACAACCGTTTCCTCTTCCCTTCGCTATTAAAAGTGTATTCCTCGTGGACAATTATTTTATTCAATTACGTCTATCCCCTGCATTATAATGAGTGCATCATAACGGAGGTAGTACGCATTGTTATTTAATAACTTAATATCTACAATATCCGCAACTTGATTACTATTACATTGCAATGTAGAAAGTGCCTACTTCTCAATACAATATCGTCATGTAGCTTCTCGACCGGAAATAAATTACTATAGAACACATTGCATACCGTATACCCTCATATATGCATATATATTCGGTAAAGAGGATCTAATTGAAAAATAATATATAGATACAAAGTGGAAAGTTCTTGTATAACTATATCTATACATGAAACAGTATAAAGCAGGATTTGATAGATCAATGTGTTCGAGGATCGCGACAATGGCACTGCGTCTCTTTCACGACATTGTAAAAACACATATATCACGAATTTTCTTCAGATTTATGATAACATTGTATGAGAACGGTATTATGTGTGATACTTGATGATATCCTTTAACATAGAAAGTGGTTCGCAGGAATATCTACAGCTCCGCGACAATTGCTAGGTGGTGGATTTTCATCATCAGGATTATTGTCATTTCTTCTGAAAAATGTTGCGGTATGTCGTCCACGCTGAGATTTCTCAGCCTGATGCCTCAGTTCGTCGATATACGCCGCCGTATCGTTCGCCACGAGTTCTTGCAAATGCTTACTTAAACTCGACAGTTCCGGCTTGTCCTCCTCATATATGCCGTCGCAAGTCGTTTTTTCGTAGAAGAGTATATACGGTGTATCGGGTAATTTTAAACTCTTGAAATCTTCAAGCGTTGTTCGCGAAACGTAACTATCATTGAATTTGTACCAGTTTTGCTTCGAGTCGCAAGCGTAAGTGAAATAGTGCCCGTAATCCATGCTATAACCTGAATGCACGACTGCCGCATAAAGCTGGTAGGTCTCCGTTGTAGGACATGATAAAGCCGACACAGGTAACTGTATCGTCTCGTTATACATTACTTTATGCCGAAGCTTGGTCCTCAATCGACTATCAAAATCATATCGAAAATGTTTTAACGTTAATATCAAGTGTGCGGGTGCTTGTAAAATCTTTATGATCCTTTGTGCGTCGCATAGCTTTGTACACTTGTCACATCGATACTTATTTTCACCCGTCAGCTTCTCAGGAGTTAAATAATAGTTAATCAAGTCTTGCACCGAGACTTCTTGATTTTCCAGTATCTCTTCAGGGAAGCACAATTGTAAGTCGCGAAATTTGTCAGTGTTATGAGAACTAGTGTTACACTGTGCACACTGGTAAGTGATTTTAGATTCTCCACCCAGTACTCGATGCACCAGAGACGTTTGCAATATTGTGTCCTCACCGCCTACCGACTGTATACCACTATCTGTTGAATCGGAATGGGAGTCGCTGAGTTGTTGCGTTTGTGCCAAGTCGTCGCCTAGTGTAAATAAGAAGAAGTACTGTACGTTAATACACATATACTCTTAAGATACACGTAAATTTATCGCTATACGAGAAACAACCTTCGGTAAAATCAGCCAATGACTGCGTTTTTCTTTGTAAAGCCACGCTTTCGGTTAAATCTTCTTCCGTGGTCCAGCGCTTAATCAAGCCCCCTGTTTCTTCTGGCAAGGTTAAATTATTTGTCTGCTTTTCAGTCTTACATTTGTGAGCCATCAATGATTCATTACCTCCACTACAGTTTGCATTAGCAGATTTCTCTTGTTCGTGTAAGACATCCAATAGGTGGCTGTATTAAAGGAGATTAGAAGATGAATTTATGGTATATACTGAATAAAAAAATAAAAGAGTAATTAGCTTGCATAGAATAATAACCAGAGGAACTCGGAGCTGTCCTGTTGCTGTCCAGGCAGAAAATAAGCAGGACGAGAAGCTAGCAAAATTTCAGTCGGTGCTAATGATATCCTCTTCGAGTACAATAATAGAGCGAAAAGGTTTTGAAGCTTTTTCAATATAACTTGCTCACTGGTTTCACTTAATGGCTTGTAGTTTAATACTTCATGACAAAATTGTCTGGTCATTACTAAAGCTTGTAAAACACTATTCATGTAACAGGTATTTCCCAAATTAGAAAGCCCAACTTTTCCAGAGGAAGTCCTTGGAGATTCTACTATAGATTCAATCTCCTTCGATTCGTCTATCCATACAGGCCCATTGCATATCTCATGGACGACATGCATTCTAGGAGGTACTGGAAAACTGTTTTCTAATCCGCCGTACATTCTGTACCCTGGGCACCTTAGCATGATAGCGTTCATAATATCAACAATGTTCTGTATACATTCCTTGCTTGACTCAGAGTCCTCTTTTGTCAAACAAGATAAAAACAAATGTATCTTCTTGATTATATTTTGAATATGGATTGGAGTACTTTGCCTCTTCAGAATGTGAAATATAATTGCAGAAGCATTTTGACGTGTAACAGGTACAAATAGAGATGGAAACATCAAACCCAATGTCGATTCTGTGACATCGAGAAGGATGGAATATTTCTGTTGCTTCTCAAGACCCTGTATAAATTCCATCACCCATATGCCAAGGCGGTCCCCTCGCCATTTTGGTAACCAACTGCATAATACTTTCAACGCTTGTGCTAATTGACGATCGCATCGGGACTCTGCTAGAATCCATTGCACCGCTTGCGGTATCAGTGATGGTTCTACCAATTGCAGAACTGCGGCTAATCCTGGCCCAGGTTCTGGCTTACGTTTTGTGTCCGATATGATTCTATATAACGTTTCTAAACAAGTAAATATGAAATTATCATTTTCTCCGTTCTTGGTGTTGGAACATATTATTCCCAGAAAGTTTTGCACCTTCGTGGCATTATCATTAAATTCCATTATTTGCTTTGGATCGCAAGGCATTGAAAAGGAAGACAAACTCAGAACCACAGCTTCACAAAGTTTCGCATGATTTGCGTATGTTGGCAAATATATCTTGTAATCAAGTAGTGCTTGGAGCATCATTGTCAAATGTGACATGTTTTCGATATTTGTATTCTTCAAAAACATGGCAACATCATTGGTGATTGGATTAAACGAAAAACTCTTTTCCGTTAGATGCTTTGAAAACCAAGCCATGATCCCTGGAACTTCTTGCACATTCGACGTTTGACCATTGAGAACCTCTCGCAAAATGTCTTCACAACTACCGATTTGCGTAAACTGTTCATCCTTCTCGAGGTTTCTTAGCTTGGTCCATCCTTCAGCAACTTCTGCATCACTTCCAATCACTATTAAATTCAAACAATGCCTGATATCATACTTAACAGTTCTCTCGGTGTCCATCGTTCGATCGCTGCTAGCTCGCAATTACTTTAAACTAATTTTTTTTTATAATTTTTTATATAAACTATTTTTAACCTCAATCGACAATGACTTTCATGAAAATCAAAATGATTTCATTGCCGTGCAGCAATAAAAGACAGAGGTCAGGTCATGGTATAGGAGCACCTTTGTGTTATGGCTTCTACACAATGTACACAATAAGGTATGTTAAGTGCTGGCTACCAACATGCTACAAACATGTGTAACCAATCGCATTGCATGTGTTTCTGTTCCGATTGGTTATTATAGAAACCTTTTTTCTTCTTTCTAAGAGCAACTTGATATGCAACAGCCAATGTGGGAGCAAATTGTGTCGCCTTAAGGTGCTACATTTTATTTGATCAGTTTACATGTAAGTTCGAATTTGACGTCTAAAATTCTAACTAGGACATATACTCATTTTTTAATGTAGGTATAACTTGAAAACTGTCATTGCGATTGCTAATTATTATAGCTTGGCCTTTAGTTTTTTTTTTATTTGAAGGTTCAAGCTTAGTCGAGAGCAATTGTTGCGTAAACATATATGCAACTATCGTGCTACGCCAATGACAATTTTACCACATAGAGCGATGGAACTAAGTAACTAGGATGAAATACATTACCATTTCTTAGCAAAGTGTTATCAGTGGCTTTCTTTAATTAAAGGATCACAACATGAAATTCTTAAATAAAAGATGTTTGATGATGCACAAGAATTGGAAAAAATATGTGCATGAGGTCTGCTCTCGGCGAAAATTATCATCCACCGTTGAGCAAACATCAGAGTAAGAACTTTTCTTACGAAACAAATTGTGTCTCTTGCCTAGCATGAAAGTGCTGGTTAAGAACATGAAATTAGAAAATAATAATAATCGTAACAATTTATTAATTTATTTCAGCTGCCCATGGAAGCCAACCATTGGCTTGGAAGTTCATGCACAGATAGCAACAGAATCAAAGTTATTTTCTGGAGCATGTACTCGATTTGTAGCACCAGTTAATTCCTGTGTATCTTTATTTGACTGTGCTACACCCGGAACTATGCCGGTAATTCAATATGCATACATACTTTTTTCCAATAATTAATGGAACTGTTAAATGATTAGGATATATTGACATTCATAACAGGTATTAAATAGGAAATGTGTAGAAGCTGGAGTTGTCACAGCCTTAGCACTCTCCTGCAAAGTGAACGAAATATCATTATTTGAAAGGAAGCATTACTACTATGCAGATTTACCCGTAAATTTCGTTTTACGTGCACAGAATAATTCTTTTGAAACTTATTACCACAGATATATTCTACAGTTGAGTAATGGTTCAGGCAGGTTTTCAGATCACACAACACAAACAGCCCTTGGCAGTTGATGGGGAAGTGATATTTCATGTTGACCTACCACATGTAAAGCATGCAAAGACATATTCAAAAACAGCTAAAATAAAGCAACTCCAATTAGAACAAGATAGTGGAAGAACTTGGCATGATGTATCCAGTAAGGCGTACGTGTGCATAGTATTCATATACATGCTCAATGGTATATTAGCATAAATGTATATATGGTTAATTACTTGATATTGCAGGAGACTAATTGACCTTA
This sequence comes from Cryptocheilus praepositus, assembly GCA_033815515.1. Taxonomy (NCBI): domain Eukaryota; kingdom Metazoa; phylum Arthropoda; class Insecta; order Hymenoptera; family Pompilidae; genus Cryptocheilus; species Cryptocheilus praepositus. Next base: position 993,990 of record JAWWQZ010000069.1, on the reverse strand, counting down.
ACAGGTCTGGGATACCACTGATGGAGATTGTTTTTGAGCCAGATTTGCATGACGGTGAAGAAGCAGCTGCATTAGTAAAAGAACTTATACTTATTTTACAGCTTCTGGGCACTTGTTCATGTAAAATGGAAGGTTGTTTATTCTTGATGACACTTCCTTTCTCAATTAGTGTTTCAAGCTAACAAATATTCAAATTTTCAATTTTAGAAGGGGCACTTAGAATAGATGCCAATGTTTCTGTAAGTCGGCCGAATGAGCCTCTTGGAGTACGTACAGAAATTAAAAATATAGGGAGTGTACGTGCTGTTGCTTCAGCTATTAAATACGAAATAGGTAGACAAATTTCTGTTCTGGAGAATGGTGGTGTGGTTTTTAATGAAACAAGAGCTTGGGATGCAGATTTGAAAAAAACTATTCCTATGAGGCAAAAAGAGGAAAAATTGGTATTAATTATTAGTTTACATATACATATGCGATTGTTACTTGTTTTGTACGTTATACGTTGTGCTAGGTATATATATAATATTGTAATTCCAGGATTACCGTTTTATGCCGGAAACGAATTTACCCCCATTACGCGTACGCACTGATGAAAGCATCGAAGTACCCGATGACTTAGTGGATGCTGTTTCATTGAAGCAATTGTTACCTGAATTACCAGAAGAAACGCGTAGAATGTTGAGAAATACGTACAATTTATCTCCTACAGCAATTACTCAGTTCATGGTTGGTACTATGAAGTTTCTATCTGAATGACAAGTATTCTATAAAAAAAGAAATTTTTTTTTTAAGAATAAACGAGAATTGCTGGACCTATTCCTGAAGCTCACAAATGGGAATCAGAAACTACTTCCACAAAAAGTTGCAAATTTTCTTGTAACTGATCTTGTAACTTTTCTAAACGAAACAGATTTGGACATTGATGTTTGGTACGTTTACACTTTCAGCAATAATTATAACAACTTACTTCGTTAGTATTTGGTTCATATATTTTTCGCCATATTTCTCGAACTATTGCAAATTTCGCAGTTGGCATTTCCTGTGTTTCCGTGGGCCATCTTTTGGAAAAACTTAAATTCTTTGTCTAAATAACAGAGGTTGTATCTAAAGATTTGGTTAATTTCTATCAGACCATGTTTGGTTCAAATTAATGATGGAAATCTGTAGTACATGTTTTCTGGAATTTTATATATTTACATATATGTTTTAATGGGGATTCAATTGCAACATTGCATTTGGGAAGGAATTTTTGCTAATCTCCAAACCATTATTATATCTCGGGAACAATTGAAAATTCAGGCTGCAGGTAGTGGTCTATACATTATATATCTTTTCAGCATGCAACGCTCAGAATACATTGGTGAAATAATTGATCTTAAACAATCTGAATTAATAACATTGCCGTACGGTATGAAACTATTAAATGAATTAATTGATGAAACGGGAAAAACAGCAGTGCAGGTACAGTACATTATTGTTCAAAAAAAATGTTACAAGTGCACAACATAGTCAATATTTGCTTATTTTGTGTAGATTGTTGAAGAAAATAACTGGTACGTAATATCTGATCGGGCGCAATTAGAAGAAATATGTTCAGCAACTATCAATGAATATCCAAAACTTGTAAGAAAATACAAAAAAGGGCAGACAAAAGCACTACAGTCATTGATAGGACACGTTTCGAAAACTACATCTAATCGTGTACATACGTATGAAGTTATGGAAATAATGGAAAATTTGCTACGCTAATCCGCGTTACGTTTTGTGCAGAATATTGGTAATGTATGACTTCAAAGTAGAGGTAGATATTTATTCTATAACACATTGGATAGTACTATTTTCAAACTATCCAATCTGCCCTTTTCTACTGGATCGTGTACAATTCATGAATATTGTCAAGAAAAGATAAACTTATTTATGCAGAAATAACAATACGATTCTCTGATGGTTAAATATTGTATCACAAATTATTTCTTTATTGTTATATTATTTCTACAATTACATTTTTTTATTCTGGACAGAATGGTTGTGTCAGCAGTGAAAAAAGTGAATGATGTTTTGATAAAGATCGACCTGTACTCCAAGAGATGTAGCATTAACAAACTTCGATAATAACTATACAATAACAGACATTGCATACGTTATCCTAATTTCGTCTGAACACTTTAAAATTATATAATACAGTAAGCACATAGTTATCACTATTATACAATACAATGAATGTGTCTATATACTAAACAGTTACACAAAATTGTTATTTTGTAACAAACTTCATTATGAAACAACTACGTCGTCTTATCTTTTTACAATTGTTTACAATAACGTCATTAAAAAACACATCAACTACACATTGTCACTTGCATACCTTCTTTCTTCGATAATCTACATAATACGTTGGCTGTATCAAACACAGAGTAAAAAGTTTGTCATCGATGTTACCGCAAAAATGTGTTTGGTGGCCGCCCAATTAGTAATAATACATTCGATCGACAGAAACAGATAAAAACATTAACACGAATTGTAGATGCACAAAGTGCTACTAAATATATTTTATTATACATTTTCTTTTTGTTCCATTTCATCTTATTGCTGAAAGCAGGTAAAAATTGAGATTGCAAAATTGTATTTTAAAGCAGCATCCATCAGGCAACATGAAAAGAAATTGGAAGGAAGCAAGGATAATATGTACTTCCTTATATGTTATATGTTCTACTTGCTGCAAAAATGGCAATGATGGAAGGATTATAAATTGCAGTCTTGCAAAAAGGCCACTTGAGTAACGTAAGAGTTACCGCGGCTTTTTTCGCTTCGCTTTGCTACACTCTTGCTTTTACATTCCTATAATGCGAAATAATAGAAGACGATAACGTTACAAACGACGAGAAATTAAAAGTTTCGATTAAGATGTGTAGGGAATTTCCGATATTACGACACATGTTATACATATGAGAGCGCACGCATGTCATTTAAATGTACATGTGGATGCGCGACTACAGACTAAATTCTTTGCACAGGTAAAAAGTTATTCTTGTTCATTGCTAAAATGCCACATTGTCATTGCTTACTACGTATTTACAAAATGTCCTTACAAAGAGTCAACATCGATAACGTGATTTGTTTAAGAAGGATTATAGTTCTGAAAAAAAAAACGCAGATTCACATAACAAACGAAAAACACAATTCGCACTTTTAATATAATATAAAGCGCCGGCTCTACGATAGGCCGTAAAATTTACCTTCGATGGGAAGAGCAAATCAGAGAAAGTAAAATTCCTAACTGCTTTACGACCAGGTATTCACAATTATATGAATAGGAGCAATGTCTATTTTCGCTCTTGGCACAGCCACGCGAATCATTCAAATTGTTTATAATAAATTAAATTACTAGCACGAGTAATAAACTCATCAATAATGCGATGAGATAATATACACTGTAAAAATACACATAATAATGATAATGATGTTGTAGTGTAGTTAAAACAATTCATTCAATGCAATAGTAATACAACTTAAAAAAGAATTATGTGAACTTCAGCTGGGACCACTGGAGTTATTTGGACAATTTACTGATCACTCTGATCAAGGCACCATTTTCGTCTTTTAGCCTCTGGTTTTCACACTTTAATTGGTCCATTACCTAAAATTAAAAATGTCAGTCTAACACAGTGTTGCACAACGTTTACATCTCGCGTGGAAAGGACGCAACAGCAATGTCATTTGGCGAAAATAATTATTATCAAATAAATTATGAGAATAATTAAGAATTTCACATCGACCAGAGTCTGTAATTGGTGCAGGGCGTATTATTTTATATTCCTATATATATGCACGACGATCCTAAAAAAACACTTTACCTGTTATAATAATGCTCTATAGAAACACGACAGCTTATATAGGTATACCTAATACATTCTAGGTGGGAAAAATAAAAAAAGGAAACAAAGAGAAATTTTATACATATGTGCAATATCACAAACACAACATGTAAAATAATATTATGAAAATGTAGGTGCATTATATTTTACATGCTTCCATGATCATTTTATATAGTTATATGGCTCCCAAAATACGGTTACAACGTTTTTGAGAATCTTGCCATAATAGCAGATCAAAACTGGTTCAATAATTAATAGTTTGGATGTTTACGGTAACAACAGGCAAGCCAGCAGCAAAACGATCTGTCTAATATTTTTCTACAGTTGAGCAAGCGAATGACAGGTGTCAGTTTAGTGTTAAATGTTATCCCACCAAACGTTTTAGGAGCAACTTTGAGTTAGTCATTCGCGACGTTATACTATTACCGATCCAACATGCAGAAAAGAATGAGTACAGTAATAAAAGAAAAAAAATAAGACTTTAAAATATTCTATGTTGTTAGTGCTACTAAAAAATACACCAAATATTAGAAACCCCTAGTCAAAGCGAGAAGATAAATATAAATACTAATTAGAAGACAATGTGAAGAATATAAGAGTTAACTAAGCCCTAGAAAAGTTGCAGTAATAAGCTGTTGTGACTGCCTGCACTATTTTCAGCAACTATAATTATTACATGACAATAATTAAAAATTGCAATTCAGTTTGTTGCAAAGCTAAAATGTAAGATAAGTAAGTGAGCGATATCGTTTCAAAGTTTTAATATTGCAAGTCAGAACATAAAAATTAATGAATTAATTAATATTGTACTTGTAATGTACCATGGTATTGTTAACGCAGATGTTGTCTTTATGTCCTTTACCTATTTAGTAGTATTGGTGAGTTTGGATACGACGCGGGTAAGTGCCCGATTTTCGGCTTTCAATCTCTCATTTTCAGCTTTGAGCTTTTGAAATTGCTGCAAACAGTGAAACGATTAGCCCAAATTCGTTTGTCCGTGTAGAAGCCCCAATAGCCATAAAAACCACACCGGAACCGACGGAATAGAGAATAAATCAGAAAGAAAAGAAAAAAATGTAACGTGCCAATAAAAAACAGACCTGTGTACTGTTGTAGAAAAATCAAGCGAAACTTCGAATGAAGATACCAAAGAAAAAAGCGCCGAAAGATGGCAAATAAAGAGAAAGCAATGCGCTAAAACCGCAATCAAAACATAATTGAAAAACTTTTGCGTGCAGTCTAACTAAGATATACATAGTGGCATGTACGTTTCGACACGTAATAATGTATAAATCAATAAAAATGAATACAAATGGTTATTGCTTGTATTCTGATATGTACTTCATGAATTTGGACTCGTTGATACCTACACAGTTAATATCCGTTAACGAATAGAATCTAATTTCATTGGGAGTAATGGACCTACCTTCAGCTCTTCTTCCATTTCGGAAAGCTTCCTTTCCATAGCTCTCCTTTCCCTCTTCTCCGCTTCAGACAGGACTGCTTTATTCTGAGCACTCTGTGCTTTATCTAACAAACTTCTAGCTTCCTTTAACTGTTCGTCCGATCGTCTGAGCTTCTCCTTTAGTCTTTCGTTCTCCGCTTGAGATTCCTCATACAACTTTTTGTAATCCACTTCGCCGTTTTCGGAAGTCGTGGATTTGGTCCTCGGTGGAACCGAGGATGTTTCTGACGATAATGACGACACGGAACCTAATCTATTAGTTCTCCCAATTCGGTCACTTCCACTCTACAACAGACAATGATTACGTTTCTTCAATTAGAGCGTTCGGAAAAATAGTCTACACTAATATTAAACGTGGAGTAATGCGCTATTATCTTACAACATATCCTTCTGAGCTTGCTAAACTTTGCAAACTCGCACTTCTTGAACTGATGCTAAGACTAGGTTTAGTTTTTGTCTTGCCAAGACTGCCTGTTCTTTGCACTTGGGGTCGACTGTTAACATGTACGTTTAAAAAGTTGTAACTAGTCGATGGGGTACTAAGATTCAATGAACTGGTCGATGGGTGCGACGGTAAAGTCACACTACCGTACCCCGAAGCTGTTCCACCGTACGTTGTGTAGGAATTTTGATAATTTAAACTGTTAGAACTTGTATAGGGATTCTTCCGATATGAGCCACCGCTGCTCTTTGCACTTTTACTCAGAAAATTCGGCGTTGAGTACGAATTTAAGCTATTAATCCCTAACAAGGTCGAGTAACTATTTTGATTCAAAGATAACAATCCCGCGATGCTTCTGGGTCGGTTCCCAAAAATCGAACTTCCATTTGCTGATGCTTGAGCTCTAAGACCCGCAGCGGTTGTTGGTTTATTTTGACTCCTTTTCCTGTAGCCAGACATTTTTTTCCTGTACACAAAGTCCTTGTACTGTTCAAACGGTTGGCAAAACTTCAATTATTCTTTTCTTCGGAAAAACGTTACATGCTTTTATTACGTCCACTGATAATAAAAGAAAGAGGCGATTACGACACATGAACTTTACTGCACATTTTATTCTTTTCAACTGAACGTACGCAAGAGCAGTATTTATCTAATGACAGCAAGTGTTTGACTGACGGAGTCTGGGTAGTGGAGCCCGAGTCATCAGCCAGTTTGCTCCATAGCTTCTGCGAGCTATTTATAAGCTACACGCAGAATCTCACACCAATCCTAAGGGTGTGTTTTAGAATGAGTATATTCAGCGTCACCGTTTTCATACTCTTTAAAGAGACGCGGAATTACGTCAATGTTTTTAAAATAAACGATATATTACGTCATTTAACGATACGCACAAATTTTAATTACATTGGAAGATGCACATATGATTTTTAACAATGTATTCTTTTCTGTCGCCGATAATATTATTGTAATTTACACAAAAATGTTGGGTTGCTGTCCTTCGTAACATTCATATAAATTAACACTCTCTCAGTAAATTGGTAAGAAAAATATGAGAACCACTCTAAGACGAATCTAAATGTCAAAGCATCACATTGTTCAAAATGTCGATGGAATAAATTTAGACGTGGCTAAACCCCGATCATGACTATTTATTTTTTTCATTTGCAGACACCAGATTAGTCGCCAAACAAAACGAGATGAATTACTCTTTGTCAGTATTCTTATTATCGAATATAAATGATTATAATTTAATTTCAATAATAGTTTTCCTTTTCGGACAAATAATATTAAAGGTACCGCAATCGGCCTACCCCAATTTTTACTCCACAATATTATGTGTAAACACACATGGAAGACGTGGTGAACTATTTTTACCAAAGCATGCACGAATGGAGGTTAATCTTCTCAGAAGCTGTCCCAAAAATAACACAAAGCATTTGTGGTCCATGAAATTACTTATATATTACACAGTAACTGCTCTATACTAAAATGTAGGTGAGGTTCGTTCTACATTCACAGTATAGTGATACTTCAAGTTTTAATGAAATAATCACAAACATTTTATGACAAATAAATAAACTCCACCATTCATTTGAAATTTAGGATATGACATTAATTATTTCCCGGAATAAGTAAGTAAGTAAGTTAGATAAAATAAAATTGCATACCTCGTTATGGTTGACCTTAGGATCCTCACAGTCTCCACCTGCAGTTATGTCTTGCTTTTCAGGATCTATTTCCTGCGGAAAAGATAGCGAGTGGATAGTAATTAGAACGTAGATTTAAAAAAAAAACATTTATCTGAATGCCGTGCAAGTAAAATGGTACTAACGTCCATATCCACGTGAACAACACCTGTAGATCTTCTTTTAGGTCTCCGCCTCCTTTGGATAACTGCCTGTGTTGCCTGTGCATTTCTGCTATCGTTTTCCTTGTCTTGTTCTGCAACATTTTTAACAAGAGTAGTGATGTATTAAAATCCCATTAACTTTTGGACGATTCATTAATGTGAACAAATATTAGTATACCTTTATCTTCAGGTGGTTTTAACGATCGCCTAAGAGGTAATGTCACTGTCGTTTCTGCTGTACTGGCTGCGATCGCATCAACCGGCGCAGATGATGGTCTAGGTATTCCAGTACCACTGGATGGTCTTCTCATGTAGGCCGTTGGAGAATCTGTTGGCTTATTATTGGCATCTTCTAACTGAAACTGAAGAGCAGAATTTAACTTTACATTTCGTTGGGTTTACTCTCTGTCATCTGAAAGTAACATATAGATATAATTAAATATGAAATATTCGTCGTATACGTAGGTACGGTAACATTCTAGTGAAGAAGGAGTTTAGTATATGTTAGAATTTAGTACTGAGTCTAAGATGTATTATTCACTAATGGATGTTTTGTTGGAAAAACCAAACTTCTTGACCCTGCATTGAAATTGGACAATATTCCCCAGTTGACTATTACGTAAGCCACAGACCTTGCTTCCGTTATCTACCCTTAGCCTCCAAGAGGGCCGCCTCTCAGGCAAATTAGCTTCCTCAGAGGGTTTGTTCGCAGTCACTGTAGTCGGGGTCGCTGTCGTTATTGTAGCTGTGATCGAGGCTGTATTGCTGGCAGAAGTTGTAGGCTGGGTAGTTTACGAAATATGAAAAAATATAATGGATTATGCAAATGAAGAAGCATTACATATGCGAATTTAATGAGTAGCGTTATTATCACTGTTATTTTTATTCACGTTAGGTTTCAGAAACAAAGCGATGTGGAGTATGATAACGTGGAAGCTTGTATTGAGTAAAAACATTTAGATACTACCTCGTTTATCTCCTTAAAAATGCAAAATGAAAGAAGTCTACCTGCGTAATGACAGTTGTAGATGGAGGGGTTTCATTATTTTGTTGCTTCTTCTTCACTAATTGTTCTGCACTCTTGATTTCATCTAACGTCACACCCTGAGTCGAACGTCGCGTCTCCCTGACCCTTTTTGCGTGTGCTTTTCTCTGCGTTTCACTTTCTTCATCTCGAACGGGTGGTACAAACGATCTAAGCAAATGAGACAATGTATGAAGAGAACAAATACGTTTTTAGAATTCAAGCACAAGGTCTACATAATATTGATGGCCCGATCTGTACAAAATGTATAAACACAAAGATTGTATAAGCATTTTCTTCGAAAATAATCTGTAAGCGATCACATCGTTCTGCGTAATACATTGAAAAGTGTCTGCTGTAATGAAAATAATTTTTACTCTGTTCTTACCCAGTGTTATATAGCAGAGTTTAGTTTTTCCCACCCATATCAATTTTCAGATTACTGTATTGCATTGGTTTTAACATATGAATATAAAATTCAAACATTTCAGATGCTAGTGAATAAAGGGAAAATTTACTACAATATTTGTATTAGTCTGATCGTTCCAGTTTAAATTATTCTAATTAAAAAGTCACACATTAATCAAGTCTCTTTCAAATCACAGTCCCTAAGTTCAGGGGAAAAAACTCGAGCTATGTAACTGTCGGACAGAAAAAAAATGATGTTTATTTATGATAATATTTCTGTGTTGGTAATGTCAGCCCGATGAACCAAGCCAACACACGGTAACCAATACATGGTTACACAAACAGGAAATTAAAGTCAGTGCAACTGAAGAAAAACTAATCACACCGCAAAGCAAACTTTCATGCCATTGCTAGTAAATTAATCATGTGCGTATAAATGTCGTAGAATACGCAAAATCACACGTTTCAGAAGGTTCTTCCCAGGTCAAGCAGCATGTACCCACTTGAAGAAATTTTTGAAGATATTTCCCGGACTTAGCTTGCTCCCTCCTGGTGTAGTGGGAGTTCCAGGAACCGCTACCAAATTGTTTGCACTCGACAGAACTGTAGGCGTAGCTTCCACTGGTTGAGCACTACCCAGCCATACCAAATAACATTACATTGCACGGAGCAAAAATATATGTGCGTTGTTCAAATATAGGAAAACTTTTCTAATCTGTTTCGCAAATATGTTGCTGAATATTACATTACACCGTAAGAACACAAACGTTAGCTTAAATATTTCCTTCTCCGAATCAAATACCGATGCTTTTAGAATATGTCCATATCTGAATGTGTAACATCAACAAAGCAAAGAGACTGGATATTCCGAAGCAGCATAAGGGATGTTTGCCCCAAGCAATATACTAGCCGATACTAAACGTGCCTGACAAATGTAGTTGGACTACACAAATGAATGGATGAGATGAATCAGACACAGTAGACACTCAATGGCTAAATCCTGAATGAACTATTAAACACGTGGTGTTGAGAATACATGATAAAAATAAATATTATGATTGTTCAATCACTGTGTTCTAATATGTTGGTTTGCGTATGTAAACAGTATTAACCTGAATCATGTCTTCAATGCAATATTTTCGTGAAAGAGTGTTCATCTTTTGTACACTTATCAAAATACGCTGTATAAAAGAAACAGTTTGCTGATAATAAACGTGTATTTACCTGCGAATTTGATTGACTGGAATTGGGCTTGTTGTTGTTGTAGTGGCAGTAGCAGTTGTTGTAGTAGTTGTTAGCAGTGTGGTTGACGGCAATGTCTTAGTTGCTGATGTTGGTGAAAGTGTAGTATTGCTTCCCTGCGGCACTCTTGGTAATTCCAAATTTAGTTTGACATCTTTTCTTCTAAAGTCAACATAAATTGCTTGTTATAAACGAGGTATTAAATGACATCGTCGTTCATGAGATTTCGTGGCAACAATGAATTTATACTTTAGTAATATAAAAAAAATTAAAAAGAAAAATAGAATTTTTCTAATTAGTTAACAAGAACTTTCTCTTCGTTTGTTACTATCTGATTCATCAAGGGATTATCTTCTACATCAAGCCAAGCCCATTTGAAGCAAGGGGATAATAAGCGAGCGACACTGAAAGCTTAATTAATTAAAAAACACTGTGAACAAAACCTGAAAAAGGGTACACTCATTGTATGTTACATGGAGTGAACGTACCATGCAAGATATCTCAATTATTCATCGATCTTCTTTTTCACTCAAACGCAAAGTTACATGTGATTGAAATTCAAAAAGTTACAAAAATTGCTCGATTTCTTATGAACGTTTCAGGTATATAGGGAAGGATATACAAATATGAGATGTGAATCGTGCACGTATACCTGTGAGTTTCGCGTAGAGATGCAGAGCGAGTCGTAGCAGTAGTGTGAGTAGGAGTAGCTGCGTTGCAGCGATGAAGGGTAGGGCAGGAGAACGCCTTGATGCGAGCTCGTAATGCCCTGTACTGCTCATAGAACCTGCATAACATGCACCGTGCCATGCACACCGCTACACTAATAGTCTGTACGTGTAGGGGCATAGTACAAGTCTAGAGAATGAATTTCTAATTGATGTGAGGAGATGAGATCGGCACAAACGTACGACTTGCGCAGGACCAAAATTAAATGTATTAATAGCGTGACAAGGGACTAATGAAAATCACGCGGTGACTACGAACAAAGCCGCAAAAATTAATTAATCATGTTTCGTTTGTTGTATCGAAATCAAATCGTGTTAACTCACTTTTCGTCGGTCTCGAAGCTGTGCGTTCTTCGCAATACCACTTCTGGTTCTGCACTTGGTTTGTTCGGCGAAGTGGGCGACTTTGCGTTCTTATCTTTATCGTCAAGTTCTGCGGGTGAAATGGAAGTTTCGTAACTCGTATGAAGCTAGTGTTAATCCTGTCTTTTCGGAAATGAAACGTATTAAAACTCACTTGTCGATAAAGAATTAGTAGCTTCTGTGTTTTGTATTCTGTTTCTGAATGAACCCGAACGCCTCCATGACGGCACTATTCCTTCCTCAATATTATCAGTCTGTTGTTTCGGAGGCAACGTCGGGGCCTTTATAAGATCGAAGTTATGATTAATAAAAAGATTCTGTCATATAAAATATTCTCATATTAGCAATAATTACCTGGTTAGGAACTTTATTGGTGTCAATAGGTGTCGGTGCGCTGTGTTGTGACGTGTCATCCCTATTTGCTCTATTTTTCTTCTCTGAAATGTAAGTGTATGCGTCATACATATGGTTTGATAGCGGCTGAAGATAATGTTTAGGCACAATCAAATAAATACTTGTAGCATTGGAGGTTGAAAACTATGGCCAGTATACATGCAAGAGTTAAAAATTATATTGTTCACTTCATATAAACATTCGTCTTACAGACAAAACTCACCGTCATCTGTAAGACATGTAGAGTGGTTTGATTGGTTAGACTTATCAGATTGATTGGAGTAGGTGGAAGAGTGTGATTCTGAGCTAGTCTCAGATTCACTTTCACCATCACTCTCTTCCATATCTGTTTCACGCGTTGCTTCTGTCCATGCAGCGTTGTTATGAGAAACATAAATTACTATTAAGATATGTACGCTATACGTGCAGAACAATAAACAATACTGCTTCTTAAATTGCAACTTGTGAATGTATCGAAGTGATATGTTGCGCCACGTCAATTTAATCTTTTTACATAGATTTTAAGTCATGTATAAACCCCACGACATGCATTCAGAAAGTAATAAGAAAAAGAATCTTACCAACATCACTATTCGTTCCAGTACTCGAATCCTCTTTATCAGATTGTATCTCTAGTTCAACCTTCTTTACTTTATTCGGCGTTTCCTCTTGAAACGTTTCTACAGATTCTGGAGTAGTTACCGCACTGTCATTACTTGTTGATACGCTGCAAAATCCGTAAGCAATCATTTATGTAGGTCAAAAAGGCTAATCCTATAAGCATATTCGGTTTGTGCTGCATACCGTTTCTTTGGTATAGACGGTTGTTTCTTATTAATGATTTGTGGGTGCTCTTTTGTCATGAGTTGCTGTTTTGATTTCAGTTCTTTCAAGGCTTTCAAAATATCTGCATCAGCAACGTCGAAAGCAGTTTGACCCTGAGGGCATATACATTATAGGTGGAACAAGCTTTAACTTAGATGTCTGGATAATTCGAATTTCCTTACGGCATAATTCTTAATGTCCATATCACAGTTATTTTCAACAAGAAGTTTACAAGCTTCCCGTTGACGCCAATGTGCTGCACCGTGCAAAGGTGTCCACCCATCAAAGTCTTGAGCATTAACGTCACAACGGGCTTGTAGTAAAATGCTGCAAGAAAGTGTAATATAGTATCAAAAGAATGTTCGTGGTGTAGGTAATTTATGAACTTACTTCATGACTTTAATGTAACCCTTTGCAGCTGCAACATGAAGAGCAGATGCTCCTGATCTAGGGTGCATTGCATCTTTTCCTGGTGCTCCAGATCTCCAGGCTCTTGCATCATTTAACATTGATCTTTCCTCTTCACTTCTGGCTTGCTCACAGTCTATGCCTAATAGTAATTCATTTTATATTACTGTTTCCAAGGAATACAATTTTACACATGTACCTGCTTTATTTATATGCTCTTGCAGCATGTCTTCCATTTCATCACTCTCTGCAATGTCAAGAGCCAAATCACCATCATTATTTACAGCTGCTAAGTCACAACCTTGTTCTATTAAGTATCTGCAAGAATCATAGTGGACATTGCTGAAACTCTGTATTTTCTGTGATGTGTTTTGTGTGTCTATATGAAAGCAATTCTGACTTGGCAATGGAAATGAATCCACACGATGCAGTTGCATGCAAAGGTGTCCAGCCTTCATTATCTCCACGATTGATGTCTGCCCCTTGTTCCACCAAAAATTCCACCATATCCAGATCATCATCAATACAAGCCTGTGACCAAAATATATTACTTCATTAACAAACGTGACTTATAATCACAAACTATGGGTTTGTATTATATTATAGCAACACTAGATTTGTTCCATATGATAGTAACAATAATGATATATAAATATCTGTGGATGCTAATATTTCTTCTCCATGGAAAAATGTACTGCATATGATGGCAAACTTGTGCAGTACTGCTGTTTTAAATGTGTCCAAAATATGACCTTTAATATGTATTATTTGATGTATGAGTACTATATATTCAGCCGCATTGGACATGACATTGCATAACCAATGTCAAGGTACAAATTATTAATTTCTTCAATTGTAGGATGCCTAATCTGATACATGTTACTTGGTTTTGCAAAAAAAAAAAGTTACCCATTACAACATAGTCACAGACAGAGGGCACAACCAGAACACGGATGCTGTGGCCTGTGACTTCTAACAGAGAACTATAAATAGCATTTGATGCTTGATGTATTTTCACATTCTATTTTCGCAAATCCATGAAATGCCTAAACTTCCTCTTTGCCTAAGTAAAATATATATACAAAACAGTGATACTGGGAAAGTCATTTTGTGTAACAAATATTTTGTACACAATTTCCTGTGCTTTTACTGTCATTAAACTTAATTTAAGAGAGCAACGAAAGTCTGGAACAAAACTTTTCACTCAGGGTCAGAGTATGAACAAATTGCTGTGCCTTTGTTTAAAAATATAAATCATTAACTATTCGAATAAAAGACATTACTTCTCCCTAATGAACAGTGTTCAAAATATTCTGACATTTAGAGGTACCTAATACGAACAGATTTTGCACAGTTATTTTTGGCTTTATCCTACTTTTAAACTTGCTTAGTGCACCGCTTTGCACAATTTAAGTTTACTGATGAAAAGACTGTTACATGAGCAGCTAATTAGCAGTTATATTTATACAACTTTACTGCCTCAAACGAAGAGGACTATTTTAAGTGAACCTGAGAAGACTCTGGCAACAGCAGATTTACAAAAGTCTGTTGACTACACTAAATGTTACTAAAACAAAGCAACACTTAAGCTTCTACAGAGAATGAAATACTGCAGCAGAGCTTCCAGAGAGAAGCAATTCGTTCAGGTGTCACTGAGAAATGGAAGAAACTAAAATAACCTGGATGTAAACAATAGTTGCAGAAGTAGATGAGTTTTGAAGAATGTTAGATGAAGAATCGAAGTATTTGGACATTGGCAGAAGAAGAAGATATAACCTAATATGAAGGAGTATCCATAGATATAGTTTATCATGAAGTTGTCAATAACATGAGATGCCTGGAACAAACCATAGACAAACATACTCGAATTAGACAGCTGGAGCAGGGAGCAGCCATCTTGCACATAGAATTACATTTGAAAGAGCGAGTAAGTGAGTGAACGAGCGAGAGAGTTAGGGGCGTCGTAGGAGCCTGAGGAGTGGAGAAAGAGATACGGTGGAAGGTAGAGAGCGGGTGGAGGAGAGAGGGTAGAAGCCAGAGTGAGAACCCGTCAAATCTGTTGCTGCGAATAAGATTATTATTCGGCGGATGGTGCAGATCGCACGGGTCAGATCGGAAGCGCACGGGTGCGGGGTTACCTGATGCAGCGCCGTAAGTCCATCGACATTTCCGGTGTTGATGTCTGCCCCCTTTTGGAGTAAACGTTTGACCTCCTCCTTGTCGCCTGCCGCGCACGCTGCCAAGAACACACAGTCCGCAGGGAACTTGATCTTTCGCGCGACCTGACGTGGTTGGGTCGGCTCCCGATTTGTCTCAGACTGTTCCCAGCGTTTCAATTGTTCAGCCCTCTTGAAGAGGGCCGAGTTCGTACGAGTCTCGAAAGACATTGCTTGTAAAACACACACGAACGCACTAGTCAACTTTATAACCACTTCGTACCGCCTCTTCTTCTCTTTCTCCCTCCTTCTCTCTCTTTATTTCTCTCTCCCACGCTCGCTCGCCCTCTGTCTCACTCTGTCTCGCTTTCCTTCCTCACTCTCTTTTCGCCGCGCTCCGAATCATCCACCGCGCGAGGCCACTTTAGTAGTTCACTTCGCGCGATTTGACACGCTGAAATAGGCGTTCTCTCCTCCGTGCCTCCATATACGTACTGATTGCGAGTCGCGTATACCTTCGCGAAAATCACTTATAAAACCTCGTCCTGACGGACCACGGAGGGAGCGGTCGGTCGCCTTCACTCGGTTACAGGACGGCTAGATTCGCGTGCTCTTTGCTATTCTTGGCCGCTCCGCACCGGACGAGTCTTCGCCGAAACGACCTGTAGTGGTACCAACATTTCGACCATCCTCATTTGCAGATATATGTCCCTAGACACCGCAGCGGTGCGTTCCTAAACTGACTCACAACTCGGCCTACCCTTCTTCCACATTTTGTCCGGAATTCTATTATATTTTCTATTTATTAATATTCGATATCAATAGTTGATTTTATGACAAAGGGCGACGTAAGAAAAGAAATTGCTTCTAGAGTCTATGTTACGTGGGAATTACGGATAAATGTATCTGTGATTTTCTCTCACCAATAGCCGTTGCTGATTTGATATCGACGCTGATTATACTAACGTAGTTTCTTTTCCGGTACGTCGCTATCACGGTAAGATGTCATTTTGTTTTAATACTTGGAATATCTGCGATTTATGCAGAAATCCTTTAGTATTTCAGTACAATATGAATATTCGCGGATGGTACAGGATGTAACTATCCTTTAATTATATATATTTCAAAAATTATATCAAAGTAAACGAAAATGTTCTCTTTTGAACAGGTTACCCGGGACGTACACACAACATAAGACGACATGGTGAGTGCACAATAATAATTACCGATTTATCATTTTATTAGTGCAGATGCAATAATAAAGTTTGTCATATAATTGCGAACACCTTTACCATCGAATATCATTCTTACATTACTTAATTTTATGGTGTCGTACCATTTAACAATTCCTGATCAATTTTTCAATCGGATATAACCTATAAACCTTCTTTCGTCTGGTATATTATCTGACATAAATTTGTAAAACCACTCTAACTTCCCGAGAAGTATATGTGTATGATTAATAATAAGGACTATTACTTTGCAGCCACAAGAAATTAAAGAAATTAAGGACTTCCTTCTGAAGGCAAGAAGGAAAGATGCCAAGAGTATGTATTCATTGCTTATCCTCTCACTGGATCAAGAAACATTATGTACTCATCAACTTCCTCTTTATTACTAGCTGTCAAGATTAAGATGAACTCTGAGAATGTTAAGTTCAAGGTGCGTTGCTCAAGGTTTCTGTACACCCTTGTGATCACTGACAAAGAAAAGGCAGAAAAACTCAAGCAATCGTTACCACCAGGTATGATATTTGTTTAATTTGTTGTTACATTGACATTTTGGTGTAGGATTAGTGTATGTGTGTAATGTTTCAAAATGTTTTTAGGTCTGCAAGTGAAAGAAGTAAAGAGAAGTGAACGTATGTAAACAATACAATAAAATAATTTTTTAAATACAACCGATGGTATATTCACATTTATTAATTAAAAATAACTGTAATGCACAGACATTGTTCTTCTATGTTATGTTTCGTAAACTATGGTAGGCTAAGTTAGTGAAGGTAATCAACAAATATAACCAATATTTGTACGTAGGATGAGTACTATGCATTTTTATTCAACATCTCTAGAAATAATTTGTAGATGAGGAGATAGACAAGGGTGATTCAAGAATCTGCATCTTCTGCTATAAATGTTTTTATATAGGTTTTTTTGGTCAGGTGGTAAAACAAACATTAACTTGTATTCGTCATATGTATCATTACACACAGAAGCACTATTACATTTTGGTTGAGTATATCTGTTTTGATAAGGTTTTCGTCGCATTTGACATTTTGTTTCGTCATGATCCTTTTTTTGTCGTAGATGCCGTGAAAGTGAACAATATTTTCTTTGACACAATCGAGATTGTTGTTTCATATACATTGAGAAGAGCATGCCCAAATCATCATACATTTCAGCCATTTTTTGGTGATTTACATATTTGTTATTAACTTCATTTATGGTTTCCTTTGATTGTTTAGTTAATTTCGGTGTTTTGTTCTCTTTTAATGCATGAATGTTGCGATTGTGAACATATTGCTTTACATCGTATTTAATAGCTTTGACAGCTCGTGTTGCTTTCATCATTTTTATGTTGCTGTCGGAAAATGACTTTACTAAGCTTGCCTCATTTATGTGCAATTGTTTCGTTTGCGATCGCATCACATCTGATTTTGCCTTCGATCGGGACAGTGGTGTACCTGAATATCTATCTGCATCAAATGTCTGTAATCTGTGAAGTAAATTTAAGTCATTAAACAATCACAGAACAAGAAGGGTGCGGAAACTAGCAGTACGCATTAGAATACCTTTCAGTTGACCCATTTAGTTTAGGAGGTGCCACAGGCTCATGTTGTTGGCTTGTTAATAAAGGTATGTGTAGTTCCGATGGTAATTTATTTGTTGTATTTTGTACACTTTTCGTAAATTTTTGTAGGTCAATACAGAGTTTATTTTGGGATTTTGTAAAATTAGGCAAATACTCTTTTTCCTGATTGTGCATAAACTTAATTACATGACAAGTACGCAAAAAGGCGAATGATATTAACGTACCTGAGATGTCGAGTTTGGTACTTCACTGTGGTAATAACATACATTGTTCAATGACTTAGTTTGTCCATTTAATGTTGGTACGTTCAGCATACAAGTTTCCTTTTCCAATAATGATTGAGTCAACGAATAATCTTCGTCTTCTGAAGGTCTACACTTTAATTTTTGATACTTCTTGAACCTTGTTTTTAAACGTTATGTTAAATTGGTAGTCACAAGTATATTTCAATGCAAACCATACAGTTTGATGCAGAGATGCTGGCATGACCAAGCAATTAGAATCAGCAACAACAAGCTAAGGAGAACTGGAACGACCTGCCATATTCCGTGGATCCGACCAGCGTCTACACTTAAATCATCGTCTCGTTTCCTTCTGGTCTCTAAAGCAGCACGAAATGTTCCGTTGGGTATATCAGCGTTATAAAATGATTTTGCACGAGGAACATTTTTCAATATGAAATGTTGATTCTGATGTAATTTGCACATGTTAAGGTTGGTAAGTATTCTCATTTATACACATTTTCTAATCAACGAAGAGTCCGCCGCTATCTTCAGATAAAATATTGAATGCACGAATTTTTGGGTAATTGTAAATAAGTACACACCTATTATATAAATTTATTTATATTTTCAATGGTTCTTTCACGTTAGTCACCTTACATTTTCATTCACAAAACAATAAATGCACTTGTTTACGCTGTTCGTTACGTACACACTTTATCGGTAAAGTTTACATATCTTCACAATCCAGGTTCTGTGCATGTGTCGTATCTTTTCCTACTTTAATACTTATAATCTATTGTACGGCACAAACAAAGGCGGTATACATAAGAAAAATAAAATTTAACAGTAGCTCTTGCACGTGTATTTTACTGCAATGCAAGAATGCGTCTTGTTTTTGTAAGCACCACATAAACAATCATTTATCAAAAAAACTAAACTTAGAAATTACATATTTTCTTTTAAACTCAAAACCATTTTAACATCAAGTGATTAAAATATTAATATGCCGACAAATAACGAAATTATTCGCAATCGTTTAATTCCAAAATTATAACTCAATACATAATAACTCACGTTTTCGTGGACGTTCTCCTGCGTAAGTATTAGAGATGGGACGGACTTTTTCAGATGATATCTGCATTAATAACTGAATTTAACAGTCGTCATAACATATCAATACTGAAAATTATTCGGAAACCTCTTCTTCCATCTAATCTCTAATATGTACACAGTCGGACGTGGCAAAATTCTCAATAACACAATGAAATTATTTTCGAGGTCCAAGTCATACTTCAGGATCATCCTTCAAAGCAAACTGGATTCGTATTCTCTATCACCATCCATATTAGGGGTCCATCATTATAATTCTATAGGTTATTTATATAAAGGCTTACATCTACAATGATATCTTTTAACTTCTTTACTCATCGCATTCGTGATACGTTTGCCTGTAAACACAATCCGTTCATTAAGGTACAATTATTCGTATTATAAGTGTATTGCTAACGTACCTTTGTTTATCCATATTGCGTCGAGACAATCTCCTTCCCGTATCACGAGTTGCCAAGGTGTAACGTTTTGTATGCGCAGGGTTTGCACGAAGTTCCCGCATTTGAGTCATTTTTGCTTTCTCCAGTTTTTGCATAAATTTCGCGATAAGATCTGGACAATTCAAATTTTCTTCTGGTTCCCACGTGTCGTCGGCCGAAGAGAAACCTTTCCAGCGAATTAAAAATTCCCTGGTCTTGTTATTCTTGAAATGCACTTCTAAGATTCTTTCAACTTCAAACTCTTTCTGGTTTTCGGTATCGTCTTTTCTGTCCTCTTCGGTGTCGTCCTTAATATCTGAAAGTACATGATCCAACTGATCATTCACAAAGAATTCTATTTGTTTTATATTTTCACATGTGTCATTTTAAATCGATAGATTACCGTCACCGTCATCCGCATCCTTGCGAATACTATTCCGAGTTTTCTTCATTTTCTTATCCATTTTGGGAGTTTTTACCTTTCCTGTTTTCGCATTCTTCTCGGATTCGGATACATTCTCGTTATTTTCCGCATATTCGTCCAAAAACTCTTCTATTAGCTTCGCGCAATTCAAATCTTTTTCCTGTTCCCAGGTATCAGAATCCTCGCCGTAGCCTTTCCATCGTACGAGGAACTGTCGACGACCTTTCACATTGCGGTATCCGACGATTTTATCAACCTTAACAAAAAATGAAAGTAATCTTTTTATTTGAGAACTGCAAGACATAATCGAGTTTTGATTAAAATAATTACAATAATAAACTGTAAGTATGAACATTAATGGGTGCGTACTTTCCGAACGGCAATTAACATTTACGTTATTAGCGTGTGGACGAAGGCTATAGGAGATGTTTTATAATGTGGCCGCGTTGGATATCACTATCGTAGAGAAGGAGTGGGGACAAGTAGTAAGCGGGAGATAGGCCACAGGACGCTCTCTCAGCTTTGATATCCCCTAAATAGCAGTTCTCAGCATGGGTCACGGTAAAGCTATTGAAATTTTCAATCGTATCGTACGAGGCGTCTAAAGCTTCTTCACACACAATGACGATGACAACACGCCTACCTAGCATAGTAAGAGCAAAATATGTTTTTCTTCGCAGAATTCATTGGAGTGTTTGTCTACAATTCAATCGTAGGAGAAATAATTCAAGCCAAAAGCCGAGATGTAGTTCGATCATGCCACCCCACCCCCCGCGTGACTAACATTATTCATTTGCCAAAGCGCGCGCGCGATGTGGGAAGAACGCGATCAAAAACGGGAGGGGAAAGAGCAAAAGGGAAAAAAAAGACTAACGATGGTATATAAGTAGCCCGAGGTAACAACACAAACTTGTCTCCCTATAGTTCTTAGTGGTGGATGTGCATTTGGAATTCGCCGCGAGACGCGGTATGTGAAAATGGCGGGCAGAAGACACGCACACAACTGCAACGTACCTCATATTCATGCTCACTACTAGCATTAGCAGCGCCCGGCTTGCCTGGCGGAACGGACGCTTTCTGATCCTCCTTCTTGCGTCGTTTGTTCGGCGAGGGCTTCACAGCGTTCCCATTCTCCTTTTCTTCGGTCCCCTGTGCATCGTCAGTGTCCTCGTTCGTTCCTTCAACAGGTTCCTTCACTTTTAGCTTGAGGCTAGGCCGACCGCGAGAAGCTCGCTTCTTTGCCGGGCTTTTCTTCGCCTGAGACTCGTCCATCGTCTCCTTGGCATCACTATCAGTACCCTTCTTATTTTTCACATCACCGTCTGATGTATCGTTTCGCATGACGCCATTTTCTTCGGATTCACTGCCGGCTGTCTCGGACTTCCTACGTTTATTTTTCATACTGAGCCGACGCATTCTCGTCTCTAGGACACACGAATCAGCCACTGTCGAAGCTTCTCCTGCGCGATTACCCTCGGCTGTCCTGTGCGCCTGCTAAAATATTCGCGCACCGAAACGGTCAATTAATTTATCGATAGTGCAATTCCTTCGACACTGTACCCGCGTCTTTATATCTGCCCTCTCAAGTTTGGTAGTTCGTCAACTTCCACGCCGGCTGCGTATTTCTGATGTCTAAGAAGTTGCAGGCCGCGCTCCTGTAAACAACACCGAAGTGACGCTTGCAACGAACTGTAGAGCGGTGCATGATGGTTTCGTGTTGCGCACAACGTACTACCGCTAAAGTTCAACGGCCAATGAAAATCTGCCATCGAATCACGTGTTCAAGATGGTCATACTATGCTGTGCAAGAAAAAAGCAAGGAACGCGCGCAATTGCATAGGGGGTTGTATATAATTGCGCGGGATAAACGCATCCCGGACGCTACCTACAACTTCCAGCATCATGAATGAACGAAATAACGAACTGACAATTTCAGAATCACTTATAGTAATATATAAGAAACGTAACAACGCAATAATGAGGGTAAAACTGAAAGATGTTATTGTTTCACCTCACGGACCATACTTTACGTTACTTTTCCGCTATAATTGAATAGTTATACACTTAATGAACAATCAGTAACAGTATTTTAATTTACTGCAACGTAAAGTAACTTGGATTTTGAATGAATCCTAAGACACAGGTTAGAGGATAACGGGGATTTCTGTTTGAATAATCCGTTTAAGGTTAGCAAAACTGCTATTACCGTGTCTGCTTTGGGATTAATTTCTGACTATGGATTGTGCCCTTGTGTATTGTATTACATTCAATTTAGTGCGCGCAAGTTTCTTCGAAGTGACTCATGCGATAAGAATGGGACTTCCGACGATCCACAGTTGCGAACCTGATACAAATTTACTTCCAGTACTATAATGTTACAGTTAAGCGCTTTTTGCCATGCATTATTGAGATGATATATAATATCATCATCACATATAATATATTAGATGATATACGTATAATATGAGAATAAAACAAAATCAAAGGCATCACGTTCCGAGAAATCTAAAAGCTTCACTTAAAAGTAGACATGAATGTATAGCTTACTACGTTTGACAGTTAACGGTGAGACTTTACGTTTCCATGTTTTCTACCAACAGATAATGATCAAATACCGTATATAATGCCCTTAGTCTAATTATGCAACGGACGAGTACTCAACCGATTGTAGGTTAGTAACAATGTTCATCCTGTGAAGAAAACAACATGGCCGTCTGCTACTAGGATGTAAAATCGAATGAACAAAAATGATATTCCTCGTACAAGGTGCAATATATGTTTCCTTTAGCTATTGTTTTGCACCGTACACCACCTTTATCATGCAAAATACCTGCAAGGATAAGGGTAACTAATACAAGTTTCTACTGTTTTCTTCGTTCGATGAAGGCGAGTTCGATGGACACACACTAACCTTTATACCGGTTTTGTTTTCTATGATACTTATGATACACTTAAAAAGACAATATTATTATGCTTAAAACGTAGTAATGAAAACACTTAATAAAACCAAAAAATACCTGTAAATCTGATTAAGTGTAGTCGTGTGAAGAGCGCCCCGTCAATTGTCTTTTACAGTCCTTGTCGTGACATGTTCAAAACCGCCATATTGGATCATGTATGTAAATATGACACAAACACAATTATAAATCAGTTTTTCAGCAACACGGTGTACTTTTCAGTGCAACGTTGAGCCTATTAAGAATGTTATATTAGTTACAATGAAGTCTCACAATGACATATTATTAAATCACGTGAAACCTTGAATATCCTAGATAATCCATATTCCTATATACATACACGTAATGTAACTTACATAGGATACTTATCATTATTTAATTACAAAGTTAATGTTTCCATAACAATTGGAATTCCTGTGAAATAATCGTTAATTTCGATATCTACGTATAATGACAATATATACATGTACACAGGGTTTCGTTGCTTTGACGACCGGCTGTAGTTGAATCGTTTGTGAGCTACATCCGGGTGATACGCTCTATCAGTTTTATTGACTAGCTTTTCTTTTAGTAAATGTAGTTTATTTACTTCACTGTAAATTGTTACGATTAATTATGGCGAAAATGGTAACTACTTATGAAAAACCTCTGCCGCACATTGGTGAGTATACCTTATTACCCTTCTAGTTTAATCTTCCTACATCTTTAAATAATACAGGAGGGCAAAATTAAAGATTATAATTCACCGTACATTTTGCTGTTGGGGTAAACAAAATTGTTATATGTTTAAAGGTTTGGCGGATTGGTATGCTAAGCAATGGGAACTGCAACAAAGTGCAGACACCTTAATTTCCGATGCTTTCGAATTACGCAGTAAGGGAAGAGCAATTCGTAATGAAACGAGAGTAAAAACGGAATGGGATACCCGCATGAACGATACGCGTCTTGCAGACAGGTATTTACGGACACCTTCCACAATTTGCACAAATAATTGATCCTGTATATTTTAATTGAAAGGGTGACAGAATTGGAGAAATGGTCTGAGACATTTGACGGATTGCTACGGGCTTTGGTAGTCGAGATAACTTATTTAAAAGATGAGAAAGCTGAAGCGGAGAAAGAGATCGAAACTTTAAACTATCCATTGCAAGTGACTTCGCAATGTATATCAATGAGAGATTGTCGTAGAGGAACAGAGCTGACTTACGATGAAGGTGACACAGAATTAAAGAAAGAACTCTGTGTCATTGAAAATATCAAGAACTTGTTGACTGACAGGTAAATGATTATTAGAAGTGTTGATGCCTCTGTCGAATGCTGTACTTATTCTTTTTTGTATTAATAGGGTACAAGCTGCTTGGGAAAAACTTAATCGTTTGGAAGAAGTCAAATTTAAGATAAGCTTAGAGCTTGAGGATAAAATCGAAACAACTAAGATAGAAAATGAGAACCTCAACTTAGATCGTACTTGTGCAAATATTAGTTACAAAGTGAATGCATTGAGAACTCCAAAAAAGTAAGGATCATATGTAGTAGATGCAATTTATAATCAAGAACGTATTAAACATATTGGGTGTTTTATATACAGTTCTATATCTTACGAAGCTTGGCTAGAACATTGCCGTTACTCAAAACTTTTGGCCGACAACGAATTGAGCGATACATATAAATTCCGCGAAGCCTTGCATGTAGTGCGAGTACGTGCAAAGAATGACATTATGGCACAACAGGATTCAACAGACTTTACTCTGAGGAAAAGAATTTATCAAACTCAGAAAGCAAGAAATGAATTAGACTGGCAAAAACTCAAGGTGAGTGTCGAGAATAATTAAAAATTGAACCATTAGACAATAATACCAATTGGATCAAACAGGTACAACGGGAACTGGAAAATTTACAAAAAGAAATAGTTCGTTTGGAGAGTGCAGTTTTGGACAAAACAGATGCAATAAAATGCGCTGAGACACGGTTGGAAAATCGTACCTACCGGTCAGGATTCGAAATCTGCAAAGATGAAGTTGAGTTGGGATTGAAAGATGAAGTTCTACAAATTAAACAGACGAAAGAAGATTTGATGAAGATGTGCGAAAAGGCCAAGTATGTGCTAAACATGTTTGTCACTGACTTCTATTTGACTCGATCCTTGTATGATATAATCTCTGCTGGTTATAGAGCAACCTATAATGGATTAGAGGCGCTGCTTATAAGGATTGATAAGAATTTAGATGATAAGCAGCACTCACTGACGACAGATATTATGTGTCTTGACATGCGAGCACCGCTGAAAACCGGAGACAGAGCACGTTTACCGAATGAGACAGATCGTAACATCGTACTAACACGCATGGAAAAAGAAATTCCTCTTGAATCGTAAAAAATTCACAATAAAAATGTTACTTTATTGCCTCACCGTAGAAAACGCATATTAGAATATCATCCGGCCGGGTGTATGTGCAGACACGCACATATATATATATATTCAGCTAACTACACTGACACTGCGTTAATTGACTCAGGGTTGGCCTTAATTAAGCTGTATTCTGAAACGAACGAATCTGTCAGTGCAGGTTCTAATGTCTTCACTGCCCGTCTATGTAGGTCTCCAACTTTCTTTGGCTCCCCGTGTTTAATTTCAAATATAATATAATCCATCCAGACATCTGTACTAGTTTTTCCAAACTGTAATGTGGCCATTTCATGCGGGCGTCTTGCATGTTTCAAAGAAATTTCCGGTTGCATCAGCTCTAGAGCAGCCATTTTCTTATGCAGTTCAAGACAGGAAGGCGGTTGTAGACAGAGGTGATCGTAAATTTTACGAGCTGCTTGGATACCTGTGAATAATTGCGTAAAATAATGCGCAGGCTGAAGTTATTTAATATGGTATATTAGCAACGGGAATTACATACTTTTCGAAAGAACAATCCATTCGATATAGATGGGCTTTATGTCTTTAGATATGTTCGGATGTTCTAGCAGTGCAGCTTGGAAAACTTCTTCTGTTTTCTCAGGACACCTTGCTTGTACATGCAAAATTCTCATTCTCCATAGCGGTAACGCCTTTTCCCCGAGAATCTTTGTTGCCTGTAACGAGACCAAAAATTTAGTGGTGCTTTATAATGATTATACGTATTAGTAATGTTATGTTACCTTTGTGAACACAGTAGTAGCTTCTTCTTCTTGACCTATCATTAGAAGATAACGAAGTCTGGCGTGCCACAGGCTAATACTATTTGGAATGGTATCAGTTGCTGACGTAAGCACTTCATTTAACTTTTTTTGACTACTTTCATCTTTTTTGTCATTATTTAGCATACCAATCTACAAAGTAGGCGTGAACAATTTATTACTAACGATTTTGCAATGCTATTTTACCTCAATACTAACCCAATGTAAATAGTATTTTTCCTTTAACTTCTTAGCTTGATGTGCTTGTGCGAGCGCCGTTTTTAGTAATTTTCTCTTAAAATTTGGCAAGGACTTCCTCTCATGATTAATTTCTATCAGGCATTCTATATATAGAGACCACATTTCTTCTGTCTTAATTTTTTTAACAGCTGTTTGATAAACTTTATTACAGGCAGATAATCTGTCTCTTAATGAACTTTTCTCTGTGTTATCAATTTCCATTGGTGTATCAGATATAGTTGGTTGTACCAGTCCTTCTAACTCTCTCCTCGCCATGGTATCCCACATTATAGGTTCATGAGGATATTCTTCAATAATGTTACTACGAAGCATGTATAAAGTTAATTCAGCCTGTACATTTTTAGAATGCTAATATCTGTCTTACCTTACAATTTTGTTTTGAAGCATTTCTGTGTTATTGTATTGTTTTGTAATATTAAGTAACTCTATAATAAATTTAATATCCTTAATTCGCTTGAATGCTTGTTGGTATATAACAAAAGCTCTTTTTAGTCCTAATGGCATTTCACTTTCTTCTGTTGCCGGAGTAGAACTTTGTTCTCCATTCTCCGTACCCTGCTTCTTAGGCACGGTATCATCCAACTCTAATCTAAACAAGTACCATATATATAATATTGTTTCATAATATATATATAGAGCATGACTTCATTAAAAATATGGTCACAGATATTCTCATTGCTTTAATAATATTTAAGGTAGCAACTTCAAGAGATTAAATCTATGAAATCTCACTTGAAAGCATCTACAAATAGCAGTTGAGAGTCTGGATGAAAGTGTAAACCCCTTAGAAGATATTGGCGTGCAGTTTGTTTGTTGCCATTCTCTTCGATCTCCCAACGAGCAGCAATATGCCAACATTTTGGTTTATCTTGATGTACTTGTAACATTCTGCCTATCATACGACTGATGGAGCTATGAAATCTCTACAAATAGATGTTAAAGCATCTAAATGATAGATCTTCTTGAAATCTATGACAATAGATAAAATTTGAGTAACTCACAACATGTTTGCAAAATTTCATATAAGCTATCCAAAATCTAATATCATCTTGGAACCTTGCTATTGCTTCCTTATATAAACTGTTCATTTTATTTGCAATGGCAAAGTCAATATCAGACTTTTTTTGTGTAATTCCGTATTTCTGTGAAATTACGAAGTCTGTTAGTATGAGTACTTAACGCTTGGCTATCGGTTCCTGTAATTACTATAAAAATAATTTACTTCTCTCCGTTGTTTAACAAGCTTCAGAAGATCCATTTGATATTGTATGTACCTCAAAAAATCTTCCTTACATTTTGTCTGCCTTTGGATTTTATACTCGTATTCTTTCAATTTCTTGGCTATACCCCTGTAGTGTCATGTTAAAACAATCACATAAGTAGTAGGAAAACACTTGTGAACAGGGTCTGTTAACACAAGTTGTAACCTCAATACCGTACCGAATTTCAGTTTTATCGAACAATTTAATCCTCTCCATTTGTTCGAGTTGTGGGATCATATCCTCGCATCGCTTCTCCACGAATTCCGCCATGGCGATTTACTGTTTATAGATACGATTTAAGGCAAAACACGTTCAAATATTTTATAAAATATACTTTGAGGTTGAGTGGCGCGTGCACTCAAGCACAAACATTCAAAGACGTATAGGATGTCGATGAATTATGTCGTCCCTTTTGCCTCAACACACATAACTCTGACGGTAATAATCGAATGAAAACCATGAGCTGCTTTTCTATGGTGCTGCCATCTATACCAGAGTTCATTTTTTCTTCTAACCGCCACTGGCGCCACTGTCTAAGTTTTGCCAAAATCGACTGTTCGATATATCGATAGAATCGATAGTTTGTTCAAAACGGTTAGAACGAGGAAAGACAGTTCAATTTCGTCTGAGATTGTCGGCAAATCGGGTCCGTGATTTTTTCGTGAAAATCCAAGTAAAATCTTGAGAAATCGCATAACCAACATGAAAATACTGAAGCATGAGCCGCCTCGAACCTTTCGGTAATATAGAATTCCTCTTATGACATAAATTATAAGTCTAATGAATGTAACGCTAGTCACGGCTAATGCCAATCGGTGAGGGAAGCCGTTAATCGGCCATATTGGGATGCAATGAGGGGAGACGTTAGTTCATAATTTAGGCAATAATTATTTCCAAAGACATAACACACCGCGCTACTAGAGTATCTTGCTTGTTATGGGCGCTAGTATATTCGTGATAGCAGTATTAGAGGTAACGTTTATTGGGCATAGGTTTGTCAGCAATAATGTTGGAATGTCGTTAGTATGCGACAACAGATATTTTTTCGATATCATCATTTTTACTACATATTCTTAGACATTCATATCATTCGAGTAGGCATGTGATGAATATTATTACGTATAGCATAGGGAATAAATGAATATCATCATCTTTATTACATATTCTTAGACATTCATATCATTCGAGTGGGCATGTAACGAATATTATTACGTACAGCACAAGGAATAACCAAATATCATCATCTTTATTACATATACTTAGATATTCATATCATTCAAGTAGGCATGTGACGAATATTATTACGTGTAGCATAGGGAATAAATGTTTGATGACACCCGTTATGGCAATTATATAGATGATAGTCTAACATCTGAAAATACTAATTACAGAACAGGCTGTTGGTACGTGAAGATCGGCTACTGGACTCTTCCGAACGCTGATTGATGGCGCCACCAGTGTATTGCGGCGCAAACTAGTAGACGATTGACGACGCCATGCCGTCCATGATGGCTGAGACAGTTTTCGCGATTTCGAGTACGGTGCCGTAACTACGTGATCGCCTAATCGCGGATTTCAATAAACAGTGAGGGTCAACAGTGTGACAGGCTGATTCCACGAAGAATGACAGATAGCCCGGCGCCAGTTGTGAGTAATGACACTCCTTATTAATTGCGCTAGCGGGCAAGATGTGTGCCGCTCGCGATCTGTAGGTTACCTATGGAGACGATGCTCCGTTCGGAGATTATCGTCTGGGCTTGTCGACTGGGCAAATTGGCTTGTAGCAAGGAGATGAAATGCGAAAGGCCAGTCGTCCTTTTCAAAACTAGGTTGACCGCTTTCTGTGCTGAATTACTCAGGCGAATGCCTTCAACGGTCAGAGCGAGAGAGATACATGCGGTTCACGTTCGACATACTGCAATGCGCAAACGCAAATCGGAGGTTCGTTGTCCGTTCCCGATTGACGTCACTCCCTGACAACCGTTGTCACCTGTTCGCGGCTGACCCGGGTCTGACGTCACGTGGACCGATGACGTAAGAGAGCAGCATCATGTCCGTCTCAGCCTGTCCTGGATCCCCTCATTCTCTCAGAGTCTCTCTCGCTCTGGCTGTTTGCATTTACATATCCCAAATGATTACGTCAGTCGCGTTATGCTATGTGGAGATACAGAATGGAGTGCTGACTAGATAGCGCGACTGTTTGTTTTCTCAAATTCAACGTAGCTGTTTAGTTTGTAAATCATACGGTTCAACCGCGAATGCTGCGTTTGGGTCAATTGGTATTGGCGATAAGGGAATTAGGTAGAGGTAGTCTATGTTTGGAACGTGATTCGATTAAAGAGATAATACGGTGTTTTCTGGATACGAGTAATCAGTTGATTCGCACCGTGTTGACTGAAATTTTATAACAGACCATCCTCGACACGGTAGAATAATAATAGGCTTCGTTGTGCGGCATAACAAATTGCTGCAATTCTGTATGCTCCAGCTTAGTAACGATTATTGGCGTACATGCGCCAATAATGTTAACGAGACACTTCGTATTTCGTCGTTTACGAGGGCATCCAAGGTTCCCTTCCGTTATGGCCGCGCTACACTTCCCGCCCCTTATTGTTTTTTTTTTATGCGACGCTACTTTTTAATATATCGTGTTTCCACCCGTAACGATGCCATGTGGAATTACCGCGTCAATTACGATTGAAGTTGCGTGCAACAATATTCGGGCCCTGTCACTGGACTCTGCTAACGCTAACCTAACCCTTTCATTAACATTTTAACAGAATCTCTTACTACAAAACTCTTTACGTTCCGTGTTTATTTCTTCGGGGGCACCGCTGAAAAGGCCATGAAATCTAAATGACTCTGTCCGCTGTTCCTCTCGGAGAAGTTTTAGAGCTTGCGCTGTAAATACAAGCATTTTCGTATACTGCTAGAGTCATTCATACGTAGCGACAAGGGCTCTTCGGAAGTCGCTCGCACTGGGTCGCGCACAAATTTACTCTCGGTTATACTCGGGTGACATTAATTAAGCAAGCGTAATCTGACGTAAGCAAAACGCCGCCATCTTCAAATTTTATTCAGAACATGTGCTTCAGAAATCGTTTGGCCCCCTTTCCGCCAACGCCACAACTATAGCTTTACAACGGAGGACGCTCATATTGTTAGGAGTTTTAATCCGACATGGCTGGATGTTGGGCAATATCGTGGATTTTAAGCCGGTTTTAAAGTCTCCGGATAATGTAAACACCCTGTAGACGGCAATATGCCGTGTAGAGACAGCTTGCAGGGGCGTATCCATCGGGTCCTCTTAAGGCAATCGCGAGGAGGGTGGTCCGGGGGCGCGAGACGAGTCGAACGAGCTAGGGGCAATGCGTTTCATCATCGACGGTGGGCGAGCACGGTGTTCTGGCAAAATTACGGGCGACTTCCCATTGTTTGGACACCAGAAATTTATGGTTACAAGCTGCGCTCGCGGTCGTATTCCAATTCACGTGCCAAGATATTGATCTTAATTTGAATCTACTGGGCGGCGCCTTAATTCAGATCAATTGATCCGGCAATTAATTGGGGAGTAACGGCCGCTCGTATGCCACGAGGATAATAAGGGGGGAGGGGGCAATTACAGGGGTTGTCGAGGAGCGGGTCAGCTCGAGGAATAAACAATTTCCCATCGAGTCGCGAGCACGTGCTGCGTCTACGCTCCCGCGAATTCGTCTTCCCGCGATTATTGGCAAAATTCTGCACCCCCGTACACGCGCTAGGATCATTAAGTTAACATTTTCAGCTTTTCGCTATCACCTTCATAAATTCTCTGGTACAATAGTTCAGCGGTCATTCTTGAAGAATTGCATTTGATTTGTTGTCACGTCGTTTCGTACGGTGTTACGATCTGTCGCGGTGGTCAGTGATGGTCACAGCTTGACGGTATACTTAATCCGCCTTCTCTAATATTGATTAATTGTCGTTGCGGAACAACAGGTGGACGAAAGATTTTCTACGATCCCGTAAGAGTGAGAATTGTTCTGTAGGTTGAGCGGTCGTTCGTTTAATTAGGCTGTAGAAGTGAGCAAATTTTACAGTTTCCTGGAAAGCCATGCCGTGGTTTTTATCGTCGATTATTTTTTAACTCCTTCTTGCGGTTCTTGTTGTTACTATTGCTATACGGGAAGGGCACGGGGTGGAAAGTAATTTAAGCCCACCGTCGACGCATCCGGACGTTCTCTCGAATGACGGTGATTCAATTTTCACGACCGGTCGCAGGGATTCGCCGAGATGTTCGTTAATTTCGAGTTAATTGTCTAATTACCAGTGTACGAGTAGTATATTGCTTTCACCGAAGACGACAACATCTTCAGAATGAAGCAGAGTTAGGTATGCCAATGTCGGCACCACAGATGAGGATAAATCTATGCAATGCATTTTGTTGTTCCATCATTTCACGAATAGAGATGCCGTTACCACCTTCGTATTACATGCAACATGTAGTACGACAATACCACACCGCTAATTCTGGAAAGATTTTTATTTCATAATACCAATTCAACACTCACTTGTGTTTGAAAGTAGAGAGTAGTGGAAAGGCATTGATTTTATTTCATTTATTTTCTACTACTAACCAAAAATGTATTTACTCGCAGTTGTTTCATCTGTATCTTTCATTGAACTTCCATATTTTTGGCCATATGTTCGGTTAGTCCGATTTTAGACGATGTCGGAGTTTCAGTTTGTGAGACATAAATTCTTACAAGACGATGGGTCTATCTTTATCTCGTTTGCGTCTATAATTTCCTTTTCTGCTTCTTATAAGTAGGATATACATCATGCTTCCACAGCATTGAAGACGATACGATGCGCTCGTTATCTATTCTTTTCACGGAATATCGTAAAGTGAAAATTTGTCGGTCACGTACTATTCAGTTCTTACCAACATTCGATCTCAGGTTTAGGTTAGCATGAGATCCACGACTCAGTAATTTGTTTTGTACAACGCGTTCCCAAGGTAGCGAGAGCTAGATGTTGAATAGTGATCGCGTGGGCATTACCGCGAACTTTGCGCAGTCGGATTCCATTTGTCAATGAGCGTACCTCCCAAAGTGACTGGCCTACTGAAAGAAAGCGACCGGTGAAATGCGGTTTTGGAATTATCACTAACAAGCATAATAGGATACACTTAAACGAACCGTTTTCTATAACCATCGGTTTATTGGTTCCGACGAGCACACGCGTAAATAGAAAATGTTGAAGCGTAGCGACTAGGAGCTTGTTTGCGAATTGTGCGTGTAGATCAGGCGGTAGCAGATGGAAGAGTTACGAACGGCGATTCAGTTGGCACGCTCACTGCCTCGTCGCCACGTTGATATTTATGCGTCTGAGCGCGAACGGCGACTACGGTCCGTGGCGCGAATAATTTTTGTCAATCGCTGTTGTGCGGTGTTCGCAAATTGCACACTGCCGCTGCTCGACGTCTCACAAAAGTTAGGGGATGTTGCGCTGATTTTCCATGGTGCTTTCTGCTGGCAGCGTGCGACGATTTTTTCTTGAGTCGTGTTACATGACGGCAAGTTTCGTCCGTCCGAATATTGTACAAATCTTAGAAAGTTTGAGCGGAACAAAAATCGAGTTGTCCAACTTTGTCGGGTAATGGAAGAATCACGAGTCTCCGAAACTTCGGAGCAAGTAATATTTTGAGGTGACATTTAAATGCTTCTTGACTCTTCATTTGAGAATTTCAATTAGTAGCGACGAAGAAATCGCGTCGTTAAAGAAAATTGGATAGGAACCAGTTTGTCTCGTCTAATCGAAAATGTCGCGCAGCCGCTGGATTAGGAACTGTAGTTAGTTTACTTCAGTGAAAGATACGGAGGTTTCGTGTCGCCGTTAAGAGACAAATTGCGCGGCCAGATTAGACAAATGTTTCTGAACGACTGTGCAAGATTTCCGGTTTGTTCGAGAACCTGTTCGAAACCAGTTCGATTCCTGGTTTGACTGCGGCTGCAAGCATTTTTCAGCCGTGCTCTTGGTTACATCGACCTTTCAGCTGGCGCTACTAGATGTCGCCATGACATTAAAATCTAGCCATTTCGCGTAGCATTTAATAATAAACGACCGGCTATTTGTTTTGACAGACTGCATTTTACCCATTTGCCGCGAAGGCTAATGTATTCACATTGTAAACACGTTTGATTGAAAAGTTTCGAAAATAACGCTGGAAAACTACGTTTAAATTGTCTCGTGTGTAATAGTCCGATTGACAAACGCTCGTAGTATTCAGGCCGTGATATGAGCAGTAGTTAACGTGCGATATATCATAACGTTTTATCTGTGAATTTTTTCTCTGCCAGTTGCCTACAATGTTACAATCAATCAATGCTTCGCACTCAACGTTTCTCCTCGTAAACAATACCCTGCACCGCAACGCTCGTCTTGATAGTAATGTTTCCATCAGAGGTGAACAAAGTCCAACAAAATTATTACACGAGACGGATGTCTGTCTGGCAGAGTGTCCGTGGCCGACTTTTTCCGTCGGAGAATTTTGCCGTAGGAATCGCCGCGTCATTCGCAACAATGAACTCAATATACCCGTCTGAACGCCTTCAACTTTGTGTCTGCTGTAACGTTTTCGATCGTCATCGCTCTCAGGGAATCCAAAAAGGAAAAAGACCGTGGCAAATCAAGTCCGACAGCTCCGTCATGGAGCGGACAACTTTTCCTTCGATTGTGCAAGGAATGCGTATGCGTTTTAATAAATTGCCCATGTCAAGGGTAACACGCATAATATACGCGCGTCGATGGCAAACATGCGCGCTGGATAATCGGGTTAGGTAAAGGTAAAGGTCGTCCGATCCGGCTGGTATGTTCACGTGGTGACTGCGTGCGGCACGTGTGATAGCCAAGGATCATCCATTCCACGTGAAATTGGCCGATATAAATGCTCGTCCGTACGTTGCACGCGTTGCTTAGTTGCACAATCCACATCTCTCGCTTATTGAAATTTCGAAGCGGCACTTAAGTTGTCGCGCGAAATTGCCAACAAATCAGTCAATTGCAAATGACAGATGTTTATATTCGGGACGTTCGCTTTGATCGCAGTACAGTGTATGCTCCCCTCCGATTAAAGGCATTTGTAGACTCGGCACGTCAGACATAAATTCGGATTCGCCTATGTGATTAAATGTTACCGGTACACAACCGTCAGTCGAAACATATTCATCGTTTTTCTATTGACGCGCCGACATCTATGTCGCAGCACTCCTACATTCATTCGTATTAGTCAGGAATCCGTCTATTTTCCGTCGCGCTCGTTATTCTCCGTGGCAGGAAAACCGGAGATAAATCACACATGAGCGAGCGATCAACGGTCTAACATCAGCATTACGTAATTATGTTAAGTAATCCAAGCCCTACTTTTAACCGTTTCTTATCACGACGCTGGACGTACGTTGCATGCGTTTCCCGTTGGCGGTTTACACCGACAAGCGGCACGGCATTTGCATGCTCCATAGTTCCAGTCGTTCTGCGTAGTCATCGTTGGCCAGAGAGCACGGCACGATCTCCTTGCCGTTATTAGGTATACGCACGACATTCCGCGAGTGTCATCGTGCCGAGAATAGATTCAACGAGAGGCTGACATCATTCCGATGCGTAGTTCGC
Organism: Cryptocheilus praepositus; assembly: GCA_033815515.1. Lineage (NCBI taxonomy): Eukaryota > Metazoa > Arthropoda > Insecta > Hymenoptera > Pompilidae > Cryptocheilus > Cryptocheilus praepositus. Next base: position 958,529 of record JAWWQZ010000069.1, on the reverse strand, counting down.
TCCAAATCAACATTGTTGCTGCTTTTTGCCTAAGAACCTCGCGTCATTTTCATCCTCCGGTCTTCTCGGTATAACTTTCTACAATTTTTACATTTTTATCATTTGTCATGTCTGCGTTACTCTGAGAATGTCATGTTATTAGCCATTATTATGCGCCGCGGTTCTGTCGCCTGTGCAGTTGCGATATCATAATTCCTTCGATATCGGTAATAATTACCTCTCGTCCGCGTACCGTTAAGATCAAAGGCTGCGCAATATGTGCATTTTTATCTTTTTCTGCCGGTTAACTGGTGGGTATGGCGATTTGATCGATTTCAATTACATCTCAATCGATTGCGGACTGTGACGCGTTAAACTTGTTTTTCGACCTCTGACGAAGCATTTTTCACAGGACGGAAGGTAAACTGTATCGGTATCGACCCTTTCGTAGTCAATTTACCGGCGTGTTTCCTTTTCCAACTCGTAACGCATAACGCAATGGAACGGTCATGTAGTAATAATTTCACGACGCGAGAGAGTACGCAAGAGCGATGGGTTGCGGAATCTGACGTTCAAAGCTTATCGTTCATAGGACGCCACGTTTATTCGCCATCCACCGGGAATTAGAGTCGGTCGAAATCGCAATCACAGAATACCCAAGCAGACCGTTTTCTTCGTCTCGTTTCGCACTCATCGTCGAGTTTAATTTCGTTCGGAGTAGGACGACGCATCAAAGGACGCCGAAAATGTTCTCGCCTTATCGGGCCTGTTTTTCGGTACGATGCTCTCCTCGTTAACGTCCACCGCTCATTAGGACGTACGATGTTCCGGGACAGATGGAATCGCGACGAACCGTGGAGAAGTGTCCCGGTTTCGTGCGGACTGCAACTCGTGTCGACTCCTTTCCTCATCGTCATTTTTCCCTCTCTCTCTCGCTGTCTTTCTCCTCCCCTTTCGCTCAGTACCCGTTGCCTCCCTCGTCTTCCTTTTTCGGAGCGTCGATTAAACCCGTGAACGTAGCAAGATACGATAGCAACACCGATCTTTTTTTAAACACTGCACGCGTTCATTTTTGTTTTCGATTGACGCCGAAGCTAACAAATTAAGAGCGTACAAAGAATATGGGGTTAGCACAACTGAAGAATCCGAGTTATCAGACAAAATCACTGTTTATCTGAAGATAAGCTATCAAGGCTGACGCGACGTGAAAAGTGTTGGAAATGCTTTGGGAAACACTATACGCGTGTCCGTAATAGCACGCTATTCACTATTGAGAAATCGTATGAAACGTAGATACCAGAAGATATTACGTGCTTCCACAAAATAGTCTGTGTTTATTGCGATCGCGTCATCGGTTTCCACCCTCTGTCACGATGCTCAATATTGAGCCGTGGAATGCCGCGTGCCATACGCCTCCGCAAATCTGATGACGCTCCTTGCGCAATCGCCGATTGCGTTTCACATGATTCATACTCACGCATGCACACGCGCGCCAGCGTCATCGAGCTTCTCGAGAGCGGGGTCGTTGGGCAGGCCGATCGTGTCACGGGACAATTTCGTCGATGACTCCTCGATTACATTGCGCTTGCCTGGAATCTGGATACCGAAGGTGGACCGTATGGCGCAGTCATAAATTTGTCGGGGTAGTCAATTGAGATCAAACTGTCCATCTGCGTTCTTCTGTTTCATTCAGTTCCCTTGAATCATCGATATTATCTTTGCAGTGGCTCCTGCCACCACTGAATGGGTCTGTTTTTGTGGTAGCGCACGTCAGGCATTGTTCGAACGTTAGACCAAACTGCGTGATGGAAATGATTAGAGTTCCGGTGATTCCCGGTTTGTGTCGTTGTTTTTCTATCAGATGGCATCGTACCTACGTTTTCGTTTCCACAGTGTTGCGCAACACAGTTATGATACTAGAGCCAAATATGCATGTGGAAAGGAGGGAGATTTAGAAGTCTCAAGAAAACGTATACTAATTAATGAAGTATGATTTAATAAGCCATCGTGTAGAGGCGAAGGCGGGCACGTCGAGTGGAGAGTCGGCGTAGCGAATGACTCAGAAATCTTTCTTGTTTCCTTTCTCTCTCAGTCCTCTTTCTCTGGGTTGTACGTATTGCATCTGCATGTTAAGTTAGATTGGCTCTGAGAGAACTGAACCGTGAGCCACTGGGATACACGTGCTCTCTTCGTCTCGCGTATATCTCGAACCTCTCCATGATATCCAGCCCATTCACCCACACACAATATCTACAAACATGCGCGTACATACGTGTAAGTATGCGTTCCCAATGTGCACCAAGAATATGTGTGTCGATGGTATTTGCATATTTCAAATTATTTCGAGGAAGATGTTAAGTGGAACGTTGCCTTCTCTGTGCAATGAAGCGATCTGTCGTTTATCTTCGTCGCTTCTTTTCACAACCTTCATTCTTGTCTTCCACGTCCCGTTCTCCCGTTCACTCTTTAAGTGCGTCTCCGGTCATAAAAGGTTTCTAAGAATTTTCATAACATGATACGGACATTTTCCTTTAACAGTGTATGTGATCCATATACTAAGACTGTCAGTTGTCCCTTATAGCTTTGCCCAGCGGTACATTAGTTCAGACTTCCAAATTCTATTACGAAAATACCATATTTGTAACATTTGCATTTCTACCGAAGGGTCGAAGAATCGGCGAGTTTGCGTAAATACGACGATAAAATTGTTGGACTAGTGCCCACGCTAATATTCTACGCAGGAAAGAAGGGATTGGTCCCTGAAAATTGTGGGCTTTTGTCTACCCCTGTCCGCGTCTGTAGACGGTTGAAGGGATGGCAGATGTTCAGACGTTCTACGGAGATCCTCAAGACACGTAGGAGCGATGACGCAAAGCTAAGGCATTTTCGCAAAATTTTCTCCAAGTTCCGGGTGGCGAAGGTATTTGCGGACCAAATATCGAGGAAAATTTTGCGTAGGCTCCGCACCCCTCAATCGTCCCACTGCCGTCCCTCGTAAAGCCTCATTCGCATTCTCTCGCTTCGTTTCGTCTCTGCGCCTCGAGAAAATAAATAAAAATTTCACGGCGCACTCCTGACCGGGCGGCAGTGGCAGGCTTGCTACAGGAGGAGGGTTAGGCGACTTTATGTTTGCGAATTTTCACGCCCGCCACCCGGAGTCGTTATGGACTTGTCTGCACGACGAGTTCTTGTCAATCCACGTGTACGTGTTCCACGAACGGATGGTGCTTGCGAAACGACGCCGAAACTGGTTCACGTCAAGAATCAACGGCCAAAGACGACGACGTTGCCGAAACGGATAGATGCTTCGTCTTCTGCGCCGCATTTTGAGAGCTTTCGCCTCGTGCGAGGCTAAGGAAAATCGCTAGACGACGGATGCTCCCCCTCACCTGTCGCAGAGAACTCTTGGGTTTTCTTTGGAAGCGTACTCTTGCGTAAACAGCCGATACACTTTTCTCTCGCAACCGCCGTTCGCGCACTCCTCTTCGCACGTCATCGTTCCTATAAAAAGACAGCCATGCGACCTTTAAAAAAGAATCGCGGCGGGCGAGAATTAGGAAGAGTCGCAATTCGGTGTGTCGCCATTTCGCGGACCGCTTTACGTGACGTCCAATTCTGCTGACGGACTACATTGTCGCGTCGCATCGCGTCGCATCGCGTCGCGTTTCTGCAACACCGCGTCCTCCGACACGGGGACTAAATTACTGCGTCCGCGAAAACTGGATGAAAGTCCGACATGCACGTTCCGAAGACCTGTTTTACTGTGTCGTAAATAACGGCGTGGCGCCGCTATAATTCCTAATCATTTTGCCTAATGCATTTGGCGGTTTTATTGCTCTTGTCAGTCGTCACTCGTTTTGCGCAGTGAATCACGCTGCACTTACGTGACCGGTGTCATTTTCAGTCATTACAGAATCTTCTGCGTCACTTTAAAGTGCTCGGTCATCGTTGATGTTGAAAAGCAACGGAGCATGCGACGTTATTGGATTCGAGACTTTAGCTTCGTCGACGTTTCGACGTTTCAACTGCACGCAAATGAACTTTGCTAGAAGCTCTTTTTAATACCGTATACTTCCGCCCGCTAATATCCATGCGGTAAATCATAGATTATATCGTAGAGCGTGTACATTGTTTTCATTACCCCGCTCTGGTGGAAGTCTATTCTAGTGAAATCATAATGGCCATGCTTTCGCTTCTCCGTTATGTCGGTAGATGCGAAAAGATCCGGACGGAGTGTGTGTGCAAATGAATCATACGAAATCTGATACACTTTACTCAGAACAATGGCATATTATGTGAATAGCACTCTTCCACCGTAAAATCATTAACCTTTTCTTTGTTGGAAAAATATGCGTTGACCATCTGGGTCGGCCAAATCGGTTACGAAAAAATGTTTGTCATTATTAAAGTCTTTGTCGATAGTAGTCATTATAACGGAATATTTTTATTTTATTTCGTACATATATAGATTAATGATATAAATTCCTAAATTAGAGCTAGAGGAAAATTTATTGAATATTGTCCAAATAATTGCCCACCGACTAACGTTATAGTTATTATTAAACACCGCTCCACAGTATACGAAAAATTAGAGATATGAGAAAATTGACGGCGGTGATACGGTTTAACGACGCAATATTCATCTTTTTGCTCAACAAGTAACACTCGGCCAAGACGCTTGCTCGAAGTTCCGGAACTTCGCGCAAACGTCGATGGAGCCATGACGATTCGGGAACTGGACAATGTTGATGTCGTAATCAGAATTGACGAGGACAGCGTTGATCGAGGGCGATTGCAATTTGGCGGTGATATCCTCTTCCTGGAATTCGCCGGTTATCGGATTCATGTACGCGCAACGTGTTTTCGCCAGTACGCAGGCGGTCGTGTTCACAAACAATTGCGCCAGCTGGACGTCCGTTCGGTTGAAGCTCGGAAACATTCGAATGGCCTCGCCCACGCACACCCTGAGCTATAGGAAACAGTTATTCACGTGGAAAAAACAGTGATAACGAATTTTCGACGATTCGCCGTCGCGCTTCGTTGCTCTCATTCGTGGAACAAGCTTTTGACTAAATTCGGCACATGCCGCAAAGCATATTAGTTGGACTATAACGTAAGAAGATGAATATCAGTTCTATGTACAGAAGTTGTTTGGGGGATCGGCATGTGCGCTTAGTCAGAAAAAGAAAAGTTGTGGTTCCGCTGTGGGTGGCGACGGAAGAATACTCCTACAGTATTCTCTGCTTGCCGTAGAAGTCGACTAATAGAGGCTTGTTCGTTGTCGTAGTAGTTAATGACGCAACAGAGATGCGTAAAGGTATTCGAATAGTATGTACAAAAATGGTCAATTTACAAAGCTCCTTCGTGATTGTGCTTTAACGGGATCTCCGAAGCGTAGGTTCCGCACCAGGTCGCACTGTGTTCCCTTCTGTATCTAGTTCCTTGATAATGCAAATACCTCTTATAATTCGACCAAATATTCTTACATTTGATGATCTTCTCCGAGGCGATGTAAAAGCGATTAAGCCGGATCGCCTCGTTGGTAGTCTGCGTAACGCGTCCTGTATAGCATATTTACATAATTTATATACAATCGGTTATGTACAATAGGATTTGTAACAAAATGCCTCTCCTCGTTAAAAAATTAATTGTGATATCAAACTATGGATATTTACATTATCTTCATGCTGTACTGTATCGATATATAACAGCGTGCTGTCAGGGGTGCGTATAAGGAAACGGTTTAGTTTAATGTAATCGTAAATCCCCGCAATTCGCAACCCCCCTAATGAAAGTACATCAAGCAATATAACAAATCTACGTTACCAGAGTATTCTTGTTCACTTGTCGAATGCATTCGAGGAAGGTGCAATATACCGTTACTGCACTAACCCTATTATTCAGCACTTTGGTAGCGTTCTGTCGGGAGGGCAGTATTAATGAATCGAACTTATCACTTATGACAGCTAGTTAACACTCACACTTAAGTAGGTTGCGCAGTGACCGTAGTCGGTGCCTAGGAGATAATCGTCAGCACAAGCGGATAACGAAAGTAACATGGGAAATCCTGTGGGCTGTGAGCTTGCTCGATAAAAACAGCCATAGCAGGCGTCTCGGAGTATCGCTGTTTCCTGTGATTCGTTGCACAGCTGATTCAGTAACTCGGGGGTCCTCACACTAAGGTCCAAAAATGTATTCACAACACGTGTCGACGTTTTTGAACTGATGTTTCGTTAAAATATTTGAAAGAGATGTACTATTTGATCGCTGCGAAGGATCCGAAAAGCTTGCTGAGGCTCTGCTGCATCAGAGGCTCAGTGCTTTGGACGCTGAATGTCAAAGCCAATGTTAGAACGACGAGACCACTGGGTGTCCCTGCCATCATTGGATGGAAACGCTTTTGTCACTTCGCTCAAATCAGAACTCACTTCCAGTTTTATACCGCGATCGGAATCTTTGATAGCGGGCCAGGGATGTGGTAATAGTTGGGCATTCATAATTCAAAGCACGCATGTCGCTCACTGACACAACGAATAACCACACGCTCTTCTCGACGCACTCACATTATTAGTTCTTTTAAATTTCTTACTTTTTTTAACTTTAATCTTTTTTTGCACGATCAAAGTTCGATCCCATCGAAGTGTTAGATATCCGCATAATTTTCTAGTAGATCAGCCATTTGTATGTTATCAGTTCATCATCATCACGCTCTTTACTACCGATAATCCCGAAATTTGATAGCATCCTCCGCTGAATAGGGAGATAAAGTGAACCGTCTCCCGGGCCGCGCGATCCTATAGAAAATGTTCTCTAGACATTTCAACCAGACAGCAAACGTGTTATCATAAAGTTCATCTCGAGGGTACCGACACAACGTACATCCCTGTCGTTCACAGAAGGCACCGCAAAAGTGTAACGATCCTCTCGTTTACAATGTTTGGCCGCGTGCACGTGTGCGTGACAGGTCGTTGGGCTCCCGAGTTTTGTTTCGCGAAAATGGACCGTAAATAGGAGATCTGGGACGTGGAGACGCCTCCGTGCCAACGGATGGCTCGATTTTGCGGGAGGAACTCTAAGCTCGTGAATGCGGTGTCGCGGCTGCGACCAGTTTCAGATGAAATCTGTCCGGTTTCATTATCACGACCCGTGTGGGAATCGTCCGCCACGCTGACCTGAAAATTTGCATGCGGCCGCGCGTATCCATTTAAACTATTCCCTGTTTTCTCAAAGAAGATATCAGATTTTGCGAACTTTTCCCAATGCTAAATGCGCCTTATCTATCCCGCGTTCTGTGCACAATTTCCATGAGTATCCTACGGCGGAGCGTAAATTACGAGGCAACGTCCGGGCAAAACGTGGCTCCGGGTTTCTATAAACAGTATTTTAATGGCAGTCAGTTAAAGGCATACTTAAGAGCGGCTCCCCTGCGTACGATCACGCACGAACGCACGGTATGGTACGCACAATTACGCGCACACAAGGCAAACGGGCGCACAGAAGGTGCAGCACGAGGAACCGCGCCGCGACGGTCGCGGACTCTTTTGCGGCGACGAAGACGCGGCGTTGTGCTTTTCCGGCGACACGCGACATGGCGTGCGAGGACATTGAGCCGTTTATTTATTTTTCCGGCCGAGGCTTCGCGTATGCCGCGTGTTTCGTACGCTGCGCCCAACGATCAGGGCAAATAGTTCTTTTCTAAGCGGGGGCAGCTTCCGGCCGGAAGCTTGGACATGCGCGCCGCGAGGATCGAAAATAACTTTGTTGCTTAAGTGTGTACGGACGACAGCGAGCGCCGTGAAACACCAGATGCGCTTGACGGATAACATTGTACGCGTTCGGACCGCGTTTTGCGCTGAACACGTTGCAATTTCGTCCGGGTTGCATGTCACGCGAATGTTGTTTGTTTTCAAGGTAATTGGCAGGTATGACCAGCGCGCGTGCCTTCTGTGTCGTTGTTTTCATCCGTGGTCGCTTCTCCGCGATTCTTTCCGGAGACGTCAGACACGTCTTTAAGTCCGAACGCGTACTTCCGACCGCGCAATCCTGCGACATCTGTGCTAACAGCTCATACACTTCGCCGACCGTTTGTTTGTTCCCAAAATTACTTTAAAATATAATATTTCTTCTTCCAAATTGCCTTCATTATTGTCACATGTGACGGGTTCAGTACACGGTCCTGCAAAATGTGTGACACTTTTTGAAGTTTGCTGTCGGAATTTCCGTACTCCAACGTGCCGACTACATTTTTTCCAACATTTTCCCGCAACGTCCGGCGCATCGTTACATGGAGACGGCAAAGTTTCGTTGAATTTATGAAACTCTCTTTCGCCGGCGACGTTTATAGGCGTACTTAGTTGCTTGAATTAGAAGTATTATTGCGGTACACATGTCGTAGGGAAACTGATATTCCTGCGTTGGGACTCGGATGAAACTACGTACGACCGTATATCAACGCATGCCGACTTTAAATTCCACCTCGCATCGTTCAGCTATTTGCAGCGAAAGCGCTAATAGATTTCATCTCTTTGCATCAAATCCCTGCAAAAATTAGACCATTCTCGCTTGATCCCACACCGAAGTGACATTAAAAATTAACCGGGGGGTAGGGTTTTGCGCCGATTTCGACTGCGGACGACGAAACTGGGCCACCGTATGCTCTCGAGAGGCGACACACGCGGCTCAGCTATTTATGTGCCAGACAGACAGGAGAGAGAGAGAAATATGCGAAACTGAAAGGGCGAGAAAGGGACGGAGGAAAAGACGAGCGAGAAAACGTATCAAAGCGAAGCGCGACTTGAGAGGCGCCAATGCAACCCCTGGAACCAGAATTAGAATGACTCATGACATTATTTGGATTTATGTAATCTGAGAAATTTGACGCGGCCGTTTGTCGGTGACGTCGACGGGGACTGCGTCACCGACCCCGCATGGCTTGCCATTGGTTCTACAAGCAGAGCTCAGGGATCATGGTGTCACGTTGCATATCGAGTTCTGCGAGTATGCTTCGTGATTGTCTCGCTTTGCCGCGGCGGATCTTCCTACCGTTGAATACACTCGCAAACAAAATCTTTAACGCATTGGTTTACAAGTCAAATTTAATAATACCATCTTTCATCATGCATAATATAAATATTTGTACAATCTTTCATCACGCAAGAATACAAGCCCGTCAGAAGAGTTTTACACTTTGACCCCATTTTCAGGCTCGTTTTGCACATTTTTTCTACACATTTTTAGCTCTATCTCCGAAACTATTGCGAATTTCGAGGTGCGCCTTGCATTTTCCGAGTCATTTTTGACCCCCTTTGATATGTTAAAAGGGCAGTAAAATCGGTGACCCATCATTTTTTGGCAAAAATGGCAAGGGGTATACCGTAAGATTTTCGCGATTTCTTCAAGGCCCTGTCCCGTCTAAACTAGTGAACGAAACTTATAAGTAATACAGGTTTTCTTAAAGCTCTTTGGACACACTTTGACGTGGGACTAATCGCGACCAGCAATTCTGAAAAAAATTTTTTTACACTTTCTTAAAATCGTCATATCTCGGAAACTATGAAGAGTTCAGCGCGCGGAAAGTGATCTATCTTCAGGGCAAATTACCCTCTATCGAAAGGTATCGGTCCGAAACAAAAAAAAAATTTGACATTTTTCGCCTATTTTAGCCCATTTTCAGCTCATTTTTCGCCATTTTCCATTTATTTTTGCTCATAACTCGTGAACTATTGCGCATCTTGCGGCGCGGTTTGCGTTTTTTTGAACCTCTTTCGACCCTCTTTCATGTCATATAGGTGAGCAAGTCGAATGAATTACCTTCAGGTAATGATTGTAAAAAAACTCGTCTTTTTCTCGCGTTTTTTCTCGATTTTTTAACCTATTATCTGCCATATCTCGGAAACTATTACAAATTTTTGAACACGGCTACGATTTTTCTAATTCCGTTTGCACCCCTTTTAATTTGGCACAATTACAAGTCGGTCGGTAGGGTTGTAATTTTTGAGCAGCGAGAGCGGATGGTACTCTACATTCAGCTTTCAACTTCTAAGTGTTTTCAGGGATTATTGGCAAACGTGTATTTATTTTATAATATGACAATGGTAGAATGTATAAAAATGTATCGATTGTTTCAATTTGTATTGTTCTTAGATGTAAGTTTTCATATATTTATATCGCAGCCATTTAATATATTACTTGTGTCAATCGTTTGCGCCAGTCGCAGTTATGAGTTTATAGTCTATGCTGATGGGTCACGTTAGACGCATAAATGCGTCAATCATTCGCGAAGGATTAACGAGACAATCGATATATCGACGAGACCATTAAGACGACCCACAGAGACTCGAAATGGTTGCCTCTTGCTCGATATTTCTCGTAAAGATCGACACGAAGCGATCCTTAAGGCTGAATGTACGTGAATGGACGGCTCTTTGCAGGGAGGCCTTTCGTTCTCCGGGGGCTAATCTAATTACGTTGCCTCAAAGAAATTTACGCGTCGGATCGCGCGCAACCGGCGACAGCTGCATTTTCTCCCCAATTTCTTTCCCCAACGCTCTTTGAGCTCTTCCTTTCGTTCGCTTACGTTCACAGTCCAATTAAACGAGCATGATGACCCGCTCTTTGAGGCCTTTTTCGCGATGACAGCTGCATTTCGTTGTCAATCAGTGCTCTTCCGTAACTCTTGCGCCGGCCGCTTAATTAAGCGTGCGGTAACTCAATTCCGAATGGCGGCACTTTTTTCCCCAGTCCGCGGATGTAACGAGGTAACTCAATTTTAAGAAGTCACCGCGCCGGTTCCGGTTTGCAAAAGCAACTTTGATGTTTCACGTGTTAAGCAGACGTTCATGTATCAAAGACGCTTTTTAAGGCTTAGCGCTGAGCAGAGAGGAATATCAGTTGCGCGATGTCGAACACTTGACGGTCCACGCTTCGGTTCGGGTTTGATGACGGTTCCGTATTGTGCTGTAGAACACGAAATAATGATTGCGGACGGAATAAGTGCTTCTGCTCAATTAGTTAACTTCTTCGTCAATGTGATTCGGTGGAGGAAAAGCAAGATTTATATAGGGAGGGTGCAAAGCTAGGGTGACAACGTTATGAAGATTCAAAGAAACGCCAAACAAATTACTTCCTGATAAAATTTCGTAGATGAGGGCGATACCTTTTCGTATCCCGCGGTATCTTTAATTGCGGCGCCGTTCCACTTCCTTCGTACGCATTTAGGGTCGGCATTGCCAGCAGGAGGGAAGAGTATCTCCATTGGATACTTTCCAATTACAAGGACAAGATTTCACAAGTCCGTGGATCCGTCAGTAATCCCCCACGAAGGCGTTCTTTATCGAATTAGGTTCCGCAGCGAGAGTCCAAATGACCCGGGGTAGTCCGCGTATAGTTCTGATTAAGATTCTTAATTGCTCGTTTCTACTGGTAGAAAAGGCGAAAAGGGACAGGTGGAAAATTATGACGGTAGGAGAGAAATTGTATCGAGGGTTCGTGGGGACTGGTTTTCGCGTCGGGGCGAAATTAGGAGGTGCATAATTGAGGGAGAAACAATCTCGTTGAAGAAACAGAGCAGCGATCAGGAGCTGACGCGCCGAATAAATTTAGTTGGTTTATCCACAAAGAGAGGGAGAGTGGGATCCGGGAAAGAGGGGAAGAGGGAAAGCGGACCGAGTAAACTGCGTTATTCGATGCTAGAAAGGATGCTAATTATTCGCTACGATAAAGGCATTGTACATAGACGAGCGCTCCTCGACACTTTAATTCGTTTCACTATACGCTGCGCGACGATCGCGTGCGTATAAATACTCGTATTTGACGTTGCCTAATAATATGCTCTTCGCTAGGAAGATACGTCGCAATCGCTAAGAAAATTGTCGCAACAAAGTCACGTACGTCGGGCGTGGAAAAGAAGTGGATGCGTCGCGAAGCGGAGCAAATGCACGAGGAGTCGATAAAGACGCGCGTTATTAAGGCGGCCATTTTAAACGCTTTCATCGACTCGAAGCGATCCGTCCAATAACTTTAATGAATGCATTCGTATCGGTTCCCCGGTCAGCCGCTGGGTTTTCGTTTTTCGTGAGAACATCGCTCATCCCGTCCATTAAAGTACAATTTATCGCGCGTTCACTTGTCATGATCGATCGTCGGAGATCATTAGCCTCGTCAGTTTCGATGTTTTTAAGATTCGTTCCGCCATACAGAAAATTCCTCTTCCGTCGATCTCTCGCCGTCTTCTTTCCCGTCTTCTTCCCTGTCTTCCCGCCCGTCTCCTGGCCCGTCCTCTTGTTCGCGTCTCTCTTTGTGCAGAAGGCCCGCCACCTTTTACCCCCTTCCCACGGGCTGCTTTCGGCAATCGTGAGGAGCGACGTCTCAATTATTTTCCTTCCCCACGGGCCTTTCTCTCTCGGCTCCTTTCTGCTCGCCTGATAAGTGCATTAGTTGAACCCGGAAATTGGTCGACATCCCGCGGTGTGTACGTACATTAACCCCACCATTTGGGTCCCGTCGTTTCAGCCGCGAGGAGGACTCCGCCGTCGAAAAGGAAAAATAAGGACGGAGAAAGAAGCACGGCGCGCCGCGCCGCGCGTTCCGAGTAAAAGGAAGCTCACGTGCGCGCGAGTTCTGTATCAACAGATTTCAGGCCACATACACAGGCGTACGCGCCGTGACGTGCCCCTTCCGCTCTCTCGTGAAAAGCTTTTAGTCGCCGCGGCATACATTGTCGAATGTGTCTCGTGTCAAATCGACGTCGGAAATTAACGTGGCGAAACAAGACTGTGGGAAACGGGCTAAAATGAAGAGCGCTCCTTTTTTCATCGCTGCGCTCCCCGACCGCGCTCCGCCTTTCATCGAGCTTTACGTACTATTTCATCCTCACCCTTTGTCAGTACGCACACGCGATAATCCGGCTCCGAATACGGCGCGTAATCGTATCACGGCGAAATGCCCCCGAGATAATTAGTGCCGGAGGAAAATAATCGTATCGCACGGAGTTACGGTGGCGAAAGAGTTAACGAGGTAACGGCGCGCGGCGCTCATTGTGCGCGATAATGCGATTCGCACGTATGAGAGTGTCGGGGCACGTTCCCTTCTTCGTGCGTACGACATACGCGCACGGATCGTTAGGCTTTTCGGGAGGGTGCGCTCGCCCTCCTCTCCTCCACGCATCGATAAGTATTATAAGAAATTGACGCGGTGCAACGTAGTCTCGACTGATAAACATCAGTTGGCCACGCAAAAGGAGCCGACCTATCGCTCCCAGGGGCGTAATCCCGCCCGTCTATTATCATTATCCCCGACAGATATTTTCATTGATATCGCGTCTCTTTCGTGCCGTGCGTGTCCAGAGCGCGAGTGGCACACGCGAGATGCGTAGCCAGCCGGAAAGCGAGCATGCTGCCGCGTTACGTCGTTTCACCGCTAGGCAAAACGACGTAACGGCGCGAACATTTTACCGCCACATTCGCTCCCTCTCTCTCTCTTTCCGCCCCCAAACACAAGCCTCGTAAATTACGCGCTTCGTACGTTTTCATTCTACGAGCTGCTGTTATGCACGGACGTTGCGCGATCTGACGTCGTCGTCGTAAAAAATCGCCCGTATATTTCTCGAGCGCGAGCGTCCACCGCACTTTGGCGACCGTAAACGAGGCGATGAAGCGCGCGCGCGCCGCTCAGAGACCTGCTTTTTCGAGGAACTTTCGCGTTGTTAACGTGTCGCCCGGTCACACGGTTTCGTGTCGTGATCGACGCGCGCTCCGTCGCTCAATTCTTATACTACGAATCGCGTGTCACTTATATCCGGGCCGGGCCTGTCAGCCTTAATTATTCCGCTGAGCGGTTCCGTTTTTCGCAGATGAGAGATATCGATGCGTAATTAACGTCGTTGAGCCTCGGGGGAACCGGAGATTTCGAGCGTTGCCGATTTAATTGACTTACGTTACCGTTTTACATTTTCCATTTCTGCTACATTATTCGACAGTGGTTTGACGACGCCATCGGGACGCGTACGCGCGGTCAGTCTGCAATTTTCCTCGCAGCGTAGGACATTCGCGGCGCACGCTAAGTTCTCAAAACTGCGTTGCCCCAACGCAAATCGCCGTTGAGTGGCAACGGGGAAAGAGGGTGTCGCGACACTTTCAAGAAGCTGAATTACGCTCGTTAATTTTAACGATTCCATCGAAACGCTCGTGACGGTATGTTCGCCCACGCGCACATCTCTCGTCCGTGTTCCAACGTTCCGACGCCACTCTCGTTTCACCTCATTTTCGCCCCGCGCCTCATTCTCCCACGTTGCGTTTCGCATTCTCGTTCTATACCCTCATAATATTTCATCGTCGAAAGGAAGAACATTCTTCGGTAGCCCGTGTGCGCGTGGCAATTTGCGTGTCTGCTGCTCGGACGGTCTTCGATATCTCCTTCGACTCCTTCTTTTTACGATCGGAGGATTACGTCTGGCCATGATTCTTCTCCACACATTTGGAGGCCATTCGAACACAGCGCTCGTATAATTTTCCGACTCGCCCGATCGGAAGATTAGATCGTTTCGGCCCTCTTGATATCGAGTGCCGTGCACTTCCGTGTACCGAGCGCCACTTTCGAACGATGACTTGTAAAAGTAACCCGGTAATGTCTTCACCCCACGCCCATAACTCATCCTTTTTCGTAGCGCGCGGACAGCGAGTTCTGATTCCGATATGACGAAACTCGCTCCCGGGCTCGTCGCGTGACAAAGCCGGATACCATTTCCATTCATACGCGCTCGATGCAAAAAAAGAGACAACGCTCCCTTTCGTCACGGTAAATTTCCATCCTTTTTTCTTCTCCTCGACCCTTCCGTCCCGGCCGAGCAACAATTCGCACGCGAACGAACCCTCTCCTCTCCTCTGACTCTCGTGCTATGACTCGCCTACACTTATGCCCGGAAGAGAAACTCTCTCCAAGGTGACTAAGGCGAAAGTGTGTTTACGCTGGCTCGCTGTGCATCAGCTGCCACCGATTCTCGATGGGGTCAGACCCCAAAAATTCGCTTTAAAAGTTTACAGGGTGCCGCAGGAATTTATCGGGGGCGCCTCTCGAGTGCTCTTAACGAAATTAAAGCTGCTCAGGGCCGTGCGAAGCCGCAAAGGGGGATCGTATTCTGTGAAAAATGCATCGGCCAAAGAATTTGGATAGAACCTTTCGTCGCTCGTGTTTCACGTTTTCATTTCCGTTCGGGGTTGAAAATCAAGTCAAAACTTCGACACTTGTTTCTTCAATTTTATTTGCTGTTCGGCTGCGGTGCTTGTATCAGATAAATAACTTTCTACGGGGAACACACACAAACGTAACATATACTTTAGTTGTTTTTTTTTGCCAGAAATCGTCGATAGGTGATAATAGCTCCCGTCTGAAGGTATAGGTTAGCGAATACGTGAACTCGTATATCAATCGGCAGCCCATTCTCGACATTTTATACGAACACAATCCGAAATACATGCAGCTGTATAGAAAGCCGAATAGGTATGGATGGATATACACTTGTATTGGGCTATTTTCAGGATATGGACCTTTCCATTTACCATACACAACCCCTTGGAAAAACGATACCCGAAATCGCGGTCCTGTGACCCCCAGATTCCATTGTTACGGTTACTGTTATGGTCTCGAAGATCCATCCACCGAGGATGGAGTGCTATTCTACTTTATTCCACTTTCAGTTGCACTCTCACTTTCGCACGAGTCGTTGAGGATATTTCGTTCCAGCGACAGACTCTCTCCTTCTTCCTCAGGTTCTCTCTCTCCCTCGTTTCGTTTCGTAGCGCTTTTCCTCTTCTGATTTTCCAAGGTTCAGATAGATCGTGTTTACCTTCTTTATGCGTTTGTAGACCCCCTTAATTCCTTCGCTCACTTTTCCTTTCGCTTCCCTGCGAGATTCGTCGTCAGATTGGAGGAACTCCTGGAGCCGTGGAGAAGGAGCTTACGGAAACGGAAACGCAATTATTGTCTCTTCATAACGTATTCAGTTTAATTCTACGTATTTGGTATTCTAGAATTTCCATGTAAAGAGATTATTTTGCGAGTGATACTTTATTAATATAATGCGACTCGACGAAGGCAGCGTCAGAATTGTTTTTGTTCATCAATAGTTGCTTTTCTTTACGGCTAACTCGGTTGT
This sequence comes from Cryptocheilus praepositus, assembly GCA_033815515.1. Classification (NCBI taxonomy): domain Eukaryota; kingdom Metazoa; phylum Arthropoda; class Insecta; order Hymenoptera; family Pompilidae; genus Cryptocheilus; species Cryptocheilus praepositus. Next base: position 942,400 of record JAWWQZ010000069.1, on the reverse strand, counting down.
CGGAGAGCATGTCAGAAACGTAAACGTTACTTTGCAATCCGCTCGTTTCCTATCCACGCGTTCTTTGTACCTTTCTCTCTCCCTCTCTCGGTTTCTGCCTCGTTCCTTTGGCTTCTGAGGGTCGAGATGTCCCTGGACATTAATAATGCACCGGGGATACAACGCGCCGTAATGTAATACGATAAATAATAACGCGGTGCTTTGCGTGGAGGACGATGCTGAGAATGTATAGGGAGGTTCAGGTCTGAATGTCTGCGGTAACAGCCACCTAGAACGTTATTCCCATCGAAATTCTGGATTAGACGTAGCACAGCTACATTAATAACGGTCTTCCGATGTAGTTTGTATACGTAACGATTAAAGGCGTTCGCTCCCTGAAAACGTTGAACCGGCTAAAAATGATAATCCAACCTGAAGTTCGCGAGTCTACTTAGGCCACGCGATTTTGCGGTCTAACAAATGCATATCTTTCATCTTTTCTGCGTGAGCCGGAGTCCCTGATTAATAATCGAGCTACTCGCAATTTTGCCGATAAGGAGTGGATCGCGTAGAAGGGAGTTATCTGTACTTCCTGCTGCGAAACAGCGGTTCTTAACTCGTACGCATACAGGAGGCCACCCTAAAACGTTCAGTGCACCCTACTGTCAAGGAACAAGAATGTAGAATATGTTGCGTTACTTTCGCTATCGCCAGAACTTTATGGCGAGCGATGAAATGAAAATACGACAATGTAAATTTGGCTGATCCCGCTACGAAATCTTATTCCACTCGCATCTCACTCCAGAGAGGGATTTGTCTCACACGAAATCCTTTCCTCAAGTTTATACGGTGTCTTCCGAGATCTCGGAAGTTTGAAAGCGTAGAACGATCAACGTGTGCCGGTCTCCGTGACTAAATGAAGAAGTAATCGACTCACGTTAGAATCGCGAAATACAAGACGTCTTACGGGATCTCGTGCTAAGAACCCCTGGCGTGGAAAAAGGATACTTAGGAACAAATCGCACGGGGAACGCGATACCGGGCAAAGTGAAACCGACACCCCCTTCTCACTTTTTCGTGATTCGCGCACGTGCATCGAAGTAGACGCACACGACACGCAGGTGTAACCGCCTGCACTCTCTCCCCTGTTCCACCCCTTGGGCTTTCTTCACCCCAGACTCCTCTCAGTGGTGCGTCACGGATAGGTACGCACATGAGCGCACGCTAGGCGTCGCGTGACTTGAGGGCACTTAAATCGCGGCAATTAGGAAGTAGGAGAAAAAAGAGGAGAGAGAGAAGGAAAGAGTGGAAGAGAGGACGGGGCAGAAAGGAGGAAAATAAGGCGGAAACGCGGCGTCACGGCACCGTGACATGTGTCCACGTGTTGTCCACGACGCTGCTGCGGCCTCAGAATATTTTCATGAGAAACTGCAAACGGCACTACTGTGTCGCTGATCCGTCCGCTAACGAGCTGGCGTTGGCGATCGCCTTAAAAAAAGAAACGAGCCGACCTACGGCGGAGCCCGACTCGCGCGCGCACGCCGTTATTAATTAATACGCCGACACGCTCTATTAATTTTTTGCGCGGACGCTGCCGCGCGGAAAAGTCCAGCGAGCGTGTCACCAAGATCGTAATCGAGCGATCGCTTATCGCGCGTAGATTGCGCCGTTAAAAACAGCACCCTTTGCTCTCATGCCAGATAATTCGCTCTAGGGGGCCGCGGACAATAACGATCGAGTCGTAACGAAGAACGGAAACGTCGAACGTTTAACGGAGAGTTTATTTTTCGCCACGCGCGGCGTTTGCGCGAGGAGAGACGATGCGACGCGATGCGAAGCGAGGCGAGACGGGGCGAAAAATGCTGTTTGGAGAGCGCACTCGTTCCGCGCGGTATCAACGCTGGAAGAATCCCCCCGGTTCGAGGGTGGGACAACAAGGCGCGGACTTTTTCCTTCTCGTCGATTTACACTGCGAGAGGCGTGAAGATTCATGCACGAGCCGCGTCTTAATTGTTTTCGCTCCCGAGACGGCCTCCACGCGTTCGCGCGTAATGGAATATCGACGACCCTAGAGAGGCGAAGAGGGAGAAAGGGAGGATAATGAGCAAAACAAACGAAGTGAGGAAAAACAAGAGCGGCTTCGGCCCTTTCCCTGGGCACGGCCCTGGAGAAGGGTTCGCCATGGCGTTGCTGTCCTGCGAGAAAAATGGAGGGCGAGTTTTCCCGCGCTCTCCCTCTTGCACTCCCTCTTGCTCTCCCACCCCTTTCTGTCTCCTCTCACTTCGCGTTGCCTCTTCCTCGACGTCCTGTTCTTTTTCAGCCGCTTACTCAGCGACGTCGCTCTCGCTCACGCCTGCCGCGCTCCAGAAAGGGCGGGAAAGGTTGACGGAGGGTGGGAAAGTACGGAGGGAAACTACGAGAAGGTACGACGACAACCTACAGAGTAGGGGTAGCTGCTGTACCGCTCGAGTAGGGGTGAAACAGATCAATACTTTTGCACTCAGGTTCCCTCGGGCCCAGGGACGTGCAATAATGGCAGTCGCGTCACCCCCCGTTACTCTACTCCTTCTTCTATTCATTTTTCTTCTTGCCTATTACCGCCGCGTCTTAGGATCATGAGCTGGATTCCTGCCTTCGAAAGTATTGAAAACGCATTCAGCGAATCGAAGATTGTGCCGTAGTATTCATTGAGCTCCGTATTGTCGACGCGACAAAAATAGTTTGTCAATGGTATTCGACGCGATGTTACATTTCGGTGCTTTTATTGTCTCGTCGTGCCGATCTAGAGAAAACATTACGCATTATTTACCCCGTTTCTTTGCGCAAGAGACAAAGTTACGAGCCTGCCTCGGTCTGCTTAAAACCTGTAATTTAATTTTTTTCCCATTTAACGCGCGCGCAACGTTTTACAGTACTTTAGCAACGTCGTATTACCCACAAAGAGCATACAATTTCTCGCAAATAAGCACCGGCGTCAGTCGATGCTATCTCGAAGTTGGCATTTCAAACTGGCCGCCACGCGTCAGCATTATTCAATTTTAACGAGGCACCGACGAAACTTTCTTACACACCGCGAAAAGCTGCGACGTACATATCTCGCACGCGCATTTGTCCTAACGACTTCAACGTGTCTGACCTCATTGGCATTAACTACTTGGAGCGAAACAAACGAGTCGCTGACGTTTTAGGTGGCGAGCGAAGAGCAGAGTCGTTAAAGAGCGAGGTAGGGCAAAGTCTCGAATTACAGGCTAACTCGGCATCGCATTAACCCTGAGAAAATATCCGCGGAATCATGGTGCTCCGCCTTAAGTATCCCCCCTTTAACAACCCCCTTGTTCGCACGGCACTGCGTCCAACCTCCTCTCCTCGACAGCAGAGCGTATACGTGACGTAGTTTAGTGGGGATGGATGACGTCAGTGGTCGATACACACGGTTCTCCTTCTCGAGTACTACGCCACCCCCTCTTGCCAGCGGGTGGGTGAAAGGAAGGAGCGAGAGGGGTGCGAGGCCAGAGGGAGGGCTTGCTTTTCGCTCTCCTAGCGTAGAGCTCGCTTTCGTCGTGTTCGTCGTCTACTCTGCCGCGGCAATACGAGTCTGTGAATGGCCCCTGCTACTTGTATTCCGCACTTTTCATGGCGAGGCCGCCCTTCATTATCGCGCGGTTCTCGTACTCGCCGCGAGGGCCAGGAAAAAACGAGGAAACGCAATTAAGCACTTCGGACAATCGAGGCGAGCTTTCTAGCGTCATTCTCGTTCCAAGACCTTCCTCGTTCGCTAGTTTAAGTCAACATCTTCGTTTTTCTCACTTGCGATTAATTACTCCGTACCCGTAGATTGTAATACCGCCAGGAAACACGGGGAAGGCTTAAATGTGCCAGTGTGTATCTAATGCCAGAGCGCATCGACGGGTCCTAATTTTATCCTCGACCCTTTCGCCTCGAAAGGTGAACACCATCGGACTTCCATATGCCTATCCTCTCGATTTTCCATGTGGTCAGTTTTTCAGGATCAACCGATGGGCTGTCGTTGCATCCCCGTTAAAGCGTAAAGTCGTGACAAAGTGTCGGCCGCTGCCTTCGACCTGGTTATTTATTAATGTCGACGACGTAGCGTGCTCTAGGCGAGATGTTAGCTCGATCAGATAAAATATTGATCACGATACTTGTGCTCCGTACGCCGGCACTACAGTTTTACACAGAATTTAGTGTCATCGTAAACGGACCGCGCAAAATATCATTGTTAACCTCTCTCCGTATTAATACACACTAACCGCAAGTACTTTACTCTAGGGCCTGCTGCATATTTCGTCTCGCGGACAATCTTTAAATATGTAGGTCGGGTAACAAACGTGCCTTCTACGTATCATACACTTACCATGTTAATGTGAGCTTCGCGAAGGACATCACGATCCCACCCAAAGCACTTCGAATAAAATGTCGCTATCGCGCGTTGCACACAATCCTCATCAGTGGTGTCTGGTCTCCTTCACGCGCGCCTAAGTGTCGTCGGTTTCAGACATAATACGGAAAACTCAGTCGTTGACGCGTCGTCTGTGAAGGCCTAAATTGGTATTTTTAGGGTCTACCAAAGTATCGTTGGCTCGCCTCTATAGGTTTCGGACCCATGCGCGCAGGCACGTTTAGGGAAGGCGTACAATTCGTTCGAGAATGAGCCGACACTTGGCCAGGGCCAACGGGCATCCTTATAATTGGACATAAAATCTGTTTTCCATGATTGACGGGGTGTTATTGCCGTCGGTTCTCGTCACCGTAGGACGATAAAGTCCGGTAATCGGGCTTTTAAGGTTTCACCCTGGTGGGTTAATGAACGACGAACCCCCGAGTCACCCTCCCCCACTGCAGGAACGGACCAGTCGCCCTCGATCTTCCCCTCCGTTGGCGCCATCATCCGAACCGGATTCGAAACTACAGAAGGTCGAAGGTTAGGGGACGCTTTTAACGAGGTCTCGCGTCCACCGATCTTCCTCCGATGCCATCGGCCCTCGTCGCTTAAGCGTCACTCTCCACTCTCGCCTTTTTTCGCCATTCACTCCCTTTCCCGCCTTTCCAAGCCAGACGCCGCGCAAGAATTTTGTTGCGCCAGATGGTAATTTAATGGTAACGATGGCAATCAACGGTAACGACCGGGCGATTCTTGGATTTGGCGGAAATTAGGTGAGTCGGTCGCCGAAGACATTGGAAGAAATTCTGCTGGTCGAGCGTTTCTCAGGGAAAACGTCTGGACATGGAAAGGCTCTTTACTTTTTATCCCTCTGGTTCATTTCGTGATTACTTACAGTCAGTTTATAGGCTGACATGTCATTGCGACTCTGATCATCCGTACCATCCCTTTATCAAAATACCTTTTTCTTCGCTCTGTCCCCCTATGTCTCAAGGCAATGGCGAAAAAATTCATTCAGGTGGAATGGATCTGATTGTTGTTAAAAACAGGAGGCAGCCTCACATAATTCGATCCTTTTACCCCCGTAGCCAAGGATCATTTAGTCAGCCTTGTGTTTCGCATGGTCGCATCCTGGACGACCCCCATCCGCTGAGCTTCGAAGATGGATGACCTACTGAGATTTCTCTAGTGCTCACCATGGTAAATCTCTTCCCGCCTATAGCACGAGGAGCGCTCGGGATTTTTATTTTTCCTCCAAGCTTCCCTCTACACGGAAAGTGAAACAACGCTCTTTCACTTTACCCACCGTACAAATAGACTGCGATTGGGTTACGATACCGCATAGGATTTTTACCGCACAATCAAAAATCTGTGTAAATGAATTCTTCATTGATTACCCCCGGAGCATACTACAAGCTATGCAGGGTTTTCTGGTGTATTAAGTTGTCGCGAATTTCACGCCGATATGATTATCGTCTCGAGTTTCGGCGCGGCAAGTTATGCGGGAATCGATTATGAGCGGGGACGATCGATCGCGATAGGAAAACAGAGTGGCTCCATGACCGATATCGTGAGTGGCGAAAAATGATACCCACTTCGGTAATGATAATGCTTTGCTGTGGGAGAAAGGAAAATGAAATGCGGGTTGTAGGATGGGCGAGAGAAGGGCGAGAGAAGAGTGGGAAGAAGGAAAGGAGAAAGCGGGGGAGGAAGTGAGGGTGGAAGCGAGAGAGAGAAGATCTATTGTGCTCTAGGACTGATTACCCTCCGAGCTTATCTCGAGCCGTTATAGATTTACGGACACACGCGGGCGGCCGCACAAAGGGTCGGCTGTGTTAATTCGCGGGTGGAAAGCGGAAGGAAATGAAAGGGAAATATCGTGGAATGAAAGTGGAAATTGAGTTGCGGTGATGTTGCCGATTTCCTTTCTCTCTTCTTTTTAACTCTCTCTCTTTCCTGCTCGTGTTCATCTTTATCTGGTCATCTATGCCCGTTTCGATCTCCCTTCCTGTCTCTCTCCCTCTTCGGTGCCTGCAAAAGCGAGAGACCAAAATTGTTTTCCCTCGGTATGTCGAGGACAAAATACCATCGGGTGGACTTATTTTGTAGCGAGTCCGGCGACTACCACTGTTCCCGCAGCGAGCTCAATTATGAAATTGTAGCAACATTGCTGATCTGCTATATTTACAGTGTTTCCCTTTTGCAAAAACAGCTGGGTCGAAATGTTTTCCCACTGAACTATGATTTCTGGGGTATTTTCAGTCATGATGTTTGTAGTACGCGAACAATGTTCGAAAGCATATCACGTTCCGCGTTTGTAGTCCTGTGTTGAATGTAACATTCTTTCTGTATTACCGAGATTACTGCCGCTTTTTAATAGAATTTGCATGGGTTAGTACCCCAATGCAAAGCAAAGGTATATCATGTTTCGTAAAATTACGGAGGGGTTCTTTTGACGTGAGGTTATGCTTCAAACGTGTTCTCTTAATCGAATAAAGCCCTGCCCTAATTGCATCAGAGAACGAAACGTTTGCGCAGCGTACAATGATCTCTCGCGTGTGCTAATATTTGCAGATGGTGCGTCGTACGGAAGTTGAGCCCATACACTGGGGATGCTCGCACTTTCGCCGGTGTACATGCATAATTCGGTCACTGCGTACATGCCTCATCTTCTTCGTAGGGAGAGGCCTCTGTTCTGAATCGTCATCTCACCCCTGCCTCATATCTCTTCCCATGGTGATTTTTATCAGCGACAAATTTCCCCATTGAGTCGTCACGAGCGCACGTGCGCGAATTTCGAAAAAATTCTACTTGACGAGCTTCTTGTTCCACCCCTTCTGACAGGGTTCTTCGTCCGATTGGATCACATTCAACGAAGCTCATCCCCTCCCGATCTCGATTTTCTTTGCCCCGACTCCGTCTACATTCATCGTCACCTGTAGAGGGTAATTTCGTGGTTGCATTCATTCTGAGGGAAACCCACCCAGGAACGGTGCAAATTGAACGCTGAGATATTCCGTTAAAAAAACACCTCCGCGTATATTATGACAGAATATTTTTATATGACACGGAATTTCAATGCAATGCAAATTCTGTGTGATTTAAAAATCGACAATATGGGTTTGAAGTGAACGCAATGCGTTACATTCTGCAGGAACGGATGAACAATATTGACATTATGATCGTTACGTTCGTAAAATGTAAATGGTGAGTTATAATATTTATAAGACCGTATTTCTCGAATGATTTACAGGAAATTTTGTCGGCGTAAAAAGTCCATTGTTTTTCGTCACGATCGATTTTAGTCGGTGCGGCCCCTTTTTGCCAGCCCTCGCAATTCCGAAAATGTATTCTTTTCAGGGCAAACGTTACCTTTGGCAGTGACTTCGGCGTCGCCTCACGCCGTTCGATCACAATGCCATTTCGACCGAGCCCAACAATGCCGTGGCCTATATCAGCGGCAGAGACGGGGGAAGTGGCATTAGTCCTAATCGCTGCCATTCATAAGCAAATTTGATTTCCTTTCGAGCGACGGGGCATTCCTAATGTTTTCGACGCCGCCCTTTCACGCCTCATTTTCTCCCTGCTCGGCCCAATTTTCGCCTCCAGTCGTACTCCCCTAAGAGCCTTCTTATTTAAATCGCATTTCGCATCGTGACCGTCAAGACTCTCCTGGCCTATTGTTGCCATTCAAAAGTTCGAGTGCCCTCATTGCGATTCTACCTCAATTTCTAGGGTCATCTTGACCGCAAGAATTCCACTAAATTAACCTCTTTTTTGCTTCGGCATCGTCGCCCATTATTGTGCCGCCGTTTATCTTCCTAAAGATTCGAGTGCCTTTACTGACACGCGCTGAGAAAGGTTCGACCGCACTATGAATTTATGGAATCGCATTTGAAGCTATGTCGTTGCCGCATGCTATAAACGATTTTCCCTTCCTCGTCCTTTTGCGATCATTCCGCCTGCCGCGCAGGGCTGCCGGAGGCTCCTACGGAGGTGACGAATTCGAGGTTCCACACGATATATCGGATGAAGTGCGTGCGAGGCCAGATAAGAAAGACAAAGGGGTGCGGGGCACGTGGCAGAGGATAAGCTCGAGACAAATGGGCCAGTCACGCAATTTCGTGTCAAACAGTCCCCATCCGTCTCACCCCACCTTCTTCATCTCGGCCATCACCTTACCGGCAAACGGAACCAGCGTGCGGTTCTTACCCTCGTCGGACACGGCTACACCTGGAGCCCACCTCAAAAACACAACGCCCTCCTTCGTCTCACGCCAGCCCCAGGCTCTTCCCCTGAAGGATTAAGCTGTAACTCACGTCCTGACCGACATCTCGGTAAATGCCAAGGAAACCTTTCGCTATATCAGCGCCCTCGCGACTGGCCCCAACAGATGGATCGGCGAGAATCTACCATTTTCGGGAATTACGGTTCGTTCTAGTTACGCGAAAAATCGTACCAATCGGTGAATAGTTCAACACGTTGATGCTAATACGATTGCTGGCAACACTTCGATGGGGATTTTTACTCTAAACATTTTTCGAGTGTACCATACGAATCGATATGTATTTTCCCATAGGGCTGATGATAGACTTAGTATGTTATCAATTTTTGGGTCACATGCTCTCCTTGGAAAAGTAGATACCATCCGTGTTTGCGTGCTTGTATTTAATATCGGACGTTCCGTCCTCTTTTTAGAGTTGACTCTTTTCAGAGGTTCTCTTTCCCTTTAACTTCCGTCGAATAAAGCGGAGGCATGTAAATTCAACACGGTCGATTTTCACGGTAGCAGCGCATATTGGCTCAAACGTTTTCCAAGGCGGCCCTTTCGTGCCAACATAAAGAGAGAAAGAGAGAGACAGGCATTCTGTACCGGCGGTAGCACATTTGACCCGATTTTCATGACATCCTCGGCAACTTTCGATATGGAAAAACAGAACATTCCCCTTGAGATCGGTGATATTGGCGCATACACAAAGAATGCGTACAATACTTAGAGCGCACGCTCGCCTTAGGGTGTATGGGACGAGGTGTCGTAGATTTTTCTACAGGCGAGAATATTTGATGGAGTCGAGAAGGTAGGATGTAATACGCATAGTTTCTCGTAAGGATAAATCCGCGGTTACGTACTTTTCTAACCGCGAGCACACCGACATTCCACCTGCCAAAGAACAACTGTGCGCACAGAGTTGCGCGTTACAGTGTAACGTGTGTACGCTGGCGTTGGACAGAGAGCTACATACGTTACCGTTTCTCTCGTTCGTACGCGAGAGAGAGCAGATTTCAATCGTAAAAGTGGCGCTAGCTGTATTCTCATCTTCGAGAAATGTCCGAACGAGAAATCGATGCGGCCGATATTGTTAGAGGTTTTATTGCAGCGCGACTTCGGTGCCGTTCCGGGTATAACCGCACAAAGCACGCGGTGGAGGGATGGTATATAGTTACGGTCTCGCGGAACTCGTATTTACGAGACCAAACTGCCCAGTAAATTGACACACGACCGCGGTGGGGGCCACGTTTTCGTTCGGATCTAACCCTTTGGCGATCATAGGAATACGGAGAAAAATATCACCCGGCCGCACAGTTCAATCTCCCGGCTCTGATCGAAATAATATTTTTCATTATGGATGGCTCCAGGCACCATTCCAATCGGTATGTCGCTGGGGTCAAACCTGATCCGACCGAAATTCGCCTGTGTACATATGTGGTCGAAGACGCGGTAATTAGGCGCGAATGCATCGTACGTATATCGAGCATTGTACATATGTGGACGGCGGTCGACATATTCCGCCGCTGCCGCAGCGAATTCCATGATCCGCGCTCGTAAGTCCAAATCGATCGATAAATTCAGGAGGACGCTGCTTCTCGAATTTGAAATTCGGAGAAGGGTATCGGTAGTACGCCGGAGTTCGTTATAAGGTAATGCCGTGATCCCTTATCTCAATTACTCAGCCAGTATTCTGGCCGAGCACGATAGTTATCATGCCCCGAGGTCGTCGGCGATGCGACTCGTCGTCGGAAAAGCATACTTTTTCGCAATTACGCTTGGGGTATTCATTATCGTAGCGCGTATTGCGCGCCAATGACTCTCAGCGCAATTATCCGATGTACGTTATGTCGTTAGGAATACGCTGCTGCGACATTTCCGTCCAGTTGTGCATTGTGCGTACATGCAATTTGCCCGGTGTGCGTGTGTGCGCTGAAAATGATTCGTCGCCGGGAAGTAAATATAACCTGCGGCCAGCAGTCTGCTTGAAAATCGTCACACGGACAGCACATTTGCGCGAACGTCAGGGGTTTATCTCTTAGCTCGGTCGATCGCGATCGCTATCGTTACCTGGAGTACCTACTCTTTTTCGACCGCCGTATGGCCGCACTAATGTACGCGCGTATTGCGTGTCAACGACTCCCGACGTAAATTCCGGCCTAGCTTCTCTCGCAGTCCACTGCGCAAAAATTCCGTCACCCCCGTACGCACGCGACGCCAAGTTTTGCGATGCTAAGAGGCTGCCGCGGAACTTTCGTTCGCCTTCCCATCCTCGCCAGATAAAAAATTCGACGATAAACATCGACTATACAGAGCTATATATCAGCGTTACAGGATAAATACGTTGATCGCTTATCTCAATTATCCCGGGCCGGTAGAACCTCTGATCACGACAGTTATCGTGCCTCGAGGCCGTCCGCGACGTGACTCGTCGGAAAAGCACGTTCCTTTTTTTCGCGATAATATGCAGAACGCATCCACTGTTGTCCGACGACGACGACGACGACGCCGACTACACAACGATGACTACAACGATGACGCGCAACGGCGACAGCGACGATGACGACGACCTCGACGCATTTACGACTTCGCCGCGTGTAGGATGCGTACGTTATACATGTGCGCTCGCGTACGTAGATGCCTGTGCGGTGCCGTGACATCTCTGTCATGCGTTACGGGGGCTTGTGGGAATGCGGATGCCCGCGGTTTCCCGTTGACTTTCATATAACCGATGTGAAATTGGCTGGACGCGCGCGTCGTCCAGCTGTCCAAAACAAATCTGCTCGCTAGGTGAAATTTCAATCGCCCTCCGCGTCTCGTCCCCTGCCTCTCCATCCGTTCTCTGTATCTTCCACTCGTCGGAGTCGTTGTAACTTAATTTACCCCCGATGGACCGGTCCCGATTTCGGGTCACGCAGTCGAGCGTACATCGGGCGCGAACCTCGCTCGTAGTCTGTCCATTAAGTTGACGCGCAACGTGCTGGATGATTTTTCGCACCGTCGACGGTGTGAAGTAAATTTGCACTGCTGAATGTCGCCTGTGTCTCTTTCTCGCTTTTAGGAGATTGGTGGGAATTACGCGGATTGCCGCTTGGCTTATTAGACGGGACGTCATCGTACTCGCTCGACGTCTCCTTGGCCGTGCTAAATTTATGCGTGTTTCTCTTTTTACCTACACAGATGGGGATTAAAATGTACCTTCGGTATCTCCTGCTTATCGTGAAAGGTAACTAATGGGGGTTTAGTACTGGGCCAACAATTTCCCGTAGAAGGCAGGGTAACGTAATGGATAGAAAAATGGGGTATTTTTGCCGATGAAGTTTGGCTTTCGCCGAGGGTGCATAAAGCATTACCATTTCTCTACATCCCCTGAAATCGTTCGGTCACGAGTTCGAGAACGTCGCAAACCGAATTCGAGCGATCTTGATCATCGTAATCTCGTAAGCTCGCAGAGCCTTCCTGTCATGAGAAAAAATCGGCCGGTCAGATCGGAGGGTTCAAGAAAGACGACGGTGAAGCGCACGTGGGATTAAGAAACGCGCCCGGGCTTCCCGTTCTTCCTGGATTTGCATAAACGCTCCGAAATTAGGCCAATCTCAGGCTACCCAAATTATATTAAATCGACCCCACGGCCCCCATGTGCCAAATGGGAATTGGTGTCCAATTACGACTGTGTCCCCGTCGACACTGTAAGCCGGCGGCAAGGATTTACATCAGTCAGAACCCCAGTCGTGGTTTCGTCCCACCGCGATAGCATGTCCGTCGTGGCATTTTCATTTCTTGTCTCAATTTGTAACGGCACTTTCACGCCGAAACGGTACCCCGCAATAAAGCCGAGAGAGGGCGGAGGGGCCCGCCGTAACTAAAATCGTCGCAGCACCCAAGTCCTACACCCGATTACAAATCGCAGGATTAGAAATACAATCTGCGTAATTAAGGGAGGCATCGTGTGGCGGAAAGCGATACTGCGGCGCAAGGTTGGCTCTCGGGCCGAAAGCGAATTGATCGCAAGAGAAAAAAGCGATGTACAAAAAAGCAGCAGCAAAATGAGACGAAATAGCGGCGAGTTCGGACTCTCACAGGACACATGCCAAGGCTGCGTTTACATTGATGTCAGTGGGTCGATTTCACGATGGAATTGGCGGAATTTAGCGGTAACGATAGGGAGACTGTGGAGAAGGAGGGAAAGAGAGGGAAACGGCAGTAACAGCCTGGACTTCCGCTGCGGATAACGCGTTGTAGCTTCTACGGGAATTCGCCATAACGATTCGCCCTATGGCCTGTTAATGGGTCAAGTTAGGAGTGTTACCATCGTATTCACCATCGTGGCCGGCAGGTACGAATCTTCGAAGTCGTCGAAGAACTCGTGTTCCCAGCGTTCCCGTGGCCCGAGGGGCAGCCTATCGCTGGGACTGCGACAGAAGTATGATTCCCGAGTTTCTTCGAATCGTCTCCTCGCATCGCCAATTTTCTTCGATTCTCATTGTTTCGATTAATTGTGCAGATACCGTTTAAACGACGCAGAAATCCAGTCAAGGCAGGGGGACGTTTTCGACGAACGAAATCGTACTTTCGCGTATGTGCGTTTAAAGTAATACCACCGCGACCGATCGTTAAGGAAATTCTGCGCTGCTGAACTTTTCTGTCTTCGTTAAATTATCAGCCTATGTCATTTGTCTCGTCGTTCAGACGAGAGTCGCACGCTATTTAGGGGCATATATTTTAAACGTGCCATTGTTGCATTCTTGGTAGACAGTTATCTGCTAATATCGTATCCGTAAGAAGATTGTTTCCGATTGTTCAGGGCTATAGTCGGTTTGGTTTGTTCGCTAAGTGCGCGCAATACCTCGTCACATAGGTTGTACATTGAACGGTTTATACCTGGGTTGCTACCTGTCAAAGATCAACACCAATACTCATACCCCTTCTCTCCCTATAACAGATCTATGGAACAAGAAAATTATTGATACCGCAAGGGCCATTAACGGGTGTGTACTCGCCAGTTCTTTGCACAGGCGATTCTCGGAAGCGCATATTAATAGGTAACTGCAATGTATATGGAAAGCTCATGTGAAGCTCATGTGAAGCTCAGCGAAGGAGTTATAAATGTCAAACGGATACGTCGCAAAAGAAGCTCGAGCACGCTATGAATTTTTAACGTGTAACTCTGACACTGCGACGCGACCGTAAAAGGCGCACTCACGAATTCTTAATTAGAAAATGCTACTTTATATATCACACTGCAACGTATATACATAGCGCGCGTGGTTGTCAGCTGAGAAACGGAAACAGACGTAACACACTTGTCTTTGCCTACCATCGTCGATCGACATTTGCATTCCGAGCTCGTTCTCTTTCCGAGAGCCGTCTTTTTCAATCGTCACCATCGCGCATTATAGTTCCGCGGAATTGGCTACCCTCCGATTCCATAAAATTTTTACGAGAACCCTCGTCTGCGAGCGAATACTCGACGACAACGACAACGACAACGGCAACGACGACGACGACGACGACGCCGACGACGACGACGACGACGACGACGACGTCGATGGCGAAAACGAGGAAAACGACGACGATGATCTTCGGCCTACGATATTCATGACGATTTTCAGTAACGGCGGAAAGTATGACCTGCACTTCCGGTCATTACGATTCCGAGAACGAACACGGTGGGAATATTACAGAGGGTTTGCGCGCGCGCGCTCACCTGCACGGCCGTTATGCAACGCTGTTACGTACACCTCGTTCGTAGGGGATGCCGCAGGTCGACTTGGCAGAGCATAACAGGGGTTCGCCGTTAGTCGCCACCCTGTCTGGGTCATCGCGTGCCTCTTCCAGGCCGCCTCTGTGCCGGTTTATACGTCGCGACATGGAAATAATATGGCGCATTATTATCGTATCGCATCAGATGCGGTCCGATTCGGCACCTTTTCCACCTCGGCCTCTCTCCCTGCCGCACTCTCACCGCCACCCTATACTCATTCTTCGTGTTTTCTTGCAAATCGTTCTAACTACTTTGGCCCGGGATTATTCCGGAAGAATTATCGTTCTACGCGGGCCTCTCTATGCATGCCTCCTGGAGTACGGAATAATTGCGAGGAATTATAGGGGAAAGAAAATAGAATATGCACACCCCTCGACTTTTGTTGCAATTGCTCCCCGGAGACAGAGTATTCTCTTAGTTCCGCGAAGCAATTGTGGAAAGTAGAGTATCCTTTTCTTTATGTTCGCTTTAATTATACCGCGCCGCATAGCATGCGTTGTTCTTACTCTGTTCATTCTCCGGACGATTGTCCGTTAGAATTTTCGCTATCTGTGCAACACTTCCACTGAGTCGGATACTGGCTGCGATTATGCGGCGTTAGAATTGGACGCTGGGTTGCCCGGCTGGCAATTTAGTTTACACGAAATTAGATCTCGATAAGGCTATTCTGAAGTATTGCACGGTGACCTACTGGTAGCCGGCAGGGGGATGAGGGGGCGTCAAATTACACACAGATTCGTTTTATGCCGATTCCGTTCCGTTCACCTCGAACATGCGGTATTTTCGGCGGACCTTCGCCATTTCATCGCACATCGCGAATTATTTCCTCGCACGCATACTGCCGTGATGCCAATTTAAAACGTCGAGGCAGAGAGTTACACCGGAAATGAAGTTAACGATGGCTACCAGTTTTGCAACAAATAAACGATTAGTTTGCAGGGGATGCTTTTTAAAATCGAATTAGGCATCGCGTTAAAGTTCGTTAAGGGGACCGGGGCAAAGTTTGTAAGGCGGAATTTACTGAGGACGCAGTTTGTTCGGAGAGTTACCACCGGAATTGAAGATGAATTTTCCGACAGTGCGGGAATGCAATCAATATTGCCCGCTGCAGTCTTTCTTCGAAACGCTTCGACGCTTTCACCTCGTTAGAATTCCACGATCACTTAAGAGCATCTAGAGACAAGACATTTTCATAGCTCTTTGATACTTTCGAGAATCACCTGGCGTATGTAAAATTGGGTCGATAATACATCTTAACTCTTCCCACGGATAAAATATTCTCGAGCAGCATTCCTGAAATTTTGCACGGTGACCCAGATTTGCCGTCGGAGATTTGCGATGAGCTTTACTAGGGAACGATGCTATCCAGAATACGGTCAATTTGAACGGACGTCCATGCAAAGGCCACGGCAAATATTATTCTTCTTATAACCACGGTAAAATATAGCCCCGTCATTTTCGCCCGAGCAAATCTATGAGCGAATAATAACTTTTAAACTCTGTGACATTTTCCAGTGACGCTCGCTGCGAAATATAATTAGGCGCTGATATTGCCCAACGCCGCAGCCACTTTTAAGACGCACGCGAGGACACGCGACTAATATTTTCCATAGCTTGATAACTGTGCAGCGCTGATCGAATTTGGGATGAAAATACGTGACGTGATTCTGTCATAAGACATTGAGACGTTTTCACCGCGTAGCGAGTTGACATTACCCGTTCGCTCTTAAATCTCGTTTATTCGTCGTCTTTCCTTCCGCGAAAGGTTGCACTCGTCGGTCTGAATATAGCGATCTATTAGCGATCTTCGGGACGGAGCGACGCGGTATTCCAATAGCGTCTGGTTTCGCGCGTTGGCCGGAGGAATATTTCAGACAAAAGGTCGAATTAGGGGTGCGCCGGTGCGGAAAGGTATACGGATCGGAGGATTGCGAACGGAGAAGAGAGAGGAGAAGTCGACAGGATAGCGCCGCGAGCGTTTTGTTCGCGGCGAGAGAACGACGGCGGCGGTAGGTGGAGGAATTCCAAATGAATTTCTCCGATAATTGAAAACACAGCTGGGTACGGCGATTTGTGCAGGAGAAAATGGCCCAAGCCCGAAAGTTCACGGGTCGTCGGGGAGCGGTCTGTCGTGTAACGGGGTGGAAGTTCAAAGTTCATTGGGACGACCGAGTTGCTGCCGGACGACAGGGTGCGGCCCGTGCGTGCGGCTCGAATTTTCGAATAATGTTCAGCGCTTTTCTCTCGGAACACGTGGAAATTTGTGTTCGCGCCTCCGCCGGACCGACGATGATCGCATTTTCTGCGGGCGAGCGAGAGCAAGATCGCGCGTGTACATATTTGCATGAAATCGTGTCTTGAAAGGTCACCCGATGAAGCCTCTTGCTCGCTCGAGTATATGAATTTATCGACCACGTTTTCAAACATTCCCAGTACGTTTCCGTAGGATTAACGCCATCAGCTCGCGAGATATCGAACGGCTAAATGTAGGCTTTTCTTCGTTGCTTTTTCGAATACCTTAGCTCGCGTTATCCGGATAAGCTTTGCGTCGCATATTAGCTTCCTTATTCGGGGAAAGATTTTGTACAGCGTATAGGGCTCCGAGTCCTGGCGGCTTTGACGGCGTTTGCATTGTGCGTTTAGATTTTAAGCGTGTGCATCGTCCCGTTGTCCGTGAATGCCAGCTTTAATCTCACTGTGGTCTGTCCACGACGGTCGTAGTTGCGTTAAAGTGGCTATAAGCCGTAGAATATTACAGCTATCGGGTTTCAAAGCCGAAAGCTCTTCGATATTACCCGAAGGATTCAGCTCGCCGCCGCTCGCAAACTTTCGCGACGCGTATTCGCTCAACTGAATTGTTTCGTACAATCTGCGGAGTCGCGAAAGATTTGTCGAGAGGAGCCGAATAAATTGCCAACCACCGGTTGAAAGTTTCTCCGCGCTCCCGGAACATAATGTGCCGCATACAGCAATAACCTGTAAGATCTGCTCGCTAAACTCCTTCGTTTTATTAAGAAACGGTTCCGTTTCTCGCGCCGAATATATTTCTTCGCTCTAGCATGTAAAACTCCGGTCTAAGAAGGGTCTTGACGGGAAAATGGGAAATCCGCGACACGGGATGAAACGCAGGGCGCGTCATAAATATTGGTAGCGCATTATTTAAATGAGCGGAATTTTTTCGCGTTACGCGTAGTCCTGTGATTCGATAAACTGCACTTTTCGTGAAGAGGAAGCTAGGCTTTCCTCGATATTTGCGCGCTTAATGCCCACGCAATTGCGGAAGGTCGTCACATTCTGTCCGCCCCACGCGTTTCACGCCCACGTCTACCCTCATTGCGAATCCTTCAGCCCACGAACAGGGTCGTGGATTGCATAGGACGATCCTCCAACGCCTGCAATGTCCGCGTGGGCCAAGCCAATTTCTCGAGGAAAATTGCACGGCCAGCCGTGTCGTTGCGTCAGTCGAGAGAAAATCTTTTCTCTCGCGAGAAGCTGCGTCGACGTTATTCCGTTGCAAGAACGTATTTCAAAGTATTGCGCAAAGGGTTGAAACCCACGACAACCGCTGAAATGCGCAAATATCGTGCCGGGATGCATCGAGCGGTTGCAGATTGAATTTATTTGACGTTTCATCTCAGTACGCCGGCAGTACGAGCAAACGCGTAACGTTTTATGTACTGTTTCGCTTTTTTAGTTTTTCCCTTTAATCAACTAAATTGTCAGACTGGATACGACCGGTTGTCATTAACAGACTGGGTTGGGGAACTAACGTTGGCATGACATTACCCGGATTAGTCCGGTTCTTTGCGTTCTATATTTAGGTTGCCCGGCATTAATTGTTATAATTAACGGTACGTCAAGAGCGTTCGTGTTAATGACTTTGCATTTCCACGATATAAGGCCGTTCCCTGCACGCGGCCCCATACAAGTAACAATTTGTTGTACGGTGCGGCAATATTGAAATCCTGTTTTACGATCAATGTTCTCATTTGAGCGATTGCTATCTGAAGCGGTTCATGTCCGCTTTTCGCGTAACTATCAAATTTAATGGCCACTTTGCAAGTATTTTCGAAAGATTATGCAACCTGACGTAATCTTTCCTTGCTCATTAATTCCATGAAATTGTAATCTCCTCCATAAGG
Organism: Cryptocheilus praepositus; assembly: GCA_033815515.1. Lineage (NCBI taxonomy): Eukaryota > Metazoa > Arthropoda > Insecta > Hymenoptera > Pompilidae > Cryptocheilus > Cryptocheilus praepositus. The sequence goes on along the minus strand of JAWWQZ010000069.1, from coordinate 923,846 downwards.
TAAAATGTCTTGAATAATAAAATGCTGGAACTTTCCAAAACCTTCAAGTACTGCAATAGATAATGTATGGCTCTACTTTCTTGAAGTTGAAAGGGAGGGAGAGGAATTTTTTATGGCATCCGAGAAGATTCGTCTGGCCTTAGCCATAAAAGTGGACCTCTCTCCCACGGTTTATCGAGACTTTTTTTTCATCAGCAGATTCAATCGCACCGCGGACAACATGAAACACACGTGAAAACTATCGTTATCGGCGATAAACGCTCTCGCGAAAATCTGTTTGCCGGCGAATGCTCCGCGAGAGCATCATTCGAAAAGTTTTAGCCTCGTCTCGATGATCCTCTAGTCGCCACACACGAGCGCTCTGAAAGTTCGGCCGCGGCAAAAGTTGCTCGTAAAGGGCAGGGGAGATAGGGAAAAAATGTGAGGGAAAAGGAGCGTCGGCGAGAAGCCGCAATGGCAACTCGACGGCGATAAAAAAGCTTGCAAACAAATGGAGTCTCGGTTGTGATTCACCTTCGGTCCCTCTCTCTCTCCAGCGAGTGCTCTTTGCTCTCCGCTCTCTATGCTTGTGAATTTAACACCCTCTTTATATTTTTACTGCCGTTCGCACCCTTGGAAGGTGGGCAGGGGAAATACCCGTGCCCGTCAAATTGCCAATGCGTTAATACCGACGGACGACGGCATCTAGGGACATTGAGCAGAATTACGTAATTGACGTGAACCTTTTGTCATCGCCACGCTTCTACTGGCGCGGTCAGCTTTTATAGGCGAACACGAGGAATAGTCGCTGGCTACCTTCCGACATCTTTTATCATCCTTCGCCGTCCGTCTGTTTTCGATCTGCAGATAGCTTATCCGTATATCCGAATGGTATTGAGGCGCATTGTGGAAAGGATGTCCGGCCGTTATGACGGATCCTTATTTAATATCCACATAACTTCCGACGGATCCACCAGCCGTCGCCCGTTCCGGGCTCAGCATTCCGACATATCCATCGAGCGAACCGCACGAACGGTCATTGTACTTTTCGAGAATATTTGAATGCCGCGTCGCGTTCGTCATTTTGCGAATACCCTTCGTTAGGCCTTACGTTCAGTATACATTTTCGCTTCCGTTTGCGAATAGTCAATTTAACGTGCCAGTTTGAGAATTATACGGCGAACTCGCGATCCCGCCTCCAATTACCCCTTGTCACGGTTCAACGACGCGCGACACCGCGTTTTACGATTTTCGTAAATGAAAACATTTTCTCCGCTACATTAGCACGACGCTCGGAACTGTTCGCCAGTTCTCCGCGTCGGTTCTCCGCGCGCATTTCTACGAATAGCAGAGCGTGACGTAACGAGACGTTCTCCCTCTGTTACCGCCTCTCTCTCCGTTCGCCCGCTTTCGCCGCTATCCTTTTTCGAGAGTCGTGTACTGGCCCCCATCCTTCACGCCGCCCCCAGCCCCTCGCTCTCTTCTGCTCCTTTTCTATTCCTCTCGCTCCACCCGCTGCCTCCGCCCACCCCCTCTTATCTCGACCGCCCGCGTCTTGTAAATCAAGAAAACGCAAACGAACTGCGCCACTGCTGTTAGTGGATTAAAGTCGTACTTCCAAGTGCTGGCGGCCGGCACAGAGAGACGTTGCCCGGCGAAACGTAAGAAGCGTACGAAATGCCCGGGGTTACGCTCACGACTCCCGGATTCTCGTAAACTTGCCTACTGTTTTACCCTCTTCAGCCCCTGCCCGAGAGAACCTACCCTCCTGCATGCTTCCTCTCCCTTCCGCTCTCGCTCCTTCCTTCTTTCCGGACGACGCATAAAGCGAGCGTCAGTGACGCCGATTGGATTCTCCGGATTTTCTTGGGAAACGGCGGAGGGTAACGGAAAAGGAAAAAAGCAGGAAGGGGAAGGGGTGGATGCGAACGGGAAAAGATACGCGGCGAAACAGTCGCGAAACGCTTTCAGCGGGGAGGCTGGCGTTTCGAAACGGAAAATGCGTGTCAGCCGTGCATTAGATTGCAGCTCTCTTTTTCATGCAATTTTTCGTTTTTTCTTTTCTCTCGTAGGCGTGATTAATTTGATGGGGCAAGCGCGAACAATGACCGGCCGCGTTCGGACGTATCGATATAATTTACAGAAGTATGCCCGTGCACGCCCCAGGTCTAATTAGACTAATTGCCCTCGGTCGGATATTGTAGTTTTGTTATATAGTATGTGTCCCGGTATTGATTTCTGCTAATTCAATCATGAGGCTTTATTGGCCAATATTTGATTTTGGCGAGTAACGGATACAAAAGGAATGTAACGAATTTGCGCTTGTCGATTTTGTTCACATACGTTCGCTGCAACACCGCTCCGTCCGTAATTTTCTGCCGCGTTTTGCTCTCCACGAGATTTCGTGTGCCGGCGAGAGGTGGTAGTTTGCCAAAAATGTTTGGCTGTCGGTATTTAAAATTACGCCCGCCGGAATAGATATTTTCCTCTATGCACGATTTACGAGCGCCGGTACAAGGTTCCTCTAACGGCGGCGTGTAGCGCGAGTTATTTAAACGCATGTTAATCCTGTAATCCGGCGCCGACACGTACGCTACATAAAACACATCCGAGGTTTCGGATTAACTTTTATTCCGTCCCCTCTTTAAGGCTGGGTACTTGCCATGGCGCTTGTCGCTTTACCTCTATCAGGTCCATTACGCGTACCACGTAATGCAGTTGACTCACGTACTCTTTATTTACGGTGGCGAAGCTTCGCTAGCTTATGAACGAGCCCTAAATGCTAGCCGGAATCCCATGACCATTTCCTAACTGGTTTAGGACCGGTCGAAATGCCCCGTCAAGCCACTTAACTCGAGCCAACCGGAAATCCGCGTTAAAAGAAAGACCCTCCACGACGGAATGAGCCCCCTCCTCAGCTCGCTTCAACTGTCGCCGCCGCCTCTTTATTTCGCTGCAGCCGGCAAGTGTCAACACATGCTTCACCGGACGTTTATTAACGCCAAGCGTTAATTTCAGGCAGCAAACGCGGTTCGCTGTCGAAAATAATTGCGACGGATTGCGGAATGACCGATAATTGATTCGTCATATTTTACGCGATTTTGCCGATTAACGCAATGCGACGGGAAAATTCGATTACGTCCGATAGTTGACGCGATTTGGCCACGGGACGGTTTCCCGGTTAAGGATTTTTTATCGTCCTCTTTTCCGGTGGACGAGCGAGTTGACCGCAAAGCTTATTAATCCCGCATTTGTAATTCGCCCTCTCTCTGACCGCGCGGTTACGTTTGCATTCACAGCACGAGCGCATTGTCGGTTGTGGATTTTTCCTCCGCAACCCATTCGGCGAACCCAACCGCTGGGAAATCGTATGCTCCGTGGCGAAGCTGAAAGCGAGAAGCGTTGCCGATTGCGTCGCGATGCCGGCGACGAAAAATCCACGCCGGTGGCAGATTAAGTAACGCGTGTCCTGGCATAAAAATTCTTTCTGCTCGACCCTTAATCCACGGCCGCGTATAAAGTCGACCCAGTTGCGGCGTGCCCTTTTTTCACACGCCGGACAAAGACGTGGCTGAGGAGCGACGGAGGAAGAGCGAAAGGGTGGCACGGGGAGGGAGTGAGACAAAGACGCAGTAAAGGCACGTTATGGAGACGCGGCCGACATAAATCACCGTAGATTAACAATAAAAAATATATTACCCGGCAACGGACTGACTCACCTTGCCGGCGGCAGTCGCCCGCCATACCACCTACCGCCATTCTCCTTTGGTGTACCTGAAATAGTAAACACCGACGGCGCGTACGTCGGCGTATAGGTTTTACGTCGCAGGGTCATGGAGCACGTACGGCCCGTAAAGGGGGCCGTGAACCCCGTAGCATCGTGCGAGCTACCTTTTCTACACGACTGCAAATTCCTTCAGGGCGATCCGCGTATCCGATCGACGTACCGAATCCCATGCTGCACTTTTTAACGTCTGAGTTACGTTTTTCGGGGGAACGTTGAGAATCGAACAATTCGCGACACACAAAATTCGGATAATTCATTTCGTTTAAATATCATCTTACGTCTTCAGCGGCTCGAGACTCGCGTCTGATTGATCATTGATTCGTACTACTTGTTCCAATACGAAAGCGAAAATAGTAAGGAATTCGCGTTTATCGAGAAGCCGGCAATGATGACAGTTTCGGTGGACGTTATCTCCGTCCACACCCATGGGACGAGGAATTTATGCCGGCGAAGGTCAATTCTTTCCTTGGATTGGGGTTGCAGAAGGCACAGGGGTTCGGTGACACAGCGCTATAGGCATTTTTTTTCGACCGCCTGTTTACTTCGCCTATGTCCGCGAGGGGTTTCGAAATAATGGCAAATAACTGAAGCGACATACGGTAGAGGGTTGTTCTGGCATCACGTATTTTTCGCAAAGCACCGGTCGAAACGAACTACGATCCATGGGACTTTGGTCCAACCATGGGTCTCGTGGGACAACGCGCAGTCCTTCTGTCCGTGCGAAGTGCACTGTGGTCGTTTGGTTGTTCCCAATATTTGAGAAATCCTTCGTGAAATCAGACCGAACTGTCCACCAAAGCAAGAGTAAAGCAGCGAGCTTATTCCAACGTTTCTGGGATATTTCACATTTTTCGCCATGTCTCTTCGTAAAAACCTATGGATATAATTAGAAGCGGGGATATTATTTCTGGAACTCCATTGAACGTACGATGTATGGATGACTGCTTGAGATAAAGGAAAGATCGGCGTTGACGGGGGTGTGTAAGGAGTATGTTGGTCGTCGCGTCCGCGTCGGTACGTGTAATCCGAGCCGGCACGGTAATAGACTAGAACTTACGTGGAGTTTAAGGGCGTCGGTACCGACGAAGCAATGTTACGAAACGGGGCAGTTTTACAGGCAGTAAAATGTTGATTGGAATCCTGCCGATCGTTTCTCTCCTGCTTCCGCCAACCCTTCCATCCTCGTTTCGACCCGTTACAACCACCGACCCCTGCCACCACCACCACCGCCACTACCACTGTGATCTCTACCGCCGCCACCGCCACCACTACTACTAGCACTATCACTACTACCAGAGCAGGCAACACCGCCAACGCCACCCCCAACCCGTCCACCCCTCGTAACAACGCAGTGGGCGCACTGGGTTTCCAATGCATACCAAGCGTGCATATACCGCGTATCTACGTGATACGTAATACGCAACGCCGTGGGTACCCGAGTAACGTAATAGAGAACTCGGCCGCCCCCTTCTCGGCTATCCGCCCTTCCGAGTCCACCCCTTGCGCACCCTTCACTCGCTCCTATGCCTCCCTGGAATATCAAGCCGCCGCGAGTACATAACTGCCGACGGCCGAGTGGCTCGTCGCCGAAAACCCGCGAAATCATGGCGCGGGTCATTAATTTCTGTCGAACGTAGCACGGATTCGAGCAAGGGAGCATTTATTTACGTAAACGTAAGCAGCGAATAATAATCAGGACTGGCCTGATGTATCTCGGCGCAGATTCTCTATGGAATCGTATTATGAATGCGAGATGGCGTACTTCCTCTTAGCTATACTATAATGACGTGGCGTTATCCGTTTCATTTCCACACGTGTTTCATTACACGAGAGATTTTTACGATGCTAAAGGAGAAGGCAAGATAATCTTTTTTGGTGGAGCTTTGGCAGCGGATGGGAACTGGATTTTATGTCCTGTCACGGTGGTTTACGTCCTACTCGGGGCTCCTTTATAATTTACGGATCTCATACTTTCACTTCGAGGATCATCGATGCGAGGGTTTTATGATTGTACCTGAATTGCAACGAAATTGATGAAATTTCGGTAGTGCGGTTGTAAGTATGTTCTTCGTGCGTTTGCATTCCCGCCGTACACACAATTTTTCAACGACGGGGTCGCGTGTCAAGCACAAAGAGAGTTTGGCAAATACTCTGTATGTTCTGACTAGATGATTATGGGGTTTGGTTTCGGTTAATTTAGTATATTACTTCAGGATCATCGCGGTACGAGCGCCAGAAAACTATCAAACGATTCGTCGCATCAGACGTCAAATATATATACTTGAGATTGTAAAAAGTCGATGAGGCGAATCGGATGAATTAATTGTGCGGAAGATTTAATCTTCCTAATTCGGAAGATGCACGTCTAATGTATGCGCATAAAATCATCGCCGGATTCTGCCTGTCGTTCTGGTCTCCGGTTGGGTCGGTAGATATTTTAACGTTCTTGACGTTTCGCAGAAGGAACCCGTTGCCGTTGTAGCCAGGCCGGCGCGCGGGTATAAAGGCGCCATGTTTTCGACCAATTTTCCGGGATACCAAAAGCAGTGCTGCCCGGTATGAACAGAGTCAGTGTACGACGACCGCCCACGCCACGATTAATTAACACAGATACACTAAATTACAGGATAAAGTAGATTAGATGAACCGCATTATTAAATTCCGCGGAGCAACGTACCCCCTTTCATTAATATTCACGGTCCCCGTTCCGCCGCATTTGAGGAAACGCTACGAACTCGCCCCGCGCTCGTTTCCAGCCAAGCATTGAGCGAACTGGCGATTAAATCGTTACATTGTACTTCGCCGTTCGGCCAAATTGCCGGGCGGCGAGTCTGCGAATTCTAATTGCAGATGCGCGTTTTCGAGTCGATTTTACTGCTGAGCGAAGGCAACCATAAATAAGTAAAGTCGTTCGATGGCGGGGGTGCGTTAATATCCGTGAACGCTCGCGATCGTAAGACGGGAGGAGAGAAAAGACGCGGCGAAGACGGTAATACGATCGCACGCGTGGAAAATGCGTCGGAGGCCATTTTATCCGACGCTCGTAAATAACGAGAGTCGTTCGATTTCGCGGACGTATCATCCGCGAGCGCTTATTATTGTTCGATCCCGATGCGTAAAAGCGGATTGGGAAAGAGGAACGGAGTCGAGAAGGCGTCGTTAAAGGCGCGCGCAGAGAAGACGCACCAACAATGAGAAAGCGTGCGAGAACGAGGACGCGAAACGTAGTGCGGCATGGCATTCGTAGCCGTGGAGACCCGGCGCTTCCTTCCTTTACTTTGTTCGGCATGTCATGCACTCGCCTCAAGCCCCTCCCCGCGAGAATGGTACGTGTTATTGCGCCCAGTTATTACCGTAGTTATTACCGCGACACTGAGTTTTATGATCTGATCGTCGGCCGCCGTAGTTCGGTGCAGTCTACCCAGAAAGGCTGATGCATCCGCATGACAAAAGCTTTAAAGGTGCCACCGCTCTGTCCACGTTTGTTCTTTCTGCCTTTTTCTTTTCCCTCCTCTTGTCCCCCTCTCGCTCCTCGCGTTGCCTCGCACTCTCATCGCACTCTCACCGCTTTTCCCCACTTGTCTTCCCCCACAGACTCACCGTCCTCCGATTCTTTGTCTCTCTTCCTGTCATCCTCGCCCACCTCCGTTCACTCCCGTCCACCCCCGTCCAACCCCCGTCCACCCCCGTCCACTCTCCGGAACGGGCGTACCTCAATTTTGAACGAAACTTTTGGCGCGCGTACTAAAAAGTTTATAGCGCGATATTTCGTGCCGCGCGACCAACGTTCATCGAGGATAAGTTGTGCGGCGCGCGTGTATTGTGTGTACTTACCTGCTAAAATTGCAACCGTAGATGTGAACGGAATCACGAAGTTGATCCGCGCGGAACGATCGGCTCTTTGCTTGCGAATCAAGGCGATCGAGAGCCTGTTATATTGTTACACGCGGAGTGTACGAATATAAAGTGCGAGAGAAATTATTCCGCATCCCGCTGGACTGAAACTCCTCCTCTTAATATCGTTTTGCCCCGGAGGGAGACGATCGTTTTATACGATGGGTGGCACGAAGTAACCGCACGATCGAGAGATAATGCAGACATCTTAATGCGACCGTCGTCTATCATACCCGATCGTACTTCATTTTTATGCATTACGTACGGCGTTCAGCGGGAGTACATTTCGCCGACGATTTTCAAATATGCGTTTCGTTCTAACTTCCCTTTCAGCCCGCCTCCGCGCGACGCCAAAGGCGCAGACTTTTAAACGATCAAATTAAAGCCGTGCAATGTACGCCTAATTGTTCTCTCGAGCGCGCAAGACTCGCCGAATAGTGTTTTTTTTTCCTTTAAAGAACTCAGGCGATTCTTAATACATGTTCGCCCCGCAGCGAACAAGACGGGCTTTGCATCCGGAAGTCACTCGATGGCATAGAATATTAATGAAAGAGCTGACGCACACGCACCGTCTACTTTCGTCCTCCCACACGTACACGTCGACGGACCTGCCTGGCCGAGGTGTACGCGCGCGCCTACGCACACAGCGACGCGCCTACTTACAGTACGTACAAAACGTATATACGCGCCATGAAAAACGCGACGGCCATTACTCTCGGATCGGAGAAGCCGTCTGGCGTCTACCGGCGTGGGGGCATTAACAAAGTAGGGCTCTGGCGTAAAAAGGGAGGGAAGATAAAACAGGTGAAACGGTAAAAAATGGGTCACCCCCGCCCCTCTCTCGTCACCGCCCTTCTGCGCTCGTAGCCACGTACATACAGACTCGGGCAGACACACGTGCACGAGAACAGGGAGTCGAACACGCACAGTATACACCTACACCCTCGCACGCACTACGGAGTTACGTGGCCGGCCCTTGTGGACATAAGTCTGCGTGTACCTGTGGTAAACCAACGAATGCACACGTGTTTGCACGTCCGTGTACATAGCCCCGCGACTGTGTAGGTGTGCCCTAGGTGCATGTGGACCCGAGTGCGTAGGGGTGGCAGGAGTTGAGGGAGCGAGGGAGAAGGGACGAGTTAGGGTGAGCGAGTGAGAGCGAGGGAGAATAAGGGAGAGTAAGGGGAAGCAAGGGAGAGCAAGAGAGAGCAAGAGAGAGCAAGGGAGAGCAAGGGAGAGCAAGGGAGAGAGAGAGAGGGTGAGTTTGGAGTTGAGTTGTCGGCGAATGAGGGCACTGAGGCTGGTGGCAGAGGGTGAGGCCAGACAGAGGCTATTGATCCACCAGGATCCACCTACCAACCCACGTTAGTGGGATAGGCTCGGTCTGAACTGCCGACCCACACACAGGGACGTGGAAAATACTTGGGACAGAGTCCCTTGACAAAAAATCTTCTCCGTACGACGTTCTTTCCGCGCGCGCTGCTCTTGCAAGGTTGCAGGAGGAGTGATTATTTTGCTGAATTAACGGAAAGCGCCGCTGTGAAACGATATTTTCGAATGACACGGACTTTTCTCTGCCCTTCGTAAAGCGCGCTTTTTCGGCGAGCTTCGAATTTACGCTAGCCGGTGAAAATGAATTGCCCTGTGTTTCTAGAGGGTGCCTTGTTACCGCTATGAATAGTGAAATATCGCCGTTCCGCACCCCGACAAAGATCTTCTGTGTGCTCTTTGCGCAGTCTTTTTTTTCTTTAACCTGAAAGTTGACGAAGTTGAACCAATTTGCTAGATCCAATTTGGGTCTTATAAGTTGATACGCTAGACGGGATCGCTCGATTAACGAAGGAAGTACATGGCCACAAACTACATTTTCATAAAAGTGCAATCAACGTTGTAACTTTGTAATCTGTGCATGAAGTTCCGCGTTACTGGAAGAGAAAAAAGAAAATGTTATCCCGCGTTGGAGTGACCCTTCCGAACTCTCCGGCAAGTTTGTCTTGCGCAAAACCTTGTCCCGCTTTTCCTACCTGGCGCATAGAGAAAAAATAAGGCACCGCTCAGGGAGAATGAATAATTTTTTAAGTAACCTTCCTCTAGCGCATAATGTCACGGAAGCTTTTAGAATCATTCCCGTCTTTCAAGCGGTGCCCGGAAGTATGGGCATACTGGGACGGATATTCAAGGCGTTAAAATGTAATTTGCATAGAAAGGAGTGGTTGAATTAAACCAACTGTGCTTGAGGAAAATGATAGTCGAGCATCGAACAACCGTATCCTACTTCTTTTCATTCCTTTTCTAATTCGCTAATCGCTCGATAATGTTTTACACGAATATTTGAATCACTTGATTAGACGGTCATTTACGATGCCAGCTTTTTCGAATTCCTTGACAAAGTTTTAGAGGTTCGGACGCAAAAAATGTCGTAAAACTTTGACGCTTCTATTTCCTTGCTCAACTTCCGTTGAACATCTTAAATCGATAGTCATTTCGTAATTTGATCGAAGATCCGGGGTCGCGTTTCGTCGATCTTTCCATGGTTCACATACCTGTACGTAAACTGGGGACCCGTTTAGCAGGTCGTGGGAAGGAAAAAGGAGGGAAGAGGGTTACCGTCGAATTTCATTAATATTCATTAGCGGTTTCAATTTCGACTGGCTCGTTTATCACCGTGATGAGCACCCATATACAGACGAACATTGTTGCGTCTTCTGCGCTATATATGTACACGAGCATTGGGACACGTACATTAGTCACGGTCGTAACATCACTTGAGGCACTCGAGGGTGCGTGCGTACTTCTTGGAAACTTTTAATATCGCTGTGCGATCTTTTCTGATTTTCATCGTAATCTTCGCTCTCGATGGTTCTTTCCATCGAGATCGCGTGCAAAATTATTATCATTTTCCGCGGTTGACTTTTGCGTGACGCAGGTCGTAAAATGCTTTTCACTATAAATCTCAAAAAATCACATCTCTGCGTACTTCTTGCAAACCCACATATTATGATTGCTTTCCGTATGCCATCCGCAATTTCGTCTGGACGTCTGCAACGTTGCGTGTAACGATATGCATGATTGTAGAATAGCATAATAGGGTAGAGTGTTCTCTTTCGTTTCTGCCGTTGCTTTGCGCAGCTATATCGAAGAACAGTCATAAATAAAACTTTCAACAAACAAAGAGCGAAGGGGGAGCGATCCTTTAACTGTATAATTGCAATTTAGAATTCGCTAACGGATATACTGATACTCATACTCGTTAATCAATAATCGTGAAGATCGACAACTTACACGCTCGCTTTCGCTTTTGATCGAGCGCGGAATAATTCGCCTTTGATTAATTGCGCTCCCGAGTTACCGTATCAATATTAATATTTATCCCGTTCCTCTATTTGCCACGAGAGGACCGTCGTCGTGCCGTCGTCGTACTTGTAAATCAACGACTCTCGAGACGTTCCTGCTGTCGTTAAAACACGATTCTTCTCCTTTTTTCACCCGCGCCCGGGAAACGTTTCCTCGGGATTGTCAACCCTTCACTCGAGGGTTAAACAAATTCGAGGAGACCTTTTGTCGTCCCCAGTTCTCGAGGAGAATGTACAGAGATAAATAAATTGCCGAGAGTGCGCGTCCCACGGTGTCGGGGATGAACGGTGGGTCAGAAAGGAGACAAAATCGGGCTGGGGGACAAAGAGAGGGACATTCGCGCGGGCCTCCATCTCCTCGAACCGCCAGATATAGCATTATGAATTTATTTATGCAATACAACTTGTCTCATTCGGATTACAATAGCGCAAAATTTAATTGGATCGTTTACTTGTCGCTCTCGGGGCACGATCGACCTAGACGCTCTTTCTCCACTCCTCCGACCCTATGCTCGTTCTTCACGTTTTACCCCTCGACCTACCTTATACCCATCACCGCCGACCTGTCCGCTCCTTCTCCGGCCCCCGGTACTTGTTCGTCGAAACACAAAAGAGATTTAATCAACTCTCTAGAATTTACTTATCTCAGACCCCGTAGAGGCCATGAAAGCCCCCGGCTCGCCTCCTCGCGAGTTTCTTCAATTTCTTTAGTCGCTGCTAGCGCTTTCTGGCACAGCAGTCAACGTGTTAATCTTGCCATTCGACAGCGAGCATCTACATGCCGTCTTCAAGTACTCGTCAACTGAAGAGACCGGGGAAAAATGCGTGACACTCGAATGCCGTACGTAGAAGGATTGAGAGGGCTGGAGAACGGTGGAGGGAGCGCGTCTAGGAGTAATATCATTTGAGAAATAATTTTCCGCAGTCCTCGGTCCTATCGCCCGGCACTCTCAACCCCTTTTTCGCCGTCGAAGCGATCGTCGGCCGCCGCTCGTTTTAACTCCCTCCTCGGCGTGTCCCTCTTCGGCGTGTCCCTCCTCGGCCGCGGCGCACTTTCTCTTCATTCCCTCCCTCTGCTGCGCCCTGCTCTCCCTTCAGCGACCGCAGCGAGCGTCGGTGACGGCCTCCTCCTATCCTCGTTTCACTAATTTTATCTGCACGTTTTACGAGCGGCATCCGCAGCCCGAAACAAATTAATTGCGCCACGCCACTCGAATTAATTGGCGAGCTCGCGAGAGTCCTACCCGCTGAAACTTTGCCGCGTCGGGGCTTAACCGAGCCGCGCGCACTCTCCGTGTATCCGCGATTTGTAACGAACTGCGCACACGGAAAATTGATAAAGCATGTCCGTGTCTGGCGCGAATCGACGCCGACGGATTCACGTGTTGGCGCGGCGCTATGGCTGTCGACGATGGGTGTCGACGATGGGTTTCGGGCGTCAGGCGACAGGCGGTCGCGCGAAAGATCGCTCGCGCGTGTGTGAAATCTGAAGAGCGAGTGTCAAGTGCGTCGATTCGCGACGCTTTGCACGACGCTCACGCACGAGCCGGGATTTCGCTGAAATGCTCTTTGATCGTTTTTGAAAGAAGACGCGGTGTCTGCGGGATCGCGGCCCGCGAACTGCGGGACTCCAAATCCCCCGTGAGAGAGTGGAAAATTAATGCGCCAGAGACGCGCACATTCGGTAGCTGCACAATAGCGTGGACGGGGGCGGAATTTTCGCGGTGTGCGCGTCGCGTGCGCCTCGCGTGCACCTCGCGTGCTTGCGCCGTGAGGAATTTATCCGGCTCATTAATAAAGCGGTGACACCGCGTAACGGGTGCCCATTAGCGTTGCCGCTCTTTCTTAATACGCCATAATACCGAAATAAACCTCAATGGGTATTGTCAATTTTGCTTTAGCGTTTGTTCATTTGAAATTCCCCGTGAAACGTCGCCAATCCGACGTCATTGCGGACGAACTGGATCCGAAAATCAATTGCAAACTTTCGGCTAATCGCGAGGACGATTCAGATTCAATCAGCGGGTAGATTTTCGGCCGAGAGGGAATCCAGGGAGCGATAGGTTAATCTCCGCCGTTATCAGAGAGTCGCTCGGACGAAAACGGTATACCTAAGAACGTACTACTAATGGAGACTGTGCCGTGCGGCATGAGACGATGAAGTCCGCGGACTGAGAGGGTTGCCAGCGGAGGGTAGAGGAGCAGGGGCTCGCGGGGGTAGGGATTGCCAAGGCAATAACTGGGTATGACCTCGGTTTACATCCGGATTTACATGTAAACGTGCGTGGGTCGTGGAAACTGCTTCGCAACTAGTCCCGGGCCAAGTAAATTGGTAACTAAGTGCGGGGGTAATATCGGTAACAGTTTGCTACGGTAGGTTGTTGCTGCTACTGCCGCGTGCACGGGCGGATGCCGAGGGGTGGATGGGGGTGGATAGAGGTGGATTGGGGGTGAATAGAAGGTTGGCGGCGGGCACGAACGGGGCAGCCAGGATGGAGGCAGTCGGAAGGCCTGTGGACTAACGATCATCATAAGACTTGCCGTTCGGTTTTCCTTCCGCCACCGACGGCGAAATAACGCAGCTCACCTACAACGGCATCTCCTATTTTCGCATCCTCCTATACACGCAAGTCGCTAGCTGGAACGTTCATAATTTTTCCTCTTCCCGTCTTCGCAGACGCTGCTCGAGCGATGAGTAACATTTATATCGATACGAATATTGTTTACAGCCGTTTCCGCATGATAACGTTCGATGAGACATCATAATTACTTTCGTGGGAATATCATGTTCGCGTCTTATATACCGCGATGAGGTATACTGTGAGTAAACTTAATTGCACGCGTCTTCGTTATGATGACCGCATCTAACGTCAGACGATATTCTCATTATAGGCCGCGCCGACAGTGCAGACGGTTATAATTGTTCGGATGAGTCATAATCGGCGTACCAGAGACTCACGATTAATCACCCAGATAATCGAGTGATGTCACTGAGCCGTTTAAATGGGCGCGTGCACGTAAACAAACAACAATCACGCTGCTCGAAGTAACTCAATTTGTCTTGTCACACTTTCGCGGCTGCTATTCCAATGGCAAACATTGACGTTTGGGACCGTCAGTCAATTTCCACTTTCCGTACTGAAAAGTATTCCGTTTTTATTTGAGTACACGAGAAAAACTGTATTATTCTGTGCGCTACGTAAAATGCCTGAAAACGAACTATTTTTCGTCGAGAGATACACGAAGATTGAGAGAGCAAACGAGTTCATTTTAACGACCTCGTCGAATGAGCAGTCGTAGGAGGAAAGGGAAACAGAGAAAAAGGATATAGAAAAGTGACGAGCGTACGCGGGACGAGGCGGAAGAGAGCGTAATGGAAGAAATTCCTGCAAATTAAGTGGTCCGTCGCTAGGGAAGAGTTAAATATTTCATACGGGCAGAGCGTAGCGGCGATGCTTCGAGCCACAATAGAGCGCGATAAAGTGTTAAGAAAACTTCGCCGCCTGACGAGAGGCGGCAGTTACTACTGGCGTTACTGCCGCTTGTATGCCTCGCGCATACGAATATCCGTATAACCGTGCGCCGCTTTCGGGCTTCTCCTGCGTTATTTCTTATACGTTAACCTACGTGCCTCTCTTCTGCATGTTTGTTGTTCAGGAATATTTCGAATTACTCTCATAACGCATATTAACTATGCAACAAGAATTCTTCCTTTCCTTGACATTCGTTTACAGTTACAAAATCTATGCATTCTTCGTGGTTCCCCTTTCCTAGTTTCTTCCTTTACGCATTCTGTGGCGGACTGTCGTTTTGGCTGCGTGCTGCTGCTATGCCAACTTCCGATCTTCAAGTTTCTGTTTGGCATAGCAACAGCACCGAGGACCGAACGGCGTCGAGTTGTCGATTCTCTTACAACTATTACGCCGTACTGTGGTTTGGAGGAATGCGTGGAACAAGACATTGCTGCGTGTAGCCGATCTTTCTGCATACCCCCATTTGTCGCATCCCCTGTCTTTACAGGTCTTGCTTCTTGACATCTAGGTGCAACGCCGACCCTTGCTTCTCTCCGGAGAACCGTCCCTCCACGACAGGATATCGCCAAGTAATTTCCCGCCTGTTCGTGCGGGGTCTCAATCCAATAACCATTTAAGAGTCTTACACTCGTACGTCGCACGTCGCAGAAGCCGCTTTTACACCGGCTCCCACCTCTAGCCCTTTGCATCCCTCTAGACACGTCAGTGGACGGGGCTGGGGTTAGAGCCTGCGTGTAAACGTACTCGAGTGTGTCTGAACAACGAGGATCAACGACGCGCAGCGAGATTAAAGCGCGTTTGCTTCGATAACGACCGCGTCGCCATTTTCGGGGCGAGATAGCGGCAAGTCGTTGAGGACCTGCGATGGGCCGGTTCGCTCGTTTGTCGGGCAAAACGTTCAGGCGTTGCCGTAGGCAGCATAATTGTTTCCGGACCTGCGTGTCGTTAACGTCGCACCGAAAGATATTGTTAGCGTCGAGTAGCAAAGCTCCCGCTGTCTCCTAAATTATGTCTCAGTATTTTTGTTCCGTCCACTGTAACTGTGAAATCAAGCGCTGGCAGTCTGACGAACGTGATGTCGCTCGCTGAAAATGAGAAAGAATCGTTAATGTCAATCGTTTCCAGTTTCGAACTCACGCTCATCGCAAGTCGTATTTCACAGCGAACGAATTTAATGACGTTCGTTCGTACCCTGCACACCTGCTCGCGTCCACGCGCACGTCAATGAATGACGATGGGATTAGTTTGGTGCGTGCAGGCGTACTTAAGTCTGTCTGAATAACGAACAATGACGCTGGATTAACAGGCATATGTTCCGGGTGTCGACGTGCCACGCTGATCCAGAAATGGAACTCGTAATTTGGCTAAAATACTCATTCACCGTATTACGACGGCGTTAGCGGGTTTATTCATTTAGCTCGCCGTGGCTCCGCGAATGAATTCTGAAATACGTCAAACTCTTCGTCGGGAGTTTTGCTCGGATATCTTCATTAGTATGTCAAAAGTGATGTGTATTATGCGCGTAGCGCGGCGCATATTTAATATGTCGGAATCTTGTCATTGGTATTTAGCACACCAGCTTGTATCTTTCGATTCGTTAGCGATCCAGTAAAATTAACCACGGTGACAATAACTTCAACCGTATTCGCTAACAATGCTTCCGAGTATCTGCATATGGCAATGTAAAAATATTTGTTCGCGATACTATCCCTCGGAAAGTAGAAAACATTACAGGCAATGGCCTCGATATCTGTCAACACTTCGCATTTAGCGATTGGTAGAAGAAGTTAATTGATATCGTTAATCGTTCGCGACTCACTCTTGTCATCGAACCGTTTCAACATTCTCGTAGCAAATATTATGCAGTCGTATCATACCCCGACGTCGATACGGCTGAATCCGTGTGTCCGTTTAACTACTGAGACAATATTTTTACTTTGCTTACGGTAATGATTAGTTACCCCCCGTCAACATTTAACTGACTTATCGTCAAGCAAAATAATTTGCATGTGAAATGCAATTTAAAAAAGTGTTCGGCACAAAAAATGTAAATAACCGCATTGCGTTGAACTTCAGTCTTTGTCGGCGGCTAATCTCATTCGAGCAATGTACACTTGTTATCTCACGAAAACATTATAATTCCGCGGACGGCGGCTGTTTATATTTCGGACGGCGAATTAGTATACGCGATAAAGTTCGTACAAATATAAGTTGCACAATCTTGTAGCGCCGCATGCACTGGCTTAACGCAACTGGATTAAGAAGAAAAACGTTCGGTCAAAACATATTTTCTGATTGACAAGACAAATCCGTCGTTCGCGCGGAACCGAATTTCTTCTCAACCAATGATTAATTCGACATGCAAATATTCCGTCTACCTGTTCGAAAGAGGTATGCAAAGAGATAAGGCCGGCTCGATAACATTAGTGATAAGCAAAGCGACGTATACAGCCAGTGAATGTGAGGACGTCGCCTTAGGTCTTCTCCTTTCGCTCCAATCTCGTTTGATGGCCACGTGCCATGTATGGCAAGTTATGCCTCTTGACTTTCTTACCGCGTTGTAGCTCGTAACTTTCCACGCCGCTGCAATTTTGCCTCTCCTTGCCTTTTCATTTTCTATTTCTTTTCATGCCGTCAATGCTCACCTTCGTGGCTTCTAATTTTGTGAAAGTGATAATTTCTCTCTCAGCTTTAATCGCGTGCTCCAGTTACCCGTCTTCTCGCCACTACGTATCCTGCCCCTCGTGAAGCCCTTTCAAGGAAGTCGGCATAATTAGAAATGGACGAAGTCATAATGACGTCTTTTGCCAGGAAGTCGCCTGACTCGCGATTAACGACGGCCGACAACTTGGACCGACTTGCCCGAGCACGACGAGGTGGAAGATGATGAGACGTTTTGCTCGAACTTCGGCAAACCCTAATCAGCCCGGAGTAACCTCAGACTCCGACGCATCTCGGATTTCTATCAGTCATCCGTGTCAGGGGTCCTTTCTAATCAGGAACCATGGGTCCGATTAAATTTCGAAAATAAGTCCATGCTCCGCCAGCCGTGCTCCGCGACGATTTGGCGTCCGTTAACGAGCGCGCTTTCACGGCGATTTAACTCGTCGCGAAAATATCGCTTCGCAGAATTAATTCTCTTAAATACAATTTCCCGGGCAGAGATCGCGCGCGTGCGCGGCAACCGACGGAGCCGCATTTACCACCGTGAAAATTGTCTTAAAGCCTGCTGCCGGGAACTTTATTGGACGACTTTCGGACGAGAACAGAGAGAGAGCGCGAAGTTTTCATGGCTACGAGGGAAGTCTCGGTCATAAAAATAAGTGTACTGTGAGGCGGTTTGACTGTGCCTTAAGCAGCGACTAGCCCGTACTGTTGCCGTTGAAATTCCGCTGCCGGTGCTGGAGGGTACCGCGAAATGTTACCGGAAAATTTCGGAAATACTATTCTTAGGGGGTGCACTCACTTTATCCGTGTCTTTTAACCGGTCGCGCATCCAGTCCGCATCCGGTCGCGCATCCGGCCGCGTGCGAAAACACCTCGGAGATTGCAGGTTGTTTTCCAAAATTTCCTGCTTCATCATCTCAACGTCTGAACGATGTGTTTTGCTCGCTGCCTCTTGGCCACGCGCATCGACGCCAAGATATTGCAGGGTATCTTTCTCTCGCGGCGCATACCGTCTTCGGCAAAGTGCCGCCAAAATTTTTCGTCGCGCACGGAAGGCGTAATCATCCCTGTAATAATAAAAAATTGTATCGCCCCGCTGATGGAAATAGTTCGAGGAAAGTTGTCGCGCCAAGTGCAATTCTTGTTCTACGCGCTTGTTGAAACTACAAAACCGTCGTGTTCGTTTACGACACGGATACTTTATTATTACTTCAATCTCGTGTTCACCTCATAAAATATTTGAGGCGAACTACGCAAAAAAATCTCGCGCAAAGTTTGTCGACGAAACCCGTAACGCTATAAAGGACGGAGGCACAGGGAGGGGCCAAAGAAGAGTAGCGAAGAGAAACGAGACGAGTGTCGAGGGTAGAATGAGGGAGAGTGTAAGGATACGTCCGAGACAAACGATTCTCCGGCGGGACGGAAATGAGGGAGGCGCGTAATCTCTTCGGTCCTGTGAAAAATCGGTTCGACCAGTGAGTCGGAAGGGGTTTGCAAGTTGCCATTAAAGTTACAGTCGCCTTGCCCGCTTCCCCATGCTCGCGTCACGGCGTTCACATCCGCGGCGGCATCGGGCCCGATATCCATATGCAATAGCCCGCGGAAATAAGCTCGCTCGTAAATAAGAAAAGTTCTTGCCACACCGGTAGCACCCTCCGCGCACTCTCGAGGGTAGCTTTCCACGAGGGGCGGTCTCGGCCACTAGTACACCATAGACTCTGCCACGGCCACGGTTCCTTCGATGTGGCGCGTGGCTTCTCAGATATCGAGTGATTTGTTGCGACTCGCCCTCTTTTTCGCTTGAGACCCGAACGCTACCACCGGCGAGAGACGATGAACGCGCCCACGTCTACGTATTCGCACACACCGACGACGAACAGTCGGGAATCTCGAGTGTAACAGGTTCGCGATAACTTCACTCCGGAGTGATTTAGCCCTCCAGTCGTCGAGGAGGGTCGTTCGATATCGGCTCTCGATTATTATCCCGTTAGTACGGCTGCTTAAATATTTTGCAGATCAGTTCGTTACGCGAGATGCGGATAGTTACGTCTGGATACGTACGATTCGATTTGATCGGAAATAAATGACCGGAACGCATCTGTCTTTATAGCGAATTTAATCCAGTCATGATCTCTAGAATGTCATTTTTTGGATTAATAATATCCTTCGATTCCTCTTCTCTAATCACATTTGATGCAAGTATGTCGTCTCTCTCTCTCTCTCTCTCTCTCTCTCTCTCTCTCTCTCTCTTTGCCAGCTTTACTTATCTATTCTGGTCTTCCCTTATTTATAGTTCTCAATCTGTTATGCGGTCATGTCGTTTGCAAGGATTGATTTACAGGATGCTGTATTTCGTCCCGTTTATCGCAGTCGTTTCTCGGTAATTTTTGAAAATGCTCATCCGCTTATTCGTAACGACGGGCGACGAGGCGATTGGAACCTCAGTGACGTTGTTACGGTGTTTGCAGGCCTTTTTGCGCGGCGAGATTTATGGGTCGTCGGTAACGCCTGTGAAAGTGGGTGAGCGATAATCAGATACAACCGGTACAACGAAATAGCTTGGGCCGCATAAGCGTGTGCGAATAGGGAAAAGAATAATTCCTCTGCATCTCATTTTAATTTGGTGTATGCAATCGACTCAACGGAGCGGTAAAATTTCTAGGCAAATATGTCTTGCTCAAGAATGTCCGTGCAGCCTTGCATTACATGCTCTTACAATGCATCCTGACTATTGTCTATTCTCGTCGGGATTTCGCGGGCGTACGCGTCAGAATTAATTGGACTTTCGCCGCAAATTATAAAGTACGTGTTTACGCTACGTCTGCAATTGTTTACAGAGAGCGAGAGAGCAACATCGAAATTATGCAAAGATAAGCGCACTCAGCGTGGCCTAATCTCCACGAAAAGCCGGTGAGTGGCAATTACGCGAGCGTGCGCTCACGATATCGCCGCGTCCGCCTTTACGAGAATTTCACGACAATACGTACAACGATCTTTATAATATTCGCAATAAGTTACAGTTCCATGCTGTTTCATTGCGCCGGGAGAAGAGACCTCCTAGGGGGATTAATAGAGGTAAAACCCGCAACAGCAGGCCGCTATCAGAATATTATAAGAATGGCACACTATCATCGGGTGCTTTTACGACAATGTTCGCAATAACTTAAGGAGTACTTCGCCATAATTACCGGCAACCCCTCCTTCGTCGGCAATGGTTTATTGCCTTCTCGAGCAACGACATCGCTAATTTCCTTTTTCGCGCGTGGTGCAGAAAATGGTTGCCTCGAAAGCGCCACTACTGGCAGCAGTGCCGCCACCAGTGCCGCCACCGCGACGAGGCCGTCCCATGGCCTGGGACAGTTTATTTTCCCTTCGTTAATGGAATTCTCGGCGAGTGGTCATTTCCACAGACGAGAGGCACGGACGAGAGGCACAGACGAGAGGCACCGACGAGAGGCAGAGACGAGAAGGAGGAGATAGAGTAGGCAGCGCGGAATGGACGGGGGAAAAAAGCGGAGAAGTTGGCAGAGAGAATACGTTCCGCCCGTCTTATCCCGCGGAATCTCGTGAATGATCGCCGGTGATTTACTGTAGCCGACGGTATCTCTCAAATCTCAGAACTTATGGCGCTGCCGTGGCACTCGTAGCTTTTGCGCGAAAAATTGGCGCCCGATTCTGTCGTATAAAGCCGTGAACGAACCGAAAGCTACCGTTAAGAGGGAAAAAAAGGTTTCGACGAACAGTTTGACACGTACGCGCGGAAATACTCTCTGCCGTTAGGCGGAAGGAGACCAACCGGTGACATATATTTTAAGATCAGTTCACCTTATATAGGGAGCTTATTCGAGATGATACTCTTACATCGTGCAAGAGCGTCGATCGGAAAGTAAAAGACATTTGAGGAGATCAAGTGAATTCTCGGTAAAGTTTCGACTGCGAAGTCGCGCTGACATTGTCCGCGATAGAAGAGAAACGCGTGGGACAAGCCGGGGAAGAGGACGTCGGCGAAGAAAAGAAGAAGGACGAGGACGCTGAGAAGGGTAAATAAAGTGCGGGTGACTGTTCCGGGAGGCGAGAGGTCGGGGACGGAGCTAGATATATAAAATAATCCCCAGAAATGGAGGGAATAAATCACTCGAGTCGTGAGAGGCCTTCCTGATCAGATAGTAGGAGAGGGGCTGGAAACGGGATAAAAACGCTCTGTCTCCCTTTGGATCGGAAGGAACTTTGTTCTGACCGTTCGCCTCCACCCTTCTGCGAACCACCCTCTGCTCAAAGACCAACACAACCCCTCTCACCCCTCACACGCCCTCAGTTGCGGTCCTCTCAACGGGCTCTTCTAACCGGTGCGCCCTTTGTGCCAATCCACCGAGTTTTACTCCATTATTCGGTCACGTCAATTACAGCCTCCGCGCCTAACGAATGAAGAATTCGACGTGCCACGGCCCGTCCTCGTAAGCGTTCCTCGTTTCTCGTTGTCTGACAGCGAGTGCGTCCCGAGTGAGTCGGCCGGGGGTTCAACTGAAAGATGAAGGGGTTCCTGTATTCCGCAGATCTTGCACTCCTGAATACGCCACCGATCGGGACTGTCGAGCCGTCGATATGTTCGAATAGACTCTGTTTGTCCTCTGGCCCCAGACCCTTTTCATTTCGCGCTGGCAAATGTTTACTCGAATCAATCGAAGGGGTTTATTTGCGATAAACATCTCTGTATCCGCCGCGCGCACGCTTCTACATTTATTATATTTCCGACTACCGCCGCGTAACACGCCCCGAATTAGCTCGCAGCCTTCCAATTACGCAAAGATTCATTTTTATCAAGACGACCGCACGTCTGCTAATTAGTACGGCTTTCAACGACATGATATCTGGGGAAAACAGTACGTTACGCGAGCGCTATTATTACGGTCACGCTTCATGGTAATAGGCGCGATAAGTAAATTGTGACCATAAATTTTAGGTATCATACTGCAATCGCAATAAATACAACCCTGCGGAGAGTCGGGGTACCGTATTCTTAGCCTCAACGTGTAATGAACGATTTTCATTTCCATGCCCCAATTTCGATGCAGCCCTGAAACACTTAGGGGAACGTCCACGAAAGAGTCAGACGTATCTCTTGATAGTATCATCATATTTCGGTCAGCCAATGTCCGAAACCGAGACGACAGGCTCGTACATCATCATTCGCTTCGGTAGACGACCCCGGCAGACAATGTAAGAAATTTCTCAACGACATGTCAAATCCTCTCGACAGGACGTTTCGTGACAGATGTCGCGAAGACGTACGACGACGCCGATGGCGGAGCAGTAGTAGGCATCATGCGAACACGACAGCGTTTTTCATTTCGACGCTGAAGCGCAATTTTTCTAATCCCGGCGTCTAATGAAGCCTATCGCGCTCCCTCTCGCAAGGACTTCTTCGCCGTTCGATTCCAATCCCGTGTAAAATTACGCGTCGCTCGAATTAAATTTGCAACGCTGCGCCATTTCCCTTTGACATCCGTTTTTTCATGTACTCACTTTATAGCTTCTCATTCCCTCCAGGTCGCGCGGATATCGATTTCGCACGAAGCGTCGAGCGTCGAAACGTAAGACGCGGTGCGAGTCTTCTGCACGTTCGTGTTATTCGGATCGATGCAAAGAATCGTCTTAGCAATTCCAATCGGAATATCTGGAGAAAAAGAAGTGCTCCACTCTGGAGATTAATGTCCCTTGCTCCGGCCGACATATTCAGTCGTTTTCCGGACAATACGTAAACGCCAGTGTTTTCCTGGGCGGAATTAAGGCTTCCACCACGCCCTGGTTAACCTCGCCACTCTGAACCACCCCTCCGACGCCAACGCCACCCTCACCAGCTTGCAGCCCTTTTCCGCCCATGCAGCGTCGACCTACTTACCTTCTCCGCACCCGATCTGGAGGGTGGTGGGAAGAAAGGGCGTCGCAGGGGCTGGCGGGGTCGGCCACTGTGAGCCCGGTTAACTGTCGGAGCAGTGGCTGGATAAATTTTTCAAAAGGAATCGTCTGCGCGCGATGTCAGGGAGAAGGGGGTGACTCGAAAAATAACTGATTGAACGGGTCGAGCCAAGGAGCGTCGACATCTTTGTTACTTTACTCCTGAACGATTTAGGCGAGCCCTTCCTTGCCTAGCTCCGTAGGACGGAGGGCGTCGTCGGTGCTCAATCGATATGTCCAGGATTCTTGCGAAAACAAGGATGTCGTTGGCTGCGCTCAAGGAAGAACGCGTCGGGCGCAAATAATTTAGGCCATACGTCTAGTCGAGAGGTTGCAACCATAATGGTCTGATTATCAATTAACATGCCGCTGGCGTTATAATTACGCGCCTTAATTCCCACGGATTTTCCATCGAGAAGAACAACTTTTATTTCGAACTTCTCGCTGCAACGGCACGTTCGCGCTGTCTCGCTGCTCTTTGCTCTCCCTTACTCATTAAGGTACAAGTGCATTGGAGTGTCGTCGGAGGCGTGACGTTTCGCGCGTGGAAAAGACTACGTCGACGACGACCCGACGGCCAGCCCGTTTTGCTTCCCCCTTGTTCCTCCTTCCTCTAGCCATTACGGGGAGCAAGCGCGCCAGCCAAGCTGGCGGATGTGCTACTCCATATGTCGCTACCAATATCGGCTGGCCATCGATCATTTCGAGAGTCCTTTCCAAGTACCACCCATCAGTTGGCAGATGAGGCGATTTGGGACACCCTATAGACGCGTCCTGCACACGGCGACCGATCAGAAACGCACCTTTCCCGCCGAGTTCCTCCCTTTTTCTCTCCCTCCTACTCGTCACGTTCCCGGCAGCTCGAACCGTGTCGTTCCGCAATTTGATGGATTATTCAATGAAAGAAGGTCGACTCCGTATTCCGCGTCCGAAATGGAGCCGTTTCGACGACGCATCGCGGGGGAAAAAGCGTGCCTACTCGATTGACGTAAGCTATTTGGCGCGCCGTTTGTCAGAAAAGACGCCGATTCCCTGGATAAGCGGATGCTGAGAGAAACTCGAGTGTTCTCGCTCGCTGTGCATTATGCGGTGACGTTTCAGGAAGATGACATTTGTTTTTGAATACGTGAGAGAGCGCCTTTGGACCGGAAGGTATCGGTTGCTTCTAGCTTTACGTCGGTGGCAAAGTTCCACCCCACGGCAATTTCTGGCGTTAAGGCGCGTGACGCCTTACAAGATTATCCTGTTTACTCTGTATTCTCGCTGGTCGTGGGCCACCGCCCCTCCGGCGTCTTGAATTCTGATCGTTTCGTCACGTACCTGCGTACGAAGGCGCGTTCGGGCACGCGCGGCTGATTTATGCGTCGTTGTCGGAAATTTATGGGCTTGCCGGTTAGACGAAGTTATGAGAAGGGCACCGGGACAAGGAAAGAAACGGCGAAACGGCAAGGAAAAGCCCGAACCGGCCTGAGCAACCGGAGGCCGGGGGCTTACCTTTTTAGCATGCAGGAGGCCACCCTTTGAAATTTCTGTTGCACGCAGTCGGTATTTAATATAAAGGGCGCAATACGACGTTTGCAATTCCGTTTGTATCGTGACCAGTCCATTTAAATACTTTCGAAATTTATGCGACATTGCACGGGAAATATGAAGTCGAGTAGAAATGACGGTCCATTTTATCCGCAACGTTGGCAAATTGTAATTCCACCTTTCCTTGCGCTTTTTTTTTTAATATAAAATTCTGGCGGCGGGAAGTTTCATAGCGTTTTATTGCGCGCCGTTTGGCATTACGATGTCGAACAGGATCGAACAGTGTGGGAGAGCTACGCTCCGCCGAAAGTTAAGGAAGGATCAGCCTTATTATTCAACGCACCTTCCGACGAAACAGACGCCCGTCATGGCGGGCTACGATCAGGCTACGATCATCGAAAATCACCGCCGAGCAAAGTTCTGTAAAATATTTCCCCGATCATAAAATAAACGAATGGAGCCTACACGCGGATCGCACGCACATTTGCACTGGCAACGTAAGTAGGCACGCGTCACGTACCTGCATTTTCTTAAACAATTTTCATTCTGCCGCGGAAACATATAAACTCGGAAATTTGCTGAACAGCCACGGCACGGCGGGGAGGGGAAATTCATGGCTATTGGATAAAGTCATAAGGTGGAATAAGGGTAAGAGAGCTAGGAGCACGGCGACCCCATAACGTAGGATCGTCGTGTCTACCCCTCTTCGAGGTGCCGAAACGACCCGTGGTAGTTTTCTTCTCGGTCTTTCTCGGCTTTTCGTGCCATTGCATATACCACACGTATCCACGTCGTTCATGTACGCAGGAAGACCTGTCCATTTATGTACACGCATGAGTGCGTGAGAGGGCACAATTCGCGTGTAAATTCGCAGTACGAGAAGTCTCAGGGGCGCGAGCAAATGGAAGAAATCCATTACGCAGCTTCACTTGGACCCCGCCACTTTGACGGCGGCACAAATGTATCGACCTTCGTCAACTTTTCTTTTGCATCCGCGAACGAGCGCCTACCCTCGTCGGCCTTAAGTTAAACTTTACTACCAGCCGACGTGCGGTACCAAATTCGAATTGTTTCCGCGCGTTCAATTATAACCCGCCGGAGCGGACGTTTTTCTAGAAGCGCGCAGGTGTTGCTGTCACCGTCTCCTTTCTTTATGATTTCCTAATGTGATTTCACAATAAATCGCCCGGCACTCCCACGGTGTCGAGGCAAAAATAGAGGGAAGGGTCGTCGATCAGCGAGGTGGAAGGAAAACGAAAGGCCGCAGTAAAAACAACAATGAGACAGTGAAAACAACTATTAAGGGCGACGAAGAACGTTCTTGAAGAAATCAGGACTTTGAAGTGGCTCGATGAATTTGTTTTTCCCGGGGACCTCAGCTTCTCTCTTCCCGTTTCGCCCCTACGGCAGCGCACTTCGCCCTCTCGATTACCCCCGAACCGCCCTCGTTCCACCGCAAACGTCAAAGGTGGCTGGCAATCGTCGCGCAAGGCCACGGTTTTACGTTAATTAAAGCCTCGCGCTAAATGCTATTGAGGTTTCTCTGCCACGATCGAGTTTGTAATTTCGTTTCCGTGTAGAGGTGTTTCGCGAGGTGTCTCGCAAATTCCTCGGGCGTATTCAGCAGGTTACCTTAAATGCAACAGCGTCGTACGCTAATGGCAATTGAGGTTGTTTAACGTATTTTTCGCCCTGGCACTTAAACTAACGGGAATTCTACGTCTTTGGACCCTCTTTGTCTTCCGGAGAGTCGCGTGAATTTATATTGAAATTTACTTAAAGTTACTGAATACACTGGAAGAGGGTGACTGGTTCTGGGTGATTAAGTTCAGAATATTCCGTATTATTGTTCGTTGATAATATCAATTAAACGTTCGATTTAATGTGGGATGTTCAGAGAATTATTTTTTTCTAACCGATGATCCGTGTAAGAGTGTCACCATGAGTCAAGACTTTTATCGCGGAAGACGGGAGACTAATTATCGCGGTTGTCGCCTACTCCAGGAGGTCAGACGCGTTGGGGAAAAATGCATATTTCCAGCGAACGAGGTGAATAATTCTGCCGGCTGATAGCCGTGCGATAATTATAAATAGAAGTGCGCTCTATCCTTCGTCGGGCTTTTACTGGAGCGATTCATTAAATTTGAATATTGCAACGAGCTGTACAGTAACTTGGTCAGGGTGGTAGTAAATGACGTATCATGACTTATTAACTGAATTACACCTGCGCCGTTGCAATGAATAATTCGATACGCCATCGTCGCATATCATTGCGAGCGACATCGTTTAATCCAATCGGATTTTACGGTAATCGTTTTTGTACGCTCGCTCGCCGTTCCAACGTCCATGTCCAATTAAAAGTGAAAAAAGTCGGGCACACTTTACGAGGACGTGATGCACGAACGACTTGATTCTCTTCGCCACTCGCGTGGCTACTAGAGCACACCTTCCGAAGGGAAGAGATTGCCTTCCTTTTCTCCTCTCCACTTCTCGTTCGACGATCTTGTAAACCCTTTCGCCTTCACGACCCTTAGCCGCCATCGCTCTTACCGTTCGACCTCTTGAACAAGCTTTCGCGTAAGAAGTTTGGCAATTTGTAAGCCGACGCTGTCTACGAAGACCGGCCGTACACCGTAGCTACTTATATACCGCCGGTATATATCCTACGACGCGTCTGTATGCAGCCGCGTTAAGTATGTGCACGGATCATGCATATATGTATGACGTTTGATACGCATGCATGTATGCGCAAGTAGGTGTACCTGACCGAGTACGGTGAAGGATAACTCCCCGCGCAACAACGGGACGATCGCGGTATCCTTGAAAATAATATCAAGATTCCGTACCAGATTTATTCCCGCGATCGATAACAGTATGAAAAATGACAGGCACGACGCACGGCCAAGTTCGAGACCGTGGAACGTCTTTTGATCGATAGACTTTAATATTCCCACCGTGTCCTATTGTTTCAGCATACCTTTTCAGCCATTCTACTTACTATAGTATTTATCGATTTTTATTGAAATTAAGTAACTTCTGAAAGTTCATTTAGTACGTCTTTTCTCATGACACACCGATCATCGAGTAATCAACGTGAAATTCTTTCAACAGAATCGTTTGCGAATCTACCTGCTCCGCTAGATTCGTTGATAAATCCTTATCGTTTCGTCCATGGTCGCATGTCGCGTAACTTTCAGTTTCGCGCGGCTGCTGTCGCAGCGCATAGAATATTGCAAAAAAAAATATGGAAGTGCAGCCGTTCGCACGCCGTAGGGCGAAACAGCGACTGCAGCGAATAAGTAACAATTTCCGTAAGCCGTCGATGTCAACGTTGACGGCGCGCCGCGCGCTATCGTCTCTTCGAGCACGCCAGTCGGGGGAAAACAGCGTCGACAATTTACGCTTGATTTGACTGGCATTGTCAAAGGGCATCCGCACGCGAATCGCCGTGCCGATGCGCTTTTATCGGTCCGCCCAAACAGATAAACGTGAAACAAATAAAGCAGAGCGTGCAGCGGAGAACTTGCGTTAATCGACATTGTCGAACGCAACGTTCTGTGTTTCGGGGATTTGCCCCTCTGGTCTGCCCTGCTCGCCTGCCATTTTCGCGCCCAGCCCTTCATTCAATCAACATTATGTCGCGAACGTTTTCGCCCGCCGCGTCGTGTCCCTCCCACTCGGCTGTCGTCATTGTTCCGCGTCTGTTCATTATGAAATGCCGAAGAATATCCGCCTGTCGCGCTGGTCATCCGCTGACAAGTAAATTAAACCCGCGAAGAAACTTACACCGCTGAGCTGATACCGCGGACAATGAGAACTCGCTGGAAAAACGTATCAGGCGAAATTAAGCTAGATTTTCTTAACCGCGTCACCGTCTCTGCGCGCTTATGAGAATGTCTCGGATCTCGGTAATTATGCGGCAGATTTTTTTGCCGCGTAACCCGTTAGCCTTTTTGTCGGTGGCTCGTATCGTCTGGAATGGCAGGGAAGAAAAGGAATGTGGACTTCCGGCGAAGCGAAGCTATTCGCCGGTCGATCCGGCCAGATGCGAATTTAAACGATGCACATGTTGCTCTCGGTGTCATTCATACACGTTGTCGGGGTCACCCACATGTCCCCGCCTGCACTTCTTATGCCGAGACGCACGACACGCGCGAGTGTGTAGCTTCATTCACACATACGTCCTCCTTCTCCGCGGCCCCTCTTTCTCTTACCCTCCAGCTTTGTTCTGCTCTCGCGTCTTCTTGTAATAATCACTGCTGCACGCCGCCGAAGGGGAAAAACTCGCGATAATAAAGCGACGTATCGTGTCACCGGGTGCTTTTCTTTTCCCAGGCAAAAACTTTCTCCCGCGGTATCACCTCCTCCTTTATAGTTTTCAATTGACGCCGCTTACCCAGCTTTTTCCCTCGTGGCCACGGATACGTTTCCACGTTTATCTGTCGCAACTGAAATACAATGAGCGCTACTGTTCTTTTTTTAATCGACAACGGGCCAACGCGGAAGATGACAGTTACAGATTTCTCGTGGGCGAAAATAAATTCAGGAAATGGATTCTTCCGTGAAACGCATTGAGACTGCGCGTGAAGCCGGGGCGTCGCGCTAAGAAGAAATATATTAAAATAACAGCGGAAATGACCATCTGCCGTTAACGCCTACGTGCAGATAAAATCTCTAGAGCGACTGGCGTACATCCGTCAACGTAAAAGAACGACGGCCGGATGGGCACGTTCGTTTTGTTGTGACTGCGTGTCGAATTAAAGATCGAGGACTCGGGAATCGAGACGTCGTCCAAACACGCGAGAGCATAAATCAATCGGAGACAGACGAATATTGTATACGAAAATATCGTCTCGCACCGTTCGAAGCTTGCCTCGACCGAGGGCCGACATTTTTCGATGAACGCTTTCCCCTGTGCGCCTTCGAGCCTGCTTCGACCGGCGACATTTCTTGCGCTTCTGTCACCGTCAAATCCGGCCGGACGGCGGGGCCGCTATCCTTGCAACGGCACTTGGTGAATGAGATTACGAGAGTGAGATTCTGGTGCCCAGCTGGTGCTCAAGAAGAACCACGACCGGATATGAGCGAGCGTAGGTGGCTAAGGGTGTTCGTGGGTGAGCAGAAGCGTAAGGGGCGAAGGGGCTGCGCGGCCAGAGGACACATGGGCCCGTCGAAGTGGGAGGCAAGAATGTCACGTGAACATTTTGCTCGTCCGTCCGTGCATTTCACCATCAACTTTGGTCATAAAGCCTTCCCTGCTCGGGAAGTTTGACCCTCACTCTCTCGACGTCTCCTCTTTCTTTCTCGCCCACTGTCTTCCTCTCGCTCTTGTATTTTCTCTTCTCGACGAACACACCTCACGCCTTCCTCTATCTTCGCTCTCGACACACGCACACCGACGTGCATGCAGGCACGCAGGACGCACACGGGTCCTCGGTCCTTCCAGAATTCACCCTTCGACCTCCTCTAGATTGAATCGGGGGTGCCTGAGGCGAGAAACGTGAATCGCATGTCTGATAAAAAAAAAAGAAAGGAACGAGAGGTATGTCCTTCCTTCCTCTCGCAATCTCACTCCAGGCCGCGCCTCTCTCTTATTCCGGGAATCGGCCGTTTTTCCCCGTTCGACTAAGTTCGACGCGGCTCATACGCCACCGCGTCATATGTTCATTGCGCGAAATGGCGCCGAACCTGCCCCATTTCCCATGTGTCTCGACATTTCGCCCAACGTTCCACGGCAAGAAGAGTGCCGGCGGTTTCGATAAAATTGGCCGACGAGGGGCGGTGACCCTTTTCGTCGACGCACAAGGGGAATGATCATTTTCATTAAAACTTTCCGAGCGCAGCGTCGCGTGAACGAATTTCCGTTCACGCACAGAAAACGTAATCGCGAAAACTGACTGACGCGTGTGAATTTTTCGGTCACCGACACGGGACACACACAGCATGGAAAAAACGATATTTTCTATCCGGTGTTTCTTTCGATTCTGTTATTTCCGGCAAAGTCCAATTTGGGAATGTGAAGAGAGAGACCGGCGCTTTATTGTGAAACTTCGGAGACGAGTTCCTTTAAAAGTCCACAACGTAAATAAGGCGCTGAAGTTTATGCGACCGCCCAGTGGGCAGCGGCCCTTAATTATAAGAGGGCCGTCGAAATTTTTCTTTGCTCTCTTGATGCCCATCCTCATTCCCTTCCCACGTTAGGAAAAGTGCATCGTCATCGCTGACTGGTACTCCTGGCGAACTTCCATTTTTCTTTTTCCCCGCTCTTTGTCTTTCGGTGACTTGTGTTCTTCAGGATCTTCCACTTACTTCATCTTTTCTTTCTTTGTCTTTCAGGAGGATCTCCAGAGGCGAGAGAAAACCGAAGCCGAACGGGGCGATCTTTGTTCTGACAGCGCGAAGTACGAGTTAAATAAGACGGTATGAAACTCCTTCAACTGTTTCTTTATGCTCGTGTTTGTTCGTGCCCGATAATTTATAGAAAGTGATGACGACTGCTGTTTGCGCGCCTTTTCATGACTAATTGAAAGCGCTTTACGGCGCGCAGCAAAAAAAAAAACTATCCGCGCTCATTTCCTTGTTTCTGAAGTAATCGCAGAACTCTTCAATATCAATCTCTCGAAGATTGCACGTCAAATGTAATTATTGCGCAATATAGCTTGGCTGGGAAGAAAAACAAATTAGTGAACGCTGTTCCGTGTTATAAAGGCGGCAAAAAACGCGGCAGACTCATCTGACGAGTATTTTGCGCGATTCGCCACGTCCGTTAAATGACGGCGGATCGTTATACCTGACAATCTATATCTATCAGGGTCGTTCTATCGAGGTAATGTTCGCATATCGAGGAAATCTTCGGAACGAATATATTTAGACCGACCGTGCATGAGAGCGATGTCGGCTTCGCGATGCAAGAAACAGCCGTTTGCCAGGCCATAAACGTTTCATGAATCGTAATTCAAGTTTTATACGAATTTGTTAAGAACGCTTAAAACGCGGCGCGCCATTGTCAGCGAGGCCAAGTGCCATCATCGTCCATTATTGGCGATAAAGGTAGTGACGACTCCGCGTCGTCGAGAAACGAGAAGCCGCGCGGACTGTGAAAGGTTGCGTTAAATACGCTTGCATTTATGTACTCCTACGGCTGTATGAACATATCACTTACGGAAGTGGTACATGGGTGGCATAAATGGTCTAACCCCTTTGCATATGTGCACACCTACGTGGAACATTTACATGTGCACCCGTATGTGTGTATATAGAGATGCACATGTGTATATAGGTACATGGGCAGGTACGTACGGGCAACCTGTTGCGGGCGCGCAATTTTTACAAAGAGGGTTCCGTCTGTTCTATCAAACATACATGCACCCATGTCTTCCGTATCCCGCCGATGGCCGATACACGATGCCACGTTCCGCTCGCATTCATATGATAAACATCCGCTTTTTCTTTGATTCCGTCCAATTCTGACTTGATTCCAATGACGTTCAGACGAACTCAATTCTTTAAGCATTCATGCAATTTAATCTGCGAATTATAAATATGCATGGCATGGTAATTGCAGAATATCCACTCTAATATCAAGACTCCGTCCGAGTCGACGGAATGAGACGTAGTTTCCTCTTAGCTGAAGCAATCGGAATTAAAACGTGGGACCGAACAAATGGCGATTTTGATGAAATATTCGTTTCGTGAGAACGCGCGTCAATTACGCTTCTCCCGAAAAGTCACTTGGCGACAAATGTCCCGCTGGATTTCTGTGGATGAAGCGAGCCGGAATTCAGCCGGAAGGAGTGGCGGGGCTAACTCACTTAAATCAAATAGTACATTCGTACACTTTCTCGAGCGTGAACTCGCCTTTAATTCATCGCGGTGGCATCGAATGAGATGGAGTGCCCTCTTCCTTCGACTTCGAGCCCTTTCAAAGGCGTGAATAAGAACGAACGAATTAGTAGCGTCGGTGCCCTTTAATTATGAGCAAGCCTTGACTGAAACGATGGAACTTCATTTTCCTCGGAGCGATTCGAAAGCGAGCGAGTGAGTAACGGCAAAGGGAGAGCGGAAAAAACAAGAAGGACACAAGGGAAGAAGACGGCAGCACGGATTCCCACGTTGTTCTTGTCACGCTTCGCTTAAATCCACTTCCTCTCGGCGAGCGCTGGAAAAGAGAAATGAAAGTGGTCGGAAAATATCGGAACCTTCGTCGGTGTCTTAATAATAGGAAATAGGTCGAGCGCGAGTGAGTCACGTGTCGCCATGAGTTTCCCCATCTCACCGATCCAGGAAGTACTAGTCAAATGGCCGTGGCGAGCGTCACCCTGGAATCCCTGATGTGACAGCCGTCCTACGTTCCACCCAGGAAATGCATCCCTCCCCGTAGTATCCTCTTACGAGGTTCGACAGGTCTTTTTCGGGACACGGTGTATTCTCGGACGACGGCCTAAGTGGAGCAGCTCCCAGGACAACGGATTTATCCATGTGTAGAAGCCGATACGTCGCTCGCTGCATCGGATACAATATGGATTTGTCCCCGAGACTAGGGGCCCGATCGACCGTGAATGTCCCAAATCGCGCTATACGCGTCAGTCGATAGAAAATAATTGAACCGAATACGAATCGACCGCTATGAATGAACCGATGCACTTGACGTCATTGATTTTAACCTTTCGCTGCGAACGTCGGTATCGTTTGCCGAGCTGCTTTTCGCTCGCGGCAACTCTCCGCTTGCCTATAACGCGAGCTCGTAATTTCCCAAACTCACGCGACAGTGTATTGGCGGAAGCTTTATCTCGAGAGTGGTGAAATCGTAGCTATCTGAAATTTACTGACCACTACGCCGCGGAAGAAAAAGATTGGGGGCAATGCGTCATTCGCATTGCCGGGGTTGCATTAGAGGCGAGTAAGGAGAAAGCGAGTAACAGGGGAGGTTTGAATAGAGAAAGCGCATTAGGGGAATTTTGGCTGGCTCATCCGCAGAGGCTCGGTTCTTCGGTGGTGTGAGATTTTATGTTCACGATCGCGATACGTCTTACCGGCGAAGTAAAGGCATAAAGGCATAAAGAAGGCGCATGCAGTCATCGGCAAATGGCGCATCGCCTATCGGCCGTACGTACACACGGGCATACGTACATATAGGCATACGTACGTATAGCCGGTACACACGTGCACGGATATAAACGCAGCGAAACGCCTACACCGTATACACGCGCATTTCTCTTTCTCTCGCCTTCTCCACGTTCCCTTTTCTCCTTCCCTGTGCCATGTGGTAGGTGGTAGGTGGTGGATGTACGTACGCGCTCGGGGGACCACGGGATAAAATCCTCAAGTGTCACGTTTTACTGCTGCGTCGCCTTTATGCCGGCTACCCTTTATGCCTCGTTGCCGTGGGACGGAAGGAAGAAAGAAGGATACTATTTCACGAGTATTACGATCCGGCGGGCATCAGCGTCTGCGAATGGCCATCCACCTCCCTACCTTCTACTCGACGTTGTTCCTCCTAGTCCTTACGGTAATATCAACCACTACGCGTCGCGTCTTTTACTTTAACCGTTCTTTCGGTTTCTCGCTTGCACCGTGCCGACACGGACCCTTGACGCCGGTGTGAGTAAGACACGAGTGTTCATGCGCTCGTCACGAAAGACCCCCGCGTTGCTTTTTGATTCACCTATACATTGTCAGGCACAGTCAATGCATCCCATGTAGAATGCCGTTGCTCCGATGAATGCTGATCGAAGATGCTTTAATTTATTCAGTTTACGCGTCTAAATGGAAAATCGTATTTTTGAAAGGCAGCGGAGTAACGTCCGCGAGGGGTTATTGCCTCAGAGTTTTTGCGGGCTGATTTACTTATATCCGCGAGTTAGGATCGTTTACCTTGGAATTCCATTAAATATAACGGTAAGCCTTATTAACGCCGCGTGATCCCTTCCCTCGAACCGGTCATTACGTTTCTCATTACACCGTTTATGCAGTCCCTTTTGAATCGAGTCTACACATCGGTAGCAATTATGCTTCGCATTGAACAGTATTTCGATTGCTTAAGCCGCCGTTACACAAGTATCGAATCGAACGCCTCGATTATTAATCACTCTCTTTATCAGAGAACGCGCAAACGTTTAATCTTGATCCCGGTAATGTTCATTAGACGCGGTTACTTTGTAACGGTCGCTGTGACATCGTTGACTAAATATTAAACAAACGCGGCCAGCATCTGGCTCTGGTAGCTTGAGCGTGTGCGTCAGAAGAGCAATTCGAAAGAGGAAAGCACGGATCCTCAGAGTGATTAACTACGGGTTCATAAGTATTCCATCCTCTACCTTCCGCCAGCTGATTACCGTTTATCCACGGACTTCCATACTTCTTCCAGTCATTCGTCAGACTAATTACTCAGCCATCGTTCGCGTACAAATAACTCACTTCGGGAACGGATAGTCGTTAGGAACGATCGATTATTCGCAAACCGCGGGCAGTCGCGAATGTTAAGCCGACGGCGACGGCGGCGGCGGCGTCGGCGGCGGCGGCATCATGCAAGGAGTCGATTTTATTTACGGGCAACTTATTACTTCCCGCATACCTGGCCCGGCCTTTTCCATCGATCTCCCTCGCTCTCGTTCTCCACCGGCGGCGAACGGCAGAGGAAGAAGAATCACGCCCGTCGACGTCAGCGGAATCCTCGATGTTCCATTGCGTCAGGATCGGCGCGATCGATCAACCGAGCACGGACCGCTGCAGGCGGTTTTGTTACTTTGTTGCCGCGCATTCCTCTTAATTAGCTGATCTCGCCAGATGAAGAGCCGTCGATTAAAACCCGCCCCGTCAGTTTGTTACGGACCTTTTGTACATCCGACTTCCGTGTGTGCGTAAGTACGCGAGCGAGCGTGGCGAATGCATATCTCTTATTTCTCTTTCTCTCGCCTCTACCCACCGCCCGCCACCTCTTTTCTTCTTTCGCACGCATATACATGCGCACACGGCCACGAGCTGGACTGTCGAGGCGAGCTTCACGTCCAGACGAGACGAGGGTCTAACTTTAGATACTTCTCGCCGTCGTTGTGGAAGAAGCTCGTCGACTCCGCGTCGTGCTAAGCCTCGTG
Organism: Cryptocheilus praepositus; assembly: GCA_033815515.1. Classification (NCBI taxonomy): domain Eukaryota; kingdom Metazoa; phylum Arthropoda; class Insecta; order Hymenoptera; family Pompilidae; genus Cryptocheilus; species Cryptocheilus praepositus. Next base: position 888,055 of record JAWWQZ010000069.1, on the reverse strand, counting down.
TTATGACTGCGAATTCTTCGACGATAAATTTCCGTGGCGCGTCTGCGTGCTCTCCTGTTTGTGTCTTCCCTCTGACTTCACCTCTTCTTTTTACCGTCTTCCTCACTTTCGCTCCGACTTCGCCCGAGCATCGCGAATCTCGCGCAGATTTTATCGACAGTATCGAGGATATCACGGAAAAAGATCGTCAGCCGTTTCCCCTGCGTCTTCTTCCAGGACGCTTAATTAGTCCACTGCGAACTCGGTTGCTAGTCGTCTTGCCGCGCGGGGTAGTTTTCTCTGTGCGAGATTTCGCCTCGGGGACTCGAGATGCGCAGAGCCTCGGAGCTCGATGATCCTTAACGAGACAAAATTTCGCCACTCTGCGCTCCGTATCGCACCGTGATAAAGTGTCTGGCAATTTTGGTACATTCACAATTTCCGCTATGGACAGGAACGTGACACCGTATCGCGCTGCACCGTTTCCGGGCTTTGTGACATTTGATACTAACCTTGACAATGGAACGGAGATACATAGGTATTCACTGTCAACGCGAATACGTCCGTATTCGCTGTCAATGCCGCGCTATACCGTGATACCGAAGAACATTGAGAAGGTAACGGACTCCGAGTAGATTTGATCCAGCGAGCCAGATCTCATGGAATCGGAATGCCAAGTTCCGTCGAGCGGGAAAACGAAAGCGAGTCACCAGAGTTGGCGCCCCCTCGTCACTCTTTCATTTCTCTTTTTCCGTCCGTCCGTATCCAGGCGGTTCACCGGTGGCGAAGAAGAAGAGGTTCTTAAACGGTTTGGGTGAATTGCATCGGGTTCATGACCCGGCGCGTCTAGACCCACTGATTCACGCTCCTGGCCGCATCCTTGTCTCTCCTTTCGTCAGGCGTGCCACGCGTTTCGAGAGACCAGACGATGATTTCACACGGTCCTCCCTTTCCGCCCTGCCTCGCTCTGCCTCGCTCGGCCTCATCCTCTTCGTTCCCCGTCAGCCTTCCTTCCTCATCTCTCAACCCACTCCCCTGCCGCCCATTTCTCCTTTGCCGTCACAGGAGAATATTGCCGGCGAGATTTGCGGAGAGAAGTGAAGTGCAGCCACTGTTCTCTCCCGTGAGCCCCTCCGCGAAACGAGGCAGCGCGCGTAGTAGAATGGCGCTAGCACCGCTACGAGCATGTATTTCCAACTACCGTCCTGGCACCTTGTCGTCGGATAGTTTCACGTTGCCATTTTCTCCGCCGGAGACTGCCGCCTGCCGCCTGCCGCCCGCCGCTTTGCAAAAGACGTACTTTGAATAACAACGCGCGCGGCTGTGCGTCGGGATTTTCGGCCTGATTTATCTTGAAGGCGCTCTTCTTTCCACATGGAATTTAGTTTCTCACATGGCAGGACACGGATCGTCGACGGGGGTCGATCCGATCGCTAATTCCTTTCGAGTTGAGGACTCCTGGCTGTTCTCCATCCCCGCGTCGCGCATTCCAATGCATTGAACTTCTCTCAATCTCTCTGCCTCCGTCTATTCACTTCTCCTCTTTTTCGTTTCACCGTCTTCGACTATATAGCTCATCCTACTCTTCCTCCGCCTCTCATTCCCTCTGGCCGCGTCGGTATTCAAAGACCTCATAACAGACTTCTCACTCATTCTGTCTTCCTTGGAGGCCTCTCTGCCCGCCCCCTTCTTCTCCTTCTACCTCTCATCCACTTGGCATCCTTTTCCTTCGCCTTCGTCCTGGCTCCATATCTTCTATTGACGAAGGAATGCGACCCTCCCGTTTCCACGGAAGAGAAACGAGACTGCGGAGGAAAAGAGGTGTAAAGGAGGAGAAAGGAGGCGGCTGAAGAGCGGGAGGAGCTGGAAGAAGAAGGGCTGCGAAGAGAGTAGGAGCTGAAGGAGAGAGGATAACGAGAGGAGTAGGAAGGCGCGAAGACGACAAAGAGGCCGACACAATGACTGGCCTTTTCTCGGCGAGGTTTGAATATATCGGCAGCCCATGGAGGAGCATGAATTGGTAATAGAGGAAGTCGAGGCCTCACCCTTCCCTCCTTCACTCGTTCCGCATCTCTCTTCCTCTCGTACTCGCGCCCGCACTCGCGCTCGCTCTCCTACTCTCATTTTCTAAGAGGTCGAACTGACTCCTATCTCTGGACAATTTGTGCCCGGCTCTCCTGCTTCTCCGGCACCTTCCAACACCATTTTCTCACGATCTTGAAGAGAGCCCGTGTGAATCGTGCCTGACCGCGTCTCTCGCTTAATCGATGCACCGGTATAAGTAATGTCCCGGCTGGGGAATTTATGGTAATGAACGGAAAACGAGAAAGAGACCGGTATTGATTAATTTTTTACTCTATAACTTTTCTCTGATATCACTGCTCTATCGTTACTCAGTCGGTTTACATTTTTTCGCCTTCGTCAAACAGGAGAAAGTAAGTACTTTAGCTGATGGGTGGAAAAGCTTTCTGACAGGTGGCCGCTGGCGGTATATCATACATTCGCTAAAATCGGGCGAGGGTGAATAGTTGAGAACCCCAGTTTTTAGTCTTAAAAGAGGAACCGTCTACCAAATCAACTCGGGGAGGAACCGAAGCGCGGAGACTCCAGCAAAGAAGCTGCTCGTTATCATAACACCGATCGCGCATTCGATCTGGCGCTTTTATCTGAGAATTTTAAGGATATGGAAATGAAATTTATGCATTTCAGCCCGTCGCGCGCTCTTCTCCCCACGCTGACTGCGTCCCGTTTTTCTTTATAGACGATAAGTCAGCGGATCAAAGTTGGCTTCGGCTGTGTGTCTGTCGAATGAATTTTGCCAAGTGTATGCAAGCTTTTTAAATGTTACGGCGCAACCTGCCACTAAAACTTTTTATCATACAAATGTCCTCTTGCGGGTGGGAGGTAGAGTACACCTGCAGTGTGCTCTTCTTGTTGTGGGACACGACTGAAGGCACAGTCCTTCTATTGAATAGTTACAGTACCGTTTCTTGTTCGGTAGGAATTTAATCTGAATAACCTTTAATCCTCTCGGCATTCGGCTTGTCTACGTGCTTCTAAGCCAAATCGAACGTCTGTGGGAGAATCCTAGATATGGGCACGTCAAAGAAATTTCATCGATGCTCGAGACACAGAGTCACTCGACCGGAAGTGGCCCGCGTTTGGTTTCGATAAGTGGCTCTTGAGAGGGTAAATGGCTAGATAGAGAGAATGGGAGAGAGAATAAGGGAAAAAGAGAATAGGACAGTGCCGGGAAGGAGGGAAAAGGACCTGAAGGAGGAGAGAGAGTGTTGGGTCAGGGTAGAGAAAGAGGGAGGATTCGTTCCTGATTGCCTTTTCGCAGGAAATCGATGTTGGATTAAAGCTTCCCGGTTCGCAAGGTGATTCGATAGGTCTTCGCTGGATTTCGATCGAGATTGGCTACTATTTCTCTCGGATTCTCCGCTTCTGGGTCCGTCGGACAATCATTTTAAATAGCTGTGTATTCCCACAAAGTCGTGTCACAATCCTCAACGTTTATCAATGCATCGCTGTTCAACGAGAGCGAAACGGGACTATTTTTTTTAGCATTATTAAAGCCTTCCAATTTTGCTGCTGGTGTAAAGATTTGTCAATAGTGAAAAAAATATCAGAGGATCACGATTATTTAGGCACAAACTAACAGGCTCAACCCCTGGCGGCTGATAAACGCAATCATGCCATTTCTGCATAATAATTCAAATTAAATCGCCCTTTTAAAATATCAGAAGGGGTTGAAAATTACTCAGAAAGGCGCTAGAAATAGTGCAAAATTCATGATAGATAGAAATTTGAGAAATTAATTCATATCAAATTGCGGCAAATAAGGACATTATACAGCCTGCAATAAGTGAGAAGATTTCTATAATATATCTACATATCCATATATGCGTCTGCTGACAATTTGAAATGACCGTCGTCGCAGGGACTGAACGCAACAAAGCGTTACACCGCGTTATATATATGAGTATATACTACTGTCAGAAAAATGGGGACAGAATATAATAAAACTGAATGTGGCAAGGAAGTTGTCTTCCCTCCCCTTCACTCCGCTCACTCTACCTCCCGCTGTCAGCTCGATGTAATAAAATTTTGTAGAACGGTGGACACGGGACATGGGATAAAGTTTCTTCTCTTAATTATCGCCGCTTCGTTAAGTTCTGCGCGGAGGTCGTAGGTACCCTTGGCTCGTGGCTTCGAGCTAGTCGGTCCGCACAAAATAAAGGAGAACGAGTAGTGAGGATAGAGTAGTCAGGACGGAAGAGAATAGATGAGAGAAAGGGCGCAAAAATGGAGAAGAAACGAGAGAAGAAGGTCGATGGCGGTTGGTGGCCACGTTTTCCGGAATTAAGGGTCGGAGGACGTAAACTCGAATCGGCCGTCTGGCGGGCAAGAAAGGTGCGCTTCCACTGAAAGTATCCTTTCCGGAAAACGTATAAAAACGCCTGCGAAGAAGCGTCCTGGGTGGCGTCACCTCCATTATGTAAAACATCAAAGACGATAAAAAGACGACACGCTTGAAAAATGTTACACCTTGTAGATCGAAGGTTGCCTGACCAGAAGGATATCTCAGCAAGTTGTGCGATCTGGCCCGCGCACGTCAGGGCATCGTTTCCTCGGCCGAAAATTTATACGCCCGTCGATATTCTGTAACTTTCGGCATTCCGCTCCTCGGGACGAATTTATGCGACAGCGAAACTTATGCAAATGCTTGTCAAGATATTCGCCGAGGTTTACTGCGGCTGATGCGCTGAGATAAAAAGGCAAAATAAGAGGACCGGTATGAAAGTCCTTACTCAGCGCAACGAGAAGATTGCGCGCGCGAACGCGTACGTAGCTGCACAGCCGGGATGAACAAATTCGTGACATGCACGCGCGCTCACCTAATTACGTTCTCCTTATCGAGAATTACCGTCGCTCGAGGAAATTTCCGAGGATTTAACCTGCGCCCTTTAAAAAAAGGACTCCTCCCGGACGGAATAAGATAGGCGAGGTGGGGGTTGGTCGGAGCGAAGGGACTAAGGGTGAGGCAATGTCGCTTTGCGGAATTAAGGTACGAAGGGCATAAAACCTGGAGCACTCGACTTTCCTTCGCCCTTTCCTTCTCTCGCCCGTTTTCGTCTTTCTCCCGCGGCTGCACCCTAGTAAAAGTGCGGTCCGCACTGAAAATGTCATTATATGGCTTCTGCCCTCGCTTTTTTTTCCGCGTGTATGCACGTGCACGCGTTTTCAAACGTGAGTACGCGCCGCACTTGTCGTCACTAGCGAGGCGGAGAATGCATACATGCCTTGTACCGTGTACTCGCGCACGAAAGTCAGTGGCGTAACGTGACCACTGCCGCGTAAACTTCTGCAATTTTTAACGGTCTGCGCATGGAACGAGTGCGTGCTTGGCGAAATGTTGCCTCGGGTTTTAGTAACTTACGCGTGCCCGCTTCCTTCGTTATGGCGTAGGGCGCGCGGGTGGGACGCACGCGTCACATGTTACATTGTTTCGCGCATCGTAATCAATCCCCTAATGGAAGCGATCGCTGAAGGTGAAATTGCGAATGGCACAACTTTCTAATGACAGACGGTATACGATTTTTCGCGGAGTCAGAATGTCGCGGGGCGAGAGTGTTCATTTCTTTTGTAAACTTTCTGCGCTGCGATAACAGTACTCTGGCCAGCACTCTACGCCACTGGATGAAATGCGCATGAGCGCGCTCGCATGAGGGATAACTCGTATGTTTGTCTTGTATTACTACTGCGTGGACAGGCCAAAAAATGTAAAAAGCGGAGGATATTTTTTCTCATAAAACACGAGTTGATATGAATACTCTGTTCGATCGATGAAATTACATTTTACGAGAATAACACAACCCATGATAATACGATAATCCGATTAACGACCTGTTACACGAACTCACTTGAGAATTGAATCGTTCGCTCCGAATGTAATATCGCGAATGCGCTCGATTCCAAATAATCTGTTACGCTTTCACGGAACAAGATACACAAGCGTATGACAACAGCCGTTCAACGCTAATCATCTTCTATCGCGGTCATATATTAGGGATCTTACCCGGTATCCCAGAAGAATTAGATTCAACCGTAGACACGAACAACTGTTTTGTCAGGGCAAACAGTTACGTATACCGAAAAGTGAGCCGTGCCGGTGGCGTCGACTGAAAACAAGGAATTTCCACCTTCACCTTGCACGCTCTCCGATAACGTTCCGCCGATTATCAATTTTCCACGCCGCGGCAGATCATCGAAACACGCGACGCCCAATCAAGCCGCCTCGCCGCCAAAGATTAAATTTCACCTAATCGACCGAATGAAATTTCCCTGAAGATAGAACGGCGCGGCGCGAAAAAAGGAAGGGGACGGAGAAATGAGATAAAAAAGGCCTGCTCCGGGCGGTAATCCGATAATCCGATTAACCATCGGCTACAGGCGAATATATACTTGAGACTGAAATTTTCATCTCGAGCTTGAGACGCGCTCGCGCTCCATAGAGTACACGTAGATAGCCATCGCGTATGTGCGAAGAGAGGCACGCACAGTGCACGCGCGCGCAAGCCTCACATTACTTGCCCCCTTTGCCCTTCCCGCTTGACGCTCTTTCACGGCGACGAGGGTCCGGTTGCGTGTGTGCGCGCGTGGATGAGTTTTCCCGCGCGCGGCAAGCGACGCCGCGTCGCGATTGGTGGATCGAAGTTAGCGCGGGAGGCCGTTAGCCCTCGTGCTCGTGGTGCGACGGTGCGGGGTAGGACGAGAAGGGGTTGCTGGGGGGTCGGAGGGATGCGGGAGGATCGAGTGGGTCGACGAGAGGAGAACGACGACGCGAGCTCGGGACGTGGGGAGCGGTCGGTGGAATAGTGGCGGGCGTAGTACGTAGCGCGGGCATAGTATTACTACGCAGCGACGTCGACGTCGGCGGAGGTGGGTGGGTGGCGGGCGGCAAAACGGGCGGCAAAGCGGGCGGCAAAGCGAGCGGGAGAAGGGGCGGCAATGGCAGGATGCGTTGGTAGTGGCGGCGGTGGTGGTGGTGGCGGTGGCGGTGGCAGGCGGCGGCGGTGGCGGCAGCGAGATACTACGTAGTATCCGAGAGAGTGTAGTGCCCCGCGGGGTTGCGTCCATTGATCCCTCGGAGTCTCTCTCCCTACTGCTGGCTGTCCTTCTTCTTTTCCTGCCACTTCTTTTTCTCCTTCCCTCCTTCGTACGCTCTCTGCCCCGCGCTTTTCTTTCTCTCTCGCCCCCTGTGTCTTTCTCCTGTCTCACTCCCTCTCCCTCCCGCTATCTTCTTCGCTCTTTCCCTCCGCGTCTGTCTCGATCTCGCTCCGGTGTTCTTTCTTCTCTTCCTTCCCGTATTCCTCTGTGCCGGGCACTTCACCTTGCCTCCCTTGTCCAGAGTCGTCTCCCTCGCTCGGGCTACCTTTCAGATTTGTTTCTCTCGTTTACTCTTTCTCCGGGCACTTCCTAACCCCTCTGTCGCGTTCTCCTGCGTCTCGCCGACCCTCGTTCTCTGTCTCCTCTCCCGCCGGTATCCCCACTGCCGTTACCGCCATCACCGTGCAGCGTTACTTCATCGTTCGATAGAGGCCGGTGCCTTAAGCTCGAATCACGCCGAGTCAGACGTATCCGGTGAACTTTTACAGATCCGGGTGCGATCCCTGAAAATCTTTGAAATAGGGATCAAAGGGACCGCGGGAAATGGAAAAGGAAACATCGCGCAGATGCGTTTTTGTTTTCCCGACTTCCACGCCGATGGATAGCGAGAGGATTTCTGCCTTGGGCGCGGAGAATCTGTCATCGTGACTTTCCCGTTCCCAGTTGCAACCTGGGGTGCAAAACTTCCGGCAGGGAATACTTTTTGCGGTGCGCGGCGGTAGCGTATACGATACGAGTTCCCATCCGTAACATGCCGTGCTCAGCTGTAACATGTACTTACTCCTTAATCTTGGAAGAAAGCTGATTCTAGGGCCCCGCATCCGCGGACTACTTGACCTTGCAACGCCGCTGCGCACTTCTCTCTAAAGATACGGAATTTAATTAAATTATGTTATTCTCGGGCACGGTGAGTTACTTTCGCGAATTGCTCTCGTCTGGAGTCTGGCTGCGGTAACCGGTCGTTTCAGTTTACGATCGCGGTGATTGAACAGCATCATGCACGTCGCATTTCATTGCGAACTTCTGCCGAGAGTATGTTGCGGGAGAAATGGATCGTGCATACTGAACGATCTCTGAGTGCAATTAAAAGAAAACGGGATTGGCTCGAGTAGTCGGGGCAGTAACGAGCGACAAGACGACTCTTAAGTTTTTCAGGTACGGTAACGTCGACGTGGAAATTTTCGAATCGATCGACTGAACGTTCGCCTCTTCCTCCTCCCCGGTCACTCCCTCCGATATACGCGCCATGGCGAAACCTTTCCGTTTCGCGCGGTTCAAGGCTCAGCTCGTCCAAAGTTCAAGGCAAGTTCGAGGGTTAAGGCGCGCATATATGAAAGTCGGCCTGATTAAAAGTTCACGAGTGCGTGGCTAGTCGGACAGCCAAACGTATTCCCCCGTCTGCCTTAAAGACGAACTTCGAAATCCGTCGAAAAGTTTTTTTTTTAACGACGTGAACGCGCCGTTGTTAATCGTACAGAATTCGACGGAGGGAGTTAATTTGGGAGATTTTGAAAAATATTCAGCTTCTCTGTTCTCTTCGGTTCTGTTAACTCATTTGGGATCTGTTCGGACATAAACTGACGCGGAGTAATTCAATAATGTATGTAGTATTATACATTACGCTGTCGAGACTAGGAAATGGAACGAGAAGTGTAAAGTTCTCTCTTAAAATTGCAATGACACGTCTCCATTAAGGGAGGTATAAATTACACGGCTCTGGACCTTACGGTTCTCTCTACCTCTGCGAACGTCCTTATCAAGCTGGCCAGAGCGATTTAAGTAAGCAGCCATTCGAATCGGCGAAAACTTTTTAATTACCCCACCCCCTTCGGCGGGCGAAAAAGTGCACACCCCTGTCTCTGAAGAAAAGAGGGGAATGTAGCGTGAATTAATTTCCATTATTTTTGCCTCCGCCGGAATACAAAATGACGGAATTTCGAACGGCAGACGATGCTTCTTGAAGCAAGCCAGATATCGAAAGCAATAAATGTAAATTGGCTTCTTCCTATAATAAATATTTCAAGCGAGTCTCACATTAAACGTCATAAATACATTAATCGGTCATTACTCGACATCGTATAAAAACAGATGACGTTTACATTAAAAGCTTCCCGTACGTCACGCCCACACAGTACAGTCGAAAAGAGTCGATACGGCTAATCGCAATTGCCTTATCCGACAAGAATGCTTTAACCCGAGCATCGCGACAACGATTTTCGCATAAAAAGCGGAAACGGGCTATTTCCGCTAAAGCATTGCCACGTGTGTGTCCCGACACACCCTGCGATGCACATGTGCATTCAGGATCGAGTTATGTGCGCGGTAGACGCACGACTCTGCGTCCGTTGGCACCGATGTGCATGTGGCTTGGTGTACGTAGACGTCGGTGTGTATGCACTGAAATGGAGCTGCATTGGAAAGTAGCGCGGCTGTGTTTACAAACAGCAAAGAGGTGGGTGCCGAGAGGGGGTGAGTGGAGTCGGCGGGGCAGAAGGGTGCAAAAGCCCCGGGTCTACGGCCTACGCACAGCCACATCGTTTATTGCCCCCTTCTTCGAGAGAACAGAGAGCCGAACACCCCTTTTCCTCTCATCCTCCTGGACGCCTCGTTCGCCAGCGTCAGCTTCGAACCACTCTCAGAACAAAGTCGTTGCTAAAATCGTCATTTTTTGAACAAGTCGTCAAGTAGTTTCTACTTAAATTGCACGGGCAGTCAGGGAACATTCTTATGAGAATTAAAAGATTCTTTCATAATTTCTTCAGGAACAGGCGCTGGATGGTTGTAATTTTACCGTGTAATTGCAAATACCTCTGTAGGCTTATGCTGTCGCTCTTTAGGTTATATGGAGAAATGTCTGTTACGCGTTAAAACGCATTGCGTTTCCTATGGGATTTCTGCGTCGAGGTAGCGACGTTTAAAGTGAACCCTATAATTTTGTGTTTTTAGCGCACTCATTCATTGTACAGCTTCTATGTACGAACATTCACCTGTTAGCTCCGTGTAATTTCGGAGAATTAACTTAGGTCAGTACTAAGTTCTAAGAGTTTATAGAGGTCAGTAGTAAATTCTAGGAATTTGTGGTAGGTCAGTGACATGGACTGGTATATACTTTTCTGCCCGCCTCTTTACTTTTTCGCTACAATCTAACTGAACATCAGTATCTCAGTCACTAGCAATCATATAGTTTTTGTTTCATAAAATTCTGCACGTAATGTCTTATGCTTATAACGTGAGCCATAAAGGCCTTCTAGCCATTTTTCCGTCCAAGTTCGAAATTATATCTACACAAGTTTGAAACTCCTATCCGATCGTGAATGCTGGTTTTATAGCGAAATTAGTAAATTTCTCCAGTAACCTCGCGTTAACCGAGCGGACATTACCGGGAAGTTTTACAATTCCGTGGTTTAAACGTTCTCCCCGGTAGCGGGCTTGAAATATGAAATGGACTTACGACCTTGCTTCATTTGACTTAGACGCAAAGGTAGAAAACCAGTTTGCTCGGCAGGCTAATCTCGCGATTTGTTACCGGTGGTGGCGATGCACCTGTGTGCTTCAGGTTGCCGTTAAACAACATAAGAGGAGAAAGGCGAGATAGAAAGGAAGATAAAGTGACGTCTTACACGTCTTCTTTTCTCTGTTGACAGAAAAAGTTCTGTCCTTTCTAAACACGCGGAATAGCTACTTCGGCAGCGGTATTTGCCTATCCCGACAATCTCCATGGTAATTACGCGGAAACGAGTGAACGGGCGCTTCGGACCGATCAATTCCGAGGCTCGTGGCCATCTGCAGATTTCGCGGCGAACGCGCGGACAATCCTCGACTCGGCGCAGACAGGGGTGATCGTACCCAGAGCCCCTTTCGGTGAAACCCCGTGGCCCATCTATCTGTCTGTCCCTTCGCGCTGCATTCTCAACTCGGCTCGATTTGTAACCAACCCCTCCGCGTATGCGTTACATCCCTCTTCGCTATCGCGATGCACCGGGTAAACGCTCGTCCGCCGCGTCTCCCGAGGGAAGCCCGGCGGGGGAGGTAGTAAAAAATGCTGCAGTCCGGGGATCCCCGAAATTCAGCTCTGACGATCGACACCGAGCGATCGCACGCGCGGCATAAATTTTCCGCTCCTCTGGCCTGGGTCGACGAACAATCGAAGCTGGCATCGTAGAGCGTCCGTTCGCCGCTGCAAAGCGTGTAAGTCTGAACGAGTACGTGCGCGGAATCAAGGTCAGGCGATTAACCGACGCGACCCCGTGTGCGTATTAACGAACCGGCGGACAGTGAATAAATTTCCGCACGCCTCCGCTCACCTCCCCCGGCCTGGAATTTAGTCGTTGACGAGCCGGGCGCATCAATTAAAAACGATCGGCCAGACGGGCCGCTGCGGGTCGAGGGAACGAACGAGGGGGCTCGGATGGCGGTGGAGGGTCGTTGAGAACAATAAATCGAAGCTTTCCGCGCGCGCGCTCTTTCGTCGAAATTCCGCGATATTTATGGCGGTTATTCGTTTGGCTTATGCGTGCGAAACTTCCCGTGGAGTACCTACTAACGCGCTGCCGCTCTTGCGTCGCTTTGCATTCGCGTTTGCGTTATTAGGGCTGTTTTCATAAATCGCCCCGTTTACGGGCAAACTTTCGAGGTCGGGCCCGCTCACCCTCTACGCTCGTCGCTGCGCGCTCAGCCCTCGCTCGCGCCATGCGAGATGGCGCGTTACGCGTGGCGGTTAATTAGTTTGCCGCCGGTTTTGCAGCCGGAGCGATTACACTTTCAAATTTTCCCGTCTGCGAGGAACAGACGGATGGCGCGCGAGCGCCGAGAATCTTCCTTCCATTCACTGGAATCCCCGCTTCCGTTCTCTTCCCAGCGCCTCACGCTTAGTGTAAATCTATACGTTGATTGACTGCGCTGAAACTTCAACACCGTTACCCAGTCATTCGTCGTTTCTGTTTCCTACCTCCGCGGTAAATCCTCCTTAAACCTATCGATAGTCGCGTCCATCGCACGAATGGGCCTTCGAATAACATATACGCAACTCCGCATAAAGCTGTGTTCAAGCTGTCCGAAAAAACTGAAAGCCTCCCCCCCGTCCTTCGATATCGTAACGTTCAATTCGAATACAAAGCTCTCGGCCATCCATTCTTTACTACAAGCCTACTTTAATTCACGGTCAATTTATCGCCATAACCGCGCTCTTCCTAACTCTATGGCGCGTCTGTCCGAGAAATGGCGAGAGTGCCAGAGCGAGGAAGCCATTGGAGCGAGAGCGAGAATAAATCTAAACATATTGCGTCGGTGGAGAGACAGGCGGCGAAGAAGGACGAGAAGAAAGAAGGTAGGGACCCTAAGCCACATCGCAGACGTGCCTGCGGGAATAGAAAATCCCCGTAGAACGGGCCTACCACCCCTCTAACGTTCCATTTATGTCCAGGGGTGTAGACACCTTGTGGAGGCTGTTGGAGCCGCGGAGCGAAGGGAAGCGGAAGAGGACGGGAGACAGAGATGCCGCGAATAAAGAAGGGGGATAGACAAACGGAGAAAGGGTAGGAGGGAGGGAGAGGGTGATAGGCCGAAAGGGAGGGAGAACTAGAGAATAGAAGGGAGAGGGAATAGGATGCGAAGGAGAGAAAGGGATGAAAAATCGTCTGTGCGCAGGGGTTCCAGGGCGTTCACCCAAGGGTGGGTCCAGCTCCAGACACAACACTCACACCCCCTTTTTACGGGGTGGTAAAGTACCCCTCCCTACTTGCTGTCTGTTCCTTCTCCTTGCTCTCCCTTCCTTTCTGTTTCCGTCTCCTTCTCTATCGCACGTTTTCTCTCCCTGTGTCTCCTTTTCTCGCTATTTCTCCACTTGCCCCCTGTCACCCTCGCCACTCCCTTCCTTCCTGCTCCGCTCTGCCCTTCCACATCCCTTCCACATCCCACCTAGGGACGAGTACATGCGTTTACGTAGCGCCGTGCGTTATTGCGTTTCGTTGCGTAGCACACGCGCAAAAAGCCCGCTCACCCCTGCCCCTCCGCGACGACACCGTCCTCACTCTTTCTGTCTTTTCGCCCTCTCTCCTTTTCACCCCTCGTTTCTCAGTCTAGTCACTCATCTCTCATCCCTCGCGCGCTTTCTCCTCTCCTCCGCTCGATGCTGCTCTCCCGGACCATCATTTTCGTCGGTCCGTTGCACTGCGTGTCACATATTTCTGGGATCAGATATATACGAGCCGTGGCACCGTTGTTGTCCGCGCAAGACCATCCCCGCTACGTTTGTTAGGCTTATGCGAGTCCTGCAGCGGGAACTTTTTGCCATTTAAGCACTGTGTCATCCGCGAAAAGTGGGGGAGCAATTTATTCATACCGTCGGGTCCGTTAATTGTTGTTTTCCAACGCGTACAATCGCTTTTCTCGCAACAAAATAGCGCGCGAAGCGCAGATTTAATTATACGGATCAGTCGAAATTAGTCCCGAGCGCGGCTTTATACAGATTTTATCCGTCCCGCTGCATAGACAATGTCGTTGTACTTTGTAATATTCAGCGGCACCGTTATTCGTGCCAACTATGCGTGGCCGCGCACGTACGAGCGAGTTGGGAGCCCCTGTAATTAAACACCGGCAAATCCAAAGCGGCGGCCCATTAAAATATCCCCTAACGAGTGCGGGGACCACCCTATACCCACCCTGTCTGGCTCAACAATGACTCACGCGCACCCCCGTGACTTTTGCGCGGCGCCGATCGTCGACCGTTCAACAAACTAGGTGCGTCCGTACTTTGGCACATGCCGCGAGACATTCGAATCGCTCGTCCATTCATCTCGCCCGACGATTTTTCACGAGGAAGACCGCTGCCGCGCCACGCCGCGCCGCGCCGCCGACAAATTTGCCTTTTGCCGCGTGATTAATTGAACAACGTAATTTCGGCCGGAGCGTAAATTCATACGTCTCAACGTTGATGCAGGTGATTTAGTTCGCACTCTTGTTTTTCTTCTCACTCCGTTCGCACGTGAACTTTCTGCAACGTGCATTAAGAAAGCAATTTTCCGCAACGAACTTGCCGACGTACTAAATCTTCCTGTTTCTTGTTTGCATTCGCAATTAGAGGCGGCAACGCCGCCGGCTGAGGTATCGATTACCGTTGTGTATTAATTAATACGCCTGAGAGAGTGCTCTTGGCAGGTGAATAAACGTATTCGGTTCTTCGAATCGATTCGAGTCAGCTGGTCCCGTTTAACGCGCGATTCCCGACGCCTGCAATTCTCACCTGCGCCTGCAAAGCGCCGCGGGTCTCGTAGCCAGGAACGAACAAACGAACGGACGGACGAAACGAAGCCACGTTCTTCCGATACAAATTAACCAAGAAAAAGTTCACAACCGAGCTTGGCCCCCGGGGAGAGCAAAGCGTTTCTTCGAATTTGCTCGTGCCGTAAATGTGCGCGTGGGAAGTTACCGCAATGTGTACACTTTTCTCTTTGCGGAAGGGACGACGGTAGAAATTTACGCAAATGAGACGCTATTAGTTTTTGCTTTATTCTTCATTTCACTTCGAACTTTATCATTCTTTTTATGCACTGCTTGTTGGCAAACGTTCGTTACCCAAATGTTTCCATGCAATTCCGCTGTACTGCTCAATGAGAAAAGTCAACTATAATCTAAGTCCCGTGAAAGTTGCTTGGCCGGTCCTTATCACTCTCGTGCTTTGACGATGCACTCTCATCCCGCGAGATGCACGCTTTTAGGTTATCAATTCTCCCGGCACGCACAAGGCCGGCACTAAAATAGGTTGACATCTCCAGCTTATACCTATCCATTCCCGAAAGAAAAGCGGTAGAAACAGGTCCGCCGAGAAAGGAGCATCCGAAATATTATATTATATCCGAGACGGGGTGGGGGGCAAAGAGGATAGTCGAAGAGAGCAGAGGAGCGCCGTGAAGAGTAGAGGAGCAGAGAAAAGGGTCCTCCCGCGCGGAGTTTATCGCGGTATTTTTACGAGCGGCGCATGAGTCCCCGTTATTTGCTCACTCGGCCATTCTCGTGCCTTAACCCTGGCTTTTCCATCTCACCTCTCTCCTCCTCCGTACCCTCGGCACACTCCACGCTCTACAGGCTGTTTCATTCCTCTTCGTGCCTTCTCCAACCCCGTGCGCCAACCCCCTGTCGTCGTGTGATTTATACCCGCCGAGGCGAGGAGCCGCTTCCTAATTACGGGATGAGAAAGAATTACCACGTCGGAGCGTACACTGCCGTCGACCTCCCTCGAGGTACCTGGCGCTCATTCGTATGTGCGATGTGCGAAAATGTTACTGAAAAATAATGTATATTCATAACTCGCTGCGATCCGCGCGCATGTGTGTTTATACGCTTCTCCCGCTCGCACCGCTTTCCTTTTGTCTTCGTTCCTCTCCACGCGTCTGTCTGACTGTCTGTCTGTGGTTCGTTGTTACTGCTTGCCGCTCAGCACCCCGTCCACCACCCTCGCCAGCCTCCCGCGTTAAACACGATGGAAATAAACACGTCGGTCCCTCCGGATGGGCGCCATGGCGAGAGTGCATGCATTATGTCTTATAGAAAAATATTACCGGCGGCCAGTATGCGCACACGTTTGCGCCCCTGCTGGATAGACGGAAAAAATGTGCGTTGGGTCGTCGTGCGCAAGGGAGGGGGTGATATAATAATGACGGCCTCAACATTTTTCATACGCCCAATCTACACCCTTCGCGGTGGCTTTTCGTATTTTCCGCTCGCTAGTCTGGATACGTCTTCTAGCATCGTTGTCCTCCTGATTTCGGCGGCCCGATAGAAATTGCTAAGGACGGCTAACTGCTTCCACATTCTGACGAAGACGTTCGGGTTATGGGCGCGTTATGTTGCACGGCATTTACGCATTCACCTCGACCGAGAGATTTCGCGAATAAGTGTCAAGGACGGACGCTCCTCTCTGCGCGGTGGTTCGTTCCTCGTCGCGTTCTCATTTATTCGTTGCCTTGGAATGAAGTTAACTCCTGCGGGCAGGGTGTGCGCGATTACCCTTCTGCGCAATTGCCCCCTTGAAACAGTGCTACCGTTGGGTAGTTCGTGCGCCACGTCATGCCTTCCGCACTGTGCTCGTTCAAAGAAAAACTCCGACCACCGAAGCGTTCCGCGAAAATGAACGTTTCCACAAAGCAACACGTTGTTAGGCTCGTTGTCACGTCTGTCGCTAGTACGGTAAATTCAATCAGATCTTCCAGAGAGTGGGGAGGAGATAGAGCGGGATTGATCCCTCATGCGAAAAATTTAATGTCAACGGTGAACATTGTTCTACCCCCGTGTCCGTTTCACGTCGTATCAAATGACATGTATATACGGCTGCTTGTCGTGTCGCGTCATTGTTGCGTTTCGTTTTCCACGTTGGTGGACAAATGTGACGCACGCAGGCGGTAATTTGCCGAGGCGTGATAAGCCAACTAATTAGGAACAGCGACAGATGGTACTTAGTGGGTGATTCGGAGGACACTTCAGAGGAAGCCGTGGTGCTCGTTGAAACCTGAATTTATCGTCTTCAGCACTCGACAATGCTGAATGAACAATGCAAAAATATCACCCACCCCTCGTTGCTGCGTACAATTCGCATTACCGCTAGCACGACAAACAAATCCCCAAGCTGAAAGTCTTTAAACGAACGGAATCACCTGGGGCATTTCCGGAGGTGACAGTAATGAAGAAGAACACAGAGCCCGAAGGTCTCGCCTATCCTTCGAAATTAAACTAATCCCACCGCCAATAATAGGGTAACGAACGAAATATTTTAGAGGCTCTGCCGAGGGCGTGTTCCGAAAGTAGTATTCGGGAGCAACAAATACACGGAAGCGCAGCAATCACGTCGCTACGTATACAACTCTCGCAGCAGAATGCGAGCCCGCGTCGGTGGCGCAGAGTCGCATTAGCCATTCTCTCTCAGAGCCGCGACTTCAGAATTTCCGTTTCGAAATTGAAGTTCGCGTCCCCCGAAACATCCTTTTCCATTAACGTGCTCACATTCACGGGCGGGATCGCGTATGCGAGGCACGAAATAGCTCGCGCCAATAGTAACGGCAATCCGTACAGCGTGACGTAGCTATGCTGCGGAGTGGATGGGTAGAGCTCCTGCTAGAGATACGTATAGAATACACATAGCGCGCGCGCGCGGGGCATGAGAAGGGCTGTCCCCGAATCAGGAATCGCAATCGCGTCTCCGGATCCGGTGCGGAATTTTGCCGGAGAAATGTGGCGTGGCACGATAATAATGCCGGGTGGCGTAATAAGCCGGCCGACCCCGACCGGCAACGGACATACGTAGCGAACGGTGTTTCAGCAGGGCGAACGGTGAACGACGAACGAGAGGGCGAGAGGGTGAGAGGGCTCAGAGTCCGGAGGGAGTCGAGGCACCGCCAGCGGACCCTCGACTCGGTCGTCGAACTACGTGGAAACGAACTTAACCCCCCGATACGGGGTGAGAGGTGAGCCAGGCAAGACGAGGGGGATGAACACAGAGGTGGTGTTGCTCTCCGGTGGGATTCTCGTAGCAATAAAGCAACCGGATTACCGCGCCCCACCATACCCTTCCGACTGACACTTCCTTCTCTCCGCGCGCTCCTGCACGCACTTGCCCCTTGCGCCTTCATTTCTCTCTTGCGATGTCCCGCTTTTTGCCCGACCGCACGCGGTTCTCGTCTTTGGCCTGGCAGTTGCAGGGACTGGCTATAATTTACCTATCCCAAACAGCCGTCCACGCGCACGTGACGCTTGGACAAGGGATGACGGAGCGTGGAACGACGAAGCGTGGAACAACGAAGCGTGGAAGGACGAAGCTTGGCCACGTAAGACAGCGAGGGTTGCAACGCTTCTCCGTGAATGTCCGCTTGCGGTGCCAGGCGGAATTTAGATAGATGTGACAGAAAGCGAAGTTTTCATGTGGATATTCGGAAATTGCGTGGCGGAACGGTGCTGCCGTACTACCGCTGGTAAAATGCGCTTTAAAAGTCAGGTTTTATATTATTTTTTCCTGTCGCTAAATCACTTTACCCGTTGTCGACAGGACGCATGCAAAATATTTAAGAGATTGGCTTACTATACCGCAGATTGTACGTTACTTTCGTCCGAGCGTTGCCAGTGGTAACACGGTCATTTTCTACTGCGCCGGACTCTACCCGCAATCTTCGAAAAGCGGCGCGGTACATGCGCACTCACAGAGTGCAGAACCACTTTATAAAACGGATCAAAAGCGATACGAGAACAAGGGGGTGACTCCTGGCGCGTCATGCGTACGTTATTCCGATGAGGGCGGACGTTTGACATCGATACTCGGTCTTTTTGCCAACGATATCTTTGATGCAAGGAAAGCACGTTGACATTTGTGAAAAGTGAGTGCTCGATTTTGTCCGGCTTTTGGTGTCTGTTCGTACTGATTCTCAGTCTCTGCCGCCCGCCGCTTTATTTTTAGTTCTTTTTCTGCTGAAGCGAAAATTTTCAAGTGACGTAACATCGAGGACAAGAAGGCCACTCGTGCCTTACTCACCTCGTTAATTATGTAGACATACGTCGGTAACATGGCTGGCCCGCACAGCGTTCGGCATTGTCTTTATTTCACGGTATCATGAATTTCGATCGGGCACAGTCTGGCGGCCGTAGTGTTTCGTAGAAGGTAATTAATCGTGGCGACTTAATTTCGACGGAGGATGACTAAGAGAAGGGTAGGCACCGCGTACGGCTATGCCTGCGTAACTCTCTCTCTCTCTCCCTCTACCTCTCTGTTTCTCTTTCATTTTTAATCTATATCCGTCGTCTCACTTGACTCACTTGATGAGTCAATTTTTACGGAACACCGTGTATCTTCCCGCCGTCCGTGCCGGATATAAACTCACTCCATTAATAGCCGAACCGACGAGGGTTTTAATTGATGGCCGAGAATCATAATGCGGTCTAAGGATCGTCAAGATTATTAATAGTAGTCGAAGGGTGAGGTCCGTAATCTGCCCTAAATTCATTCGTGATAAATATGTCTCATAACTTCTCATTAATGGTCCGCAACGTCGGTTTGAAGGAAAAAAACAATTACCTCTAATGGCAGCACGCGCTGTATGCGTTATTATGCAATCACGATAACCGCGACAACCGTGCAGTACTTAAGTGGTAAGATTCCCTCTTAACTTCTATCCGTGTCACGCGACATGTGAGCCGCGAACGTAATAAACCGCGTGAATTACCATGCGCAACTAAGCTTCGGTACTATTTTCCAGGACAAAAATCGCCGCGTTCGAACCTTATCGTGGCCGAACGGTGGCAATTTAGCCGATCTGGTAACGTTAATTTGCACTGCGTATGCATTTATCGGGGCGCAGAGTTCATAAGTTGTTCGACGAATCGTGACGCGCTGGGCTAATTACTTGATCGACGATGATAATGACGGGGACAGGGTCATTATCAGGTCGACGAGTTTATTACCTCGACGGCTGGGCACACGTCGCCGTCGTCGGAGACCAAGCGCGGAATAATCGTTATTAAACCCCCGAAAAAAGTTGACGCTTTTTCCCTCGTCCGTGTAAACCGTTCCGCCCTCTTCTTCCCTCATTCCGCCGTTTCCCCTCTAGCACACGACGTGGATGGGTGGTCGCCCCCACAGGGGTTGGCTGTGGTTGGAACCGCGAAGCGGGGGGAGGGGGGTCGAACAAATGCCGTAGGCTTTGTTTTAATTGCGGCGTTTGTTCGCTCGCGCTTTATAAATGCTCCTCGTCGAGTTTCAACCTGCCCCGCGTCCTCTCACTCTTCCCACTCACTTTCTCTCCTTCGCGCTACCCCCTCCGTTTCCCAACCCCTGTCTTCGTTCCGCTCCCTTTCTTTCTATTTCCACTCCCTCGCACTTTCTTCTCGGCCGTTTTCTTTTTGCGCTCCGTTTCACTTCAACCCGGCGAGAGGCCACGTTTAAGCGATTGTACTTCAGAAGATATCCGCATCGCGCTCGTGAGGAAAAGTAGAAGAACAATTCAGGATTTTCAATTGTCGCTATTTCCGTCGTCGTCTGACACCTTACATTTGTCGGTGTATTTCATTGGCTCCGACAATCGACGTGAAGGGCGATTGACTAGGCTGGTAACTAGATAGGCCGATTATGGTAGCCCGAATCCCCTTACCTCTGCATGCACTCGGCTCCGCATAAACAGATCTACGTTTTGTCTGTATCGCTTGAATCCGCTTTCGCCGAAATCTAACCGGTATTATTAGACCTTGAAGTTCACAGACTAGGCCATTAATAGTGCCGCCGGCACTATTCAATGTGATTACTATTAACTCATACGCATCGATCGTGTCTGCGCTGTCTTCAAAGGTGGATAACGGTAATCAAAATAATCCGCGACCAAAGGTACTTCGAACGTACTGAAATGACGGCTGTGAAGCAAGTAAATTGTAACCGCGGCTAGTGCTGCATCGTCAGCTTTACGTGTTCTATTCGTCGTTACCTGGCCTCAATGTGAGAAGCGTTAAATCAAGATGTCTGGAAAACCGAGAAGTCTATTTGTGGTTTGACGGTGTTCTCGCACGATATCCGGATTTGTTCGAACGAATTTATCGGCAATCCGGGCAATCCGAAAGACGTCCAACAAAACAGTGGGTATACTTAGAGAGCAGAGATAAGCACGGTGGATTATACCTGTTGCCTACGGGTCCCCTGTGACCATGGCCTTTCTTGCAGCCATAAATTCAGAAAACCTTTGGAGGCTGTGTAAGCTCTGATTTAGGACCTTTTCACGCTCCGACCCCTGGCCCCCGTACAAATCGGTTTAGGTTTCTGTTACAAGATGCGATTCTCTTGCCCCCTGGTCATTTTCAGCGTAATCTCCGAATCGATGGTTTATAGGTACGCGTAAATACTGAACTTTGGCCAAAAATATCACGCAATCTGTTCCCCACGCGCACCGCATGCATACGAACAAAGCATCGACATTAATACCTCGACGCTGAATTGTTCGTACACTTTCATTTTTTACCCTATCACATCCATACCCCTGTATATTTCTTCCCCTATCTAAAATATATTTGCCTTTCAATCTAATTGCGGATATCGACGCTACCATCTTGTTCATCCATAGTTTCTATGCTCGAGTTTCTTATGCTTTTCTTAATAGAGAATTAACTGCATTCTGACGACGTCAGTCTATTTGTCGAGTCTAAGGATAGGACGCGCCTGAGTCCTGGACGAGTTCTGAGGTGGGAAGGAAGGAAGGAAGGAAGGAAAGTCCAGGAGAGGGGTAAGGTACTTGGTATGGGGCCAGACAGACAGACGGACAGACGGAGGGCGCAGGGGGTAGATTCTGAGCGCAGAGCAGCCGCATCAGGGTTTGGGAAAGGCAGACGCCTGCGTCTGACTACTAAGGGATGGAACCCCTACTAGCTTCCTTCCCTACCTTCGCTTTCCACCTCCTCTCTTCCTCTACACCCAAGACTACAAGACTCGCGCGTACCCCCTTCTCTCTCCCCGCCCGTATCACGCTTTGCTCCTTTTTCTTTCGCGTTGGTTCTCTTCGATGATCCTGTGGTATCAAGGTGTATCGTTTTGAGCTGGTCTGTAACTTCAAAAACTTACCCTCGCTGTTGGATAGGGATGAGCAAGATGATAGAACAGAGCAAAGTATTTACACGCATGTGTTTTTCATGCCAACAAGGATCGTTATTCAGTTAGAAGAAGCTAGCGAGCTTCTGCGACATTGTGCCGTGTTGCACCGAGATGTCCATATTGATTTTTCGCATCGAATGTTGTCTTCGCCGAAGTCTGAGTGCAAATGTAATTTTGTCTTTACGGTCTCTTTACTTGACGTATCGAATTAACCACTCCCTTATTGCTATCTGCAGCCATCTACAGCCATCTACAGCACTTTGAACGGAGGGCTTCCTTCAACCCTTCTCCCCTTCTCGCTGCCGCCCGCCATTCCCTTTTCGTCGTTAATATCGTCCTGCTGATATTCCGGTCCTTTGACGCGCCGAGTAAGGCACCTTTGAGGAAAATGATCCAGGCTACAACATACGAATCGTTTCGTCCTACGACGCATCAGCAGACGACCCCCGTGCCGTCTCGTCGTTCGGAAGAAGTTATGTGATTTAATCAGTCCCGACTTGTCTCTGGAGTGAGTTCCGGAGCGACTTCTTTGCAGCGGAGGAAGTCTCGCGTTACCTTCTCTCTTGGCCACCTCGTTCCTCTTTATCTTCGCTTAACTGTCACCGCGACGCGACGTCGAAGAGAGATCTCTCGACGCGTCGGGAATTATCTTGGAAGAAAAGGGCACGCGCTTAATAAGATTTCCTCTCGCGCGCTCGCACGAGACCCGAGATAATGGGCAGCGACGAGAGAAAACGGAGAATGGCGGAGGAGAGAAAAGTCGTTCCCCGGGCGACGACGATGCCGCCGACAACGACGACAGAGTCTCCAGATACACGGTTCTCATGGTCAAAGGTGGCATACGAGACTCAACCGACCTTCCACCACCGGCGCTGATCCTTTATTTCACAATCACTGCTCCTCTCCCCCTTTCTTCCCGCCTGTCTTTTATGATCGGGCTAACTGCTTCATTTCCATAGAACAAAGACCCCGGGGACCGGTGGCCCCGAAATCTCGGTTGGGCCGTCGGGACTCTCCTTCTTCTTTTCTACGTCTTTTTTCCGCTCTTACTCCTCCTCTCTCTCAGACTCACTCACTCCGTTCGTCTCTTTCCCTTTTCCTCGGTCGTACGTTCGCCATCGCCGTTTCGCCCACGGAGTCGCAGATTCCACGAGTAGCGCCAGACCAATAAATATCCTTAATTTCGGCCGATGTGATGTATATTCTCGGAATCTCCTCTCGTGGAGCCGGAGTCCCGGGACAAAGAACGTAATTTGCAGGTACGTTTAAACGTGGGGCACAAAGAAGGAACGCCTCACGGTCGCGGCAGCGAGCCAGCCTGAATATATAAAAATCGAAAATCGACGAAGCGGGATGGGCCCGAATCATGCCGCTAGGACAGAGGACCGTGCGTGGAAAGCGAGAGCGAATCCTTCGCCGTGACAGAGAGCGAGTGCCTGTACGCAAAACGATATTCGCAAACTGGATTCTCATCCGAGAGGCTGGGTGGGATCCGGTTACGTTGTTTATCGAAATTCGCGACGGAGCCGTTCCGAGAAACGGATGGCCGAGTTTGAGATGACGAATTCTTGAATCCTTGCGAATGCACAACGATCTCTGTGGTTTTCCTTGAAAAGAGAACGAACGGTTCGGAGGAAGGAATGATGCGGAGGAACTGAAAATCGATCGTTAACTGACAGCCGACGAAATTTAAGAGTACGAGTGAGTCGGTAAAGTTTGTAATTCGATCTCGAGCTTTCCGTCGTTTATCAAAGTGACGGCTTTAGTAGCGGCGGCGGACGTAGTATCGGAACGAGGCATTTCTCGAGCGTTTCTCGGAAAATCCGGCTGCGACGGCATGATTCCGCCGCGTGATTTTACTGCGTGATTTTGCCGCGTGATTTTACCGCGTGATGCAGAGGCACAATTGCGTATAAGCCATATCTCAACTGGATAGAATGATTGCGCGGTGCGCACTAGCTAGACACGAAAGGCCGCGACGCGTCGACGCTAGGTAAGAGTTGTCACGATCGCGCGCACTGAAAAAGTTGGCCTATGCTAAGAATAGAGCGAGAGCGTACACACCGCTCAACTAGGCTATCTATTTCTAGCTGTAAACAGCGCGGCGGTCTTTCGACATTGCGAAATGGAGAAGAACACAGGTTGAAGCACACAGACGATGCCGAGATGCCGAAGGTCTCTGTCCCTCGTTTCTCTTCTCCTTTGCCGCCGCTTCGCTTCTCCCTTGCTCGCGGCCCGCGTACAGAAATAATTCGCCGCGCCGTCTATGACGAGTCGAACCTTCGACTTATCCGCCGCCTATTATTATCCGCTAAGCCATCGTGCAAACAGCCGCCGCCATCCTGTTGCCGCGTTAAGGCCATCGCATCACGCTCAATATACTGCCACTGTAACTGCTCGCTTCGTTTACATATACTAACGCAGACGCTAACCTGCCTCAAGTGTGCGCGCGGCGCTTCGCTTTTGAAACGCTTCTTGGCGATAAGTTGCCCGATCCCTTGGTAGATCGTTCCCCAACTAGAAATTCAACGAAATTCTACCCCGTGATCCCGCTTGTTCGCCCGCTAAGTTTCCCTCGACCGGGATTCCTTGAGGTCTCAACTACACTCGCCGAGAGTTTCAACGGTAATGTTCTCCATTTTTTACTTCTTGTTTGCCCTCGCTAGTTACGTTTCGTGTTTCACTCCGACCCCCCGCGGAGCAGCGAAACTATTGATTTCGCTGAAAGATTTATCGGGCCAATGTTCCCGGTCATTATAACGTTTGTTTGACACAAACCAATTTGGCTGCCTAATTAAAGTGCACGCATATTTGACCGTGTAATTCATCAAAATTTCACCGAGGTCACTTTGAGCGGTGAAACGCAAATGTCGGAGATATCGTTGATCCCGAAATTAGAGCCTATCGTCGGTTGTTTGTAGGGCACGTAGAGCGGTTCGCGGATCCCTAACCTATACCAAGGCACACTGTAACCTATTCCGATTTCGGCATCGTTTATGGCTGAAAGGCCCCTTTGTATGCCGCCCAAAAAGGCACACGCGGTTCCCGGAAATATTTTTTTTTCAGACCTGCCTGCCCGTCGGTGATTTACTTTAGAAATATAGTCTTCAAGGGAAAAACACAAAGAACTGGACTAATGTATAAATTCGTATCATCGCGCATTAAACATCGTTTTGATACGTGACTATATATCACGTTGACGATATCAACATTTATAAATAATAACTACGCGTTCTTTATGACTAATAGGTACGATCCGTCTTCTTCTTATTATGACTTTATTAGACGCATATGTAATCGAAACTGCGAAGCGTGCGAAAGGAAAGACGTAATATCACGAAGGTCTCGAGGAGCCAATGTCCCTGAATGAAAGAAGCGTTTCGGTAAACTCTTGCTTCGCAGCGGCGAGGCTCGTGGACGTGTGTGCGAAGAGACGGAATTGGGATCGTGTAGGCAAGCTGGATGCCAGTGCTCCTCGAGCCCATTTCGTTGAACCCTCAGGACAGACGCAAGGCCAGACAGACAGACATTCGCGAATCCATTATGGCCGCGCTCGAGTTCCCGCGCACCCCAAATCCTACTAAAACCCCCATAGGCCGTGGAGGACACAACGGAGCCCCTTTTATGCGCCGAAAATCTTTCCCATGGGCGATCGAGAATGCGAGTCCCCCCGAATGTATGGCCGGAGCCGGCGACGTGGAGGGAGAGAATGGGATAACTCATTCGTATTCGTACTTGTGTACCCAGTGCCGTAACAAGGTCGTCTGCGGCCCTCATTGTCTTCACGCAGCATCCAATTCGATCATCATCCATAAACAATGCGAATCTCCGAACTTTATCTTCGGTCACTTGATCCGTGCGGTGGGAGAAATTTTTCCACCGGAGCGTAAGTAGGCGCGTACGGATATTAGCAAGCTTCAGATTCGACTACAGATGATTTTGACGTTTGTGTGAATTTTCATTCGGCCGCGTTCTGCTAACGGTAATAAACTACCGAATTCCCAGCGTAGAGATGAATTTTTGCGACCACTGTGATTATTTGCACATGTACACAGTGCGTGAACTACAAATGTCATGCCGGGCTGGAGGCAAATATATCCTGTTCCGTTGTTTTTCGAACGGGTTTCATAGACGTTTTCGCACCGTTAAAAAATGCCGCGTACCTGTTAGCCACCCGGAGGCATCATCAGTCGCGTCTGGCACATTATCCTACATTCTGGCGAAAAGTTCTTGACCGACGCCCAAGGTCCGACCGTGAAAGAGGATCAAAGGAGCGAAAGGTAAACAGAGAAGCGAAAGAGGAGGAAGAGGCGAAGGAAAGCAGAAGATGGAAAAAGATAAAGTCCGGGCGCGCGCGGTCATTATGAAACGCAAATGCGTCGCAGGCAGTTTAATGTAAATGAAGAGAGACGGTCGATCCACTCGTAATCTAAGTCCCTCCGCCCCGCCCCGAGTTTTTGCACAAACGAGTCGGCCCTGCAACAGCACGCATCGAGAAAGGCGTGTGCGTGTCCTCATCCTGTTCAGAAGTTTCGCATGCGTATTGGTGGCCTGTCTGGCCTCTGACCCTGAGCCTTCTCGGTACAAGGCGCAGGTCGTTAAAATGGCACCAGACTTCCTTTGAACCGGTGCAGTGTCGTTGGCCCGTCGGTGACAGAAGGTCGCAGGTGACGAGGACCGTGAAACCAGAACCGGTTGTTGTTGTTCGGCCAGTAAGGCTCGTGTCTCCACGCCGATCGAGCTTCCTCCGTATCATCTTCTAAGACTTCCCTTCCGTCCGGTCTCCGTGCACTTACATACTTGCCATTCAGGCCCGATTACTCTCTCCGCCCCATTATCATCCGAACCCAACCTGGGAACATTTTTCTGCGTATATTCAGTTCATTCCTCTCGATTCTCTTTCCCATTGAAAAGGGAGCCGGGTCGAGTTGAGATTTCGCCTATACTACCCGTTCTGCGCGACCCCGAAAATTCAATTTCTTAAGCCGTCGTTCATGAGAAAAATCGTGTGTGCGCATGGAAGGCTCCGAGAGCCCGAGGATTGCGTTCCCTGTTAGGCGAATTTTTCCGCAGCGCGGATGCATAGAAGGCGAGCCGGTTAAACGAAATTTTATCAGGGGGGTGGGTGCAACGGCGTTTTCGCGAAAACGAGGCACGTATCCGCACCTGACCCAGTCTGGCCCTCAGGGTCGCCGGCGATGTTCGAGGGGTCCTTTTCCACGTAAAAGCACTCGACCTTCGGTAGAGAGCCCAGGCACGCCCACCTTCAGGACGCCTTTTTCGAGAATCGTTCTCGGAATCGATGCTTCGTGCATCCGCCTGACGCATTATAAGTACGCTATCCGCCGTTCGGGGGTTCAAGGCCAGGCTTAGGTACCCCTAATAGCCAATATAGACGGTCGTCTGCGCGGTCCATTGCGTGATCGC
Organism: Cryptocheilus praepositus; assembly: GCA_033815515.1. NCBI lineage: Eukaryota > Metazoa > Arthropoda > Insecta > Hymenoptera > Pompilidae > Cryptocheilus > Cryptocheilus praepositus. Next base: position 860,871 of record JAWWQZ010000069.1, on the reverse strand, counting down.
CGCTGGAATTTTGTCAAGCGGCGCCTCCAAAGGAATATTTAAGCCTCTTCCTCTCATCTCCGGGCCAATTTTATTCGCGTGCGAACTAACGGCCGGAAGACACAATGCGGCTACAGTACAGCTTAATAAACTGCCAGGCAAGGCGATATGCATATCGCGCGATACTGGCATCAGTGCACACGCTGCGAATTAATGAACTTGATCCAGTGATCAAAGTTCTTCGCATTCACCACTCTCATCGCTTCACTTAGAATACTCTCATGTGAAAACTGCTAACGGCACAGTGGCTTTATTATCAATGGAGTCTATAACCCTTGGGCATACTTGCACCTTTAATTATTCTTGCGAACCTTTTGACTTTATCTGCACCATTCGGTGAATGGAGTGCTACGTGTCTCTAGCATTACCCCTGTGGCTGGAAAAGCAGAATATTCTTATAGAACAAATTCTAGTGCAATGCCTTCTGATAATTTTTAATATGTTCTTGGAGCATATCAAACATGACATTTATTTTGTCACGAAAGTTTTTCGCCCATTCTTGCTATATGGACGTTGACCGACGTTGGTCGAGCCATTCATTCCACGTGTCCCCCGTTGGATAGAAATCGAAGAGAACGACGCCAACGCCGACTCCAACGCCGACTGCAACGCCGACTCCAACGAGTAGGACATGGACGCAGACGACGATGACGATGACGACGACTTAGTCGGCGCCCGGCGCACACGCACGTGTGAATGACCGACGTGTGACCGCCAGCTCGGTGGACTCGTCCAGACCAAAGGTTCGGGATTGCGGTAGGTCTGGAACACTGGAACGTAATGCAACACTCCGTGGCGGCCGTGGCGTAGTCCGGAGGTGGCCGAGTGTCGCGTACACGAGGCAACACGACCAACAGATGGCCGGAGGGCTGGAAGGGAGGAGGCGGGGGAGGAAGAAGAGACAAGGAGGCATGAGAAGACGCAAGAAGGCGCAAGAAGGCGACGGTGGAAGCTTGCACGGTCGGAGAACGATCGGCGGACGGCCGCCAGACAAAGCGCGATATGTGCCTTCTTATTGGCCGACCGGCGGCCATTTTAATGGGGGGCTCCCAGGCTATTTATACCTTAATTGAATTTCCGTTGAAAACGGCGCGCCGACGTTAACCGTCCACGAAACGAAGAGTCGCGCCACCGCATCTCCGCCACCTTACTGCTAACTCACCGCCACCTTGCCGCCGCTTTCACCGCCGTTCGATTGCTAATCTCCGCCTAGACGATAATCGTCCATTGTCTCGTTCGCTCTTACCCGAACGCGGCTAGCATCTTTCGAGTTTGTCGTGCTTTCCTCGTTGAATGCGCGTCACCACTTACGCCGCGGTACCCGCAGCGGCACCCGCCCCCAACCTAGCGGCCAACCTAGCGGCCAACATCCTCGATACTCTCTAATTATTCCTCTTCCAGTGGCATAGGATTAAACAAGGGAGTTGCGCAGGAGTCTCGGATGTTAGGCGAGCCGGCGGTAGCGAGGAGAAGGTGTAAGGCGATATTGTCGGTGCAACGTACGAAGGTACGGCTGGGTCAAAGACTTGGCGATGCACACTACCGAGAACGAAGGAGAAGGAGGAAAGGAAGAAAGGCCAGAAGGAAAAGAGGCACGCAGTGAATTTTTTATCTCGCTTTACACTTCCCGCCAATCGATACTCTCGTGCGCCTACGCCTTCGTGTTTCTTCGACTGGACACAAAGTTTTACGCTTGTGCACGGCCGTTATCTGCACACTTACTTTCCCTCCGCCGTTCGTCCGTCTCTCTTCAATGAAAGAGCACGCGTGGAAATCGTTGTGACTCGTTTCAGCGTATGTGTGTGCTCGAGTGCGTGCAAACGTGTGTGCAATCTCGAGGCGTTTGACGAAGCGTTGCCAGGTTCGTGGCGTGGGCCGCCGTAGTAGAGTATATAGTACTATAACTGCTCCGTTCGGTGGGAGTCCTTTGTTCGAAGAATGGACGCCATGAGAACCACGTGTCTGCTTTCCCGCCAAATCGCCGTGTGGTCTGCGACCGAGAAGCGGCGAGGAGAAGCTATGGGGAACGAGAAGTAAAGGGGCTGAAGAGGGCGCTGGGGGGACCTAACCGACGCGTCTGATCGCCTCACTTTCCTCCTTTCATCGATGCGCTACTATCTTCGCTTTTGATCGCGCGGTCCCATTATCAACCGGTGTCCTAGTCGTGAACTCTCAAATGTCCATTTTCAAACTAACATAATGTACGTTCGCGATGCGAATGGAAAGTTTGTGTAGCGTGTGTACTATGCCAACGTCATTGAGATTGTACGGTGTACAGTTTGGTCAGACCTCCGTGTCTACTTCGTTCAAGATGAGAAGGCACAACGGTGGTGGGAAGTAGAGAGGGATAGAGGAAGGAGCGGGAGGGAGAACCACGGCACAACGGACGTTAGAGATTCGCTTTGATCATGCTTTAATTAGAGTAATTTTGGTGTTATTACGGGTTCCATTCAGTGGGCCCAATTGTCCATTTTCATGTTGGATCTTAGACGCACGCTTGACTGAGAGCACACAACTAATGGCATGACGACGAATTTCTGCCGATCAAATTACAAATTATGCGCAGCGATTGAGATGGTAGACTAACGTTGGCTGGAAGCTTAGATGGTTTGAAACGCGTTCGTCCATCTCTGAATACTACCAGCGGCTCGAACGGCTTTAGTCTAACGGTACGCACGATGCTCCAGGCTATCGTTTGCGCGCCAAACGTAATCACCAACACTATCCGACGCTATTCTTGATCCAGTACGTACTGGCTCGTGAACAAGTGTCAGTGCGCATTGGCGTGACCATAGGAGTACGATATATTATCCCAACGACCTCTGTCTCCGTCCTTTCATTTCGACCACGTAAATCGCCCTTCTCTTTTATCTACTTACAACGAACGCGAACGACGCGTGTGTCGAAAGGTCTGTCCTGAAAAAAGATGGGGCGAAAATCTGTGATCCGCCCTGAATCCCCGTCGTCTGGCTTTTTCCCCTGATCCCGGTTGAGAAGAGATACAAGTAGAGAATTGCGCACAACCGCTGTCGGCGAGTGCAAATACCTTCGGCAAGCTGCTCCTGGAATGACACGACGAACCTGGAAGTTCACCGGACCTAAGGACCTCCTGATGCAAAGCTCCCGGTGTAACGCGTTACCGTTGAAAAGTGGCCCGGTGGGATCGGATTCGAATGCACTCTTCTTTGTCCAGACTATCGATCGACGCGTGTCTGGATGGAATGAGAACGTTCACATGGCCGCATTAATTATACCGTTGTTGTTTACGATAGCAGGCCTAGCGTTAAGTGTTCCATCGTAGCAACAGGATGGCGCGGTCACGAATTTAATTCCGCAGTAAAATGCAATTGGAAGTAGTTCCTTATTCCTTCCTGTTTCGTTACGAAGTGTATGTTCTGCAGTACTGCGTTTTTAGCGCGGCTCTGATTTGTATACCGAGGAGACGGGGCGTATTAGCGTTTATTTCCTCGAAGACAGCGTGCAGTCACGAAGGCGGAAATTAGTGGACTGCAGTTAGCAATGCCTGACCGTGCTTGGGTGCATTTGTGAACCGTAATAATCGAAGTGCATCATCGCGATCCACATTCTTTAACGGCTCTTGCCAGTCGCATTAGCGCCGAAACTGGACTACGATGACCGAACGTTTCCCCGAGGCTTTGTTTGGGTGGGCCGCACTCCATCCGACCAACCAGGCTGGAGAAAAAACGCGTCTAGACATCAGATCGCACCATAAGACCCTTTAGGCTCTAACCTTATAGACGGCGGGAATCAGTCTCCGTGCCAAATGTACACCCGACGAATGACAATACCCTCTTCTACATTTACAAGCTGCCTGTCTCGAGATTGGTCCGTCGGTTATCGTGAAATATCACCTTCCGCCACCATTGTTCTTCGGAGTCTTCTATTTTGCTACTGAGTATTGAGTCCGCTTCATATTTGTCATTGTTTCTTATCGAGCAGCGGCGGATGTCTGACATCGATTGTCTGCATCTACTGGCTGCCTCGTCCGTTCGGTGTCTTTGGATCATGTCCCAGGAATCGCATTTCTAGTGATAATTAGATCGATTATTTGAGAATATGTTAAGTGTGTTATTCTTATGAGACGGAGAAGTCGCATGAAATGGACAATAATCGTTGGGCGACGATCGGTCGACGTCGCTTTAACGTGACACACTGTCGCGCTCGCGGAACAAAGGTTGAGTACCGCCGACGTTCCCGGTTCCCGCCAAGAAGGTGCCTCGGCCGGTTGTTGGCCCTTATTGTTTCCCGCCACGTTACGCGCGCAGTTGCGTGCCATTCTCCCTCTCCTTTAGCCCCTCGTCCGTCTCAGCCCCTCCACTTTGCCGCCGAGCGTCCATTCTGCTCTTCTGCCCTTCGTCTTCCTCTTCCAGACTGCCCTTCCACCGGTTCAAATAAGGCAATAAACCTTCGACTACAACTACCGGCGTAGGGCTTTCGTGTTGGTCCCGATCTGCGAGACCTTGGACCCGATCGCTTCTTCGTTCCCTCCTCGATATGCTCGACTTTACGCACGCGTGCGTGTGTGCTTGCTCATGGGGGCGGAACTTTCAAAGTATTCGCACGATCGCCGCCAACTTCGGCGCCGTGCGAAAGGAAAAATGGTGCGTTACTTGCAAATTGTAACAGTGTAGAGCCGGTTAAGAAGTAGCGATCTAATGAGAGTGATCGGTAATTTGGCAGCAATTAAAGTTATGAGAAGGAACATTGTAGAATAATTGTGGCGTGGGACGCGTGATTGGAAGCATTAACTAATGTGCCTTGCGGTATGTTGTGCGTAGTCCTTACGCTGAAGTTACTTTTCTGCTTGCGACGCCCAGTTCGTGTACTCGTGGAAACGGAGTCAGCCACCATAATTTTCGCACGGAAGCGCGTGATTACGCGTCTGGGGGGAATATACGCGAAATTGCACTTTCATATTTATTATCGTCGATTGTCGTCGGCCCAGTGCGGATCGACCTCTTCACACATTGCAGGCACGACTGGCTTAATGAGAGGTGGGGTAACTGTAGAGTAAGGCTATGAGATAGCAGATTTTTATATTGCATAATTGTGTCAGTGCGAATTGACGATAGTCCTATATAAAGCACCTGCCCGTAAAGCGATCGTCGACTTTCTCCCATGAGGAAGAATTCGGGTGCGCTGATGGATCGATCGATTGACAATGATTGATCGACCCACGGACGGGGCTGGCCCTCGTATTTTTTTCTGAAAATGCGGGTTTCGGGATAAAAAGGCCGCAAAGCGGTCGGAAGACGGATGAGGAAAATTAGTGCGTGCGATGATCGGACGTCAAGCTTGAGGACTCGCTTTAGGCAGCCGAATCGTAATTACGAACTGTCGCCGCAATAGCTGTTATTATTTCTATGAATAGCGTGCGGCTTAACGCGCATTAGAAAGTAAAGAGGAGGAAGAATTACGTTGTGCGAACGAATAGCAATCTGGACTGGATCGGTCACGACGTATAAAAGGACGACCTCCGGGCTACGTCTCCTAGGGTAATAACCCCTTAATATGCGACGCAGTTCAAACTGGATCGCATTTCGAGTGCACGCGCACCGGGCCCACAAGAAAGGCTTCGCTGAAAAAGTGCGTGCGAACGGTCGGTTGACGAACAAAACGGCGTTTCCATAGACCACAGGAGGGCCCGTGGAAAGAATGGTCGGCACTAAACGATGCCGAACAAGAAGAAGACGACGAGGAACAAGGAACGGTGGCGGTAGAGGAAGGAGAGGGTTGAAGGGATTAGAGACAGAGGATCCTAGTGCCGAAGGCGGCTTTTCGTCAAAGAGCTCCATTCACGAAGGCTGAACGAAGCCTTCTTCATTCTTTAAAATGAGCAGTAGCATTGGTCCCGCGCATACACCGACTCCTTTAGTCTTGTCTGCCGCGGCTAGGGTTGCGCGATTACGGATCGCGTATTGTCATTGAACAGAGAGCTCTTAACCTCCGACGCGTTAATAAGATTCTTTCTCAATGAAGGAGGACACTCCCGATGCGAATGTTGATTTCGAGAAAAAGTGTCGCATTATTGCATATACTTTTCCGGCGGTTGACAATATTTCGTATTTGAGAGATGCATAGAATTGTCGACGTACTGTTGCGCAATTGCATAAGCGCTGAGAAAACATCTTTAATCACTAGCCCGCCGAAGGGTTGCACGTTGACGGCGATTTAAAGCTGAGTCCAGACGGTCTTGGACAATAACAGGATTTTCCGTTCTCCCAGCGTTCACTCCCTTAGTTTCGTCTGGCGGCTCGCAACGGCAAGAAGAAATGAGCCGGGCTCGAAGAGCATTATAACGAGCTTGATGATGTCGCGCACGTACCGCCTCACTCTCCATAGTGATCCTCCACCCCGGCGCTTCTCCTTCGTGTTGTTTCTTTTTCCACGTCGACGTCGTGGCACCCTCGTCTTCGCGTTTTAAAATGTCCTTCGACCGGCCCCTTTTTTTCCCTCGTTCGTCTACCCCGGCCGAGGAGAGAGAGAGAGAGAGAGAGAGAGAGAGGAAGGGGACAGTGCGAGGAAAGCAGCGAAAGGAGGAGGATGTTGAAGAAGGAGGAAAGGGGGTGGTTTGAGGGTGTCCCTGCGATGGAACGAGAGGGAGCTCGGAGGAAAAAATTAAAGTTGGGACGCGTACCGCCCATCCATCTCCCCTCGTGCCGAGTTAACGCAATATTATGTACTCCTTACGGGAGGATGTTAATGTCGAGCCAAGGTGGCGCTACAGTCTCGTGGATTGCCTTTTTAACGACCTACAAACCGTCCTCGCGGGCAAATAAAAGCCGCGCGAGGAAGCTCCCGCCCCGTCTCTATCGCAAATTGTCGTCACTTCTCTTCCTCGCTGCGTGAAACCTGAAGACAGCCTTGATAAGAGACAGCGCGGCCAATCGGGCGATCGGCCTGCCGCCCAGTGCGAATAAAAGCAAGTTAACAGGTGGTTCGCAATTTGCATAGTGAACTCTGCCGGGCGTCATTACTTTGAATGTTCGTTGAATAAGCGTTCGTATATAAACCGCGCGCACATTTACAGCGTATATTTACGCGTTGCACGTAAAACAACGGACGACGTAACGAGTTGGCGGAGGGCAGGTAACAGGTTTCGCTGCTGATCGAGCGAGCATTCAACTTTGGTTACGAAACCGCAGAAAAATCGAGCTTAAACCTCATGTCGCGTGAATCTCGCGAATAACGACGCAGGGAACTGCATGCTCGAACCTGGGGACGGATGTATTAACCCTAACGTTGAATTATATTACGGCAATTTCGCGGACATGACCCGTTTACGACTACGTGCGACGTTGTTGTCGGGGGAACTACATCGGGGAAGTTACTCGAATATTATGTATCCGCGTGCGATCTATATGTTCATCACGATAGGGAGCAGGGAGGAGAGCGGGCGAAGAAGGAACGGAGACAGGCGAGAGGAACACGTTCGTTGACACGTTTTCTCGCTCGGATCAATGACCCTGACGTTTCTGCGTTTCCAGATTGAGCATATCAGTGGGACAGATTGAGCAACGACAAAGCGTCGGATGTTCCGCTATGACTTCGCGTTTCAGGACGTTCGACTTGACAGATCTCGATAGACGCCGCTTAAATTTCCCCGCGCTTCCACTCGGATTTATGTCTCTTTTACAATGTATCCCCGAGAGTTTATTGTTCCGCAACGTCGTCGGTCAGCACGGTTTGGCTTATCATTTTTCCGCAAAGCAGCAGCGAGGCTACTGGGTTAATTTGCATTCATGTCAGCGATTATTGTTGTCGTGTTCGAGCACGGAGAGTGCGCGTATACCATTGTCCGACTGCAGTGAGGGCTGTACGAGGGCGTAGTTTCTTTGCGGAGATAATGTTTCCCGTTGAATACGACGAGTCGAGCGTTGGTCGATATCGGAGGCACGAGGGTAGCAAATGGCGGACTACAATTAATGGCCATTCGATAGAGACGGACGATAATAATGCGACCGATCACTGCGGAGAAGGAAAAAAGTATACGATGCGTAACGTTTACGCTTCGCTGTCGTCTAGCGGAAAGATGCAAATGCGCAGTTTCTAAAAGAGCAATGATAAGGCATAATCTACGATTATATCACGATGCAAATGGCTTGTATGCGTTGGCGAACGCATCTGCGTCATGTAAACACACACGGACACGTGTGCGCGAACGTGCGGTATGAACGCAGTTACATAAGCCGACGGCGTGAAATGTTTTGGTGCCCCGGGCAAAGATGAGTATGATTCACAGAAAATACGCATCAGCGCGCTGTGCCAATATCCTTGCAGCCACAACAAGAACTTTCCGTTCGCGTGTCGGCAGATTTTTATATGGGAATAATCGTCGGCGCGAGCGACTTCATTCTTTCGCGATATTCGGACCGGTCTGAAACGTGCCTCTCAACGCAGCACCGTGATGCTATAAATCGAAGGGATAGAATGACGTCGTTATAGAAACACTAAACTCCTACGCGCATAACGTTTCAATTTTTAAACGTCGATCGTGGCTCGATAGGCGCCCAGCAACCGGCAATTTGCGGAGCAACGACGGTAATGTACGATCTGCGATTATGTCGCGACAAAAAGGATGTAAAGTCAGCGGGCGCGCGGTCGTGCGTGATTAGAAAAATTGCAGGGCGCAGGAGAGAGGAATGGGAGAGAGAGGTAGAGTGAGAAAGAGGAAGATTAGCCGGCGCCTAGCGGCTGATCGCTTTAACATCGTCGTCGCTGGTTGGGGAACGCGAGCTCGTAAATACTCTCGTTCCCGTTCGTACGTCACATAATCACGCCGGCGGCGTTTGACACTTATTATAGCTCGTTTCATGACAGCGAGCGTTCGATGTCGGGCGCGGATAAGCCCCTTGAACGCGCTTTTCGTCGTTCGGGGCGCATCAAAGCTCAGCGTGTCGCGCGACTTCCATGCGACGAGGCCTGCACTTTTCGGAACCAACCCCCGCCATCCGGCGAATGTGTTTTTTTTCCCATCCGAGCTCACTCGATCGCCGTCGTCGTCGATGTTGTTTTTGTTTAATCGCCCGGCCAGGGGTACAATCGGGTTGACCCCGACCGCGCCGCCGTCGAAAACGCTCTCGACAGGATTCGAACGGCGAACGAAAAATGAAGCGTGCAGCGAAAAAAAGGAATAACGGAAAAAGAGGATCTCTTTACAGTGAACACTCTGGTGCGGATATTGCTGACAGCTTTGCACATTTTATCAGTTAGGACAAATAGTCGGGCGCGGTTGGCTCGAATGAGAGTACGCGGACGCGGCTGCGACGATGGGAGAGGCTCGGAATGAGATGGAAACAGAAGCGGCGCGCAGGAAAGATGAGAGGCAAATTCGAGGAAAGGAAAAAAAGGGTATACGGGTCGCGCGAATCAGTTTTGCGACACAAAAGCGGTATAATGGCGATGCGAAAATTGGCATCGAACGGCCCTCGGAATCGACAAGACCGTGTCTCACGATTCGTAATTTGCCAGGTTGGATGGGAAATTGAGTTATTAAAGTTTCAGTGATCGATGGCTCGCGGTGCCTACGATGGAATCGGACCGAACGGGGACGCGAAAGTTGAAGCCCCAACGTTGTCATTTCGCGGTGAATCGCTTGAGTCTTTACTCCGATTTATCCGCACGCCACTCTATTTCGCCGAATTGTCCGTAATTGGCCTGTTTCCCTCGACCGCAGATTAAAGTACTTAGACCGAGGGAACTATATAAAGTGATTCTTGTCAAAACGAAGGAATACCCTCGACTAACGCGCTCCCCCGTTCCTATTTAAATTGCTTCGCGGTCAAAAAACGCGCTGCACTCCGTAAGCGCGGAAACTTTTTTATTCGCCAAACGGCTTCCTCCCGCGGCGGCGTTAGTATTCTCCGCTCGGCCGAGTAAAGCTCTTTTCGCCGTCGCTCGTTTCGCCGAGAATCAGATCATCTTTCGCGATCAGAAGCGCGGAAGCTGCCGGGAGCCCGCGAATTCAGCGGCTCAACTTTTACTCCCGAACGCCTACGGAAATGGAGCGCCGATATGAAGAGCCGATATGGAGAGCCGCAGCCGTTTACGTAAAGATCCATATTCCATTATGCGACGGCGCAATAATTTTCCTTTCAGAGTATCTGCGAACTCTCGCGGCGGAACGTTCGCCCGCGGTAAGGGACGTTAGAACGTCGTCAGGTGAAGTCGTTAAAAAGCCGTTGTTAGGCGGCCCGCAGCCTGAAATTTATTGAAGGTCGTTTATTAGAACAAATCGAGTTTTCATGCGCCCGATTGGTCGCCCGTTCGGTCGCTCGTTCGGTCGCTCGTTCGGTCGCCCGTTCGCAAACGTTAAGATGATCGACGAGCACAGCGGAGGATCGGTCGGGCGCCAAGCCGATTCTCAACGGTCTTTCTTACCCACTTCCAGAATCGTTTCACGGCGACTGCTGCCATCAACGCGACCGTTCCAATTTCGCTACGACGGAAAATTAATTACGTCATTATCCCGCTCCCCGGCGCGACACTAAATTTTTTAGAAGCGTAACTGCGCAATGCTGCGACATAACTTTACGTCATTTTCCCCGACATATTTACTTCTGGGTACCATTATTACTATTATCAGTATTGCTGCTCTACGCACTGACACGAGCGTCGTCGTCGTGCGTGCTGATGAGCATTATCGTTATACTATTCCAGCCTATAATTATTATCATTAGCAGTCTCTCCTTCCGCGCTCATCGCTGCGAGATGACACGTTTCTGAAAAAGAGTTTTGCTATGGTAGGAGTCCTTTGATATCCCTTTCTCTCCGCGATCGTTTCGTCCCATGATTGGCCGACGCGCTCGCACGATCCTCATGTATTTCCATTCATATTTTCAGGCATGACCTCGTGCATGATAACCTCTCGAATCCGCGCGTGCTGCATCGTCGCTGTGTCTTTCCTTTTTCTCTTCCGTCTCCGTTCCGCCGCATCCCCCTTTTGTTCCTTTTTCCTCGCCTTCTTTTTCTCCCCTTCGCCTCTTCCTCTTTCAGTCTCAATCCGTCTTTCTCTCCCTCCCCCCCTATCTCGTCCCAATCGCTACATTCCTTTACCGATCAACGGTCTGGCGGCATCTCGGCTTGTTTATAAAATAATCGACTTGACCTAACCCATCCCAAGCCATGGGAGTGAGACTTGGGTATCTCGGCGGTTTATATCCGACACATCTACCGACCCGACGAATTTCTCTCGCGCCCATAAAGTGGCCGGCCGTGATACCATTCGCCGATATGATAATTATTACGATTTCCGACCCGCGCCCCCGAACGCGGACAGTGACGGAGTGCTGTTTCGAAATTTAAATACCGGACATGCCGTTGCGTGTACCTGTAAATAACATCTTATTCCGCTCGTACGTCCCGCGCCGAATAATTTATTAACCGGCCGCGATCGAAACAATTAAAAAGCGGAGCGTGGCACACTTGCGAGAGTCGTCCGGCTGGGCAAAAGGTTCGGTCGCACTGCTACGTTGCGCTCGGACGAGAAAATTCCTCGGTCTTGAGTCCCCGCTTAAAGACAATTACACGGCGAAATTTCGAGGGTGATTACGATCGACGTGGCGCTTGAAATTCCCATCGCGAGCTACCGGCTCGTCGAGCATCGTGCTGCGCGTTACATATACGTGTGAGTTTGGTGTGTCGCTCGGCACGTTCGCGGCGGAAGGTGTGTGCGCGCGTAAAAACGGGCCCCGTGTGGGAGCCAAGGGGATCTAATGTCGGTCTGTCAACCTGCAGTGTCGTTGGAGGGTGGAGAGAGCAGAGGCACGGGGGGGTCGTCGTCGATGGATGTGCCAGGGTGGCTCGCGGGGTAGGGAGGAAGTTAAAGAGAGAAGACTAGGGTGAGAGAGGAGGAACGAGAGAGCTGGCTGGAAAAGCCGCGGGCTCTGCTGGCGTGTGCACGACGGATACGTGCCTGGACTCCATTACGGGCTGGAACCACTCTTTTCTTCCGATAAAAATGGAAAAAACTATCCTCCCCCGGCCGTCGTATCGGTAACTGCTTCGAGCACCGACCATGACTCTCTCCCGCTCGACCCTCTCACCCTTCTGCCTCTTTTCCTCCGCTGCGCTCTCTTTCCTTCTGTTCGCCTTCCAGCGGGCATCCCCTTCTTCGGCTTCTCGAAATACGTCCATGAAGTCCGGAGACACGTTCGCGGACTGCTTTCGAATAGGTCGACGTTTCTGGAAGAAAAGCGTCTGTCATGCCTGTGTACGGGATCGTCTACGCTTGTATCCGTGTGTCTCTTCGTACCGCCTCCTCTTTCTTCTTTTCATTTTGTACTTACGTCCGATCCTTGTCTCGATCGGCATTCATGCGCAGTACGTGGACGAGGGGTTGTCCTTATCGAAAAGTTCCGCTGCAATGATTCAAATAATTTGGATGTCCTCGGGGGAGCGACGTGGTGAGGGCTTTCGACGGTCAGCTCCTCTCTCTCCCTCTCTCTTTCTCTCTTCGTTCCGCAGGACACTCTGCGCTGGCTGCTTGTCGAATGAATATGAATTTCATATAATGCCACTCGGCTTGATAGATACCTCGGATATTTTCGCGTCAATTCTCTTGATTCGTTCGCAACGTGATTGGGACCCGATGGAATTGCTAGGTAGACAAGTACGGAACACGTAGGTAGCTTGACGAATACTCTATTAATGAAGACGCCTTGAGTGGCCTGATAATTCGTGACATCGATTGAGCCTTCAACGTCAATGGCAGACAGCGGAACGCATTTACGATTCTATTTCGACTTTGCCGTACGATTGACGTACGTAGGATACGTTCGATCGATCGCATTTCCCGACGAATCGTGGCCCGATTGACATTTGAATCGGACAGATGCATTGTACGGGGAGCTTGATATCGCGACAGAAATAGCTTGGCTCTTAAAGCGTTGGCGCGTCGGCGATCAATTACAGGCGAATTGGAACATAGTCGAAATACCGAAACGGAACTTCGTACAGCTCGAGCGTATTTTTGTTGCTTCTCCGACGACATGAATTTACATTTTGTCGGGTCGCTCCTCGTTTCGTAGAAACGTCACCACGCCCCACCGCGATTTTTATCGTCCGTACGCACGTACCCATATCAGGCGCGATTTCTCCGTTCATTTCCGGTGTAAATGAGGATTCTGACGTAGCAGTGGACCGGCTTCGCTGGACGGCGTGGATGGTCGGACGGTGTTGGATGGCGTTCGTCCTCTCTCTTTCCGAACCTTTTTGCACCTTTTACTTTTGGGCTTCTTGCGTGCGATCGTGCGTCACAGTAGTAACGCCGACGAGCCGGCCCCGCGCTCGATCAAAGTAATCGAATAGAGGGTTCTCGCGTTCTCTCGGGCGATCGCATTTGTTACATCAGCGGCGAAACGGTCATCCCGCCCGGTTAAACTCCTTTAACCGTACACTAAGCTCGGCGAACGAGCCAGCGGTCTCCTTCTCTCCCACGCACCTTCCTTCCCCGTCTCCTTTCCTATCGCAGTTTCCGCTGAAATGTTTTCAAAGTGACTACGTCGGTGGTGCACGCCGCGGACCATTCCCATTGACCTGCACGATGCAACCCTTTCTAAGAGATTAATGCGTCTCGACGAGCTAACGTTTCTTTCTAATTGCTGGTTCGGAGCCATTGCTGAGGAAGCCGCACGCGCAGGAAGGTTTTTGAACTCGCGGGGAAAGAATCCGGCGGATGCGTTATGCGCGAGAGAGTAAGCCGTATACTACGAAAGAGGAGGCAGAAACGGAATGAGGGAGAGGAAGCCGAAGGAGGGAAGGACGAGACGAGATAAAGATGTTCCATCGTTTCCTTTGGAGGCGCGCGCGCGCAAGGCTCCCACGAATGCCTTCGCTTCCGTTATTTTTTCAGAAAACAGGGACTAGAAGCGGTCATCGCGTCTTTTCGCCGCTAAGACCTCCTGCTCACCGTGTCGGCGGCCGGTGGAAAAACACGCGGACAATGCTTCACTGTCCTGGGCGCGCCGGAAGAGAATTCGTCCGGTTCGACCGCGATCGAACCGAATGATTTTCAAAATCCGTCTCGTGTTCTGTACTCTCAAACGTTCCGTGCCTTCGACAGTGACGATTACAGGTAGTGCGGTCGAATTGTCACACTACGAATAGCCAGGAAAAATGCCACTGTTGATGTTCGACCTTCTCCGAGAAGCCGTGACGCTTTCAAAAATCGTTTACATCGTCGAGAAATTCCCTTGGAAATGAAAAGCGTGGGATTGAAGACAAGTTCGGCCGTAATACGGCTTTTGCTACCCTCGTCGCTGTCACTCAGTAGAAGTAGCTCCGACTGCGACTAAACTTGGCAAGAGATCGAGGGAGATCGGGGGAGACAAGGGTGGGATAGAGAGGAAGACAGGAACGAGAGGTCGTACGAGTCTCCAGGCAGCACCGCGACAGGGCATTTTAAGATTGAAATTAATTATTTCGCGGGGTTGAAGAGGATGAGCGAGTAGCAGCGTCGTGCAAAGTGGAGGGAGACAAGCAGATGTCCTGAAAGCACCAGGTGCCACGATGACACGACGATTTTCCTGTCCAATGCGATTGCCAAAGTGAACGAGCGCATTAAAATCATCGTCGACATCTCCGACGGAGGGCCTCATCCATCATTACTGTCTCGGACAAACGTGCCCAGCAAATATGCATAATCAGAGACACCTCCGATTTTCCTGAGAACCGCCGCCCGATAGAGTCATTAACTATGTATGGCACGGAGTGCAGAAATACGCGGAAACCGTGTCGTCGCTCCTGTTTCAATAGTTACTTCAGTGCGGCGCAAAAATATCCCATACCGTATGCAGGTGATATTATTAGCGCGAACGTAGTGCGGAAGGAACGCGTGAGAATTCCAATAATATCGGATATATCCCGTACGCGTTATACGGCGAGCCAATCGACTTTTAGCTCGCGCTAAATCGTGACGTTAAGCGGCTTAAGTGTGCTCCCTGCCTCGAGTGCGTGAAAGGCACATATATCGAATTATGTGCCAACGACCATTCAGCGCGTTCGCGTCTCGCGTTGTCGTTCCTTCCCCGTAAAAATATTTCAAGCTCCCGTGACGGAGAGCGGGATGACGGTTGAATGGACAAAGGGATGAAGTGGGACAGACCAAGACATGCTTCTCTCCTCGATGTCTTCGCGATCGCAATGGCCGACAGAGCGGACAATGTATTAGAAATAGCCGTAAAAGACAATTGATCCTTTACTCATCCTATCCGCTAGTCTTACATTCGTAACACCTGAACGCTAATCCGATACCGTTACGAGAACTTCCCGGTCTTCTTCTCCTCGCCTTGGTCCATCACTCGCGGGAATAACGTTTCGATGATCGATCGCCAATCGCGGTTAAGAGGCGTATTAATTGTCCGTCGATCGGTGCCTCTAATTAACGGCGCGCACCGCGCTCACTGATTAATTACCGACGGGCGGCCACGGGTGGTAACCGAAGTGAGATCGATGTTCGGCCGAGGGATTCTCTTTAATTCGAGTCGATCGAGTGATTATTTTTCATCTCGGTGCTCCTCTTTGCTCTTCCCTCCGCTAACTCGTTACCTTTCTCCTACTATCGAAATCACTCGTCCACGTTACGGTCTGCCCCTATGCACACGTGCACGCGCACCGAGCAGAAGGAAGGTTAGACCAGAATTGTGCCCCCTCCTTGCTCGAAAAATAGAACGGAAGGATCCGTGTGAAACGCGAAAAAGCATAGGACCGCGACCCGACGGAAAGGCGTGGGCAAGGGAAAAGCGCACAAGGTCCACAGACGAAGAAACAAACGTTTCTTCGAACGGCTCGTATGAATGAGGAAACGAGGTCAAGCTGGGACCGGCAGCGTGCGAGAGCAAGTAATATTAAATTCAGTACACGCACGCTGTTCCGTCTGGCTGCGTTTTAATCCTCTCCGCGGCAGGACGACAAAGGACAGCGCGCTGCGCAATATAAAACGGTTTTGGATTTTTCTGAAAGAACTTTTATGCCCCGCATGCGGGAGCTGGCTCGTCGAGCGCCCCGACTCCGTGTTTCATCGCCCGCTTCTCATGGCCGTTCCGCGGATGCGAAAATCGCTGCTGCCGAGGAAATGCGACTTCGCCAATGGAAAAGCTTATTTGCCTTCGGGCAAAAACGCATACTTACCTCGAACCAATATTCTCCCGGAGCAGCGGCCGCGTGCGCCCCGAAGAATGTGTGTTCGCTGAGGATGTAACTCCGGCTCTCACGACGCCGATGAAACTCGGCGGAGTTGTAGTTGAGAAAATTCGAGACTTCGTATCGATCGCGGGATTTCTGTCTCCCTCTCTCCGTCCGCCCCTCGCCGTAGTCGGACGTTTCACGCGACGGGAGAGCGGAAAGTTGCACGATTTGCAAGCTCGGCAGCCGGACTTGCCCGCGTCAGGATTCTCCAGTTTCGACGGGCCGGCGTGTTCCCTTCCGTTCTTTGTTTTTTAAAACGTGACTCAGGGGGGAGTTCATTAGCACCTTTAGCCACGCGTCCGATGAACGCGGCAACCACTGCGACAACCGCGGCGACGATAACGAATAACCCATCGAGATTCGGCTCGTCGCTCCAGCCGACAATGAGGAGGCGGGCCACACGACGATAATTCCATTACTATTGTTCGTCGTCATTGTTATTCCCGCCGGCTCCCAATGCCCAGCGGTCGCATGTACCTTTCTTCCGCAGATACGCGGTTCGATTTCGGCAGCGAGCTCGACGGTGATTTCAGCGGTGATTTTAAGGAGGGCACATTCCGCGCTCTCCATCCCCGGAGTCAATTTTCGCCGCGAAGCGGCTTACGAAATGGACTCCGCAATGCGTTTGGCGCTCGTTCGAGCGGAGTGAGCGCTTATCGCGAACTCTCCGGTACGATCCACTTTGTTACCGAATGCTGCAAATTACGGGACTCGATAATTATTTTATCGCGACGTTCCTTGCGGTCGCACGACGCTCCGCTCGCTACGTCAGTTAATTTCGCGTGCGTGGCAAATTTTCGAGCCGCTTTTTTACGAGCGTCCCCCCCTCGCGCGCCGCAATTTCTCCGGGCCGGCGCAATTTAAAGGCGGAGCGTTACCATTCGTTTCGCTTCTTATTCCGGTTATTACGTTCGTTACGTCGCACGCATGACGTCGAAATATTTTTCGCGAGTGGGCACTTCTCACATCCGAGGGGGTCTTTATAATTCGCGCGTTTCACTCGGCCATTTTGATCGAAAAACGACGAGGGGCGTTATTTTCGCAGTGGCGCGCTCGAGTGTCGGGGCACGGTAAAAATTTTAACGACGCGATTTTCAGCGAAGTTTATGCGCCGCGCTTGATATCGAACAACAGATGTAAAGATGTTCGGGAGAGCGGAAAATTTGATAGGCGACGCATCGTTTGCCATGACGCGTACTCGTATTTTCCCCAATTTCAACTGTCATCGTTCGGCAAAACGTTTTCAGTGTTTTCGATGACGGGCCCTTCCGCTGATCGCCCCTCGTCCGTATCGCGCAGACACGTGCGCGACTTTTGGAATTTTCACGACGCGATAAGCCCACATGTAGAGTAGTTCCTAATCTGCTATCTATCTATCATCGATAGATTCAAGCGGCGATTGCGTGCGTTTCGGTCGCTCCACTGTTCTTGAAAGTGTGCAAACGCATCTGGACAATCGGCCACGATCTGAGAACGTGCGGAATTTAATTAATAACTTTGTTATCGCCGCATTCTCCGATTTGTTTGAGTATTTGGTATCCACCGGACAACTGACACCTGTGATGCCCCGCGTCATCGAGCTCTGAGAAGCACAACGATTTCTTGATGAGGGCCATCGAGATACCGCGAAACTATTTGTCAATTAAATGGTAGCCGTCGATACGCCGCACATTTGGCATTCAGAATGGCACGACAAAAGGAGCGAGATCTACGCTCGAGAATTCGAGCGCGCGCTTCCACAATGCACTTCTACTTCGAATTCTCATCAAGCCCGTAATTACCGCAATTGACGCTAAGCGAGCTCATCATTTTAACAGGCAGCAGCCCGGTGGTCAAGCCACACACACACGCACACGCACATACAACTATACACTTCTGTCATTTCTATCGTTTGACTCTGTCTTCCCGAGCGCCGCGTGTCGTGACGCTGAAAAGGCCTGTGATTCGCGAAGTCGTGAAAGGGGCTTTCCGGATGAAAAAGTCTCAACGGTTAATTCATTATCGGGGACGCCGAACGGCGAGGGCGGTTTGTCCAAAATAGCTCTTGACGGCCCTCTGTCTGCGGTCCTCAATGCAGTTCCTCTCTCTTCTCGTTCCGCCCTCGTCGAAGGCCCTCTATTTGGAGCCACCGCAGCTCGCAGGAGCGCGCACCTTAATGACACTCGGCCCGTACTTTGAACTCTTCCGTCGATGCATACAAAAGTGCCACGTGCTTTTACGAAACGTGACTCCGAAGTTCATTAGCACTGCCACGCGCCAATGGCCAGGGCCATTGCACGATTCTCATACGGGAGGGAGGGCAGGAAATGCTTCGAGGTGCACGGGGTACGCCAGGAGGGCCTTTAGCACATTGACTGCGGTGTGCCTACGAAATGGGTAACATCGGCTCTTTCGAGGGGATCGCGCTGCTTAAAATTCGATGATAGCGTATTGAGTCTATCACGATCGCCATTGCGCGTTCTTGCAATTTTCCGCCGTCGCGGTCATTAAATCCCCGCAGCCACGCTCATTATCCTTACGGCGGCGCGCTTTCGTCATTTTTACGCGATCGAAAGGTACGAATGAGAAGGAAAATATACGGAGCGCTTACGGGGACGTTTTCGACCGGTCGCCTGATGTCGGAGTTCGTTGGCGCCTTTTTCATATCTGCTTACGTCGAGCATTCGCGTCGGTTACCCGATCATACGTCGCCATTAGCGTTTCTTTCATTCGCACGTCACGCCTTTATTATGCACCGATCTTTACTGACACGTGTCGCTTTTTTTGTCTGTTTCAGATCGAACAATGCAGCGATTCAGAAGGCTCGCCGATTAAGGTAGGAACTCTCGACGATATACCAAGTGAAATTCAGCGAGGCTTGACTCGTGACTTTTTAATCGATAACTGCGTGGGAGTGTTAATCTTGACCTCGGCGAGCGCCAAAAGTGGCGTCGCTGAAATACGTTTTCCGTTACGACCCACTTTTCCCCGACGTCGAACAGAAATTGCGTCCGCATCGGGTCGCATGTTCTCCTTCCTCCCCGGTTACCCGTTTGCCCCGTTTCTTCCGCAATATGGCTCGAACGATTTATATTAAATATCCGGCAGTCGGGCGACTCGAATACATGCGCGGCTTCGAATGTACGTCCACACGTACGTGTCGCACGGGTCCAAGTGGAATCGACGAAAGCAATTACAGGCGCATCGATAGCAAAAGTAGGCCACCCCTTGAGAGTGCTGTTCTCTTCAGGGTTGCACCGCGCTTGCCAAAGAAAAGGAGACGTAGCAGCAGCTCGTGCCGACGTTGCTCCCGAAAGCACTGATACCGTAACCGATACCATTGATCAACCGAAACCAATTTTTTCTCGAAACATATAAACCACCAGCCGCGTGCCGTCTAATTATTCAAACTGACCCGACGTTTATTCCGCCTGCAATGAAGTCACAAATTACCGTAACGGATTATCCACAATGCAGCAGCGATATTTATCGCCCTCGGGGAAATTTGCAACTAATTGCAATACGAATACGCTCGCCCGTTGGCGGCCAATGTCACGCGTGCGAATTCATCTGCGAATGACGCGACGACACGCGGATTCTATAATATTGCCGACGTCTGGCCGGTTTCCGTCGGTGAAGGCTTAGCTGACGTTCTTACCACTTCCTCCCCCTCACGGGCCTTCAATTACTGCGGGTCGACGCGACGCACCAACCCTTTTCCAACCCTCCCTCCTTTTAGCCACCCACCCCGTCTTCCGGTAGCGTAGCTACGGCCCTGACGTAAAGTATGACGCGCGGAGTAATTTTAATTACGCGATGCAGCAGCTCTGAATTGTTGCTACCGGGGGCCTCAGACATATTGGACTAATTCACGTCGTTCGGGCGACACTTATTAAACCCGGGAATGCCGTCAGCCTTAATCCTCGCAGAATGCAGGATGAGCTGCATAAAGAGCGAAAGAGAAGGGCGGACGAGGCGAGGGCGACGATGGGGATGAGGGAGGAGAATGATAATCTCTGAAGCGACTCGTACTCCGAATCGAGGTTCCACGGACAGTTCCTGCGAGTCCTTGCCTCTTCGCCCGCGCGTTATATGTAGTCTCTCGGAGCCAGCGCGCGATTGTCGATGTACTCGAGAAATCGCAGTAAACAGCTAGATTAGCGAAGACATCGATTTTCCAAACTAGTCGAACGCAGTGCATCGTGTTCCGCAGGTGCTCTCTCACGTTCTCACTACTTTCCGAAGGTACTCGAACGAGTAGCGACAGTCACGTCGGTCCCAGAATTTTACGAAATTACGATCGTCCGTGCAGCCGGCGCGCACCGAAAGGTGTGCGAGAAATACGAGGGGAAAAAAGGGTTACGCAATAAATATTCTACATTGGGGTTCGGTAACGAAGGCGTAACAAAACGATGCACGACATAATCGGCGAGTAATAATCGACCGGTACATCGTTATCGAGCGGGCATAACGAGCGCTATCGTTAAGTTTTAATGAGCGCAGACCCTAAATTAATATAATGATCTCACGGGCCGTGACGATCCGTAAAACCCTCGTGTGACGTGACGCAGCGACTGACCACAATCCGGGGAATGACGATTTTAGTCAGCGCGCAGACGCCCTCATATAGACGCTTTTCCATTAATGCGCGAACGATTGTCGGCAATTAGCAGTAAATTATTAATTAATTGCCGAACGAGCGTGGGATTCGCTGCCGCGGCTAGCCGATGTTTGTGGCCGGCTCGCGAGTCAATTTTGCCTTTCGCCCTCTCTCCAGTCCCTTTATTTTCATTCGTCGTCCCACCCCAATTTTCCTATCGCCCAACCCTCACCCACCTTTATCACTGAAAATCGGCTAAGGTTTCTGTGCGAAACCGGCGTCTCCGTCAATTATAACGGCCTGTCCGCTGATTAAAGTTATCAGCCCGGTTAATTAGTGATTAATTAAAAGATCATCTTTTGAGCGTGCACCGTTCGTCACGGCGAACTACGAACTGGATGGGTGTTGTGGATCGGTATAAGTTTTGACAGCTTAATGGTATTTCGTAAAAAGCCAAGACGCACGGGAGGAAAGGTGGAGAGCGGGCGAATGTGGGGAGACGAAGCGAGAGGGAGAGGAGGAAAGAGGACGGGAGTGGCGGGGGTTGTTGTTTTTCGTCGTTGTTAACATGCCACGGCGCTTCATTAACTTAACATAATACGACCTATCGAAATTCTTTATGCCGGGCGACGTGTTTGCTCCGTTTAATTGGGTTAATCACGCTCTCCGGGAAAAGAAGAGCATTTTTGGCAGATAGGCGGCCGAGAGAGGAAGCGCCACGCAATTTCTCGACGTTCCGCCTCTGGATGACTCGTTAATTAAGGCTATAATATGCTGAAAATAATATGCTCGCGAATTATCGTAGTACGTGCATGCGTTCGCGCAATCAAACGACGCTCTTATTCCCGACAAACGTACTCGGTTTCTTGGAATTTCGTAAGTGATTGTCGTACCACGACGATGCACGAGGGACGTCGTATGGTTCCATCCGCGCAGAAATCCACGCACATATCCACCCAGATATCCACGCACACTCGCGCGTCATCCCGATCTCGTTGAGAGCATCTTGTTCTTCCGCGCTCGGGACCCTTCACTTCCACTACCGGGTGGTCCAAAAACGGCCCTTACCCCTTCCCACTCTCGCGAGACAATGACCTCCGATGTCCACTTTTCGCCGATCAGAAATTTTCGCCGATCAGAAACTTTCGCCGACGTTATCTTTACTCCGCATTCGAGCCAATGGTAATTGGACTTGCGCGCGTTATCGTTCGGCCAGATCCGAAATGAGGCTAAAAATGACATTCTGGTAGATGAGAAAAAAAGTGGACACTTACAGAATTCTCCTCGTTCATAAGTAAAAAGCGTGCAAAATGTGTATGCGGCGAAGCATCTACGTTGCCTTGCCTAGATTATCGGATGCACTTTGAAATGTCTAGTAGGCGTATCTCGAGACACTTCCTCGATGCTCAGGCGGCACGCAAGTCTGCGCTAACAGGAGGCTCCAGACGTCGTTTCCGGAGGGAGGGCACCGACTTCCCTTCTTTTCGAGCCACCTTGTATGCCCGGTCCTGTCCCCCTTTTCCTGTATACATGCATGGCTGAGCCCCACAGAGAGGAGCTATATAGCTCACTATATAATAGCTCGTTAGCTGTTAGCTGCGCTAACACTTCCATGAGGAAGAAATTCTGCCTCTTCCTCTCTCCCTCTTTCTGTTTTCTCTACCTCTTTGCCTTCTGCTACCCCCTTCCGTCGAGAGCGTTAATTGGAAAATTATCGACGACTGCGATCGACGTTGGGGAAATACGGGCGGCGGGTCTGGTGAAAATGCACGTTCGATTCATCGTTTGGCCAGAGTCGAGGGATTTCTGGAGCGATTTTTAGTCCCGGCAAATCCGTAATCCGGCCGATCTAAATCGAGTGCGCGATATAATCGCGAGAATCTGCGGCGGGCGGTCTCATTGTCGCTTGACGTACAATAATTGACGCACGTTCTGGAAAGGAAGGACGCCGCTCGCTCTTGAGGCGAGGCGAGGCGAGGAAAAGTTACGGCGATAGCGTAATTGTCGGCATCAGAGGCTCTCCCGTGCCTCCCGCCGCGAGGAAATTGCGTCCGAATTGCGTGGGAATTGCGAAACGATTTGGGGAAAATAACGCCGCTTATCCGCGCGCACGGCACAACTGGGGCATGAGCATCGGGCGTGGTTACTTTCACCGTGGAAAAAATTCCCATTAAGTTTCTCATTACTCGCGAGATTATCAGCGACGCGAAATGCAGCTGGAGTTCGAGGATATTGCACGCGTAACCTTTCGCTATGCCGGAGTTCAATCGTACGTCGCGGAACTTCCATTACGATAAATTCTACCTTTCAAAACAATTTGTTCGCGTGGAAACGGGGACGGGCCGCGGTGCGCGGTTCCACTCGCAGAGCCATTGTGTACGCGATTATTCTCGCGCGTCGTCAAACAAATTTTCCTTTCTCCGCCGATAACTTCATTTGCCGATTTGTAAAATTCTCGATGCAGTTACGCCTGCACGCTTCCGACTCGCAGTTAGCGCTTCGGCCCGATAAGTTCTCCGCCCGCCCGTCAATTTCTCGGGCTGGGTCCCGGGCGAAATTTCAGCGCAACGCTTCCACGTGAAATTTCGCCCCATGCATACTGTCAGGCAGCGCCCCGGCAACATAAGTAGAAATTCTACTTTCGTAAATTTCGCCGTTCGCCGGGCGCGCTCGTACGTCAGCGTTACCGGCGGAAGAGCATAAAATAAAAATTGTCGCCGTGACCGCTCCCTGGTCTCGAATTATTGCTCGTAAAGTAATACCGTCACGGTCCGAAATGGTTCCTGCGGACATTCCGAGGCGCGGATCTTTGTCCGCCAAAGTCCAGAAGCGATGACGGTGCGTTATAGCGAAGTTGCGGCGAACCGAGTCGAAGCGAGTCGAACCTTTCTCACGACAGGCCGCTTTTACTCCGCCGGGGCCGGGGCGTTTAGCGCGGTAATTTCCACCGCAAAAAAATTCTCATTTTTCTCCCCCCTCCCCGTCCTTTTTCATCCGCTTTAATGTATTTCTCGTGAAATTATGGACAGCGCCTACCCGGGTGTGCCCGACGTTTACGTTACATGCACAATGTGTGGCGAGTCTCTTCCTCTCTCTCCCCTTTCGCCGTCTCCTTCGTATCTTTCCTCTCCTTTCCGCCGCTCCTCTACTCTTTGCCCCGACTGAAACATCGTGAAGCCGCGCGACTATAGCGAAGTCGGCCAGAGGACTGCAATCTCGGGGGCCTTTCTCACGACAACCTGGCTTTTACTCCGTGGCGCGACCGTTTGACGCTTTAATTTCCGCCACATAAAATTCTCGTCCTTCTTGGCGCGCTCTTTTTCCTCTTTTTCCCCTTTTTTCCCTCGTCCCTCTTCCGACGTTTTCACGGGCTGCTCGCACGATTATCGACGGCCCGTGTCGAGATCCCACGTCTCTGACGGCCCGGTATCGCGAGTTTTCTTAAGGGTGACCCACCCCCACCGACGTTTCGACACTGACTCTCCGCAGGTCCGATTTTCAACGGACGCTTTTGTCATCGATTGCCTTCGAAATGCCGACAACATTTACTTTCGACGCCGGCAACATTGTTGATCACGTTTACGAGGGTTGTTTGTGATGAGGGTTAACGAGGGTGACGTTCGCGCCCGGCGAATTTCACACTTTGCGTCTCTCCCGAAGCCACAAATCTCCATGAGCGAATAGTTAATTCGAATTTAATTGGATCGCTGAATGTGGCGGCGAAATCATCATGACGAATGTAACGCGAAATGATTCATTTATCGTTATTAACAGGCACGGTTATCGTGCGTTTATACGAGTATCCAATGTCAGCGCTCATTTCGTCACGGTATCTCGATTTTCCGTGAATTTATAAAACTTCCATGCGCTCCATGCAAACGTCTGCTTTGCAAAGGCCGGCCCACGACGATCGATACAGCCGTAATCGGCTTTTCTAATCAGCGTTGTTACACGTAACATTTCATTATACAATTGTTCGACAATGGTCATGCAGACCGCATTTCATGACCATCGTAATTCGCTTTATCGCAATCTGCAGAATATAACGGCATTGCGATACGGCCGTCATCCGCCTATCAATGAACCGTTCGGAGGTCGAGTCCGGCATCGGTAGGAAGGCAATTTCTGTAATAACGAATCTTCGCGCCATAATCCCTGCCAAACGTTTATTAAATTGCAACGCATGCGAATGCCCCCGGGCGAAGTATAAACTTCGCACCGGCGGGTTGGCTTTCGTCGTCGACAACAAGCCCATTTCGTCTCTCATTTCGCTACTTTATTACATTACACCGCGCGCGCGGGCACACGCGCTACGACGTTATCATTAAAATCGACGCATCCATATACATGGACGTGTAATGACACGTCCCTCTTACACGAACCGCGCGCCATTGAATATTGCATACACTTAATAACGCGCACCGCGACGCGCGGCATTAATTTTCGAATAGGAATATTATCGTCCTTTCCCTTTGCCCGGGCGCTCTGCGTCAGCGGAGTTGCAGCTGATTCATTCGCCACCCCGCGAAAGTGTCGTAATGTATGGCGCGAGTAAGTGTGGCGCGAAGTATCCGATATTACGTGCGTTCAACAATACGAGCCACGGCGATACCGTCGTAATCCGCTATAAAGCGGTGGAGTCGAGTCGAGGAGACAACCTCGTATGTCTCGCGGCCACCTTCCGCCTTCCACTTTCTGTCTTCCACTTTCCGCCTTCTACCTTCCGACGTAGGTGGAAAAGTAAGTGTTCGGCGCGTTCAGCGGCTTTGCCGCGTTCGCTTCCTCTCCCGGATTCCCACCCACGACACGCCACACCGCCGTGAACTCTCATTTTTCTCGACGTATTACCTGCAAAATTATCGATGGCGCGATCGGCCGTGTCACAAGGAGGGTACGAGTCTCGTATGTCTCCAGCTCGGAACCTTTTTCCTTTCTTCCATCTCGGCGCAGAAGCGCGTCTGACTTTTCACAACTTCGCTATTTGTCTCTGCCGTTTTCGTGCGTCTCACGAAACTGCACGGCCGGTCATTAGGGACTGCGACGCGCGTAATCTTAATCGCGGAGGGCCGTAATTTGGAACGTTGAGATCGTGTGATGAGAAGCGGCACGGAACGAGGGCCTGTACGAAATACGACCTCGTCAAAAAGTGTTCCCGAAAGTTTGCCGTCCTCCCAGATCGGTGCTGTTTTACTGCATTCGGATATTGGATTTCTTTGATTGGCTCTCAACTATGATCCAACGGTTTTGATTAATCGACAGTGTGATATTACCTTACGGATAACCTTTCGGGAATTGTGATTAAGCGATACGCCGCACCGAATTGTCCGGAAAGTTTTATACTCGCCATTGAATTCCGATGTTGCAACACCATGAACGTGACTCGTGCAAATGAGAAAATTGGAAAGACGAGAAAGAGACGAATGATAATGGAAGCATAATGAGGAAAGTGCGATTTCGGGAGACGTGTACACACACCGAAGGCTTCGTGTACACTTAATGTATACTGACACATGGGATAAATATGCAAAGTCATACATGCTTACGAGTACATACATACATAGTACATAGCGAAACTAATGTCTGTATACCTGTATACCAATGCTTCCTGCATCCACGTGTTATAGAATAAACGTAGAACAATTACGAAATGGATCCTTTGTTACTGTACGAAAGTTCATGGCACAGTATACCCGCACTTAGACGTTCCTTAGAGATTAATCACGCTTTCTCGACGGGGAATAACAGTACTTCGCTACTTTCTAATAACGATCACATGAGACGTATATATGTATACATATACTGTAAAGCGAGTCCATCTGGTACAGTATGGCGAGCGATTTCAAAGTTTCAATGTCGAGAGTCGCTCGTCAATTTGACGAGAGGCAACGAGCGAAAATTCGTGAAAGGAAAAAACGAGAGGTCAACCACGTGCCACTTTGCCGAGGTTTGGCCATGAAATGTGTAACGAATACGTTAGCGTTGAATGCCATGTCGCGCGTCCAAATGGGAATTGTCCGCTTAAACGTTCACCACTCTGTATTCTCCTCGTGACGTCATCGATTATACAGTTTTCTTGTCGATGATCGCGAGGGGCGCTTTCGCGTCGTGCATGTCTACGAACAACAAACCGATTACATCACTAGTACGGAGTGATTGAAATTCTGCCTGAAACTGCACGTAAATTATTTCGACTAGTCTCCTCCTGTGAATATTTACAAGCCCGTTTGCTTTACCGTTTACTCTATGAATGAATGCTCAGCGCGTATTGAGACCCAACACTTTTGAGTACAACCGCTATCAACACCCTCTCTACTTTCCGTATAAACGATATACTTCAATTTAGCGTATATCTAGGCTACACCTATAACGTAAATTCCGACAACGAGCCTCGGCGTTGGACGCAGTGAAACAGAGAAATACAATTTCCGTATGAAAACAATAACGGTAACGAGTTGCAACGCCGGTTTCGGTCGTTGACGATAAATACAGCGAACGGCGTCGGCGTCGTCGTCTTCGTCGTCGGTGTTTCCCGTTGTCTTGTCCTCGGCGCTTCTTGGTCATGCAACTCTTATTTCTGTAATTCGCGTAGTCATCGCGCCGTGTAAATTGGATTGGCAGCGGCTCCGCCGTAGACGAGCCGTGTTGTCGGTTCTATTAATATGCCCGGAGCGTATGCTATAAATTCTATTCCAACCAACCCCTCTCATGGTGGCAGCCTTGAGAGGCAAGGACAATCGATCTGCCACCCTCCACGTGGACGGGGCACGAGGCGTATACACATGTCCATTAGCATCGACGAGTTCCAATTGGACGACGTCAATCCGCTACCACTGACGTCATCGACCCTGCTCTCGCGGAACGTGCATCCGCGAACGTGTTGCGTGTTACGCTTTCACGCATTGCACGCACTCGCACGCACACGTCAGCGCGCGACACGCGTGCCTGCACGCATTACGTGCGAAACTCCTGGCAAAACACGGCTATTTATAGCGAACGTACGGTGCAATGGCGTAAGCGGGCCTCACTTAGCGGGAACGTTAATAAAGCCGACTGATTTACGTAAAGTACTTTCATCGGCAGCGTTGCCTAATAACATCTTCGATTACGCGTCCGCGCACGGGTGAGCCTTTCTTCGGGCGAATTGCTCGATAAGCGACAAGTACGAAAGCGCGTGATATACCGCTCTGACGCACGTCGTCGTGCGGATTTCACTGGCCAGGAGTGCCGGTTGCATTTTTATCTTCGGGAATGCGCGGGGCTCGGTTCTTTTATATCGGAACGGCGTCTTCCGAGTATCGATAATTGTCGTTTTATCGTCGCCGCGCCCGAGTGTTATGCCCTGCGTTCTACCGCGCGTTATACCGTGCGTTATGTCGTGCGTTATATCGTGCGTTATATCGTGCGTAGCGCGGCGATTTAAGGTAACGGGCGGGCAAGCGGACATGGAAACTTAATAACGGCCACGTTGCCGGAGAAATTTACGTGGGCCATACGTCATGGCGCAGCGGCGGGAACGGAGAGCTCGGTATATACGTTCCTACACGCCCCTAGATGTATATACGCAAGACGTGCCTCTCTCGTTGGATAACACGACCCTGCCGCTAGTCCACGTGTACCGCTATCGATATCGAAATGTCGACTTCCCTCTCCACGTCGTAACTTTCGCGAGGCAGTAGCGGCGGCAGCAGCAGCAGCAGCACCACCATCACCACCACCGCCACCATCACCGACGGCGGTCGACCGCCAGTCCATCGAGAAATCGGAAAAATATTATTGCGACCGTCGTTTCGCCGCAACGGCACGTACGACCGTCCCGGAGGAGTTTTAGCGGCGCAGATTTTTAGCCACTTTCAGATTCCGCTTAACGAACACGCATTCACCTTTGAGCCCGTCGAAATCGCTCGATCCGTTACGGCGCAAAATGTCGAATGCGGCGTATCACCTTTAACCTCGTCGCTTTTGCCAGTCCTTTGCCTGACGGCGGGCAAACATTTCCGAGCACGTATGTAACTTTCTTCTATCTTTCATAACCGAAGATTCGCAATTGTTACAGCGACTCGTTTCGGCGACCCGTTTCGGCGTCCCGTTTCGACGACGATACGTGTAATAGACGACGCGCAGCCAGCGAAAGATTAAAGTTTTAAGTGCGCGCAGTAAAGTACGCTTAACACGTAAATGCGCCGCGCTTTCGTTCGGCGGGAGCCGATCAGCGAAACAGCGGTTATGACATCGTAATCCGGAGAGTATCAAAGCTGTAGAGTGCTCGCTTCCGAAGCGAACGTTAAGTTTCCTTCGACACCCTCGTTACCTTTACGATCGCGTATAGCGACACTTCGAGGGAGTTAACTGGAAAATTCTCGCCATTGCTCGAGCGCGACGATTCCCCTCGAAACGATTCGCGATCACGTGTACATGCGCGTTTAAAGACGAGGAGCGCGTTCGCGGGTGTAAGGAAGATCGAGGAACGAGTCACGAGGCAAATCATTGTCACTTAAGGGGCCGAGAAGGCCCCCCTCGGAGGATGTTATGTTTCTCGTGATTTCATCATTAGGACGCCACTCAAACACTCAATTCATTAGCTCGTGTCGCGGACTCGGTTCAACGCGGGCAGATCGTCGCGAGAGAGAGAAAAGAACGGACTGACCGGCGCGAGAAAGAGACCGTGCCAAAGGCCAGAGAACAGTGCTTTGCTCTGCCTAGCACGTCCTGGCACTGACACAGACTATCTGCCTCTCTGGCTTCACTATCTGCTTCCTGGCGCCGTGACACCCCCCTCTCTGGAAACAGAATTAATTTTGTCGATTGTCGATTATTCACTCGCGTCTGTACGGCCTCGTGCCGCGACCGACTACGTAGTCCATTGAACTAATGACGCACTATTTTTCCTTCTTCCCCCGATATACGGGCCTTCGACTGTTTGCGCCGATGTTGCTACCACTGATTTTTGAACCCTCCGCGGTCGCTTCCTGTTCTTTGGCCCCGGCCGATCGTGAATATCAAGCCGCTTACGTGCCTCGCTTCGATAATCTTCGATAATTCGAACGGCGAATTTTCTATCCACTCGCTGCTACCGTGTAAAATCGAACGGTTCGGGTAAACGATACTCCGCGTACATCTCGCTCTTGCTAGACGCCGGTTAATACACGGGTTAGAAATAATTGAACCCGCTCCGGACTATCTGCTCGAAGTAACTGGACCGCAAAGGGTTAATGCCAATTTGAACCGTGGATTTTCTCATCGTGGATCGGTGGCCCCCGCACTAAGCGATGCAAATAGTACCCTCCTCGATATCGCTTATCCACTTTGCGGCGGATAATCGAGCCCATCGAGGTACGCCGTGAGGCTCACGAATTAGAAGTTCTAATTAACGGAGGGAAAGGGAGAAAGAGAGGAGGACGAGGAGCAGAAGTCACGATACTTCATGACCGCGCGAGAGAGAGAACTTGGCCCGGATACTTCGCCATTGTTAAAAGGTTGTTGCCGTTTTAAGGACGACACGGAAGCGGCGAGATAACCACCCTCCACGCTTTACTTTCTCCCGGCAGTTTGTTTGTTGTGTACCTTCCCTCTCGCTCTCTCGCCCTTATACCCGCCCCCACCGCCGCTCTCTCGCGCCTCAGATTCTCAGCGTTCATTTCGCCTGAGGGGGTTGCCACGAAAAATAAATGACCTCGCGTGTTCGGGGAGATAGGTGCCCCTCTACCAACGGCAACGGCGTATCTTCCTCATCCTCCGCTTCTCCGTTGGTACCCTTCCCCGCGTCGTTTCCTCTTCTTATGCCGGTACCGTTCTCCTTTTTTCTTCGCGTGCCGCTAGATTTATGTCGACGCTTCGCCCTTTCGGTCCTCGTCTAATAAATATACGAAGATTTTATTGCGACAGAGAGAGATCAACACGCGGTGGGGCAGGAAGGAAGATGACCGATAGGGGAGAATAGGGAAGCGGAGGGACACGAACGGAGGAAGTGCGACAAGTGCGTACCTACGTGCTTTAAGCGGTGCGTGACTCCCGTGACACGCGATAAATGCAAATTCGGGAGAACCGCCCGTGAAAACAGTACCACGTGGCGCGCACCGGTCGAGTCACGGGGTGAAATTGGTGAGACAGACAACTAAAAGCAGAGAAGGAGCCACTTCCGGATTCGGCTTCTGTAGTCCTTGCGCAGGTTAATTCATTAACGTGTTTGCGATGTTTCATGGGTTTATTCTAGAGAACGGTCGCGCTTTTATGCGTGCGTCAGCGGTAGATTGCGTGTGTGATAACGGTCGACGCATAGAAAAATACGTAAACCGCCGCGTCTCTCTTCCGTTCATTAATGTCTTCCGGAGGTAACGAACTGCTCGACGCAAGCATCCCCGATATTCTATCCGGCCGAAAAATGTCGGCATCTAAAAGCGGAGAGGAGGATGACGGAGGGGGCACACAGAAGCGGACAGAAGCGAGCGCAGACGCGACGGAATTGCAATGAAAGGAGCGCAGCCGTCGAAAGGACGGAGGAAGAGGCACGGCTCGAAGGAAGGCGATGAGAATAGCACTTAAATCGTTTTATAGACGTCGAACTATTTCTATCGTGTCTTGGCTTGTGCTTCCACCACGAGGAGTTTTGTTGTGATCGCGCCTTTTACGCTTCGTCGCAAGAGGAGGAGAGCGAGACAATGAGAGAGAAAGAGTAATCGGACAGAGAATACGAAGAGAATAGAGAGAGAGAGAACGGAGAAAGATGAAGAGCGAACGGAGTCTCGGAGCTGTCGGGGCAGGGGAGCGTAGAGGGAGGAGGCGAGGGAAGGGAGATTAATGAGGTTATGTCGTCGACGTGGAAACCAGACACCTACGGCCCTGTTTCCATTTCACCACCAGATCCGTACGAACTCTATACTGGAGATTGGTGCGCGTAGGCAGATACGATAAATGTCACAAGCGGCCGATTATGGTGCAGCCTCTCGATGCCTCCCGATGACTCCCGATCAGCCGGCACAGTGCCCCAGGCGTTCCTATTTTATTTCTACTTGTACCGCCTGCACAATCGCCCCAGGGGTGATTCGATCTGAAAGCGATATATCTCGCCTTCGGCTCTCAACTCCGGGGGAGGCGAGGCTGTCGCAGAAAAGTCCTGCGCCGACGACGGG
Source organism: Cryptocheilus praepositus (assembly GCA_033815515.1). Classification (NCBI taxonomy): domain Eukaryota; kingdom Metazoa; phylum Arthropoda; class Insecta; order Hymenoptera; family Pompilidae; genus Cryptocheilus; species Cryptocheilus praepositus. The sequence continues at coordinate 828,921 of JAWWQZ010000069.1, read as the reverse complement.
CTCGATCTGTCGTTGCGGTCGTTACGCCCGTGAATTATGGCCCAATCTTTTGTCATCGCCGCGCACTTTTGAAGGACTTCGTCGACGAGCGGCCGTAAAAAAGTCCGGCAGAAAATTGACGACCGGCGGCGATAGCAAATAATCCGGGATGTAATTGAGATGCGAGCCCCGTGAGTAGCGCGTCGCGGCGATCGAGATTGACGCCGATCCGTTCATCGGCGTACATTTTTTCCGACAGCCGCCGCACCGCGGCCAGGCGATAAAACGTTTAATTGATTTTTCCCCGCGACGACTTAAATGTCTCATTACGCAAACGTAGGCCTCGTGAAAGTGCAGAACGCTCCGGCGTGTTCGGCTTTACACTCGCGACGCACGTGTGCATATACCGGGTGTCTGGTTTTAAGTCCGCCTCCTCTGAAGCGGGTCAAGGTGTAAATCGACTATCTCGTTTATAACAGCTTGCACAAGAGGTCCGGCTTCTCTCGCTCGTCATGCGGATTAGTGTGCCGGGAAAGAAAGCCATTAAATACGATCGCGCCCGTGATAATAATCGCGAAGGAGGGTAAGTACACAGCGGACTCGCCGGCGACGGACGCAATCGCAATAACACACGCCGCCGCGCCGGTTGCGCAAACAGGCAGAAAAGTGTTCACGGGCAGAAATAAATCGGTGATATCGGGGGGGCGGTCGTTAAGGCGATCTTGATTTCCGATGCTGTTTTGAGGAACGCCCAACATTTAACCCAGGTCCTGTCGCCTTGTCGCCCTGTCCGACGTAATCGCCGACGACTTGCCGTTACGCGCGCGATCCTCCAGCTCCACGGTTTTCCCCACACACGTATGCACACAGGCGCGCGGTGCGAAACTCGCGAAACATGTGCAGCGGTTATCTCTTCTGAGAAATCCCGATGTAAATTTCTCGCGCGAACCGCTCTTCCCTCTGCCGCATGCCTCTTTGTTTGGGAGGCACTGAATGCGGTAACCGGCCAACGATGTGGGTGCATCCAGCGACATTTGGCAGGGTCGGCCGTGCCGTTCGTCTGCCGCGTATGAAAGAAATTCGATTGAATGGGAATCGAGGTAGGTAGAGCGTTGAAATTCTTGGTGCGCAATATCGTAGTGGCGAGAGTGAGACGGGGAAGAGAGCGATAGGGAGCGAGGGAACGCGGTAGAAAAACGGCGAAGGAGCGAGAACGAGATAGAAAAGAGCGAGCAAGGCGAAGAATAGAGAGTGACATGAATGGAGCAAGCGTTCGGCGGGAGGGAGAGCGACGATGATGACCTACTCGATAAGAATCGAGGTGGAATAATAACATCGTTACCCGCTGCACTTATGAAATCCGCAAACATGAGGCCGCGCGCGAGTCGCGTACGACGAAAGAGCGCCCGCGAGAAATTCAGAGTCAGCGAGCGCTATTAATCAATCATCCTGCGAGTCTTTCGTCTTGTCCGACGATTGCGCCGTCGTGCGCAGTGACCGACGACGCGCGTCAGACTACGTGCGACCGACTCCTGATTAACTTTGACGATAAAGAATTGCGCGCGTTCATTCACGCTTCTTTTTTTACTGCGTCGTTAAACAAAAGCGCCCACGCCGGGCGCGCGTTAAGAATCGCGCATTCTGTAGACGAGCGTACCGCTAATGTACATACGTGATGACAGAGATTGAAAGTGTAACCGGCGCGCGTGTGAACATTTTCCATCGCGCCACAAACGCGAGAACCATCTCGTTGATGAGTCTCATGGCGCCTCCCGTACTTTGGCACGATCCCGACAGGACATGCGAATTTCAATGACTTCCGGATGTGCGCGCATCAACATCCTCGACTCTTCCCGCTCTCTTTCCGTCTAACAAGCGTTCGTTTCGTCCTGCTTTGCCTTTCCTTCTTCCTCCTTGAAAGGAGCTACGCAGATCGCTTCGCATGCAAGGCACCGCACGTACAATGTACAGACACGCGCGTGTGCATCGGATGCTCGTTGCACCGCGGATGCATGCATGCATCTACCCAATGCCACGTACAGTCTCTAAAGCCAGTCAATGCGGCTTTCTCAGTCGCCAGGTTATTTGAAATTCGCGGCGCGCGTGCTAACGAATACGACAGTAACTTTTCGTACGTTGCAACACAAATAATACCCCCCCCCCCCCCCTCGGTAGCGAAAGCAATATTACAGAAGCACATACAATTACATATTTCAAGAACGTAGCGTATCGACTGAATCGTTTTCGACTTCCGCTCGTCGTGTGACTGAACTGCGTTTTCGGTCGCCTACATTTTTGGCAGTCTGCAGCGTTTAAAATTCGGATCGCGTGCGTTCGCGAGAAATCGTTCACGTTCTTCGTAGACAATCGGAAGTGGACTGGCAAGGCAACTTCCGGGACGCGCGACAATCTTCCCGCTTAAATGCAGTCGAACTGATTCATTTTCGACGAACTCCGTCCAATTGGAGCACGGACAAATTAGTCTCGTTGACTGTACGTACATACTTGCAGTGCCGTCCGCAGACTGGTAATCGCGAATGCGTGTGCACGGACTTCCGGTATCCGTCGCGGAGGAGGAAGAAGGAGGAAGGTGCGGGACCGTGTAAAAAGAAGAAGGAGAAGGAAGGGTACGAAGTCAAGCGCGTCTCGCCTCGCGTCGGAACGGAAGTCGAACCGCTTGGACAGGTTCAGGACCGTCCGTTAAGCGCGATTCCTACGCGATTCCAACTCCAGCACTTCCGGTTTCCGGCTTGTTACAGAGTCAGAACCGTGTGCCTCCTGCAGTGCTCGTCATACACCATGTCGTTACGTAGGCTTTAATGCCACCATGTAGTTCGTCTTTTATTAGAGATTTAATAGAATCAAAGTGGAGCAAATTCGCTCAAAGAGCCGTGCGTTCATCAGAGTTTACGGACATTTTTTACTTCTTCTACTTAACTCGAACATACTTACTAAATTTCGTGGGTACTTTTATTCCTTATTTCTTCTATAAAATCAAATTGTATTACAAATTTGTATTACTGGAACTACTCCTGTGGATAGTTTTTAGGCGAGCCGATTTTATTACTTGGAATTCTTTCTTGGGTTAGACCCACCATGACATTTATTATGTTCGTAGTATCGTATGTCTCCATCTTCTAGATCCAGTCGTTGCGGTGGAACCGTGCACTGTCATGTGCGATATTGTCGGGAGAAGTATTAATTGCGCAAACACCACATTCTGCTGCTTAATGAACGCGACGTCGCGTGCAGATATGCTCTCGTGACGTGTACTTTAATCGATTGCACCCTCTGGCTCCGTCTCTTCGACCTTGAAGGAGTAGGTCCACGACGTAGTTAATTTTTCAATGTCACCCACGTAGGCCAACGCAAACGATTTCTCTGCAGCAGTGGTTTTCAGTTTGCCTTTTAGACAGCTGAACCGCCAGACGTCTTATCGCTTAAACGCTATCCGGCGCACATCAGTTCTCATAGTTGCGTTAAAATGCGAGACGAGTCTCGGGGGCGGGCAAATTTATGTCGCGCCGGGAAAATTAATTTTTCCTTTCGTCACGGAAAGATCGAACGCCGCGTTCTCTCGTCTCCGTCGACGTCGGCAATCCATTATCGTCGCCCCTATTGGCAAACACATATTTGTTCTCGGCACTTATCTCGACCGCGAAAAGAGCGCGGAGTCGGCGATGCTTCCCGACGTTCGTCCCTTCCCCTCGTGAGAGAAAAACGACATGGCCTCTCGGCACGTTCTCGCACGCACACATTCGCTCCCGCTCCTTTCGCCGCTGGAAAATCACCCACGACTTTCGAATGAAAAATCGCTCGCGTGACCACGCGCCACGACTTTCGTTAAAAAAAAAACGATCCCCCCCGGCGTGGGAAGCCGTGGCGCGCTGATGCGTCAATATTTGACGAAGATGGAAAAATATTTACCGCGGGCAATTAAAGTGATAGAGCGTTGGCGGGCCTGTTGGCTCACACGTCCAACTCGGTTTCAGAGTAAAGGGGTGGATTTTGCCCCCGACAAGATTGACATCGTTGGATTAGCGAGATTCCGATCGGCGGGAGGGGACTTGGCGTTTTCCGCGAACGTCTCCCCGCGGACGCGTTTGCGTGCGAGTTCCGAACGAAGTTGGTGGGAAAAATCGCAGAGTGCCGAGACGGTGTCGTCAACGGAAGTTTCCCGTGTTGTGTATAAGCGATGAGAAATATTTACGCTGCGGCTCGCTGTGCCGTGACCAGGGACTTTCCATTGCCTCTGAATGGCCATTGTATCTGGAGAGAAGGAAAGTCGTGTAAACGTGGAACGCGCGTCGCTCCTTTGCACAGTGTAAACACTTGTGCTGCTGGCCTAGAACAGCCTTGGGCCCAAGGGAGAGTCATTTGTTAGTGCTTAGGTAACGAGCAGAACGGAGGAAAGACTAGGAAAGATCGCTGTGGACAACTTCCGCTTGACACGTCACCGCGCTTTATTCGCCACACAGCGAGATGAGGCTCAATCGCAGATTGACCTCCGTCAAAACGCAGCACTTATCGTGCGCGCTTTTTTTCGCCGCTAAACGCTGCGAGGCACGTCGTACGATACGCTTACTATTCATGAGGAAAAGAAAACGCAACCGTCTGCATCGACGAGCGGCGCGCAAGGAAAGTTTCGAAGGGTCGGAGGAAAATTACAAGAGATTGCAAACTCGAGAGGCGATGTTTACGAGCGTCGGAGAAGGCTTCTTGTCGACGATGAGCCGATACTATCTGGTAATTTATACAATCGGATTGAGGCAGTAGCGTACACACAGCCAGCTGGCGCCTGCGGCTGGCATAAACAATTGTTGCATAATCGTTCGAATATAGGACGCTCGCTTTATGTCAGTCGGATCTTAAGTCACTCTTACGACTTCGTCCCACGTACGGTCGAAAGTTGAAATAGAGGGACACTCCGAACGGTGTCATACATTTTCTCGCTCCATTCCTCGCAGTTAATGTCAATTAAGAATCCACGAAGAAATAGATTGTAGAGAGGGTATCGAGTCTCCCCACTTCGTTTAGCGAGCGTCGCCAGACAAGAAGGAATAAATTCTTTCCGCCGCGACGTAAATATAATTAGAATAGGAAAATATTTTCAGCTCTCTTTGCGCTAGACTGCGTCGTGAATAAAGTAAAGGGGTCGAGGATTTCTTTGGCAAAGGTTTGGCTGGCGGTCGATCGCGGTGGCTGGGGCGTTTCTTACGTTCGCATCGCTGCACTTTTCTAGCGGTTTACTTTTAATCTGGTGCGCCAGACGTCCCGACGAATTTCTGTATTCTTATATCCATCACGTATTGGTATCCGCGGAGTCGTAGCAGACGGGCCGCTATCTTTAGAGAATAAAACGTGACCGGTCGCCGATCGAGTGGGCTATCACGGCCTCGCATTAGGATTTCTTCAGAATCCCTCGGTCTTATCGCTGTCCATCTCCATCCGGCCGTCTGGACCTTTTCAAACGGGGGATCCAGGCTGCATCGCAGTCTATCTCCATTCACTGGAACACGCAATACAGTTTTCTGACCGACAACGGCGGCGGTGCTACCGGATCTGGAAGCTCCGGGGCTTGAAAATTCCGCACAACAAAGGCGCGCAAGATGTCGGCCGTATCGTGAGAGAAAGAGCCTCGTGCCACTGTATTTGTAGCTTTTGTACGTCTATCCGCGTAATCGCCGAATCATCTCGGCGTTATGCGAGAACGTGAAATCTGCCTTTTAACGTACACCTAGCGAATCTTCGATCGCGGAGCGTTGTCAAACATTATCCCGCCTTCGGCATAGATATTCGAGCCACGTCGATGACGGGTCTCGACACAACGACGCATTGGCCTGAGATAAAAAAAGAATCCCGCAGAAGCGGCACGTAGCATGTGAGCGATTCCTGTGGCTACGCATTCTGCGGACTCGAATCATCATCGTATCGGCGTTCATCTCAGCCTAAGCCCGAGATAACCCCCGATTTCCGAGGAAATAATGGGCCATTGACGGTGATGCAGCGTGTGCTGACCCCTCTCCCTTAACTCCGTCCCGTTGCGTATCGTCGCTCGCAGCGATTTCGATCTGAATTGAATCGACGAATCCGTGCAGGGAGGGTCACCCTCGTCGGCTCACGCCGGGGGATCACCAAATTCTCCGACGTTTTTTCTTCCCTCCCATCCGCCGCCCGGCCCTTTCCTTCGATCCACGGAATCTCGAACCACCGACCGAGAAGCGCGACACGGATTCTGATCGTTAATGGAAACTACCGGGTCGGTGTAGGTAATCCGACGGGGCGAAACCGCGTATCCACTTCGCCAGAACCTGGGCGTCTTCGGCATCTAGTCGCGGCGAAGAATTTCCCGCGACGAGTCCTGCGGGAAGTGAAGCTATCTCTTATCGCGAATCCGTTAACCGATTACGTTGTTTCGATACGCTAACGGTTGCCGGTGTACGAGGGTGTTTCCCCGCCGGCGGGAATACAATATCTCTCTCGAGCCTGCTTGTACCTGGCCCTCACTCGATTCGACCTCCCCCTCTTGCTACAGCACGCCCACCCCCGCTAGCCGTTTAAGGGAGCCCGACCGTTCGGTTCTCCTCTCCCTCATCCTCCATCGCCCCATCCTCCGCCTCTCGCTCCTTATCAACGTGTAACGAGCTTTGATCTCGCGGTGGCCCTATCGGTTACTCGGCACCTTTGTGTATCCGTGACGGGCCGGGCTCTGGTAAATGTGCAAACAGCCCTGTGTGAAGTGGAGCAAGGCAAACGCCGCGCGGACGAACCCAAGAACCCTGTTTGCGCGCGCGCGCTCTTGTTTGTAGACGAAAAACCTTGACACAGGCCCAGAGGAGCGTGGGCGGATGAGATTTCGAGTTGACAACGAGTAACAGCGCCAATTCGCGTTGTCGCTACTTATTAGCGTTATCGTGCCGACGTACCGAAAATAATGTCCGCGGCCCGTGTAAAACGGCTCGAACGTCGAGAGCAGGGGAGAATGATGCGGGTGCTAAGTTCAATTTTTGCAAAGGGCCGCGTTCCTGAAATGCCGGGCGACGTCGGTGGGAATACTTTCGTCGGTAATGACGGAGGCGGCATCGAGGCTCTTTGGAATCAGGTTTAAATTCGCGCTCGCTTCGGGCCAACCGTCGTCGAACAACGGTTAAAGGCGAAAGGGGGGCCCGGTAAGGGCCTGTTCACAGAACGAGCTTTACTCTCTCGCTTGCTCTTCCTCCTTCTCTTTCTCCTGCTCTCTCCCTCGTTCGAATCCCTAATTGAAACATTGCCCGGACCCGGTGGGGTCCGGTGCGAACCAGCTTGTTCCAGGAATTGGGAGAGAAGAAAAAACATGGGTGCCTTCGGACAGGGCCTAAAATCTCTCTCTTTTACTCTCCCGCACTCTTTCTCTTCGCCTCTTCTACCCTCTTCGAGTCCGAGGTCCCGTACGCGCTCTTCATGCTTCGTTCCTCGTGTCTCGTCGCTCGCTGACTCTCTTTCTCCGCTCCTTTTCTCCCCTCTTTCACCGCAGGAAAAGGGATTGGGTCGTTGGTGGTGGGTTCGAGTCGAGGGAGGAAGAGGGGAAAAGGGATGAGGAGAGAAAGAGAAGAAAGCGAGCGCGGCCCAGGAATGCATCGCACCACACACAGCGTTGTGCTTCGGATTCGCATAAGGCTCCATTCACAACTAAACCTGTAACAGAATGCTTCGAAGAAGCAAGCACGAAAGTCGCCGGACTTAAAAAATGAACGCTTAACACGTTTGCTAATGTTCCAACAGACCCTGTAGTGTAGCGAAATAATTTCGCACGCGAAAGGCATGCGTTGCGTCGTAATTGACTTACATTGCTCCCACAGTTTCTCAGGATAAACGGGAAGTAAGATCAAGCGAAATGTTTGAATCTCACATTCGCAGAGCAACCTTGTGAACGGCGTCTGCTGCGGCGTTCATTCACACCAACACGTTTCGAACATTCATTTCTTGCGGCATAATGAAACAGCTCCGCATACCAAACTTGCATCAAATCGCACACGGTATGAAGAAATTTATACATGTACTGCACTGATATTTTTCGTTCTGATCCGTCATTTATAAACTGGCAAAACCGGTACTACGGTTTTACGCAATTTAATATCAAGGGCGTGCTGTTGATCGTGGCTAGGCAAACAGGGGTCGTAGGATGGATTTACTACAAAAGTCTACGCCAGATCCTTAAACGTGAACCGCAACACCGCCTACATTCGTCTCACATTGCAGCATTCCCCACTGTTGTCCCAACACTGAAACGAATTCTATCGATACGATCGTAGTCGAGTACACGATTCTGTCTTTTCCGCTTCCACTGTCTTCCTTCCCCCAATCTGTCCTCGTCGAGCATGCAGTATTGCGAGGGATTCCACAGAAACTCGTTTCACCAACTCAATCACTGATGAACTCTTATTTAGTTTGGGATCGAGTTCCATCGACGGCGGATCCGGGCGTTCGACCCTCTCGAGTGTTTATCTTGAAAGCGCGTAACTCAAGGGTTTCCAGCGCGATAATTTTACGGCGCGTCGTTAGAAAATCGGGTCGAGCGCGCTGCAGGATCGCTTTAGTGCCGGATAATGCCTCGCATGAATGGCTATCAGCGTAAATAAAGGAGACTCAATGGGCCGTGCATGCATGGAAAGTGTCGTTCGCTTACGGCGCGATACGTTCCGGCGAATATCGCGGTATAGACAGGAAACTGCTCTAGCCGGTAATCCTGCGCAGCTTCCAGTCAATTTTCACGCGCGCCCATCGATTGCCACCTGTACGAGTGAACATCGATGGCAAAGAGATACGGTGACCATAAAAGCAGACGTCCGGTTAATCGTGCATTTTCCATACTTTTATCGGTTTCGCACGGGGTAGATAGCGCGGAATATGGCAAAGAATTGCGATTACGCAGGAAGGTTGGAGAAAATTTGAAAATACAGACTGAGCGCCACTGGTGCGCGGGTGGCGCGAGAAAAAGGTTCCTAGCATTGTTCGTACTTCCTTATTACGACTGGCCGGTAGACTGCGAACGAGGCGGCACCGCGCGGGCGCTTTTGTGTGTCACTTTAGGCGACGTGTCGGTTGTTGAATAGACTGGCAACACCCTGGAAAACGTCACATTGCCGGCGCAGCAGACGTCGTCGCCATCTTTGTCGCCCTTGACGTGCGCCATCCTCGCCCTCATCTTCTCCCTTCGCCGCCGATCGCTTCGCGTTCAACGTCCATTTACCCCGAACCTCCAGCCGTCCTCCCTCTTGGCCCCTCGTCATTACGTTTGCTCACTTCCTTTTTGTCATGGTAATTGAATTCGCGATTCTCGTCATTACCGCTCTCACATTCGTTTTCCCACCGGTCTCATTCCAGTTTCATCCTATATCCAGGTTTTTCTCATCACCCATCCCTCCGCGACGCCTACCACCCCGTGATACTTGTCCCCATATTCGTCAACGCACGCGTCTGCCCCTCGCATCTTGCCCTCGTCATTAGCGTCCTCGTTTTTGTCCGTCGTCAACATTCTTGCCTCTCGGCACTCAACTTCAGTGCCATCGGCAGTCGGTCTTCGTTAGCATCGTTCCCATGGTGTCTGGGCCACTTTGACTCCGGTTGCAACTCGCGTTTTCAGCGAAAAGCAAAAGTGCAGCGGGCTTTCCCACGCGAGTGTACGAGCCGATCGCCCACGCGGAAGTGTCCGCCGAACCGTCTCGGTTCGGTGGACGGTTCGGTCGAACGGCGCACATCCACCTAACGCCGAGTGCACCGGTACCGGTACCCGGATGCATCGCGACGCGGACGCTGAAAGTCACGCGCGCGACGCGGCAAATGACTCGTCGCGAAACTTTTTTCATTTCAGCCCAATCGCGCTGAGATCCCGGCGATCCACGCGGCGCGACCGCCCCGAAGACAATAACATTTTTATTACGGCTTTTTAGTGCCTTTAATTTCCTGCGAGATTATGGGATTTTATTATGTGCGAAGTATCCGCAGCGTCGCGTCCGCTCATTTCGAGGTTGTGGCGATAGAGCGTCAGCGAAATATCGACAGGTTTCACGAGGCGCGTCGGTGCGGGAAAATGAAGTCGAAACTTTCCGCGACAGCGCGACCGTGCTGAAGCGTAACATGACGCAGTTTGACCGACTTCTTCCTTTTATTTCGAGCAATCGATTCCGCCGGGTCGATCTCCCGTTGTCATTCATCGCGTCGTTTCACAGAGCGCGAACACAATCGATCGCGATAGTATGCACGTGTGTACTACGGCGCGCGAGTGTGTGCGCCGTACGGCGAGTTCCAGCTCCATTCAGGTTTTTAAAGGCCATTACAAAAGTGACAAGCCGGACGGAGTCATTCCTCGCAGGGAAGCGGAAGTTCGCCATTATGCAATGGAAACGTCAATTTCCGGCGGTATTGTCGCGACGATCCGTTTCTCTCTTTCTATGTTCTTCCCCGCCTCCTTTGACCTCTCGCGCTCTCTCACTTTGACTCTCCTCTCTCCGTCCCGCGAGCGCGCGATCAAATACTTTTTGTGAGAAAAACGCCACCCGGGAACGCGGCTTCGTCCAGTGGGCGTCACTTTTCACGATGGTCATGAGTTGCATAGTAACGTCCGTAGACTTTCACCATTGTGCGGATTGTGCGCAAAATCGGCATGCCCTTTACGTGCCGTTCGGCCTTTCCAAACAAGCCTACAGAAAGGCACATAGTTCCCGAAATTTCTTAGAGCACACATTTCTCATAGCCTTTCAGTATTTTCTTCGAAAGAAATGGAGATTCCGAGAGAAATGTTACCGATAATCTCAGGTCATAAGAATATATTTGTATTTTATGAAAGAAGTCGGCTGTCTTCCATATCTCGATTTTTCTCCCACGGTACGCCTTCGCATCGAGCATTGATCCATCTCACAATCGACATCTCGCGGTGCTCGTTGCATCGTTGCATTGTTCCAGCGTTTATGCACTGCGTCTAAATCGTCGCCGTACGGGCCAAGTGGGAGGAATTCTAAGGAGAAGTTAGTCGGCAGCTGCAGCCTTATCATCCTCCCGAGCCAGCGACATAGTTACGGCACTGAGAGCCGAAGGTGTGAAAACTTCACCGCACTCGGGGTGGCGCTGCTCATTAACGCGTTTTATTATAATGAACTTCTTACGACGCCCGACGCGGAGTGGCCCGTAGAAAGTACCGCGAACTTTTCTTTTCGGAAGATGCACGCGATATGCCTGAATATGAATCGAGCTACAAAGGGGCTATCGAGATACGGCATCGTTAGCATAACTCACATCTATTAATATTGCGAAGAGGAACGACGAGTCTGGTCATCAGACGTTTATTGTACTATCCTACTGCGAGTAGCCTCACTTCCGGTACCACACCTGCGTCATTGCAATCAATAACGTCAGCAAACACGAGTGAATCGAGCGTAGTCATGCGATCGGTACAAAGAGTATCGTAAGCGGAAGTTCATCAGCCGGTACGTTGCGATGTGGCAGCGAACATTAATATCGCGTCCGTTAGAAGCGATCGCCGTACAGGAAATTCGAGAATAATGGCGGCCGTGTTCCCGTCACCCTCTGCGTTTCTCCAGCTTATCATGGTCGCGCAGTTGGCCCACCTTTCGGTAAAGGATCATCTGGGTGAGGTCGGTGTTTGCGTAGGATCCGCGACGAAATCCTCGGATCTACTTCCCGTATTAAGGATCTCGCTCTGTCAGATTCGCCCACCGGCATCCGCGCGTCGTCTTTCTTCGCCTACCTTTTCCACGTCCTCTTCCTCGTTGTCGGATGATGAATGTACTGTTCCGTGAGATTCGGGAATTGGCACACACATGCGGGCGAAAATTAATGCCCGGCGTCGCGTCGGTTTCACTTTATGGATTAGATGTGACGCGAGGCGCGGGATGTCAGGAATTGGACGGGCGATTTAAGGGAAGGAACTTTTAGGGCGATCCAAGTGACTTGCTCCCGGCACTTTCTACGATGAAATTGCATTACATTCAACTTTCAGGCACGACTTCGACGCGTTAGATCCTAGCGCGTTCGAATCCTAGTACCGAAACGTACGGTAATTATAGTGCGCCGTGAGCGAAGGGAGGCTATATATCATCTAAGGTCAACTGTCATTAGCTTAGGTGATTCTCCGAGCCCGCCGGCTACGGTACCGAGCGTCTTTATTCCCGGCCGCTACGACTCAATTGCTCCTCAGAGGCGAATATGAACTCGCCGGCGTCATATTTCCAGGCATTTTTCTTTAGTTAGTACCATTCCGTGCGGAGATAACGTCAATGACTATTCCGAGAATCGCAAACAAAACTTGAACTCTCCGCTCGCGTCCTGAATTTCAATTCCGCAGTTTCATTCGTCAACAGCGAAAACTAGATATCCGAGTGCTCGTGTAAAATCAATTTTTTCCAGGCCCCCGCATATTACCAGACGTTCGTCGATACTTTTAGGAGTTATAAATCGTGCCGCGGGTTTCGATTGGGAATATTCGAATTCCGAGCCGGTCGTAAATCGAACGAATATCCATACACGTGTTTGCGTAGGCGCATCAATTACGACAGCGTCGATCTAGTATTTCGGGACTAGATCCGGTCGAGTCTATAAAAAAAAGCCTCTTGAGGGTCTCTCGGCTCGTTTGCCGAGAGGGTGTGGGACGTTTTGAGATTTACTCCTCTCAACCCCTCGATGCGTGTCACGAGGCGCACGTATTATGCCGCGTGTCGCTCGCACGAAGGAGGCGAGGGCTATTTATCATGTCACGTCATTCGGCGAGAATGACACGTCGTGCCACGGGCATCCCATAAAACCACATCGCCCGCTGAGAGGCGGTCCGCCTTTCGGCGATGCAGCGGCTAAGTAATCGCGCCATGTCGAAGCTGTCGTGAAACCTCGAAACAAACGTGCCGCGCGAAAATGCCAGACGATCGTGAGTCAGGAGGAGCAATTCGCTCCGTAAACATCCTTATTGCGTGCCGAAACGGAGCGGGCGCGTTTCCTTCGCGAAATCGACCATCTTAGCACGTCGCTGGGTTATATTCGGTTCGGCATGGATATGAAGAATTTTGCTGAGGTGTGATAAAATTGATGACGCCACTGCGTCTGATTAAACTTTTCTTTGTAAAATGGAACTAGGCGAGTTTAATAAAATCTTGCACACGGGTTTTGCGGCGGTCACAATTTTGTTGTCCGGTGGGATTGAACGGTGGTAGGGTTGAAGCGTGAAGAAAGATCGACGTAGGCGAATGACGGAACATTAAAAGCTGGCGTCGACGGCATCGAGTCTAACACGATGCGCGCAACGTATTGTTAAATTGTCGCCGTTTAGACGACTCTTTGCCCCGGTGTACGCGCATACATTGCGACGCGGTACACTTTCCAGGCGGTGCTCTCTCGGCACGATCGTTGGTCGTTGACCCGAAATAAACGTTTAAGATCCCCGTCGATATATCGCGCCTGACCCAAGAATGAATCTCCATGAAGGCGCCAATTCGTCGACATCGCTTTATACATACATATATAATAGCTGAGCCGGTGTTTTCAGCGAAAATCATTCCCGGCACGCTGACCCGTGCGAACAATAACCTTCTTATTTATAGTCTCCGTTCTCACGTACGGTTTGCCCGCTTGCGTACGCTTATACACGCCCGCTCATCCTCGCCGAATCAAGCGATGGGCACTGCCGAGCATGAGTAAAGCTAAAAACATAAATTCCTCCGGCTACAGGCGCCACCTCGATTGCGTGTATCCCGCATTTTGCTTGTTCTCGCTGCAATAACTCCGCTGAACTCCGATTCGTGACGGCGAGCTATCGACAACGTACAGCGCGCCGAGCTAGACATAGCGTTCCGTTCAGAATAAAATTTCGCCACAATCAATTCCCCGTGTCACTCCGCTATTACCACTAATCTCGCCGAAATACGACCGCTGCAGGCTACAAAACAGCGCACGCTGCCGATATCTCTGACTCGCGTACATGAACAGAACAGAACAAAGCGGGAGTCGGCCAAAAGCCTCCGCCGATGTCACTGGCAGTGCATCAAACAATATCGTACGCCGATCGACGTCCAGCAATGAATGAAACGGCGCGTTCCGAAGGTTGAAACCGACGCGTGACCTTCGCTTAGCTGCAGGCCATTCACGAGAGCGCGAGGGAGCAGGGGAGAGGGAGCGAGAGAGAGGGACAGAGAGAGAGCGAGAGAGCGAGAGAGTAGGTGAGAAAGAGAGAGAGAAAAAAAGGAGCGAATTACATCGTGCTCGATCACGACGCCGGTAATTTCGTACGCATAGTCGAGAGCTCGCGTGAGAGCCGCGTGCTCACGAACGCAGGGGCCGTACAGGGGAGTTGAACGGCGCGTAGGAGAGGAGAGGAGAGGAGAGGAGGGCAAGGAGTGCGTGTGGGTAGAGCTGGCCCATTGATAGCCCACAGACCATTCATGGATCCGCGGATCGTGAGAGGAAGTCGACGTCTAATGCGTGCTCGCCGTCTCTCCTCGTGTGCGTCCGTGTGCGTCCGTATGCGTCGGGCAACATGTGGGAGCCGGCGAGGTGTAGCGAGCGAGCGTGTAGGTGTGCACGCGGCCTTATTTGTACAGCGAACTCAGCGCGAGCGCACTTTTTCGCATTTCCGGCCGAACTCTTCGAACGCACGCCGGTGACTTTGCGCACGGCGAGAATGGGGAAAGGGTTTGGGGACGAGGTGGTCGGCCTTGAAGGTGCGGTTAGGTGCGTGGGCGGAGGGGTGGACGATCGAACCGCGCCGACTATTTTTCAATCAACGATGTCCGGTCGCGTTGACGATATGTAAGGAAACGCGCGAGGCCCTTGGCCGAAAGGTGCTTGCTCGAAGATGGGCTGCGATGCTAAAATAGACGATGACTCGATAGCGGCTGATGGTCCAGGGCATATGGATGTTCGGTCGTATGCTCTCGAGTATCCAGCTGCAGGAACGTGTCGGCATGGAAGTTCTGAAACGTTAATATGCCTAGTCAAAGGGCATTTAATTACTCAGCTAAACTAGATGAGGCAAGTGGCAAAAATGTGCCGGAGAACATGTCTGGACTGTTTCAGCCTCCGCGCCAGGCGACTAGGGTAAGGTATTACGAGTGTGACTATGACTTAAACTACGCTAGCGGACAACTTTCCTCCGCAAATGCGACCCACGCGGATCTTGCCCACGCGCTTCCGATTAGTTCGGCACACAAGTCATGCCCCGTTTTCTACATAATCACGAAACTCGTGCGAAACGATTCGCGAACTCCGCACATACGACTATACACGGCTCGTAAAAAGGCGTACGGAGGTGCGCGAACGTTGGAGGCCGCGGGTACGTAACAGATAAAGGAGGAAATACCGGATGCTGATGTCATACCGTACGCTCGCTATGCGTCCGGAAAGTTGCAAACTGGTACCGCATAAACGTGTTTCCTTGGCTATTTACGGTAGAACACGCGGCGAAACAAAACTCTCGACGCAAGGCTGCTGAAAAATGCTCTTAGGAAAATTCGTCCGGAACGCAACCGCGATATATTCGTGGTTAGTTAATGTTCTGATACGATAGCGGTGGCTGTGAACAAAATTCCGCGCTGCTACTTTTAAGACAGAAACACGAGGGAAATTTTCGGACGGAAGCGAACGATGAAATGTCGTGACTGAGAATAATTAGAGAATTAACGATTGCTGCGAGGCAGACGTCGACGTCGCGTGTACGTAAGAAAAAATGTCTTGAGCGGCGGACGGAAGGTAGGATACGTTAGATGGGACAGAGACATTGCGTCGAGAGAAAGAGACGGATATCCCTGATGGGATAAAGACCCTTTGTAACCGTAAAAATAGAGGAGCCCGATGATATCCTCGATAGGATGATAGAGATGTCGCGTGTACGTACATAGAACGTTGTATTTCTTTCCAAGTCGTAACCAGCAGACGTGTTATCCGTAAAGCCGTAAAATCGAATGACTCCTCGCATGCTCCACCCTTTCTTCTCTTTCTTGACTCTCCCTCATCCCCAAGTATTTTCCTCTGTTCCTTCTTCGCTCCACTTACTCCGCCACAAAATTTCACCTTCCGCCAGAGATATGGTCCTTTCAAAAGTCTCGCGACGAAAAAAATGCAGGCCTGTAACGCAGATGTTTATGCCGTCGTGATTCGGACGATTCCACAAAAATTGTCTCTGACGTGCGATGATAACTCGCGAATAATGGAAAACATTAGATCGAAAATACGGATAATCTTCCGTGAAAGTCAACATAGGAAAACTTTCACTCGTGCCGGCTTCGGAGTTAATCGTAGTTTCGCATAACAAACCGCATGACGAGACAGTTATCTTCTGTTATGATGCGGAGTCGCATCTTCCAAGATCAACGTTAGCGTAATCATGTTACGTGCCGCACGGTTCAAGGGTTATCGTCGCGTATCCTCAATGAAAGTGCGATAAAAGCGCGTGGCACGCGATGGATTTATATTTACTTTGGGCCGGCGTAAACATAGATCAAAGTGCAACTCCGCGGTCCTCTGAAAAACTGCGAGGCGCGCAAAAAATCTTCTATCACTGAACCTTGCGCGTCTGGCACAAGTTTCGTTGCACAACCCGCGCGAGGCCGCCGACGTGAAGTGCGCCGCGAGAATTTCACGACGAAAATCGGCGAACAGTTCCAGCACGGAATTCCGTGCCGACGAGCAGTTCCGATTAATATTTACAATGGCTCGATTAGCTCTCGCGTGCCGTGTCCCGGAAAGCTCAGGGCGACTCGTCCTGTCGGAAGGAAAAATAGAGCAACGCGACGATATATCATCGCGTAGGATCGTGCCACGCAACGTCGACGGAAGATTAAAGTACCGCGAACTAGCGAAACACAAAAGCCCTCGCGCGATGCTCATTGCGGCCATCTGGATGTTCTGGCATTCTGATGCCGTTAATGGAACGGGTTGATTGTCTTTGATGAAGACAGACGATCCCCGAAACGGTCCTTTGTGTCGCGCGCCTTTTTTTTCGGCGCATTACAATAGTCATTGGGATCAATTTTACCCGTCCCATTCGCCGCGCTCTCCCACGCTTGTCGGATTTATCCGCGCGAAAGTACGGCACATTACGCATTCAGCGTGCGGCAGATTCGCCGCGGAATCGCGGCAGCACTCCTGATTTACGCCGGCGAACAAATAAAATTGTACTCCGCAAACTGTCCTTGGCATCCTCCGCGGCGGGCTGTTGAGTCTGACGGGACGGCGCGTGTAACGTTCCATCGATTTGTTTTGCCGTTGTGCTTCTGTCAAAAGTCAGCGTATCGTTTCGTAAGAAGTGCGTGCAACGAAAATACGCGAAGACGTCTTGAACTTGCGCGTCGCTTGGCGGCGTATCAAAAATTCCAATAATAGTAGTCGCGCGCAGCGAGATAATTAGTTGCGGGCGCTACGCTATCAGTAAACAATCGATGTTTGCTTTAGGTAATACGCAGCGCATCACGTGCCGTCCCGTGAAAGAAAAGAGAAGCGTCGTAATGATGCTTTTGACCTCGCACACCCGTTCCCGCGGTTATTATGCAAGTCGTTACAGGGGGTACCGTCGGTTATCTTGTTTTGCCCGATGTGAAACGACGAGGAGCGAGCGTGTCGCGGAGACAAAAGAC
Organism: Cryptocheilus praepositus; assembly: GCA_033815515.1. Lineage (NCBI taxonomy): Eukaryota > Metazoa > Arthropoda > Insecta > Hymenoptera > Pompilidae > Cryptocheilus > Cryptocheilus praepositus. The sequence goes on along the minus strand of JAWWQZ010000069.1, from coordinate 811,330 downwards.
GTGAACGAATCGAGACGAGCAGCCGGCCTCGAGTCGCTTTAATTGCTCCTAATTTACCCAACGGATTCCATCGGATTTATTCCGGTACGGTCGCCCGCTAAAAATAGCGCGCGAGCTGAACGTGCAATTGTTTCAGTTTAAAGTGCACCGAATCGCACGCTCTCCGCCGTAATTGAGCAACAGACGGATGTTTCGTGGAACGCTCGAGATCGTCTCAAAACTAAACGCATCGAATTTTTCCGTCCCGTCACTTCGGACAATGCGAATCAACGTTGCTGAGCATGGCCCGAGCGAAACATAGGGCGCCTTAATTAAAGAGCAATACGTTGCGGGCATTTTCAACAGAGCTCCGCGTGCTCTGTGAACCGGGGAACGCGTCGAAATCATTTTCCGCGGATGTCTCTGTGCTAAAGTATCCTCGAGAGGTAAAAAAGTATCGTTCCGCGTCTTTTATGACTCCACCCCTCGACATTCCGCAATGCGCCAGCGAACGAGCGCGCGTAAACGCGAAACTCGCGTTAATACGGGGAAGTGAAGAGGTAGCCGATTACGGTGTTCGACGCGGGGGCGACTTCGCGAAGAAACAGCCATCATCGTCGAGGGGTTTGGCGTCAGGTTGGACGCAGGTTGGCGACCGGTGTCTTTTTTTACGCCGCTCTTTATTTTTTACCTGGCTAACTTCCGGGAGTTCGCGGCGGAAGGCGGACAGGTTGTAAACAAGTGCGAGATCGCTCGTACTTATTGTCGGTTATTTAAGGCCGGCCGACATTCCCAGAGCGTCAGTTTCCCTCCCTCTCTCTCTCTCGCTCTCTTTCTCGCGTGCTCTTACGCACACACGTAGTCTCACACGAGGAACGTACACAAGAAGAACGTACACGCGCGTTATATAATCGTGCGACGCCCGCGGCCGCCAGCTCGGCCAGGCATGAATGAGTGACTCACGCGTGGCACGCGTACGTGTGTGTATTTCCGCGTGCATGTGTCCGTGCCGTATGAGTGTCACGTACGAACTTAGCGTGCGTGTGCGCGCAGGCAGTTTGGGCACAGCTTGACGATTTACTTTCTCGCTCGCTCGCTCCTCATGCACGACCCGTAACAATTTCGCAATCTGTAATCACATTCGCAGCGAGTACCTGCGACTACTCGCGCGGCGTCAGCAAACGGCCGGCAAGTATCGCCGGCAAATTCGCGCAGTTTGGATAACGAGAAGGTATTTGTCTTGAACCGTTCCGCGTCCGCAGTGGGCGCGTGGGTTCTCGCGCTAATTGTTATTTGCTTTCACTTTTCCGAGAAAATCGTTCTTCCGCGCGACGCTTTTTACCCGACACGCCCGTAACTCGAGCCGAAAAAGAGCCTGATTCGCGCCGTTTTACGAGCCGCACCAGTTCGCGCTGATTTGTATTCGCCCGTCGATTCCGGTTCTCGCATGTACGCCCGACAAGTATGTACACGGCCGGTTGACATATCGAATCACAGGATTTATCTCGTGACGCCGACTTGACTGATGGGTCGCGGACTACAATCCGAAACTCAATAACTCCTTATCGCGCCGCTTATTATTGGACGCGTTAATCGATGGGCATCTCGATCGTTGGAACTTAGACTTCGATCCACGCCGGGCCAGACATCTTATCCGGGATGCGCAGGTCGCGTCTTTACGGACGCATGCCGCCGGGGGCGACAAATTATTCGGCGACGCGATGATATTTGCAATGCGCACGTTCGTTCGCTGGCGTTCGCAGCCAGGAGGTAATGGTGCCGATAGACCTCGGCAGAGGTTGTGGCTGCTGGCTGATATTTGCGACTCTCGATAGTCGCGCTGTCACTATCATCTATTCGCCATCGGCAAGCCTGCGACACACAAGTTGGCGACGATAACGCTCGCGCGTTTTCAATGCCCCGCGTGCTTCGTCAGACGGCGATCGGGGAGCAAGAATCGGAGTTCGAACGGGGCGAGCGTGTTCTCACCGCGGGGTAGATAGAGCCATTGTCGGCTATTTATGGTCTCGGCACCAATGCATTTAGAAAGTGGTTTATCTGTGACGATGGGGGCATGACTCAACCGTCCGTGTAAACGATATTAATACCTTTCTAGCCCCGTATACACGTCGCCGCGAAAAGAAATCTGGCCGGCTCATAAGCCTACGGAGTGAATTGTCGAACGGGACCGATTGAGTAACCGACGTGGGGCGCGGATAGATCGAAAAGCTCGATTTTTGTCGCCGTGTTGTTGCACGGTCGTTCGGTAAGGTACTTTATCGTTTGCGCGTCTACCACTGCGGGTCCGACGAGGAACTTCGCGGGCAGCGGCCATAAGTCGCGCGGCAGCGTGCTGCGCGAATGTGGCCGAAGGATCGTCGGTTTTCTTGCGCCAGCGTAATTGCCGTCGAAAATCGGGCCCCGATAACGCGCCCCGCTCGCGATTACGTAATCGCGACCGGGGGCCGCCAAATATTTACATTTTTACATGGCGATACGCGAGGCCGGCGTATATGGGTGCTCAACATAAAAAAAAGAAAGTAAGTGCCGCGGCTGTGAGAGCAAGCGGTCGGGGCGTCGCTGAAATTATGTATCGCGGATACACTATCGCCAGCACTATGCTAATTCTGAAGCGGGAAGTACCCCGTTCTGGATACGAGAGTGATAGGTGTTAAGCTAAATCGTGAACGACTGTCTCATTGTCATCGTTATCAGCAGGTGTTCTACGCTACGATAACGTAAGTAGCACGGCACTCTCGCCCGCTCTTCGGCCGTCATTGGAAATTGCCAATGTTATCGTTTACACTCCATTGCAAAATAAATGCGGCGCACTGGGCTACTTCGCGCCAAGTGTCGCAAACGAATTTTCACGCTGATTAGGCGGCGGCGTTATTTTATAGCGTGCCCCGATTTGTGCGACTAATGGCATCGCTCGAAATTACATGGAAATTCGATGTCTACCGACAGACGGCATGTTCTCTTTCTCCTCTGTCCTCTCGCATTTCTTCGACGCGACGTCGCAATTGCGATAGTAGAAGGTGCGTTCTTCGGCGTCGGCCGCGATATATTTATAGACACGTCTAGACACCGCGTATGGCTGTGACGAAAAGTGCCCGTTAAACAGAACGAGATAAGGGGTGGAACGGCCGAAAATGTCGCGAGGCACGCTCGCACGCGAAACGCCATTATCTGCCTAATGATTCTTTTTTTCCTTCATCTTCCGCGAAGGCCGACGACGTAAACCGCTGGTAATTATCTGAAAAAGAAACGCTTTTTAAAACCTTTGTGCGTGGCTACGCGTCTAGACGTTCATTTCCATCTGTACAAAAAATTTGCATTTGCGCACATGCGGCATGCCGTTCCACATGTCAGAGTATCTTTTTTCAAAGATACGACGTCCTGCCTGCTTCTTAATTACACCGTAAATTATCTCTTTCAACGTCGCTCGCTCAAATCGAATGGTGCACGATTGCGCGCCGTCTGTGTCGAAGGAGAGAGCGTCCGCGGGGATGCCTTAAAATCGGGCGACCGGCTCAAAAATAATTTTCGCCGCCCGCAATTTTCTACGCCTCCTGCTCCGGTTTCCGCGGGGCGTTTTCTGCGTTGCGATCATTTTTCAATTTGTCGGCGGGTGTGCGCGGCGCGGTCGTTATTTTTACGAGAACATCAGCACTCGCCCAGTCCTGTCGTCCACCGCGGATACATTAGTCCTTGTCGTACCGCCCGCGGGTGGTCCCAGTCTTAATTTCGGACAATGTCCCTGTTTCGACTAGCTAGCCGAAGTGCGAAAAGGATTAAGTGCTTCGCAATATGAGCTAGCGCGAAACATCTGCGGCGGAGTCTACGGGTGAATTGTATGGACAGTTATATATGCTTCCGACAAGGCGCGAGATATATTTAACAGTCACCTGTGTTCCGTTCGGCTTGCACTTTATTCGTTTCGCTACCTTGTGTACAGTTCGCTCTTTTTTGTTCTTCTTTTTATGCTACGAATTACTGACTGCGCCGAAGATATTTCTATTCGTTTCCGTTCACGGGTGGTCCGCGACTTCATTCCCGAAGAACAACGAAAGAAAACGAGCTGAAAGTAGCACGGGTTAACCGGAAGTCAGTAACCATTTCTGACGGTTCGACATCGCCCACGGCGTAACAGATGCAAGAATGTTCGAGGCAGGAAATGGCTGATAATCATTACTGGCCGCTCGAAAATCTAAAGAATATTTTGGACCTTTTTACGATTATTGCTACGCCTATCATCTGAACTCGTTTGAAGTTAGCGGCGTAGTTACTATTTTTCGGTAGACTTCTATTTCCTTTCCCTGATGCAGAAGATAATTTCCACTGGGTCTTCATTTATTTTTGGCGATTTATCAGAATTTTCATTGATCCGCTTTCTTCAGCCGCGAGATACTTGTCGCGTATTTTTCTTTCAAACCACCGGGTCATACGTTGGATCTTCGTATGAAGACATTCATGTGACACGCTCATTAAATTCGCCCAGTTAGTTTTCTAGGATTCTTCCGGCTGTTTATCTGCCTGCAAAAGCATCGTCGTCGGTGCTTGCCGCGACATTCGTACGACCGAGGTTTCACTGAACTAGTTTTCCTCCGCGAGTGGTGCAAGGATATGACACACATACCAGGTGCACGTAAAAGCGCGTAAACGTAAAAGAGGAAAGAAGACGTAACGGACGAACAGTTACGCGTGCCACGAGCTCGCGCCGTTCCCATCCTTTTCAATGGAAACGTTCACTGAAATGAAACCGACGCTTTCAGGCCTGAAAGCCATTAAAAATAACGTGGAAATCACATCCGGTGTGTCGAAAACACAATAATGCACGAGGCATGAATAAAAATGTGCACTCGGCCCCAGCATTACTGGGACTCCACAACAGTCGAATACATTTAAAAAAGCCGCAGCACCTTTGCTCCGTGTCTTCTCGACGGCGAAGCAATCGGTTGTCTATTACCGACTCCGTTATGTAAAAATAAAGACCGCGTGCACTCGAGGAAAAAGCAGTTTTACGTCCGCACAGAAGTTTTCGCCGACGTTCGGTTAATAGAATGCGGATATCGTAAACTCATTGGATAGGCCGTACGCTCCGTCCAACCCCGATACTCCCGCCGACCGGTCTCGATTGTTCTTTCGGTGTAACTGAATTCACGCTTCTTCGGCCGATCGATTAGCCCGAGAGACAGTCTTGCACGACCGTGTAAAACTTACTTGCCCAGGTCGCGAACGAAGTTTGCTAATTAAACCGACGATGTCTACGTCCCTGCTGCGAGCACGGCGCATGCAAGACGTCTCTCATCGTCGCGGTCGCTGTCGGCGCCCACCGATAATACATCGTCGTCTGCTAAATCGGTGCCACCTGGCCTGAATAATGCCTCTAAAAATACGTGAACCCGGCTTTAGAAAGAGTCTCGCGGCGACTCGCATCTCGGCGTCCTGCTCTTTTACAAGGAAAGACCACGATGGAGGGGACACGCAGTACGCTTAAATTTTCTCAGGCGCTTCGAGAGCAGAAATAAAGAAGTACGCGTTTTGGCGATTTGCTTCACAGACCCGTATTTCAGAAAAAATAATGTGAAGCCAGGCACCGTTAAAATTATTTAGCCTGACATTTGCAAGATGCCGACGCCATTATGAAATTCGAACAATTTAGAACTTCAATTATAGTTCATATATATATATATTGAAATGTGCCTCATTTGAGCGCAATGTGCAATTGACAAGAAGCGCACAATTTTACTGATACTGATTCTTCCCATTATTACTTTCTTCATATTGACCATATGAACAATGAATTTTACCTCTGATTGCCATTATTTTAAATTGCATTTGTTCAATAAATATCAGCGTTGTCGCATCGCTCGGCGTTTTTCGGCATATTAACACAAGCGCCGTTTGATACTTTTCAAAAAGATTCTTCCAATCACCCTTGGAACTCAAACGGTTTAAAGTTAGAGTTACGAGTAAATGTGTAAGCGTAACCGTGTAATTTATTACAAAATTAATGTGAAAGCAATTATTAGTGCTATCGCGAAAGGTGTCGGAAATTTGGCCGTACGCTTAAATACACGTGTTCACAATCGGAAGAGCAAGCGACTCGGAAAAAATGGAGGGATCATTAGCGATCGCGCGAACTAAGGTGCCCGTCGTTAACGTTCGTTCGCGTGACGCTCGCTTGTGCTCGGCCACCGCGGAAGTAATCGTGCTGGGAATGAAACGGCGACCCTTCCGTGGAAATTGAAAATTGATCGTAATACGGCGGTGAATGTCATTACGAAAATGAGCTCCCTTATACGAAGAATGATGTACGAGTTTCCACGGGGCTCGGCTGACACCATGGTACCGATGAATTTTCAACCGACCGCCCAAACAACAAATCCACGCCCGCTCGTGCCCGCGTAATCTCGCGATAATGAACGATAATTATAGATCTCTTACTCCAATGACAGGGCAGGTACGCATCAGTGACAGAACGACCATTAATAAACTGGAAGGCAAAATAATCGTTTAGATGTATTTTACACAAAAATATTTGTGCGGAAAAAGTTTAATCATTTAAAACCGAAGAATTTTTTCAAAGTAATATTTCAATTTGTTCAATATGTTTGAATTTGTTTCAAAGTAATATTTTAACCGGTAAAAGAGAGTACTACTCCACGTTTTGCGTTTGAAGGTTGCAAAAACATTTCACTTAATAAAGTTTAATGGTGTTTATGCATTCCAATTTTTATTTATGATCGATAGCATGGTGACATGATAATTAAATTGATTGAGCCCGCTGTTACGACGGACCGCGAGCATCGACATGCAAGTTTAATCGCTGGCCAAACGTAAGGCCGAACATGATAATTGTAATGGTTATAAGAGTGATTTTCATCAAGTGTCGTCAAATGTCGGTTTAACTGCGACATCGAGGGGCGCGCGAAACTCGTTGCGCTCTCGATAATCGCGACGTTTAATTGACTGATGAAGCATGCTCGTGCATGGCCTTGACGTACCTAAACGACTGAACTATTGTCCTACAACGTTGTTCGGATAATCGACTAATAACCTTCGTCGCGTGTAAAACGTTGTCTAAACACACCCGCTTGTTATTACGCAGTTCGCTCGCATTAGAAAAGTAGAACGATCGATCCGCCGCACGGTCTACTTTCAGAGAACTTGCCGCGGAACTTAAGCCTGGCTAAAGTTTAACGGCCGAATTCATAAACGCCTCTCGATTACTTTAAACGTACGCCCAAGATATCTAATTCGAAACTCCTGAATCGTACTCGGCCGTTAGGTCTTCGTTAATTGCGCACGGCGTGCAATTAGGGTAATCGTACGACCGTTTGTACGGGTCAAAATTGCTGCCATGATTTTGCGCTGTTAAAAGAAGTTAATTGCGGAGTGAAAAAAAATACGCGCGGTGTTCGGGTATTATCGGTCGGGCTTAGGGTAATGCCGTAAGAGGAATTTTCTTTAAAAATCGGCTCGTTTGCCAACTGCTCGCACTGTGCAATTTACGTTATACGATGTACCGGGACGTTTCGCATAATTGTACACGTAACTTTCCATTGCACGTAACTCGGATTGCTCTCTAAAAATTCTCATTTCACGCGGGGCGTCGTATTTCCTTTGAAGGCACTGCGAGAAAGGGTGTACCCCGGTCTATAAATTTATCGTTTCATCTCCGTTTCTTTCCATACTCATACTTCCCTTTCTTTCGTTGTCATCGTACGTAACGCCCGGCCGGGATTTAGCGCGGATCTCCATGAGTGGATTTCGTCATGTCGCCATTGTTGAACCTCTTTTCTCGGGATTCCGGGAGGCCAGAGATCATCCCGCTTTCGAGCGGTTATTAGCGTAAGAAAGGCCGCGGACATAATATCGCGACAAATGTAATCGCAGCGAGTGGAGAGCGCCGTATCTTTCCGGAGCGAGTATTTTCGCGTGTAAAGTCCGACGTGGCATTGGCCGACCGGTCGGCCGGGATCAGAATGGCTTTTCGTATTCCCATGAAAGACCCGTGACAGCCGGGCGAGTCCGTTATCGTTAATTATTTTAAGGGGACAAGAGTCGCAGTGCGTTTCCCCGGCGGGTATCGTCTCTTGAAAATTAGTTTCATTCGCAGAAGAAGATTACGCGCGACTGTTTCCTTTCGTCCGTTTTCTTGCCGCCTTCTTGCCCGTCTTCTTGCCCGTCGTCTTCTTCCTTCCATTCTCGTCTTCGTAAAAGGGCACTCCTAATAGCCAATTCCATTGTGCCCTCGCGCAAGAGGAAAGGCAAAGAGTCTTCCGTTAACGCGGAAGTCCTTAGAATTTGATTACAGCGGAATTTTCACAATTTTCCACCGTCCGTGTCTCGCGACTCGCCTCTTCGGTGAATGTGATTTTCGCCGGCAGAAATGGCGGCACGCCCTTATTCGAGCGATCCTGCAGGGAATCGATTTCGCAGCTTGTTAGTCGGCACGACAATCGGCGCCTCGCTAATGACGCTCCTTAATCCGAAAAAAGTTGGAAAATAAGACGAGCGGCTGGAAAAGAGATGGGGAAAGGGCCGGGAAAGCGCCGTGCAGACACATTTTCCTGGATCGCCCGCTCATTTTGTGTTTCGCCGGGCGGGCACGTATGACTTCTTTGCGCGCGAGCGTGTACGTCCGTAAGTAGGTGTATAGGTTGTTGTGCACGTAGGAAAGATGGCTTTCCGACGACGGCGCGCGTTCTTTTCTTCTCCCTGGGCTGCAGACGGGTGGTGCCTGGAAATCGATTTCGTCTGGTCGATCCATTGTGCGTGAAAGCGCTTGTTCTCTCATTCGTTCGCCCCGACCGGCGGCGCGCGCTCCTCGTTCTCGTAACTTACGCGAGGGCAGGGACCGGCCGTCTTATTCTTCCACCCTGTTAGCCGGGGTGCGAGAGCACGCGACTACCAGACGGCAGGTGTTCGAGATTGTTGCACCCAGCAGATGTTGCCCCGCCGTCCTAACCTTCTTTTCCGCTCGCCGAACTTACCTTCTCTCCTTGCCCCGCTGCCTCGCCGCGACACCAACTCAACGCACTTTCTTCCTCCTTGCTCCCCTGTCGCGTTCCCACTACCAACCACCGCGAAACCGATCGAAAAAATTCCGAGGGGCGCCAACACCGGGACGCCTTCTGTCCCTGTGGACTTCAATTGGTGTGACCGGTTCAACGACTGCGGGAACCGGGCACATGCCCTATCGCCGCTCTACGCACTCATGGGCGGATTTATGCCGAGCTTTCCGTATGTAAAGTTGACGGCGAATGTCGGACATAACGTTACGTAAGCGCACGAGTTAGGAGGATGTTCGCATGGGCTGACAACAAGGCTAAAATGCGAAGGCAATCGTTCCATTGTCCGGATAATAGATCGTTCAAACGCGTCCCACGATCGGATCGAATGATCGACGTTGTATCGTACATAATTACCCGCATTCCGAACGCTGGCCCTCGTGCGACCTTCTGATTTAACGTTTCTCCCGTTCGATACGGGTCATACGGGTTCATTCGCGAATAACGTATTGACTTCCGTCGAAGAACGCAGAAACAATCGAGCGCACCCTTCGACGTACGCGGCGGCTTGATCGGTTGCCTCTTACGGCTAAGTGATCGAATTTACCCTGATCATGGATGCTTCCGCGGGACCTCGTGTGCCGACGGTCTTTTGTGGATGGTACCGAAGGAACAGTTGAATCATTCAAGGCAAACGCTTCGGCTCACAACGTTTCGCGCCCGGTCCATTCCTTTCCACCATCCCTCTCGCAGCGTACGAATGCTCCTCGTTAGAGTCCTCTTTCAGCGTGGGGTACCTTCTTTCCTCCGTGCCCGTAAAAGTTTCTAAGCGTGCGACTCGCAGTGTTATTTGTTCAATTCCCTTTTTTCCGCTCTACCTGAGGAGCAGTGACGAAGAAGAGGGCGAGAGATGAGAGCAGATCTGCTTGTAGGAGTCCGTAGTAGTGCGCGAAGGAGAAAGGGAACGGAGATAAATGCCGACTATTATTCGAGAAACCTCGTACGGTCGCACCTGCCCGGCACGTGGCCAGCTTGTGTACGAGCCTTAAAGTCTCCGCTTACTCTTTGTCGAAGTGGCTGGAGGTCTCTCCTCTTCTTTTTCCGCGGGCCCTCTTCTTCGTCTCGTCCTTCTGTCGAGTTTCACGAACGGTGGCGTCCCGATGAGACCCCGGCCTTCTTTTTATGGCATCTCTGCCCGGGCCGCCACGCAGATTTTAATGATTCCTCGTTAAAAAGCCTTTCACTCTGACGTAGGTTCGAATAAACGCCGGAGAGCTACGGGTGCAATCGGAAATCGCTGATGTTAGGTCATTCGTCGGCACCGCTTCCCTAATTAGTACACACTTTTTGCGCCTGATCGAACCATTGCGTGATGGGTCGATTAGTGCAAGTGGCTTATTTGCGTCTAGAAATGTTGGCTCGTGTTTGCCGAAGTCTCGGAGCGTGCGCGGACGCGAGGTGTTCCTTCCGTCGCGCAATGAAGTGAAGCATCGGGGATGTTTTTCTGGAAAACTACCTCGGCTGACACCTGTAGAGCGACGCTCCGCGCTCTGCACCTGCTGTCGCGCTCGAACAGATTGTATCATTTGAATTTCTCGACAGCGCACTGTTTTATCCGGGCATCGCCAATTAAAAGGTCCGACGTTCCCCGTGAAAATTATACGTTAGCTATTTACGTGCAGAAAATGACATGTGCTTAAAAATTGTGCGCACTTTGTATGCCGGTCGTTGCAAAATACAGCGGGATAATTATATCGTCGAGCGGCCTGTGTCTGCCAGAAAAATAAATATTACACGGCAAATTATACGGTGCTAATGATTATCGAATGTGCTAACATGAAGTCAAAGCACGTATCGTTACACGATTCGTTCGACTCTCACATTCTCCGTAACACAAATCTCAACGTAGTCCCACTGCGTGACCACCGGGCACATTGTCTGGAGTCAGCAGACGAGGACGAGGAACTCTCGAATCGATCTTCGGGGATCCCTTCCTCCGATCACGCTCTATTAATCGCGGGCCGCCGGCCTTTCTCAAGATTGGAAAGTGGTTCCGTGATTTCGAAATATTTTCTGGCCGCTGAAGTGAATCGCGAATGAGCGCCTTAATGGCCAGAGACGATAGATAACGTTGGTGTTCGTCAAACAAATGTCGATTCGTCGAGGCAAACTCGTCACTCTCGCACCGTAATTGACCTCCGGACGAAAAGTCATCGCGACGGGGTTATTCAATCCGACGGAGCAAAACTGGTCGCCCAATTTACTTCGATGCTCCCGTTTTGTCGTGGCACTTTTTCCGAAGTAAAATTGCCCCGGCCCAGAGTACCGCGAGCAAATTGTTTCCCGCGAGTCGGTTATCGTTTTATCGTTGTCCCTGCGATCTCATTGGCCCGCCGGATCGTGGCGCAAATTGCGACAGACGCTTGGCTCGAGCGTTATTACACACGAGCGAAGTTGGGAAGGAGGTGTAACGTGGAAGAGGAGAAGGCTACTTCCGACCGGAGAAAGTCGCCGTTATTGCGTCGTACTCTAACTCGCATTAATATCATCATAAAGCGATTCAGTCCAATTGGGTTTTCTGTCATTACCTTCTGTCGGCCTCCTTGTTAACTAAAATCATCGATGCAAAACCGACGCGGAGTATTGGAAACGCAACGGCGAACGAGCGAGTACGGAATGCGTCAGTGGAAATTTTAGTTCATTGACGTCCTAAGTACGTCGTACGCTATTAACCTCCTTGCATGGTAGAATGTGGAAAGTTTCGAAAGATCGCGATTGTAATTCGCAAAATCACATTATCAGAACGAAGCCACTAGACTGTCGAAATCGACTTACGCGTTGAGCTACGAAAGTCGCATGCCTGCGCAGCAGAGTGCAGATGGAAAAAAGACGGCGTAGTGGCGGAGGACGAGCGTACTTCCGCGCGGTGAAAGTCTCAAGATATTACGTGGGTTCTATGGCTAAACCAGACGGCGGTGAGACTGCGTCGTAGTCGACTAGGCGTGCCTCGTCGGAGGACGAGTGGAAGCCAGTGGAAGAGTAACAGTAGCGCAGAAGAAGGAGCAGAAATAGGAGGCGGAGGTTGCCGGCGGAGAAAGTGAAAGTGTAACGGAGAGGAAAAGATCTCGTTCCTTATGTCCACGCAGACGTTTCCCTCCCCCACCAGGAAGACGAACCGCGATCGAGAAGAGCCCGCGGCTGCTCTCTGTAAGAGGCGATGGAGGTTGGATCGACGATCCCTTAATCCGCACGTAATGGTTACCGAGAGTTGAAGCTGCTCGAGTCCGTTTCAATCCTCCGGGAATCGAGAGTGACTAGGACGTCTTCTCCGACGTGGGCTCCTGATCAACTTCGAGCCGTTTGCGATTGTTTCCAATCTACTGCCAAGTGTTTTCTCGTCCAACTAGTGCGTCGGGCATAGTTCTCCTCGCTGTGGTCGAAAGCTCATCGCCTTTCAGACATTGTCAAGCAAAACGCATGCGACTTTTTGGTCAAGATGCGTTAGGCGGTCAGATAGCATATCGTTCGAAAACTGTTTTGAATGGGTGTTTTACGGGAAGTCGAGTTCCGCGCATTGAGAAATAACGTTTCCCGGTGTACAGTTACTATGCCGCGCTCGTGAGAATGAATGAAATGCGAAGACGCGCGCGGTTCATTCTACTTAGCTTGCTCCGTATCCTTGATCAAGAAAGAATCAGCCTTACGAGACGGAGTAAGTCGGACTCGCGTTTGTGCGTAGCGTAAACACGGCGTAATTGCGAGGAAGCACGTTCAACCCGGTCGACTCATGCGAGGGAACGGACGAGTTTCCCATTGAAGAAATTGTCTTACCGCGCCGCTTTCGCTATGCATCGCTTACTATGCCGCCACTACTACTACATCGCGTTTGTTTGGCCTCCGGGACGGTCTCACGGGAAACAACGTCGGCAATGGCGTACATGCGAAGTTGGAGAACCGCGCGCGGTGGAAACTCAATCAGGCGTCGAAGGACGATGAGCTCGCAGTTTACATGAATCGCGATGGTCGTAGTTCCTCCATTCCGCAACTTTGCTACGCCGAAAAACCCTTTCCATTTAAATGTCACTGAAGTATCTTCATTCTTTTCCTATTTTTCTTCCGCCTCTCTGCGAGTCTCGCTACTTTCCATATTTCTCGTTTTGTTTTTCCTTCCCCGCTGAACGTCGTCGATTAGAATTGACGTCGATTCTTCTTCGTCAAAGTTCTCCACGGACGGTCGAAGGCAGCTGTCGCACGAGGAAACGGCGACATCTTGCAGTTTATCGGTAGCCTGACAGAGAGGAACGTATACGCAACCGGAAAAGAAAACTGGGGTAGACGTAGAGTTAGAAGTATCGTCATTTCGTAGTCTGACATGTGTCATTTTCCATCTGTCTCTCCGCGACGTTGAGGATTTTTGTTTTCCTGCCGTGGACGGAAAGGCATATTTTCCTTGTGGACGCTTCGTGCATGAGTTTTCGATCGACAGGGGCTCCGTCCTGTGGGGATAATTTCGTAAAATGACATCTTGCACGCGTTTGACAACTGTTACACGGAAATTGTTCAGGGAGACGGAGGGCAAGGAAGAGAATAATTACTGTATCAGGGTCAACATCGACAGCAACATCCGTATACACATTGCCGCACTACTCGGCGAAACAATTGGAATGCGACAAATAGACTAAAATATGAGAAAAACGAACAGTGTAAAGGATTTCGCGTGACTCGTCGTTTCATCTGTAAGCCCAGGGACGTCAAGGATCGTTGTTCTTGCCACGTGGCGTGTACCAATTTGCAAAGTGACGTTCGACAAAGCGATGGACAAGCCCGCAGTCACGTCGCAGACGCTATTTCGAAGTGACGTCTCTGCGAGTCGCAAGTTGCGACGCAGTTACGACGAAAAGAAAGACGTGCACGAGTCGTTGCGTGACTCAATGTATTTTCTTGGTGACCTCTCCCGTTGCTGATGATGTTTGTTTCCTGTGCGTACCCTACGTAATGCGCACTCTTGCAGTTTCACGCGGGGACGAGCAGGATGACGCATCATGTGAACCAGTTCGGATCTTCCCTGTTACTGAAGTGTAATCGACGTTAATTACAGCTAACGCTAGCTTCGAGTCATTTTTAGCGTCCCTCTTGTGCTAGACTACACGTAGAGTCACTATCTCGTTCTCAGGGCTACGGGTCGGTAGTTATGCCCGAGTCTCAAGTCGGAAATGCGAAATAAGCAGGTAACGGCATGATAAAAGGAATATTTTTCATTGGCCGCGTATCGATTGTTACTTTAAAGGCCCCCTTCTCTTGGAGAGCGCGTTGCCCTGGTCGCGTCCTCGGTCCGACATACGCGCCAAAATCGTTCAGTGGAGGTCCCACAGGCGCGAAAGAGAAGGCGAAGGAGGCAGGTGGAGAGGATCGTGTGTGCTCGCATGAGGCAGAACGACGCGACGCATAAAGCCCCGTGGTACCGAATCAGAGGGGTTGGCGGGAGGGAATGAAAGAGGACGAGCGAGGAGTAGCATGAAAGGAGAGGTAAAAGGAGGGCAGACGGAGAAAGAAGGGCCATGCTGGAGGGTAATGTAGGGTCGGATCTTGGCCGCTAGACTCAACATCTGTCGGCAGGTGGCTCGTCTCGGACATGCTCCGTGGCTTGAGCCCTTTGTGCATCCGCGTGCATCGACCTAGCCACGTCGACGGGCACGCAATGCACGTGACCCCCGACTGCTGCATCAACGGCTGCTGCTCCTGATCTGCCGGCTGCGCACCGTGCTTTCTTGACTTCAGAGCCCCTGAATACATTGTCGTCTCTTGATAACTCGCGATACAATCGCGACAAGCTGTACGAATGTAACCTGTCGACGCCTCAGCGGTTTACACCTGAGACGCGTGTGCGCATTTCCTGAAAGATCGACGGAACGCACCACGGGATTGCACAACTTATTACACACAAGGTGTGCGTGCCCTGTCAAAACTTCACACCGACGTTGGGATTATTGTATGAAGGCGTTCCTATTTTTGCTCTAATCCTTTGTTAGCCGCTTTGCATCGGTGAAGAGCCGTCGTTAGGCCGGGAACTGAACTGAACCGAAGATTATTACGCAGTGATTCCGTAGTAATTGCACGCGAACCGGCACTTTCCGTAGAATTTTCGAAGTGTCTCGAACGAATCTTCTTCGCGGATGTACTCGCGGCAAATAGGGAGCGCGTAAATCTTCCCATGCCAACTTCTGAAGAGGTCAAGACGTTCTCGTCGGTGGTGAACTTAAATGCTCTCAAGTGTTTACGCACGATTCCTTGCAATGAGCTGCATGCGCACGGGATATACAGCTATGTGTGTACGTAGCTTCGATAATTATCTGTGCCGTGGAATGGAACTACCAAACACAGAGAGCGATAGAATCGCTAGTAAAAGAGACTTATCGCGGCAGATCAACGATAAAACGATAATAAATCTTCGGAGCCATTAGCGTAATCTACTTCCGTCGAGATCGTGCGATCGTTAAGTTTCGCTTTCGTTACTGTGTCGCGACAATTAGGCGAGGCCAGAATATACACATATATCGACTGGCCCCGATAAGATTCCCCGATTACGGCAGCGACAGAATATAGAAGTCCAGTGTCAACTCCCCGGCAAATTTGCATGCCGCCTTTGATGTCCACCGTATCGTCATGTAAATGAAAGAGGAGGGAAAGAAAAATTGCATAAATTGTTGCGCTTTCGGCGGAGGCATGTGTCGACGAAAAGGACACTTAATGGCGTGTCGGGCTAGGCCGATAATTGTCGTCGCATGACGTCTCATTCACGTGGACTTGCCGAAACCTGCTTTTCGTGACGGAAAAAGAGCGACTCGCCGCACTGCGGTTCCGCAGAAAAATGTCATTAAAGCAGCGGCCCCCCTCGCGGATGCCACTTGCGTTATTACGATATTTAATTACGTAAGCGTGCACGCAAATATCCCCGAAGGAATCCCGTTCGCGTGCTCCCGCGGGAGAGACAAAACCGGCGGAGAGCAAGAGATGAATGGGCAATGATAATACCTACGTGTGTGAGCGTGCACCAGCAGAATATTTACCCCCGAAGAGAGATTGACGAGAAAATTTCCATTCAAACTGCAGCGTGGTCTTTGCTCGGCCATGTGAGAAACACGCGTTATTAATAACGACACTCTACCCCTAAATTATCATATTTTGTTGTGAGGATTCTTTCGTCCATGTTATTTCGTCGGGTGAACCCCGCGCGCTCCGTTGATCACTGTTATTTGTGAGTCAATATTTTTGGATACTACAAACTCGCGGTCGCGCGCCGGAATGATTCGATGAACGAATAGGCAAAAAGTGCAACAGCTAGAACGAGCTTTAACGACTACTGACAGACTAGCTGACAGCAGAGCGTGCTTGGCGAATACTAATTCGCGTTATCGAAAGGAGGCCAGGCCGGGGCAGATCTCCGAATTCCCGCAGTTTCGCCCAGTTGGGCTGCATGCTAACTTGCATATTGCACCTCGGGTTAACCGCCAGCCTAGAATTACCCACTTTGCCACCTTTATTACCGGACTATCGGCGTTGATTATTACCGCGCAAACGTGTTACACCGGAGGTGCCGCGAAGGCTACGATTGGGTCCGCCTCGATTACCTTCTTTTCCCTTCTTCTCGCTCATCCCTTTTTCCCACTCTCCGATCACGGCCGATTAGGCCCCGGAGGATCCGTGGAAGTAGATGGATCCGAGCGGAATGGATCCAGAATCCAGAGAATCTTCGTCGATCATCGCTCACCGACAACCCTCGGCCGCTTCTCTGCCGAAAATCGATGCGAAAGTATACTCTTTTATTAATGGGCATTATATTAGTGACAGAAATTGCACGTATCGAGTCGCGGGGCGGCCTGATCCGGGGATTTAATCATTCTTTCAGCCGACTCGTCTGTCCACTAATTTCGAGGCCGGATCCTAGTTGGAGCCGCAACGAGGTAATTCCGAAGCGTTCTCGATACTTTGTGGCAGACTTTATAGCCGCCGAGGACCTTTCACAAATTCCAGCTGGGTCCTGCTCGGTAGACCTTTTGCATGCAACACTTCGAGACCGCAAGGTACACTGCCATGCGAAATTCTTTCCGAACCCCGCCGCGAACGAGTGTAAACGAAGGCGAACGCATCTAATAATTCATCGACCGCGTGCCTCCTAATTTCGGGATCGAAATGTCCTAGTTAGGCAGTTTAATTCGGTCGTTCGCCCGAGTTTGTCGAGCTGGGCGAGCGGGTTTTTGGGGCTGCTGTAAACCGACAACCTCCGGTGTGCCTTCCTACGTAGAGTCGACCCGGTGGTCGATGGATAATGAAGAAAAAGGAAGGCAGATGCGGGAGAAGAGGAGAGAAAGAGTGAGAGGCGCGCAGGCGGTGGAAGGAAAAAAGGAACGTATGGTTACATCGACCGCCTGCTGCTGCATCCCTGGGCACCGGGCTGTTTTCGGCAGGTGGCACTTTGCAACCTTTGTGCATCCTTGCGCGCTGCATTTACCTGCATGTCCCGCGTTCACGCAACGTTGGCCCAAGCCAGGATCGTGCCGCGAACAGGTGCACGAGATGTGGTCCCCGGGGTGGTGTGTGCGCCGATATGCGTTTGCAGTTATTTCACGAAAAAAGCACAACAACGCACCTTTTTGTCGGTCAGCGACGTGTTCCACTCGCTCGAGAAAACGCGCGCACGCATACAGAGGCGCGATTAATAACGGCGATAAGCGAGAACGAATGTTTCGTATGAATTAATAAGCATAGATTTTTCTGTCCGATACTCGGACACGTCTGTCCGGTGTACCTAGCTGTTTACATTTAAATGACGGGCCAGTGATTAATCTTTGGAGACGCTTATCAGCGTGGATTATTAAAGGTTGCCCATTCATCGTTGATCGGCAAGAATTTCCTTGCAAAATTGCACGCTCCTCGCGTGCTTCCCGTTCATTAGCTTCATTAGCGTTGAAATTCTGCTCACTCACCGATCTCCGGTCTTTCGGCGATTTTTTCACTTATCGAAAATGAATCGGGATGACCTTTGAATTTTTCTCCCGGCCGAGTCAAGCCGTCGCTCAGCAGTAGATAGAAACGTTCGGTGGGCACGTGGCTCGCTATAAGGAGGACAGTAATTAAGGATGAGGGCGACGTTATTAAAGATTACCACTCGCTGCACCTGCCTAATTCAGCTTTGATACGTCGCATAACGAGAGGTGCAACGGGTTCTCCGGACATCTGCTGGAATTAGACATCTCTGGTTATGCTTTAGACGCACCTGTCCAATCATATCATCCTACGTTTTTTCGTCTTCCTTATTCGAGCTTGAAGCTCTCTCCCTTTTTCTCGGCGAGCGACGTCCATCATCGTCGAGGATCGTTTCATCGTTACTAGTACTTGTTGCAAATTGTCGGAGGCGCGTAATGGAGCGTGCTCGAAGAAAAATGCGCGCTCATCAGCGGAAGATTGACTGACGCGAATGAATTTCTTAAACGGGCATAACTACGTGTCGTACGTTAATGCGTAATAACACGTCCGGACGCGAGCGTGAAGCAATTAAATTTCCTTCTTCTCGAAAATGATGAATTAATGAAGGTGCGCGGTGATAATTAGCTGTTTCCTGGGTAATAGGCGATACGTTCAACGAGTCGTACAATGTAAAGGAGAAACGAGCCGGCACGGTCAGCCCCTGACCGTCACGGCGAAATGTACATTCGCGTAATAACAACGCGTAATGCCGACGCGTAATGCCGGCGCGTAATAACAACGCGTAATAACAACGCGTTTAATGAAAGTTAGTATGATCGCGGACGGTCCGCGGTACGGCCCTGAAAACTTCCACTCAGCCCGGGCCTTTAAGAGCTCTTTAACCCTTGTAGAGGAGGATCGGCTCCGATATAACACGCGGGCTATGCCACCTGCCTCGTCTCCGGTTAATTGCGTGCCGGAGTCGGTCTTAATCCAAACTTGGCCTCGCAAAAGAGAAAAGGAAGACGACGCGAGACGACGGCGGTCGGCTCCCTTGTTAAGATCCATGAACACACGCGAACTTCCCACCGCGATATGGCGTCCTCAAAAGAAACGCTGGCCCGCGCGTGCGAACACGCGCCTTTTCGCCTTTTCGTCTTTTCGCCGAGTCATCTACGCTCTTTCATTCCGCCCTCGTCCGCTCATAATCCGCGTATCGCCCGCCGGATAGGGCGCAGCATTGCTTCCGACCTAATGGCCGCGCGAAACGCTTTGCCGGTGACTCGGATTTTTTTCCACGCGCGTCCATTCGAAACAAAGCTCGAGGGAAGGCGCTAACTATGCCCATGCTCTTTTCTTAACGAGAGCCGAAATGAGATACGGCTCCGTCGATTCGAGCATCGAGGGGCGATTTACATAATCATTTCGTCGGAAGCGAGCGTATCCGAAGTAGAGCATGAAAAGTAATTTCCTCGAAAAATGACTGAAAGGCGTTACGCGTACGTAATTACGAATCTCCTTGGGAAAGAAGATAGTCCGCCGCCGGTTCTGCGCCCAGCTTTGTTTTTACTTTCGCTCGGAAGTTAGCCTGGCCAGCGTGAAACGAAGTAAAATTGCACGGGAATCTTCGCAGGCGTGCTCACGCCGCTGGCCGGATTTCTTCTCCGATTCATTCCGACCCTCTCGCATCTGGGTACCTTCCGTATATATTCAATGGACAATGAACAATGTCAAGTCTTCTTGCGCAATCGAGTTTTGGCTTTGGGGCTCTCCTTCTCTGTTCCGCGTCTCTGCCCCGCGTCTCTGCCCCGCGTCTCTTTCTCGGCCGAGCAGGTGCAAACGTTGATTCCGCAGCTGCGGCTGTGAAAAAGAGAATTCCCCTTATTTCTTTGTAATCTCGGCGAACCAATCTGAAAAATCTCCTTCCACAGTTGGGACTTTCAATCCTCCCGTTCCGCTCGAATTCTGTCTGCGCCCCGATGATTTTCGAAAGAGGAGCGGGTGGCATTACACCTTACAAAGGGCAGTTCTGCGTTAGCCAAACAACAGAGGCACTTCTCAACCACGGATATTGATCAAGCGTGTAAATTCGCATCCTTCGAGAACTCCTTAAAATGGATTTGATATCCTTCGCAAAGCCCCGTCTTCCCTCTGTTTATCCGTCGAATCCTGAAAAAATATTTCCTCTGTTTCATTACGCGAACGAGAGGGCTGCCGATTAACAGAGCATCCGCCCCCTTCAGATCACACCGCTGCACAGCTGCGGCTGCTCAAGTATTCACCGAATTGCCTCTCGATAATTCCTCTTATCAAGCCATTCAGGGATCAATCGTCGAGCTTATCGACGGACGATAAGAACATCGTCCCCTAAAAGTGCACCCTTAAAGACGGAGAGAGAAAGGGAGCGAAGCCGAACGAAGGAGAGGCATAAGGGGGTTGACGGAAGGAGAGAGACAGTTTTCCTTAACGATTTCGACGTCGGTCAAGATTACCCTACACCGTGAAAAATAGTTCTGTTGATCTGCCGAAGTCCGTGCTCCGAAGGCGACTTTATCGCCCCAATTATCTTGCGTTCGAGAAGCGGCAAGTCATCTCAAATCTCGGATTAACACGGCGGGACTTCAAAAGAATTTACTTGTCACTCTCACCCTCCGGCGAACTGTCTGCCACGGAATATAAATACACTTTTTGTTGCCGCTCTTTATGATGAATGTCGCCTATGTGCGCAGATGATCAACTGAAATTAGACACGCGGAATTAAAGATACACTGTCAGGCATTTTCGTCGTAATGACTGACGATGTTGGCTCTTGAACCGAATTGACGATTTATCATAGTCGTTCGTCTAATCGTAAGTCACGTAACGAGGATCTAATGACGGACGGGGGTGGCGAGTGTAAAAAGAGATTCATAAATAGTACCCTCGCGTAGCCTTCGACGTAGCGCCGTGCCGAGCCATGCGCCACGCTCCAATTCGTCGATCAGGGGTAGTGCGTGTCACGTAAACGGATAGAAATTATTATTACGTCGGCATGCTCCAATTAATTCCGTCTCTTTGCTAACCTTGCTTCTAAAATTACGCAGGGCATGTCATTTTAGGGGCGCATCCCTATTTTCGTTCCGTGTCGTGCTTACAACCAAATTGGCAGGCTTCTGCCGTTACCAGAAACAAGCCTGACATAATCAATCGTAACTGGCCGGTCACGTTGAATGCAATTAAACACGGCTGTAATTAACTGCGGTAAATAATGACGCATCTAATTGCTGTTTTTCCAGCGAAAGGCTAATGATTTCGCCCTCCGCATTGCCCGTGCAATTTTCCTTCGGAATACTTTCCCAGGAAAGTGCGCGTTTGTTTTCATCGCGTCGCCATGTCCACAGACTAATTGCTCGTCGCTGATGGCTGCAGTCGCCGTTGCTTGTCCTTGGGAAAATCGAACGCGATGTACGTTGCGCGGTTGCGTAACGCGTATGTTTCGCTGTCCGTTGATCGGTCCATTATGATCAGGCGAATTGCCTGCGATTAACAACAAAGTCGAGCGACCGAGACGTTTCGTCGCAGCCTTAGCGCAATTAGCGGTCCGTCATTCCAAAATTAACGAAACGACCGAAATGATCCCAAATGAACGAACAGTTTAATTTTTCGGCAAAAACTAAAGAGTGATTAAATTCGCTGACGGGTGTAGGTCGCTTTATATACGAATCCCGTGAAAACGTTGGTGTGTCCGTGATCGCGCATTATCGAGCTTCACGTGACAGCGTGCTAAAGCTCGCAGGCGCATAAACGAACGATATCTGCGGGCAGAACACGTGGTTGCACGTAAGCGGATCCGTAAGCTGCGCACTCGGCTGACGCTGTGGCCACAGAATATTGCTCGAAGGGTATGCGGGTTGATCGATGATTGCAATGTCTAGATTTTGGCGGAAGTCCTTCTTGAGAGATTGAGACCGCATCATTGGCAATCGTCGAAGTACGCGTGGTCTGGCAAGAAGTCCCCGTCCGCTGGTAATATTTCGAAGCAACCCTGGTTACGACGAAATACCGCCGTTTCGTCTTTCGCTGTAATTCAGTTGAAATAATGAAATTTAATGGAAATGGAATTACGGCATACCGGCGGCGCAACGTTTCGCGCCAATCTTCCTCCTCGGGGCGAGGAATCCGTCGCAGCGGAGGCCGACTGGCGGTCGAGGAGAGGCGAGGGGAGGAGAAAAAGAGGAAAGAAGCGAAAACCAACCGGCGCCGTTACGAAACGGTCCGCGGAACAATTATTACTGCGCCATAACGTGGCGTAGGCACGTCAATTAGGAGGCGCCAGTCGTTGCGATTGCGCCCAGTTTTTACGCTCCTACCGCAGCCTTGCATAACTCCTCAACGAGTCGAAGAGCTTCCGTAATACTCGACCCGATCGACTCAATTTTCCTCGTCCTCCCCTTACTCATCATCGCTTCGTTCCGTCTCTCCGTTTTCCACGCTTTTTTTTACCGATACAGCTACTTCTGCCTTGCCGCGACGATCGGCCGTATTAATGGCGCGCTCAACATTTTATTCCCGAATACATTGGCTATTTTACGGCCCATTAAATCGCCGTTCATCAGCGTCTCTTATTAGATGGCGCGGTTTAAATGAAAGAGAAAAATATTACGGGTGAATGCGGACGATGGACAAAGATTTCCCTCAGCGGTAAATAATTAGCGGGATCCACGTCGGCGCGCTGGCTTTTTGGAAGGTGCCTGGCGGAACTCGTAAACAGAACGATCCGTCCACGTGCCAGAGGGTATGTAAACTGCGGTCGCCGAATAGCCCGACCTCGCAGTTTTCAATTTGTCAGGGAAAATTTTATTTCTCGGCGGCGGTGTGTGATTTCCTGCCGATTCGTTGCAGTCGCAATACTCCTTCGTGGACGGAAAATCTATCCGCCCGTGGTGGTGTATTGTATAACGGCTACATGCCGTTTTCGTACGTGCGTATATACGGACGTACGTGTATACATACGTATGTACGTATCGCCGGCCATGACAGTTCGTCGCTGCAGATGGTGCAATCGCCGAGTTACTGCGCAATTTGCACGGTGTACGAGCCGGTGCGTACTCGCGGCTATTCGTGCACAGGCGTATTGCTGGCGTATGTGGACAAGCGTGTGGACAGCGTGTGCGAGCAAGTACGCTGTAGGCAGCAGGAGTAAAGATTGATGTCGCGGGCCGGCCAACCGATGCTCTTGGCCCAGTTCCCACCGCCGATGACGACGGCTTCAGCTTGACGTAGATTCGAACGAGAATTCCTTTTTTACGCGATCATGTTCACGTATGACGTATGTAATTAAAATCCTGCGCGCTTAACCTTTCGCTGATGGAAGGGTTCGAAGCTGAATGCTGCGTGGCACCGAGACGGTCTAACGATCGTAATTTCAAATTGCCATCACACGCGCGTGCGTATAAATATATTTATCACCTTCGTCAGCCTCCCTTTCACCTTCTGTAAGGCAAGGATTCATGATCAATCTATTTTTAGTCATATGCCGGAACGTATTACGAATTTTGCAGCGCGGTTGCAATTTTTCCAAGTCTCATTGTACCGCCTTTCATCTGACACAATTACAAGTCGATCGGTAGGATTTTAATTTTTGACCCCATATTGAAGCTCGTTTTTCACGATTTTTTCACACATTTTTGGCGATATCTTCGGAACTAATGCGAATTTCGGGGTGTGCCTTGCATTTTTCTGAGTCATTTTGGACCCCCTTTGATATGTTACAAGGGCAGTAAAATCGGTGACCCATCATTTTTTCGCGAAAATGGCAAGGGCTCGTCGAAGAAAAAGAATTGACGCATTTCGTCAATTTTGACCGATTATTTATTCGCTTTCCATAATTCTGTCCTATTTTTGGTCATATATCTGAACCTATTGCAGCGTTTCCCGGTACTGTCCTGAATTACATTCAATGTGTTTCGGTATACTGACCGAAAATATATGTCGAACAATAATGTGCATCAATCATCGGCAAAAGGTTCGAGATTTTCGCTTGACTAACTGGTTCCCCAACTGGTTTGTGTTAACGAAACACTAGGAATGATTAGTGTTATGTATATTTCCATCTTCGCCCCAGAAATGCTTTTACTGATAAGGCATTAATCAAACTCGCGGAAACTGAAAATCTAGGGCGATTGGTATCCAATCAATCGACATCCACCGTCGACGCGAAGTCGGTTTCCCGTAAATGAATCCCCATCAGACGAAGAATTGCCTATCGACTGAAATCGAAATGTGTACCTGCTTAACTGTTCACGCTACTAATAAAGTTGTTTATTGGAACAACAATTCGTAGCGCACAGGTGCATATTTTGCCGTTAATTAATGCAAATGAGAGTAGCAAGTGTCAGTTACTCTGCAGCTTCATGACAATTTAGTGGTGCGAAAACCGTTACCCGGAATTACTCGCCAAGCTGTGTCCTTTCCTCTTCGCTCCTCTTCGTTTCTTCTCTTTAACCAGTCTATTGAGCCACTTATCTACACACCGCAATTTTATTTGAAAGGTCTCTGTTTCAAAAATATGCTTGTCATACAGAAAGAAATAGACGCTGATCATGGGAAATGAAGAAATATATTCCAGAGGCGATAGAAGACGGCAATCTGATTGCGACTTACTTTGCGGCAACCGACAAATGCCGTACACTCTTACGTAGTAATTACGCTTCACGACAACAACTGTATTACGTCACAAGCTGTTAGCCAGAACTCTCGTGGTCATTTTAAAGCAGTACTAGTACGTACACAAGCGGATGAGTATAAGATTATCGGATGAGTCGACGGTTTCTGTTATCGCCAGACTATCGATGATTATCGGTAATTATTGATAATTGCCGATACGTTCGCGTCCCTTAGAATCCATCATTAAAAGCCGCAATTATTTCTGATTAACGAGCGTTATCGTTAATTAACAACGAAGTCGCCGGTAATTAGCCATCGCCGAAGACATACAGTGAATTCTTTTGTTCGCTGTCTTCGGAGGCAGCTTTTTCATCGAATTTTATTTGAGCGCGTCCAGGAGTGCGCAAGGCCGCCCAGAGACATAGAAATACTCGCTAGAAACGTGTCGTCACCGAATTTCGCAGCCAATCATATTTTCTGTCACTCTACATACTCCTTCGCAGTCGACATCGCAGTTCATCGTGTCATTGATTTCCCGTAGCCGATTAATGCGCTGGCGTCTATTAATAATTACTCACCGCATCCATCTCTCCATACGTGTTCCTAATTCCCCATTCTATTCCATTTAAAATTAGCGTCAATTAACGTTGACTGTCACGGCGGCAGAGCGAGTGGTAGCCGTAATGCGAGATTATATTTAGCTAGCGGCCATTTATGTTATTTTAAAGTTCCTCGTGGCCGATCACTTTTCACGACTGCCTCGCATTCCTTCACGCTTGACGTCATCCGTTTATCATCCCCCTTCGGTCGGCACGTTGACGCAGATACTTAATGCACCTTGATCGGCTTAGGGTGACAAGTGTTTTATCCGTCGTTCGAGCGAGAATTGATTTTTCGGCGCGGCTAATGGCAATCATTCCTTTATCCCTGCCGGGGGGTTCTTTTTTCCAGAGGGGCCGAGAGCCGTCGTACGATGCATACGGAGAGAGGCCTTAGCGTTAACAGACGGAAAAACCAAGCCGAGCATGCTTTGAATTCTTTAATCAACACTACGCGTCACGTTCTGCGTGACGGCGACAGCCAACGTTGTCTCTTATGGTCACCTTCAACTTGTAATCAGCCGAATGTGACACTCCTTGAACGCCGACGATCATCCGCATTCTCAATCGCGCTCCGTTGGCCGCCGGAAAGGGAACATACACCTGTTCGATGGTATCTGATTAGCAGCAATCCCCGGCCATACATCAGCGCATACATCATGCATGTGAAATGACGAGTACATTCCAGCGCATCCCCGCGATGATTCTCGTAATCCCAGGAGTAAGACGATCCGTCGAACAGATTGAGACGATGAATCACCGCGTGACGCGAGCCTCGCCATTGTCAGCCAGAATAATATTCGCACGGCTCCCGGTCTCAAGATTTTCAGGAGAGCACGTCCCATTTCGACTATCGTCAGCGTCGCGCATAATGAAACAGCTGCAAGACGTTGCACCTGATTCGAAATGAGCCGATTCTCGCGTGCAATAAGGTGATAGCTCAGGCAAGACCGGATCGCCGACATAATTGCAGCGATCCCTTATTATCGGTAAATAATGAACGTTCCCAAGGGGCGATTCGTAATGCGGCCGTAAAAAATGAGCTTGCGCGTGTGCGTGCCGCGTTACGATCGTCGAATTACAGGGTGACGGAGCGATTCTTTAAAAGCGTGAAGCGCACTGGTACGACGGTCATTAGGAGCGTGCATAAAATTATGATCGTCGGTGCCGTTTAAAGAGCGATTTGTGCGCGTCCCGCCGCGCTTCGCGCGAGATGCGCGGACAGGGGTTCGATTAAATTTCCGCTGTTCGTACGTTGTAATGGCATGCACCCCTAGTTAGAGAAACTTTCAGCTCTGACAAGGGCGTCACGCGGTGCGAGAAAGGAATTATACCGTCGATCGCTCGGAAGAAAAGAGATTGTGACGCAAGCCGGCCGTCTCGTCCTACGACGGGGAACGACGGGGAACGCGCCTGAGTTATTAACGCACACGCGTCGACCCGCTCGCCATCTCGGAGTCAGGCTTCGCGAGACCCGAGACCCGCAATAATAATTTACCACCTCTAATTACATCCACGGTACTTTCCCTCGAAGTGCACTAATAACCCCGGCCAGGGGCAGCTGTGCCGTTTTACAAATCTCGCATTTACATTTACGACTCGTAACTTACGAGGTAGCGGCTCGTAAAGGAGCAGAGCGTTAACGATAATTGCACCTTGGGCTACACACTACCCGCGCGCGTATATCGTTTCTGATAAATTCTGCCTTTAATTAATCCGCGCCTTTCCGCGTCTTTTCTTCGCCATCGCTTCTTTCCGCCGGTGGTGCCTTCTGTTTGACCCGTGGCGTCGTGTTTCCGGAAACTCTCCGGCTACCGAAAGCAACACCGTTCGAACGTTCATATCCGCGCCTGCGTTCACTCGGATTCTTCTAGTAGATAAATCTACTCCGCGTCTTCATAATCCTAGATTTTATCGCAGTGAGTTACCGTAATGACTAACGTATTCATTGGTCTTTACAAAAAAGTTGACATTTTTACTGAGCCCGACGCTGACGTCACTTTCGTTACGGAGATCATCTCCCGCATAATCTTCCTATAATTTGAAGTCGCGTTATGAGAGATGTGCAGTTGTTTGTGTGAAGCACGGAACGTGGTTTCGGCGGCGTACATGATGTTTTCACAGGCCATGATCGCGAGTGAGACTTCCATGACTCTCGTCACGTATTTCGAATCTCTACAACGCTTCAGTGACCGCAAGGTTAAGCCAGTACGCCTTAAATCCTACTTCGTAGTCCGACAATTCGGCGTTTCTTTAACGGATGCGGTAGTCTTTGTATCGTTTAAGCACGCAGACCACCTATGAAGCCATTTAGACTTTTCCCTGTTTTGCGGCGAAGGTCAAGTTTCGCCGTGTTTACGTATTTCGTAAGGTTTCGTTGCTTGTTCCGACCGATCGCTCGGCCATTTAAGCTACGATGAAATAGAGGCGGGATAATTATTCAGTCCGTGCACCGTTACGAAGTGGTCAACAAGCCCCGTTTTAAATACGTACTAAATTCCAACGCAATGTTCTACCACTTCATCAAATAAAGTAGCTTTCGCGGCACTCTTGTTTATTTGTTTCGGAACTATTTTTCGACCGATGAGATACATGTTGCGCGCTACGCCGCCGTTCGAGAGGAATGTTAAAATGGTTTACGTGTTAAGGAAGTGAGTAATTTGCTGAATTTCAGTCGACCGGAGATAGACGGTTCCGTCTGCCCTTGATGCGATATCAGAACGATACGCGATGCCAAAAGGAGTCAGCTAAGTTGTCGCTAAGTGACAGAGAGCAACGGCAACAGCAACTCAGTAGACACCACGCGTGTCGTCTAGACGAGATTGCAAGAAGGTTGCGGTTGAGGCTGAGGTTAGATCAGCTTCTATCGTAACGCCTTGAGCACCTCGTTTATTCATTCCACACCTCTGTGACTTCTCCTCACTTTTCGTCTCCCTTCTTCTCCGGGCTCGGATGACATCGCCGTCTGTCAGACATCATTGCCACCCTGTAACACGAGCCGCGCCTTCGCTTTTTTTCTTACACTCACGGTGTGAACGGTCGCTCACAGTGTCCCGTGCGATCGTGGTCACGAGCAGATGTCATTTTTCGAGGGTGCTTTTTTTAGAGAAAGTACTCACCGAAGAGCAGCCACGAATCTTTGTTCCAAGCGCAAGCTGCTCTGTTGAGGTTCTTTGGGGAATATTTTTTGTCGGTCGACTTTGATGTATGGTGATGATACCGTTGTCAGGATGACGATGAATACGAGGCTGTTGTGCTAATTCGCTTTTGTCTAATTACCTGGGTTGCCGCTATGTACGGTTCGTAATCGATAATCGTGAATTTCGTAACGAACAGTGAAGCGACGGAATGCAGTGCGATGGCTCACACGAGAGATTAGAACGGGACAATCGTCAGATCTCGATCCGAGATGTCTTCGAAGGGGACAGGTACAAAAGATCGATCCTGAGCGTCTGGCTCGTAAGACTAAACCTGAATGGTGGAGGCGTTGAATTGTGTCGGCGCCTAAATTTCTCGGGACGCAGGGATCCGAATTCGACGCAGATGCGTTTCCACACAAACATCGTCCTGGTCTCGCACGACGTTGGAATGTTCACGTAGGCCCACAGTGCCTCCCGTATTCTCCGTTGACGGTGAGCGAGAGATGAAAAGCGCCGTCACGAATGGCCACTATACGCTTTTCCCCTTCCTCTACAGGTTCTGGTCACGTATATTGTAACTGGCTTCCTGGAATTGTGCGCGATATCCCCGTGGACACGTGTGCCCTTAAGCACGTCCCACGTGAAGGCAGCTTAATGGGGCTTCGTGCCTCGTAAAGCGGCCGTACCGCCGAAAGTACATAAAAATGTACGTATCACCGAGTGTGCCTCTTGACTCCGTCATAAACGTCGTTAGCTGTAAAAAGTTTCCCTCGATTAGCCGCCAGTACACGCTGAGAGCTTATAAGAGCGTGTCGCCTTATCCGCAGTGTAGGATTTAATAATGGCAGTCAGGGATTGCAGCTCCACTTGCACTTTTTCCGATATGAGAGGCTCGCAACAGTCAAAGGTGGTATCGCGATCATATGTGATATCTGAGTTATTCGCAAGCTTGTTCTCGGCCACTTTTTACAATGTCTACAACGGATAGAGCAACCCGGAGAGCGCTAGATACCGTGCGCGCGCTCTCTTTCTCAGTCTATTCATTATATCAACGTCTTTACTGCGGCGTCAATTCACTTTCTACGATCGGCAAACTTTTTCGTGGCCCACACGGATCTTTGGACAGTCGCTAAGTTATACGCCCGTATCTCCTGGTCTGCAGGGATAAACGTCAAAGAATTTTAACGGGCCAAATGTAAATTCGAAGACTATGACCGAGGATAGAAGTCGGTTGGAGCGCGGAAGTTCAAAGTGCCGAAATGAATGGGGGCTGAGAAAGAAAAAAAACGTGAACGGGGAATACTTTGTGCCCTCGAGGTTGGGATCGCCCTTAAGGCTTAATGAGGTCCTTAAGCCCTTCGCCAGGAGACGTTGGGCAGGACGTGTGCCTTCTCGACCGAAAAGTAAACAGGATGCGGTCTAGGAGGCCGAAGACAGGTAAACAGCGTTCTAAATCATCCTGCGGAGGACCGCATTTGGAATATCGTTATCGAGTGATCTTTACTCCCGTTTCAACATTTTCTCCGTTGATCCTGCTCGCTTGTCAGCTCGTCCTGCCGCCTACATAACGAGCCAGAAGACTTTCACGACTCGCTGGTGTTAGCGGTTTTAGATGCCATCACGCCGCACTTTCGAGATCCTTTCAGCCGTTTTGGTCGTTTGAACGACCGAGAACGGGTCCAGCCGTAAGTGACCATCTCGAACGATCCGAAACGTTCGTTCGTCCAAACACGTTTATCGCTCGATATTAAGTTTCATTCTTACCGGAAGTAACGATTGAAGCGACCGATTAACGTCTGTACATAAATGAAGCATCGCGGTTCATACTCTAATTAGCCGACTCGGCGATTCTTCCGGCAACTGGAAACTATGTCAAACGAATTAAGGCGCTCATAAAGGCAAAAAGTCGAAGAACGACAAAGGGGAATGCCCGAGATTCCAGGGTAGAACGCGCGGGAGCGAGAAAACGGCAACAATGAGGGGGGCGAGGCGGACTCGAGAGAAGTTGAGATAGAGACCGCTAAAGCGAGAGAGACATAGGAACGAGTTATCTGGCCAGCGGTAAATGCTAAACTCGTAAACCAAAGGAGATGAGAAAGAAGAAGAGGAAGAAAAGGAGAACGATCTCGGTGTACACGCGAACACGCGCCTGTGTTAAAAAGACGGAGAGCCGAAGAGGAACGGAGCGAGAAGGACGCGGAGGGACCCCTGAAATTCCGGAGTCGTCGGCCAGCTCTCAGATTCCTTTGTTTGGTCTACGCTTCGCTGCGAGAGACGGATAAGAAACGACGTGCTGGAAGGCCGGGAGAGTTTCTCGACTCGTTGTCGGTTGGTGGTCTCTCGCGGAGAGACGAATGGAATGCGAGAACCGGTGGTCCGGCTGGTGGGAGAAGCTACGTTGGGCCTTAGGACTCCTCGATCGCCGCTTGAGCGAGTGGGGAAAGGCAACGGGCCCCGCTGGATGCCGAAGAAGTGGGATAGCGGAGCGAAACCGTGGGGGTCTTGTGAATGAATGCCCCTGCTCTACCTGCCCCTCCATCCCTCCCACCCATTCGACCACTTCCACAACCTTACTTTTCTCCTCTCCTCTGGACGCGGCGGCGCTTTTGGTGAGCACTCCGATTTCAAGCAGGAATTCTTTCCTCCTCCTATCCCTTCGCTCCCTCTTTCACTTTCCTTCGCCTTCGGCTTCTTTCTCGCTCCTTTCGTCGCGTCCCATCACCCTGCCCCGCGCTTCCACCTCTTTTCGCTCTTCGTTTTTCTTCCTTTCTGACTTCGACTTCATCTTCGTCCCTACTCATCTTTTTCTCCGGAGCCAGACTTCGTGGAATTTCGTTTCGGAATATAATCAAGGGCGAGAATCTTCCAGGTCGTAGGGCCCGGGGATAAGGGCGAACGTGTGAACCGAAGCAGGATCGGGGAATGCGTTCACCACGGCGTCTCTTTCTTCGCCGGTGAATTAATTTGTTCGTGTCACTTGTCACGGGGATACTTCGATTACGAAGTCTCGTTATCTCGAGCAACACTGTTTCTTGTGTTCCGACATGAAGGATACTAATGAGCGTTCAGTCTTTTTATGGGTAGACCCTGATAAGAACAAATTATTTTTTTGGCAGGCTCATAACAGTTACAGAGCCTGGGTAACTTCACCTGACCCAACTTCTCATTTTTACTCCTCGCCCAGTCGACCGAACTTCCCAGCTTATCATCGTTGATTTCGTGGCATTCGGCACGAATCTAACTGTTGTGAGATTGAGCAGAGAGAACGGAAAAGTGAAAAGGAGCACCTGCTAGTGTATGTCTGTAGTACCGTAAATCAGCCGTCCGATAAACAGTTGTCTCGCCAAACGATCGCTATTACACGGCGAACCGCCGTATGCGCGACGCGACTATTTTTAATCCCGCCTCAATTCCAAAACTACGTCCTCGTGCCGCTATTACAATGCCAACCACAATCGCCAGGATCAATTTACCTGCAGTCGGTTTACTTACTCAAAGTCGTTCGTTTTGCGGTCGTCAGACTTCACGGTTGTCGAAAATTCCAGCTGCTCGTTACTTCCTATTGTCCAGAGACCCTTTTCAGATTTTACCGTAAAAACGGGAGCCTCCGCGTATTGAACTTCGCCAAGTGACCCGGTTTACGCGTAAACACGTGAAAATGACTCCCAAGGCGTTCCTCTCGCTCTTCACGCCTCCTCTCGGTTTTACTTTCGCACACGTACACCAGCAAAAATTTACCACCCGTGGCTTTTGCTCTTCGTTTTCTTTTTCCTCCGCTCTGCCGCTCGACCTCACGCTACGAGGTTGGCTCGCCCTAATCTCTATTTCCCAGAGTTTACCGGCGTGTCCCTTTCCGAAGATCGTGAATTATGGACTGGCACGAAAAGCCGATGTGTACACACCGGTGCGGACCTAACTAAATGGTAATCGACGGCGATTTATCTTCGGGGTTCGGTGGTCGCGCCTATATACTCGCGACGGTACCTCTTCTCTCGGTATTTCCATGTCAGTGTTCGATCCTCGTAAGAGGCACCTGCCACTTGTTGAACCGAGGGAAAACAGTGATGGTACGTGCGCGGGTAACGAGAACGATTTCACAGGGGGGGAACGATCTTTTTCCCATTGTTACTGCCAGGTTTATGCCCCGAATGTGACTTCGGAGCAATGTGAATTTTTTTAGCGTGACAGATACTGGCTAAGACTATGAACCTGGAAGTCGGGCGAAGAAACTTACCCGAGTGCCCTTTGCTTCTTAGGCTGCAAGTCCTCTGCGTAATTAAGAGAACACAATGTCGCCCACTTATTCAGCTTTCGAATCGGCAAGTGCAGTCGAGTGCAATACTCTGTCCTTGCGAACTGACGAACGATCGACTGGCCATTGTGTCATCACTCTCTTGGCAAAACTCCTGTCCGCAGCTGGTAATGTTTCACATCGAAGGCCGCATTGAATGATCGGCTCCCGTCGGCGTCATCGTGGATTAGCAATGTTTTATTCGCGATCATTGCTACCACAGTTATCGGAGTCCAAAACTCGACTTCAAATTACAGGTCGGCCACGCTGCGGTGGAAGGTAGAAGCAACCCCCAAATTCTCTTCACCATCATCCATCGCTTTTTCTTCTCTCTTTCGTGTCTCTTTCGTTCCCTCGAGTCCTCTTTTCGGTCTGTCTTCAACCTCCATCCCTACGGAAACTAAAACCAACCTCTTCACCCCAACACCCTTCAAAGGAATATTTTTTCTGACACGTTTCGAAGCTCATAAGCCTCGTGCGCGTCGCATCAACTGAACGCGGTATGTATTAATGCTTCTCTCTTCTTCCTCTTCCTTCCTAGCGAGAGGTCGAAAATTTATGGCCGGTTTATACCACGGCTTCGAGAAATATTGTTTTTTTCCAAGCGAGCTAGCACGGGATCGCGAAAAAAGTGGAAGATGTGGTGATCCTTGGGTCGAGTTCAAAAGTAATGGAACTGTGAAAAATTACTGACAGCCTCCTTATTTCATAACATTAGTAAATCGGTGTGAATAAAAATAGCCGCGCGGTTCGGTCGTTCCGAATGTCGAGAAAGTAGAAAGTTAATTACGGAAAAGTTTTGGTTCTATGATGCAGGCTTTTCAAACAAACTAGCGAAAGAGCGTTCGGTTTACATTGCTATCATTCATCAACGGGGATGCAAGCGTATAGCATGGATTATGGTGGAAGTATACACATGAAGAGAAGTTTTCCGCGAGGCTCCGAAGGACTTTTCGGATTCCAGGTGTTCGCCAGCAGACAGCTCGTGATGGATAGCATACGGCTCCTTTTCGCGGCTACGTCAGATTTATGGGCATATCAGGTAGTCGCGCTTTATAAGTTTTGCCTTTACTATCGAGTTCAACGAACACCGCACGATGTTGACCGTCTGACGCACACTCGGCATTTATCGTATTCACCTCGTACCTGTTAACTAACGTCACGACGAACGTCACGAGAACCGTTACGGAGAATAAACATCGCCTCACGAAAGAAAAGCGCACGACTTCGCAGAGACAAACATAGTTAACGTGCTGCGATCGTCTACGAAATAGCTTCGCACCCGTTCGCAGATCACGAGATGTCGCTTAGCCGCTACTTAATTTTGATAATCGCCGTCGAAAACGACTGGCACCTCCACAGGGAACGTAAGGCGACGCGCAGTAGTCGTAAAAGCACCGGCATCGACGGTGTCGCGCTGTTTATCCGCCTTTAAGAGAGGCCCGTGATACGTGCACGAAATGCGATATCGCCGCTTAGCCTTAATTCTCCGGTGTAAACAACGGTTTTACTTAACCGCCGGGTAATATCGTTCCCATTGGCCAAAACTACCTGGCCAGAAATTACGCGAAAGTACACCGAACGAGGATTGGTCGACGGCGATGTGCTTTAGCAAAATTTCCTGCATCCTTCCCGCACTGTTGTTTGCCGTTCGGCAGCGAAAGGACCTTTAGTGTTTTGCCGCTTTTGCAGGCGCTTCGCTATTACGAAGTCTCGGCGTGTAGAAACCTAACTGAAAGCTTCGTTAGCATGGAATGCAGTTAGTTGAGAAACGAGTTGGACAAGAACGGGGTAGCTGGAAGTTTGATCAATTTGTGAGTTGGTTGCTCTGAAAAATGTCAACATGCGCCTACAATGTACAATCCACCCACGGGCGAATGTATATTTTATGTAACTCGCGGTTCAGTTTTATTCGTGCCTATGCCGAATGTATGCAATTTACGGGACACTTCTTGCCGGACCACTACCCTATACGACAGAGGCACTTTTATCGTGCGATTCGCTCGGCTGATATGAGTATGCGGCTTCTACTTTTGTTTCTTAGACGCGCGGTAGGTCTCTCGATGTGTCCTAAAATGAAATATTTACTCGCTTTTTATGACGCACCCCTATCCTGCGAATACTCGAAACGCCAATAACACTCTTCTCCATCCGGGAGTGGCCGATAAAGTAAACATTGAAATCGAGTGAAGAGTGCTCGACGTATCGATAATGCACGTTGAACGCACAATGGCATCGAAAGAAAAGCGAACGAATATCCCTGCAATTCTTCGTGCTCAGCAAAATATACGCATCTACTTAATCGTTTGACTTCCACGCAGTGCTATCGCGCTGTTCAGACTTCACGTTGAAAAGCACAACTGCATTTGACCGCGACCCTAATTGAAACACGCACCCAATTATACCGATACCTATTCTTTGCGTAGTTACATTTTTTTCATGTAACTCATACGATAAACACTATGCTAAATTTTTATTTTTATTTTAATTATTACATTGTAATAATATTCTTTGCCCAACCGCCATTATCATCAGTAAGATTTCTTCAATAAACACATCCGCTATCGCATCGGTGGGGGTTTTTCGACATAGACTAAAAGAACCGCTATCACGCCGCTCGGTACCCCTCAACAAAATTGTTCCAATGACCCCTGGAACTTAAGCTTAAATACTCTGTTCGAACTGTGAGGTCGCCGTGCCCCGCTGAAATGGTTGCAGACAGTTCGCGTCTCGCGTCGATCTAGCGTGCATCGCACGAGCTCTTCCTGTTTACAAACGTACGAAAAGAAGTCGCTTTCTCCGGCACTCCGCTTCGAAAAAGGAACGCCTCGTTGCGCCATTAGCTGCTCGCGCAGGTGAGAACTCGTCGAGGTCGAGAATACGGCGTTAAAGAGGCGACCGGCCTCGAATTATCACCTCGATCGCCTGAAGGTGCTAAACGAGGATACTCCGTTCCAACAATGGAACTCCACTCGGCTAGGTCGGAGGCTTTCCATCTGTCGTTTGGAAATCACCGTTGCATCAGTCGGGTCTCGCGAGGGATCCGCGAAATTCTCGACAGGCGGGAAAAGTCGCACGACTCGCGCTCGAGAAAACGCGCCAAACGATTCGGCCGGGTCGGCGAGCTTATCGATTGATCGCACCGGGGACGAGCTATTGAGTCATTCGCCGCGACAACGTTTGTTTACCGCTGACGCAATAATCCGCGCGGCATTGTGCGGTTCGTCAGCGATTGTTTACTCGCGGCGATCGCTCATGCGTGCCAGATTAATTGCAAGCGAAAATAAAAGTGACGGCGCTGGCCGTGGCGAGCCGCACTGATAATCCTACGCGTGATATCGATCACGGGGCCATTTTTCACGCGCCGCGTATCTTAGCGAACTAACGCGCCGCGTTACAAGCGCATAGCTCCCTCGTGAGTGCGACCATAAAGGTACCGCCGTTTTTTCTCACCGAACGCGTTATCGTACGGGCGAGATATCAGATGGAAGAAGTAAGTGCGAATTTAATGAATAGCACCGCGTTACGTTAGAAGCTGCGAACGTCAGCGGTCAAATATCAACGGCTCGTTCTTGTGGCTTGCCTGAAAAGACTGGCATAACTGGCGTTATGCCGTCACGTTACAATCACTGGTCTTTCTTTGCGGAAAGACATACTAAGAGAGTACCATTGAAACGTCGGAACAGTAACTGCGCGTGCTATTATAATTCTCTCTTCCGTCTACCCTTGCATGAAATCCTTTGCACCGCGCTTCGTGACGTTCTCGCGATCGTTACTTCTTACGACATCCACTCCGCGACGGATCGTCAAATCGCAAACACTGTCTGGAGAATGCGACGGTGACGAGTGTTGCCATTATTTCTCTCGCGCTATTAGCTTGCCTTCGAGTGTCGAGTTCTTTCATACCGAGCTTCTCCTCCTTCGTTCTCCATTCGCGGCGGGTGATTCACGGCAGGATGCATCGGCTTGTCAACGACTAACGGTATAACGGCGTTTAACGGTGTGAGAGAGGACGAAGACGAGGACGAAGAGGAGGACCGGGCTTCCTGCCACCTTTCCGCAATTTCCACGCAACGAATCGCGGCTGATTGTAATTCCAGGCAGTCACTGGAGGTGGGCACTGCGCAGACAATCAGAGGGAAATAATTAAGCGATGGGGCGATAATTAAGTGCTGAAACGTGTATTCCGCCGGCGGGCGAACGAGACTTCCTCCGCCGACTGTCGACAACAACTCGGCCGCGAAATCGCTCCTCGCTCCATGAAGGAATTGGCCTTAACCCACTTCCAATCGTGCTCTTCCTGGCAATTTTTCTTCGAGCTGTCTCGCCGCGGACGGACGAGATCGATCGTATCCTGTGCTAGGCAAATTGAAGCTAGAAATTTACTTATGGAGATCTCTTCGCTCGCCTCAATTCCATTAACTTATTCGCATCGATCTTCTTTCCCGGCGTGATCAGTGTGACTCCGTCTAATTTGCCCTCTGGCTGAAACTTTACTTAATGAAAATCGAAAATTACATTTTTCCTTTCCTCCGTTTTTTTTTTTTTGAAATAGTAACCAACGGCATCAGGAATTAAATCTCATTAGGTCGAAGGTCGTTCGTTAAAACGATTCTTTTACGTAATGAGATCCTTTCATCGGTGTCTTCTGTATTCTCAATGCTCCGCCGTTCGTTGGCATCGCGAGGTGCGACATAGTCGACGGTTGCACTCCGTTCTTTTTCCCTGGCTCGACTTTGCCTCTAACGAGCATATCTGTCCGTTATCTCGAGAGACGAGGGTGATCGAGAAGAGTGAGAACCCAGTGGACGGCGAACCCTAAAATAACAACTCATTTCCAGCCGATAATTTACAACTCGCCGCGGAGGTTCTGCCGGCAGAATTCCAGTCCCGAATTTTCAAAGTGGTTTCATGGGTTTCCAAGAAGGTCGCGCCATCGCGCTGGATCCTTTGTGTCAATAGATTAGAAAGCAGCACCGCCTCCGTTTCTTCAACCGCTGATGCCTCCTTCCCTTTTTTCTCACAGTTCTCTCCGGGATTATCCTTCGGGAGATTTTTCTTTCGCACTCTCGCTCGCTGCTCGTCCCTTTCCTTATTCTGCCGCTCACGCCGCTTCATGAAATCCTCATTGTCCTTGCGACCGGAGAACATTCGTGAGAGAATAGGGGCGAGGCAAGGAAGAGGTGTCGAGAGTGAGAAGAAGATTTGTTCGGTGAGCTGCGATACTTGAAAGCGGCAGTGCAAGAATTAGTCTCACGGCGATGGACCGATGTTAATCGTCGCGTGAAGCTAAAGCGCTTCCCTGCTTTTCCGTTTTTCCCGTCTCCTTTCCATCCTCTTCCCGTCTGGGAAACACGCCCGTCTCTTGCAACGGTCATGGGAGAGGAAATGCCGACGAGATTGAATAAGACGAAGGCGATAACGAAGAAAAGCGCGAGCGTGAATCGCTTACGATACGATAATGCGACCTGAATTCGTTTCATTCCATTCTCATCGCTTGCACGTACAACCGATCTTTCGTTTGTACGCTGCTGGATCTTCGATACTGTTTATCTGTCTAATTCCTTTCAACGCGATGTTAATGGTATTACGTTGTTTAATCCTCGAGCCTCACCGTATACTCCGGGCAGTATATGTCGCATTTCCAGGTACGCATAACGTGCCCATACATTTTTTGATCTTCAATTCCACATGACCTCCGGTAAATACGTCCAAGGAAAACTAATGACGATTCTATATAGAATTCTTGAAATGCTATTCTAAAGTTTTTGCCATAGACGTGCTTTACTAATTTTAGTTAAGACCAGTGAGGCATCGAGTCACTTTTCGGGGAAGAAGGAATGCATACACAGAATCCGTCTATTTTCTTGACTAAGGATCTTCCTAAGGATAAAGACCAGACTGGTATAGCACTCATCTCAGAACACTAAAGTACACAGTACCCTTTTACGACGCAAAACATCGTCTCTCTTAACCACGGCTTGCGCCTATTTACAGTAGTTATAATACAGTTTTGATCTGCTACTTCAGTAAATCGTGTTACATCAAAGTTATTAACTGATTTGTTCGGCCGATTTTGTTCCACGCCATCAGTAAAACATATAACGACACGCATCTCCCTCCGAATCCGCGTTGTTAGTGTCAACGTTAGTAATACAAGATCCGCAGCATTTGATCCCTGAGATCCATTGACCGGTATTAACCGCTATTGAAAACGTGACCCACGGGATAACGAAAGCGTAAAGCTCTTATTCGCACTGTTTTGAATACGCACGATTTAGTGCTTCGTCACGTCACACCGTTGGCATGCATTACGGTTGCCCGGCGACAGTGCTAATTATTGCGGCGCCACACGTCGTGAGATGCATACTGTCACCTACGTGAAAGAATCGAGTAAATCGGCTTCGAATACCAACGAATTTCCAGGCGTCAATCGAGGCGTACAGCCAAGTGGTGCAAATGAAACGCCGCCTTATCCTTTCACGCAAGCCCATTCGTAGAAAGCACCTATCGAGTTGCGACGCGAGACGTTTTGCTCGCGATTACTTCGTCACGTGGTGAAAGTGGAAAAACAATCATGTATACGATAAAACTGAAGACCTGGTTACTTGATATTTACTAAAATAATTTTTTCCTCTGGATGTTTTGAAATCACAAGGATTACCCGTGCAGGAGATAAATAGATTTGTATTGTCTAATTTCGCTACACTTTCAACACGACCATCGTGATAGTACTTTAACAGGCCTGCAGTTTTATCAAATACATTCGAGAAACGGTTTTAAATAAGTTACGAAAACATAAATTTCACGTAATTGTCGGATAAAGCTGCCTTTCAAGAGATCGCGGCCGATATCGTGCACGCTCCTCGCATACGCGCACTTCGCGGCAGACGACATTTCCACGCGTGCGACGATGCGCGGCCGTGTGATGACATTTAATTGTCGCCGGGGCTATTTTCGACGCGCGCAAAGTGTGCTCGGCGAAAATAGAAAAGGCGCAAGAAAAGCGTCGTCCGCTGGAGGACTTATCGGACGCGCGACGGAAATTGCACGGTTAATTCGCAGCTGCATGCGAACGGCAATGCCGTTTCGCACATGGCCAGCCTGTTATGATCGGTCCGATAACGTCTTTCGCCCTCTCTCTCGTTCGCCGCTCAACGCCTGAAAGGATATTTCCAAGAACGAGCGCGATCCCCGCGATTTACATTTCGGCAGCTAATTAACGGAACGTCGCACTTTGTGTTTGTCGCTCGACCCTGCTATCGACTGCTAACGCTATCGTAACGAGGCTCATTACCATGGCGCCGGGGACGGCGATAAAGAGGAGGAGCGCTTGCGGATCGACTCACCAGGACTTTGTCGGGCGGAAATCTGTAAGCCGCTCCCGTCCGCGGAGTCAACGCACTTTTCGATTAATCGGCCGGGCAGTTCCGCATTGACCGGCGGCCATTTTTCATCCGCTGAATTATGCCGATCTGAATGGAAGAAAGTTTTTCGCCGCCGGTATGTGCGCTGTCGCAAGGAAGCGGTTGCCTAATGACGCGCGCATAATTGATAAACGATCGCTGGGCGACGATATTACGAGTGCCGAGGCGTCTAATTGCCCGGGCTAATTGCGACACTAACGAGGGCCCGTTACGTCTTACGACGCTTGCTGACCTCGCTGCAAGGGTGGCTGGGTGTTATCGCCCACACGCGCGGCCCTTCTCTTCGGCGGAGGCCAGGTGAGATAAAATGACGCGGTTGTCACTGGACACGCGATACTCGCCGAACGTTTTTAGGCGACCTTGGTGCTTCGGGCCTTCGCCGCGGAACTGTTGCTTCGATAAGCTTGCAAACAAAGACTTTTTACCCGGTATCGCAAATTTTTGTATTTGCGTGTCGTTGACTTCCCATTGACGCACGCGCTGCCTTTATCGCTAATTTACTGAATTTAATGACAGCGGTGGAAGGTTGTTGCAAGGTCGTTGTCGGTTAATAGATACCTTTACGTTTTCCGTATGGCCGGTGACCGATACGAAAGATTTTATGCACGACCAACACATGCGCGCGCTGATAAGGTATCGAACCTGACAATACTTTTAGATTTCAATATGCTGGCCTACGGACCGAAATAGAAATAGTTGCGAATGCAGTCTTCAGTGTTATAAATATTTTATACCTGTTACGCAAGGCATAATTGAGCGAGTTGCCGTAGACTTGTCGGTTTGTTCTAGGACATTAAGCGCTGGATTACTTGTAAATATTCGCAGAAACTGAACATTTTCTTCAGTTTTTATTGTGTCTTTAATCGTGTCTCAGGTGTCAATTAGTTAAAAAATTCTTATTTCGGGTTGTCCTGCCGCCGTTAGCAGGGTTACAATAATCCCCCGAAGGAAAGTGCATTTCCTCTTTGACACGCGCTTCTGTTACGACAACCTTGCATGGGAGTAATGCAATTAGCCAGGCGACTAATTACCGGGAATTGCACAGTCAGAGGTCGATCATGCAGTATTTACAGTGACTGGCATTCCTTTAACCTTAACGCGTGTCTATTGCTCTCTCTTTTCGTGCTGTTCCCTCGTTTCGTTTGTCCTTCTACACACGCGTTGCTCGTTGTCCCCCGGAAACTTATTGAAAACAAAATAGTTGTCGTCATCGGAGCGACGATAATGTCGCTTACCCGCGTCAACAGCGAACGAAAATGACCGGCGCTTGACGTAAGAGCCTACGCAATTTGCGGATGAGCACGAGGAAAACAATGGGTTGTCGCATGCTCGAGCTATCTCATCCGGGGGAATGTTCGTGAAAACCGAACGAGTCAAGAATGCGACGCTTTACTTTGTTCGGTACAATTCACATGTGGAGTAACTGCCGAATTATAACTGTTACCGCTGCAAATGGATATAAAGTAGCACCTCAAATATCTTTACAGGTAATTTGTGAGACAGGGAGCAATGAAAAAGTCGTGTCGAAAAGTACCACGTGACACTATAGCACTTGTGCTTATCGAGTTTATGTAACGGAAAATAGTGGCAATTGAAATATGAACAGCACATGCTAAAGATAAGTATTAGTAAAATTGTACGCGCATCGCGTTCGACTGTAGTGGCACTTCTTGACATGAAATCTGAACTGCGCGATCGCGCTCCGTGGGACTCAAGCGACTAAGATACTTCGCGCTGGGAGCAGCCAAATGAAACTTGCAGTTCGATGGTCAGAGTCGGAATTCTGGTGAAATCCGCGGAAAGGAGAACTCGCTCGAAGGAACGCGTCGAT
The DNA here is from genome assembly GCA_033815515.1 of Cryptocheilus praepositus. Lineage (NCBI taxonomy): Eukaryota > Metazoa > Arthropoda > Insecta > Hymenoptera > Pompilidae > Cryptocheilus > Cryptocheilus praepositus. The sequence continues at coordinate 769,434 of JAWWQZ010000069.1, read as the reverse complement.
GTATCGATCTGGAATTGTAATCCAAACTTGGCCTACCCTCGAGCCTCCTTGACACCGATTTCCACTCGGCGAGTTTTATCGCTCGGTGATTCCCGGCGGAGATCGGTCGAGGCCTTCGACTGCGACAAAGTTTCTCGCTTCCGTATTGTTCGCCTTCGAAACACGTCGAAGATGCACTTTGTCGACGGTTCTCTTTGCGAAGGAGTTCCGTCTCCTCTGTCTTCTCACTTCGCTGTCTCTTTCGAAGATAAAAATAAAACGAGGAAACGGGAAAGTCAGTGTCTTCGTCTTTTCACAGATTGTCCATCGCTCGGTAGTTTTACTATCTCTGCAACACAGAATCTCGTTGGCAGGGGGTTGACGAATATGTGTGTTCCGATTGCGGCAGCCAGGGCTGATGATCTGCGACAGGGAGGAACGTTCGGCAGCTAATATATGTGAGCTTCTCTACGATCCCGCGTATTAGCATACAATTTCGCTAAAACGCGAAGCGCTAGTCACGGGCGCGTGCTCTAACAGACTTAATCACTGCAAAATTTTCCGAATCAACAAGCATTGTCGTGCGCGCGGAAAGTTAATGCCGAAAGCAAAGTCGGCAGTCGCAGAGTGACACGTGGCAATAACATGTTGACGGTTGACGAGGCGGGGATAAATGCAGGTCTTATTTTTAAAGAGGGCAAGTCTCCGCGCGTCACGCCAATCGACGGTGCATAACGATCGACGAAATCGCCCGTTCATCCGCTCGCTCATCATCGCCAATCGCTCCCATTTCCTCTAGCGCACTCGTAACTCCCGATATATCGGGAATTATACATGTATATCGAAAATTGTTTCTCGGAATTTGCACGTGTAGCAGGAAGGATGCCCGAGCATCAACAATTCTCATGCATATTCAAGATTGGCCGGCAATCGGCGACGTACGGATATAGCACGACATACGCACTTCGTCGCGGGAAATAACCACACTTTTCGGAACTAATAAATGTTCCGCCTTCTTTACGAGAAAACACTTCCACGAAGATGATAAATGCCGACTGATTTGCATTATGCGCGTCGCGTCGAATTTTAACAATCATCCGTGCGACAGGAACGTCGCCGAAGGTCGGTCGCTTTCTGCGAAACAAAATAACAATTTGCCCGACATGTGTACATGATTAATTTTCCTTACGTCTCTACGTTATCGTGTTCATTTTTCAAATTGATTTGTTTCCTTTTCGGGTATTCCCAGGTTATTTTCTTGCGTCCACCGTGTGCCTATTGCAGAGTGTTGCTAATTAGGAGTCGCCGATAATATTCAAAAGTTAAAGACTATTGCCGCTCGTGTGCTGTTGTATACGTTACGTAACCCTCTTTTTATGACACTCGGGAGCGCGTACTCTGGCCGATCATCGCGCACATAAATCGACCGGCCTGGTCAGTCTCGTTCCATTAGAGGAACGTCTATCAGAGACTTTATTTTAATTTAGCGCCCATTCACATCCGCGACTTTAGACGCGGCGGCTAATTACTATCAGTTGAGAAACTTGAGATAAATAACCGTCGGGCGCGATCGTCCACATGTCGTTTTATATAAATACCACGCCGGACGTTTTACGTAACGCAACCCGTTTTCTCACCTGACAGCTACCATTTGCTTAGCCGCGGTCACCGTGTCGTTTTAACCTGTCAACTCGTGAGCGGGAAATCAAAGGCTGAGATAAGAACCAGAAGCGGAGAATGTCACGACGTCCAGCGTTCAAATGAAACGACTCGTGCGAGCGGACAAGGTGGAAATAAAAGATCCGATTGTTTTCCGACCACGCGCCTCCTTCGTGTCCGCATATCTTAATTCGTCCGCATTTAATAACGCACCGACGCTTCAACCGCCACGCGGCCTTCACGCCATCGCGACGAATTCTGTCAAACGAAGCGGGATCGTCCGAGTTCGCGTCGGCCGTTTCCTATCGTCGCCGCAATCACGTTTCGACATCTCGCGCGGAGACTTCTTGCGCGCTTTGAAAAAGGAGGTGCAGGACTCGGCGCGAGGCAGGAAGAGAAGCGCAAAGAAACAATAAAATAGAACGCGGCGGAGCGATTTTCCGCAGATCCAATTTTTTCCCCTTTCCCACTCGGACTGTCTCAATACTCCTTTTCTTCGCTCGCTTCTCTCTCTCTCCCCCTCTCTCTCTCGCTCTTTTTCTCCGACGAGAAGTCTGATCGCAGGGGACCTTGAAAGGCACGCCTGGAATCCGGCTCTTATATATACGTTCTCGGCAATAAAACGCGCGGCAACCGCTCGGGTTTCCTGCCTCTTTCGCGAAACGGAGCGGCGATAAACTCGGCCGATAGTCCGTGCCATTAGCCGATATTTCGAATTGACTATAACCGTTCATTAGGGCCTCGGTAGCCGTGGGGCTAGCTATATCGGGACTCGAAATAGCCTCGCGGATTCCATTGCGCTTACACCTCCTGCGGTGAGCTCGCGATTTCCTAGGGCAATCGCAATCGCGCGTCGACAAAAGAAATTTCAAATATCGAAGATAGAAAATATATACTTTTCGTTCTCGGCAGATTCGTCGTTCTACTCCGAAGGGCCCTATAGAAAGTATCGGCGCGTGTAACGCGATTTTAGTGGAAATCCGAGGAATCGAATCCCCGGCGGATTTTTACTTTATCGCGCTTTTTCTCGCGCCGAATGGCACGAGAGGCCGATAAGAAGACGAATAATATGTTTTGCGCCGGAGCATCGAACGAGTTGATGCAACGGTCTGTTGTCGTGTTGTCGCGACTTCGCGGAAGACAGATTTCGCGAAGAACGCCGTATGCGTTCACGCGCGATGATCGGCGAGGCGGACAAATATTGATTGGCGCGAGCTAAACAATCTTTTCTACCCGAGGAGGCGGTTCTACGTAGCATCGTATCGCTGACAATGCCTTCTCTTAGCGAGAAAATCGTCGAGTGCAGGCGCGTAATCTCTGCCGGCTACAAGATTTCCTGCGGTAGCATCGCGGGATCTGAATCTAAAGGAGGAACACTTTACCGCAGCGCGCGGAGGAAGCTCTGCGCACGGTCGTCCGCAGAATAATTAATTCGTGGAAATTACAGCGGCACCAGAAATCCGGCGATTTCTGTGCGCCATCGTTCCGTCCGCTTTATCGGCGGCGCTTATCGAAAAACCGCCGAGAGCGCGTCGCCGGTGACGCTCTTATCAGGATGAAAATACCGCGCGGAGTCCATTCAAAATTCCCAGTGACTATTGCGAAACTTCCCAAGGCCACATCCTGTGGTTTTCGAAGCATGTGCGCTGAGATTAGATCGACACAGCGGCGCTGGCATCCTATTTCGTGCACGTCATTTTGCGTAGGAATGGCGCGTGGAACGGTCTTAATGTCCTGCGGGAGGTATCTTGCGCGATAAACTTTCGAATCTATGCCCTGATGCTTGATTGTGTTGCGTGTAGGCGGAGACAAGAAGACGCGCAATTAAATTTTACTCCAGGGCGACTACTCAGATTTCTTGATAAGCGCTTATGTCCTCTCCGCCCTGACGCAGTCGACTACATGACTGCATCGCATACGATGTGCTCTCATGACGGAAAATTTAGATGCTATCGGGCCCGATCGCTAAAACGTCCTGGCTAATGCATTCAAATGACCCGGCTAACGTACGAAAGCGCGCCACGCCGTAATTCGTCTAATGTACTCCTGTTATTTTTGGCGTCACGTTCACGTGTCGCCGTGCCGGCGCGTGAACGATGTTAACAATTACGCTCGCTTCGTTTAGCGGTGTCGTAGCCTCATTCCGCGGAACGCCGGATCCCCATACGACGTACGCGTATAATCGTACGTAGTCACGCTAATCGCGAGTTCGCGCCCACGATTCACCGATCGTGTCAGAGCGAACTTTTCTTCGCTCGGCAGAGAAGCATTAGCCTCCCCCGCGCTGCCAGCTATATTTTTACCTCCGCGCAAAGTACTGGCCACACGAAACCCGTGCTTTTCCTTTCGTTTTCAATTGAAGTCCGTACCGCCCGCCACGCCTACCTACGAGTTACTCGGCGTCATTTTTGCTTTTCCTCCCCCTCCTGCTTCTAAGCCCGTTTTTCATTTTTCTCGCCGCTCATTTTATCGAGTGTCACGCGTAAGTGCCCATTATTTCGGCCCTCCCGATTACGTTGTCACGTAGCCCCGTTCTAACTCCTGTTCTTTAGAAAGCGGATCCTGCGTGTGTGCGCACGATGGAATAAAGTCACGCCAATCCTCGCCTAGCGTCCGCTTCTTCACCGACCTCGTGAGCCTCCACTTCCGCCGCTGGAAAGGCGTGAAATGCGTTGCCGGCGAACGGAGACGATATTGCTCTCGCGAAAATGCGAGGTGCTCAAAGAATTATTAGCCGGCCGGGCGGAATTCAGATTAAACTGTAATACCGCGACCGCCGTCATCTCTATTACTGTAATTACCGCCGCTGCGATTGCAGGCGCGAATACGTGCGAATCACGCGGCAGAATTCGTTTATTCAGCAAAAAGTCGTGTTCCCTAAAATCACGTGAGTAGAAATCGTTGAGATGTCGGCCGAGTACAGAGCGGAGAGGCTGAGCATACACTTCGCCCCTAACAAGCAAAATATGCAAATACAACCAATTAGTAGCGGTGCTCCTTTATACGCTACATTCGTAAACGAACATAAGCCGACTGCAGCGTCAGGGAGCTCGTTTCTGTGCGCTAAATACCATGGCAGCGGCAACAGAAATTACACGGCGTGCAGTCGGGAGAGCGTACATTAATAAATATACGTTGGTGCGAATCAAACGCGGCCCAAGTCCACGAAAACCACAACGCGACCAGAGCCGGTTAAAGGAGCACGCGAGTGCGGCGGGAGAGAAGCTTGGCTGCAATTATTCACGCTGCGAGAATAGTCATGATTGCGTTTCGCAGCACGTTACATTTGACGGAACAAACGGGAGGAAGAAGAGCGCGATAGGAATGCAACCAATACATCGCCCCGCTTCGAACAAAGCGGAGCAACGGTTAGCGTTATTATCATGTGTCGACTGCCGTTTATCTGAAATATTTTCATTCCCACCATGTTTGCGATTGGTACACGAAGAGCGAAGTCTGCGGTAAAGATTAAAATAATCGAAAAATCTTCTGAGGACTTTAGTCTTTGGAGGGTCGTAAATCCTTGGGTGGTCACGACCGGAATACCAACGCGTTCCTTTACCGTTTCTGGTGCTCAAAATGATTGTACTGTTAGATAAACAATACTTTGGATGTTCAGAAAAACATATTGAATGATGGAGACAATTGGTATGATCGAATAGTGCGTTTTGTCCTGTGTCCTGTGTCAGAGACTGTTCTGTTAAAAAATTTATGTCGTGCTCTTGGCCGTTTTTTTGAGGGTAGAAAGTAGTGGAGAAAGAGGTACCATTCAGACTAGGATTTTAAAGATTGCAGAATGTGTAAAAGTAGGAAATGGAAGAGTTCGTTCGTAACAGACCAATTGGCAATCGAGGCGCGTCTCACTTTAATTAACCCCCAGGCCGGAGTTGTGGCGCGACTTTCCAACTTTTCAGCGCCAGCAGCTATCTATCGGGGTGGCTGTCACGAATCGCGAGCATCGAGGCGTGTCGATGCGCCATTAGCGTGCCATTAGCGTGTAATTAGCGGACAATAAGTACAGCAAGAGTGAGGAGAAGCGGAAAGTATAAGCGCTTCTAACGCTGCTTAAGATCCGACACAACAGACAAGCCAAGAGTCTCGTCCTTCAACTTGTCTTCGAGTAGTTGACAAATTTTTGGCCGACGGAAAAGCGAGCGTACCCGAATCGACGTGCCGGTTTGATAGTCACAGAGATAAGATAACGCGATTTGCTACGTTGAACAACTGCAACTCTATATACCAAGCAGGCTGGTACACAACTTGCGATTCTCGTAACAGCGAAGTTTGTAATGCGAAAATTGCCGCAATAATGCCGACTATAACTAGACGCGAAACGGTGACAGCCTTGGCGAAAACGACCTTCACTGCGGAATCTCGAGGCATTTGCACTTTAAAAAGTCGCTCACCTACTTGGGTCCGCAGGATGCAGGAAGCTACGACGTTCGACACACTTTGCATCGTAATGGCGTGCGAGGTCGACCGTAGAGTCGATCTTTGAATCGCCAAGGTTCGTAACACACTTTAACCAATTTGCCTGAGAACAGAGCTCGAAATACATTTTTCCCTATTCATGAATACGTTACGCCGGAATCGGATGAAACTCGCCAAATTGGAATCCGTACCGGGGCATCGGACCGTCACCGTCTTCGAAGGCATCGGGAAGTTATTTTTATTGCGCAGGAGCGAGCGTGCGATTAATTTCCCGCGACGATACGAAGTTGGCGTCACGCGTACGGGAATCAGAGCAAGTTTTACAACGCCTGCATTGGCCATACCGCAAAGACGTCTCTGGCGCATTCGGCACCGCGCGCTGTCTCGTTTCACACGGTTGCGGTCCTCGGGATGTTAATTTTATTCCTCGCGTAACACTTGGAATAGTAAGGAGAAGCGTCACGGTGCACGTTAAGACTAGACTCCCGCCAGGAAGCGATTGCAAATAGCGGAGAATCAGAGCCGAAATTACGCGTTTACGTTTCTTGGCTTAACGAACACGTTTGTCGCCGGCTTTCGGCCGCGGCCGCGGACGCTCGCTCCTTCGGAACGACGCATCGCCGGCATCGCGCAAACGAAGAGGGAAAACTTAAAAAATCCGCGATAACGAACGCGGCGGTGCGCCTGAACGGTAAATCTTTTTTTGCGCTCGGATTATCCAAACTTCCCTAATTGGCTCTCACGAAACGGCGCAACCTTAATCGCGGGCATAATAATTGTACGGCCTGTTTGAGGTTCAAGTACCTCGCCAACGGCAGAGGCACGTTTCGGCAATGATTATTTTCCCTGTCTCCTGTTTCGAGTGCACGCCTCTCTGTTCCGCCGTGGTCGTCCTTGTCTACGCGCTGTCACGTTCCTCGTCTTTCTTGCTCCGTCTCCCCGTACGTGCATACGTGTTTTTCTGCCTCCGCCGGAATTAGGCGCCGGCTCTCGAAAACAAGATTCTAGACTACGCCATTCCCACCCTCTCTCGTTCACTAAACCGCGTGTGTCCTGCGTTTCTGGAGCGCCATGAATCATGCTCGCTCGTTCCGAGGACATTTAAGTGCCGGATCACGAGCGGTGGTCCGCTATTAACTTCCAGATTCAACATAGCGGAACCGCCATCGTCTACGAGTGTGCAGAGACGGCGTTTTCCTTCGACATTGTCCGTCGTTGTATTGTGTGTCTTTTATTAAGCCCGTGCCCTGACGTCGGAATACCGCATTCTGTGCTAACAAAACGCGCCAGAAGAGTTAACGAAATTACGCATTTGCACGGATAGTGTCTTCGATTTATTTTAACACTTTGATGGCTGCTAAAGTGAACGACATCCCTATGTTGGGACATCGATATTGAAGGGAAATTATTATATTGTAATATATGTATTATACTTTTGCCGATCGCCAGCATATGCTTTGCACGCGGACTATTCTTATTAAAGCAAAGTCGTGTCTACGTGACAACGGCCCTTAAACTGTTAAGACGCACTTCGATAGGATGACGCAGCGTGGCCTAATTGACCGGGGGTTGGAAAGTCGGCTAACTTCAACTGGTGAAGTCCGACGCACGCGGCGATCTACAACAAAGGGCACAAAAGTAAAAGCTGACTGAATCGACAAACCGCGGTCCCCGTGTGCGTTCCGCTGAACAGGCTTAAATTAAAAACAAACGAGCGAGGTACGTACGTACGTTCGTCCCTTAGAGCGATTAACGTGCGGTCGGACTGATTAAACACACAAGGCGGTACAGGACGGTCTCGGAAAAGCGAGGCTGCTCCAATATTGACTCACACCGTCAGGGCCCTTTTAAGGCCCTGATTACGCCACTCGCACGGCCACGACGTACAAACAGTCCACTGACATTGAGTTTCTTTGGAAGTCTGTTGAAATTGCTTTCCTAAAAAATGCTGCTCACACCGCCTGCCCTTAAAGCTGGGTTAAGTACGGGTTAGCACATTGACTGCCGTGTCAGCACATGTCACTGGCACGGTAGGTATCTGTGGGACCTGGGGTATACATATTCGTTCTGCAAGATTATTATAGCAGCATGGATAATTATGTTTTGACAACACTGCCGCCGTCTGGAGACCGCATTATTAATTCTTATCACTTGCTATTCAAAATTCTACGCATACGTAGACAAAATGTGGGATGCAAGCGGTCGCGAACGATCTTGATTGCCGCAATGCGCTGTTGCGGAATTCGCGTATAATCTTTATAATCTCGTGAGCAATGACCATTTTTCGGTGCATCGACAACAAATACCAGCGGCAGTTAGTCATGGCATGCGAGCCGAAACAACGGATTCCACGAAAACGGCATGCCCGTATATTTCCTGTTGTCGTCGAAAGAACGCGATAAATTCATCGGTTGCCGTCGCATCGGAGATAAACGCCTGTTTATATTACACTGCGTGGCCGTCATTAAACAGAGACATTCCGGCTGGAAAAAGTTTGTCCGGCGGGCGGAATCCTCGCAACCTCATCGAGGCGAAAGAACGCGATAAATTTGCTGTTCGCTTGACCACCCAAGATAAACGCGACGTTGTTTATATTATAATACGGATCATTATCCATTCCTCGGTGGCCTAACCTTTCTGGAATCAAAAAGACAGCGAGAGAAGAAGTCATCGACAGGCCGTGCACATGTGCTATTTTCAGCTGGCGCCGTAGTCAAACTCGATACTACGACAACGCAGTGGTAGTAGTAGTAGTAGTAGCAGTAGTAACAGCAGCAGCAGTAGTAGTAGTAGTAGTAGTAGTGGTAGTAGCAGCAGTAGTACTTGTAGCAGCAGTAATAGCAGTAGTAGTAGTAGTAATAGTAGCGGGCGTAGTAATAGTAATCGTCCTCGTAGCTGAACTACGACGTCGCCACATAAATTTGTGCCGTTTCATTCTCGTGACATAAAAGGCGCCAGGCCACGGCGTGGCTGATAAGCGATCGTATGCGTACACGCCGTGGGAAGCGACTGATAACGGCGTGTTATTGCACGTGCTTTACATGCCCCGTGAGACAACCTGTCCGTTTCACGTAGTGCAAATATACATATATGTGCATCATAAGTATATCTATACATCCGTACATGCGTGTAATGCAGGTGCGCAAAATTAACCATCCGTACTACACAATTGCCATTTTATTAAGTTTATGTAGCTGCCGCAATAGTTATTTAAAATATTCATTGAGGATCGACGTACGGCTGAACCTATAGGTGGTTCTGCGAAGAAATGCACGTAAGGCTGAAAGTGTGTGGAACTACGTACTTTCGCGCCCTGATATTCGTGCATATAGATAGCGCATGTATGCATACACGTAGTTACGTGACGACGTCGGGGCGCCAGGCAAGAGAGAACGAGAGAAAGAGAGTGAGCTGAATATATAGCCACGTTATACTTCGTTTCGCCGGCGCATGTCACGTCAGAGCGCCATTATAATATATTATGATATCGCGAGATAGCGATAACGGCCCTTGGACCCGCTGTCAATTGGTTTAACGTGATTTTTAACGTCGGGCGTAATCAGTGACATGCGAAATAATTCAGGACTGCAGGGCACGAACCGGCTTGCAGAACTAGCCGTCCAACAACCTTTTACTTCAAGCTGTCGACATTCCGTGTATTGTTTTGCACGTAAAAGTATTTGCAATCGAGCCTGTAGCGGAACATACCCTCTGGCTGCAGCGACTGATTGATCGGCCGACTGATCGACAGGCTATCGTCATTCTCAACATGAAAGTGTAATCGTTGACGCGCAGAACAATCCCGGTCAAAGCATTAATCTGTATGATCTATCTGTTGATGAATATTCGTACTATCACTCGTCACGGCACTATTGTATCGCGTCCACGCAGAGTCCCCATTTAATCGAGTCGAGAGGGCCTCGAAATTAGAGCTGAGAGCGTGACTCGTCCATTCCTTTGTCAATCTCATAAACAGATTCTCGGCCTGCGAAAATCGCCAGAAATTTGAATGCAACGCGGTAGTGTGAGTCGGCGATTTTCGCGGAAGGAACACGTTGCACGAGGGAATGCCTGAATGTTCCGTTGCCCGTGATACTACGTCAGTCGCCCATGGTCAAAGGCATTCTATACGGCAACCGTATGCGTGCGTCAATAAAGCGACCGTGAAGTCGTCAAATTCCAACGGACAATTGTGTGTGTTCGGCTCATGCATATGCATAGAGGGAACCGATTGCCGGCGGATCGAGCATTTTAATTCCGCCTTCGATGTTGGCCCATCGAAACCTCGCCGCTGGATCACGCTCGATCCATTCAGAACGTTTCTTCCCACCGCGAGACTTCCCAATCTTTGTTTAAGTGGCGCAAGGCTAGCTTTGTTGACGTTTTTACTCGGGGAACCTTCGCGGATTATCGACTGATAAAACGCTTTTCTTTTTAGCATCGCCGCGCACGGCGGCCTCGTTAGAAGCCAACGGCGAACGATATAAGCGGAGTTGATAAAAACGGTCTTTCCCCCGGCCGGACACATAGTTGTCTTACGATAGAAGTTGCGAGCCCGGACTTCGACGCTGCTAGCGAAGCTCGCTTATTCGAGATAGAAACATTCCGATGCGACGGCATAGAAGACGGATTTAGCTACTTTAACGGGCACATAGGACGGACTTTAGAAACTATCGAACGAAACGACGGGTAAATGTCGATCGTCAACGATATGCCAATCCCGCCTACGGGACTATTGCAGGTCGGAGTCAAAGTTGTCAGTAGTTTAAGGCCGCGCGTGGTAAGGATCGTGGCGGCTTAACAAAGTACACGATCGTGTCCGATCTGGATTTGGGGCTTCCTTTACTGGTAGATGACAGGTAGAGCTACGTGGATATCGGATGCCCGTTCAACAGGTGGTTCACGATTGTCATCACACATGTACGGATTAACCGCTCTCCCTCCTACCCACTTTCTAACAACGTACGCACACGCGTGCATGCCACCTATACTTTCCGTGCAGTTCGTGACGTGCACCTACGTCGTGTAGATAGGAAAACGGGCACGCATGACAAAGTAACGCGGGACCGAGAGTTATTCGCCGCTACGATGGATCGCCCGGGAAGGCGAGCATATGTAAGCTGCAGGATATAAGTGCATTCGAGGGGTCCGCGTCTTTTCGCCCCATCATTGGACACCAGTTGCACGATACGGTGTTAGTCGCGCTGGAAAATGCACGCTGCGCGACTGCCGTAGGAATCTAGAGCGTCTTGAGTTCAACGGGCGTTTAAGCATAGGCGAGTGACGGCGGGGGCGGAACGATAATGGCAGGAGTCGACCTGTTGAACGACGACACGCGTATTTCCACGTCAGAAAAGTATACGGGCGTTTGTCAAAGCTCTTTCTTTTCTCAGCGCGCATTCCGTCACCGTAGCTTTCGGGCCTCGAGTAAATTAATCCGCATCATAAACTTAAAGGTTTTTAATCTAACAACTGCCGTGACACCCGCATTGCGTGTTTCTCAAAGTGCGCACCGTTCGGCGAGTATCGAAACTCGATTCGCAAACAGTTTGTTTTCATCGAAGCCGGTATACGGGGTGAGAGTATTCGATCGCGCGCTGTAGTGAACGCGGGAGGACGCCTGCTCGAGTACTTTTCACGGAAAATGGGAATATCCGGGAAGCACTTGAGCGAGGGCCCCGGTAATTGTGGGGCAGTTTCGTCGCCAGCGGGAGATGCCGCGAGAGATGCCGCGAGAGACGCCGCGGGAGACGCCGCGGGGGACGCTGCGAGAGAGGGCGACGAGAGGCGGAAAGCGTGAGAGAAGACTGCGAGAGGGATGACGAAGGAAAGAGGCGGAGGCGTTCGGAGTAGACGTCGGCGTCACGGAAAAACGGTACTCTCGGGGCCGGATAATCGATTTCAATTAGCGAAACTGCCGCGCCCAAGGACATTCCTCCGAAGTACCTTTTACGCCAAGGGACCTGAATGTACCCCCCAGCCTCTCGCCACCCTTCTTCTTCTCTCTTGCACCCTTCCACATCCTTACACCCCGTTCGCCTTCGCCATGCGACTCCGTCCGTCGATTTTAATTGGCGAAATTCCCGGAATGCCTTCACGGAAGTCGTGACTCGTCCGCGCGTTCGATTCCGACCGCCCTTCGTCGTTCGCCCACCCCTTCCACCCTCCTCCCACACCCGATCACCGTCGTCGCCGAAATTTCATCGAAATCGAAACTCATCAAGGGACAGCGGTGCCGAGGTCGCAAACGTAACTTCCCGAACGAACTTTCGTAGACAAACGTCCGACCGATCCGACTTACCCCACGTCCGTTTCGTTTTCTTTCCGTCGAATTTATTTTGGCGAACGATTTCCGTGTAACGGCGAAGTCGGGCGAGTTACATGGGTTGTGGGGAATGCGCGTGTCTGCAAGAACGTTTATGATGGAAATTTGGCCTCGAAACGTTCGCAATATTCCGCTCGCCGTTACGTCGGGTTCCATGGGATTTTTGAAAACGCCGATCGCTCGACTCTTACAGAAATTTCACGGGGAACGCACGCGTCATTGAACAATAGGGTTGCGACGTCTGAGCACGTCGAAAATCGGCAGGGTTTAATGGGTTCACGAGCGAACGCTCGCCGCCATAAAATAAAAGACGAAGCCCTCGCGGAAGGAAGGAACGGCGGAGATAGCCGGGCGGCATGAAAAAAAGTGGCGCACCGGCGTAATTTAGTATTCCGTTTGTAGTCGCGCTCAATTGCGTACAACGCTAGTTGTCCCGCCGGCGTCGGTCAGCGAAAGTCGACTGCGACGACGTATAATTGTCAGCCGTTACAACGGGCCAATTACGAGAAGTTATCGAGAGCTTCAAAGTCCAAGAGCGAATTGGCGGCGTCTCCTCTGTTCACCAGGTCACTGCGCTGGCGTGCGCTTCTAGCAAAGACAGAGAGAAGGAGGATGAAAAAATTGAGCTCGTGCACTTTGGCAGCCGATAATAATTCGCCGGGGCTGGGTCATCGGCGAGGATCGCTCTCGGCCGACCTCTTTTACGATCCGACTCCCCTTACCTTCCCCTTTTCCTCGTCGCCCGGTCAATTCACCGACGGAATTCAGTCGAGAGCGAAAAAAGCCGGAGAAAGGAAAACAGATTAGCCGGTTTCTCAATTAGCCGGGACGGCTGAATGACTCGGCTGAATCGTGCGTTATAACTAGACAAAGTGTTCTTTGAACTTTACTCTCTTGCAGCGTCCATTGCGAATGCACGATAAATCATTGTTCGCCGTTGTCACGATACAAAGTGTAACGGAGCCGTTCAGCGGCAATTGACACTCTCGAAATTGCTTCTGCCGTTATTAGATGCTGTGTCATGGAAGTTTGCCCGTCGGAAGAGTATTAGAATCCGTGCGCGCGAATTCAGCGTAATTTTCCAGCTGCCTGTCAGACGTCAATTACAATTAATAGCGACAATCACGCGTCAACTTCCGAACACCACGTACGGTAGATCGCCGTGAAGGAAGGCCAATACGCCATCGTCATTGTCGGAAATTACATGGGTGCCTTAAATAACAGAGACGGCTACGGACAAAGTAGCTGGAGCAAGGTTGACAAGTAATGAGGAGTCAACAATGTGTGATGGGAAATCAGGACAAGTAATTGCCGTCTGTAAGTGGCTCTTCATTTTTCTAGCCGCATTCTTTCAACCTCTTTCGTAAATCTGTCTTCAACATGCTTGGAAATGCAACGGAAACATGACAGATACGCTGTAAGCTCATTCTGTAAAACATAAGACCGATACCAGTAATTAACTCTGCTTTAATATTGTGTGGGCGAGGCTGGTCACGTGAGACGATCGAAGAAAACCACTAGCAAATCCGATTAATGCAAACCAACACCGCGCCCGTTTAAGGAGGTTTCTTGACGCCTCGGGCAAAAATCCATTAACCGGCCTCTCCTTCGAGATCGAGAGCCCGATCTTCGACAATCGACCGGAGCCGATCGTTTAAGATCGCGAAACGTCACTAACGGCTTGTTCCAATTGAGGGAGAATACGAGAGCGTAGATTCTCTTCCTATTGCGAAAGAGAATATTCCAATTCTTAATCGACGCCCATTTGCGTTTGTGTAACTGCAGTTGAAGGCGAATTATGCGCTTCGTGATCGTCGAAGGTTACTAATTATGCGCAATTTAGAATCACCTTTACGCGATCTTATCTATCAGAAACTGTCGACACTTGCATTTGCGTCGGAAATACCATAGCACGCAAACAGGTTTTCGCAATCGATCGATGTAGTATCAGTTACCGTCTCTGCTTAAACGGCATACGGCAAATTTAGTCGTGGCCGATTTTTCATTTCAATCGCAGAGCGTCATACCGAGCGTGCAGGCAAATTAGCTGGAAAATGAATGAATTCTCGGTTTCGTCAGCGCTTAGGCATAAAGCGTGCATATGAATGAACGGAAAAATTCCGACGATTCATCGTCACATGGGCGACGTCGATTGTTCGGACACGCTCGTTTGGATTTACGTCAATCGAAGACGTCGTCATCGTCGTAGTCGTCGTTGTAGTCGTCGTCGTCCTCGCCGTCGTCAGCGAAATGAACGGGCGGGGATGCGTTCGCGAATATTGGCAGGGTTCGTATGATGAGAGAGCGCGGTTCGATGGTCTCGAACGAATTGCTCCATTTCGCGCGACGCAATATGGCCCGGGGAAAATTTTCAAAAAGAATCGGCGAGTCACAATAACGGAATGTCAGAGTGCGAACGGAATGTTCCATGACTGTCGAGACTCTGGCCCGAGGTCCGATCTCTTTGCCCTTTTACTACTTTTTCTCCTCTCCTCGTTCCTCTCAATCTCGCCAGCCTCCTTGTCGCGGATGCCTTTCTTTTTCTTTTCTCTCGCACTCCCCCTCGTTCTACGCTTAGCCACGCCGCCGTGGGGATAAACTTAATAAACTCGCCAGACACAAACAACTTGTTATTACGCTAACGATTTCCCATATTACTTTTCCGAGCGTTTTTCCCCGAGCGCCGTTTGACTTTCCTCGCTCGCGGCGAAGGTGAGATCGGAAATTCGGCTCGTGGCAATTGGCAAACAATTACGTTTACGGAGCGACGCTTGCGTCATCGCGCGCTGATCTATCCGCACGTTTTCGCACTTCCGTCTACGGCAGCGAATGAGCCGTAAACGCGGCTCGGGAGCGTGTATTATGAAGTCGCGAATTGCCACGACCTGCCGAATAATGAAATTTTCAAAACGAAATTCCCAATACTCGTTTTACGCGAGCTTCGTGCCTCTCTGCATATCAATGAAAGCGCAGTATCGACTGCCGCCCCCACCCCCGGAGCGTGTCGTCGAGGAAGTTCGTCGGAGGAGCTCGTAAAAGCGTCCCGCGAAAAACGGATCCCGAGTTACGATCGTTCTTCCGAGCGTACACTCCGCGGAACATCTTTCGAAATTCGTATCACTGTCGGATGTGCGCAGGAAAACACTGGGAGGCGTAAATGTCTTGCGGCGATCTCGGTCTTCGACTACTCGCGCGTCGTCTATTACGTTTCGGCTCCTAAAAAGCAGCGAATGAAAGTCGATGAAAGCCGCTCAAGGTGTGGGCCGACGAGACGGCGAAAAAATACCAGGAATGGACGAGCGATAGAGGAGAATTGAAGAAACGAGGGAGGAGTTCACGCGGAGGATACCCGGGCGGAAAGTTTCGCGCGAGTACCGTCTCGCGAGCTTTTTTTTCGGCCGTCGAACTTTATTCGCGATCATTCTCACTTTCGCGCAATCCCGCGCAAAGTAATTGGACGAATAGGGCGACAGGAAAAACACGGGGATAATAAAATTCGCGAAGCCGACCCCCTGCCGCCCGGGCTCCTTCCGATACGCGAGAATGGAAAGTTTCGCGAGGAAAACTTAAGAAGCATCGAACTGCCACCCTCTTCGGGCCTCCTCTCGATCATTGCTCTTAGCCGAAGCGAGGAGATTGATTGGATTTTTCTCCTCGAAATAGTTGAATAATATAAAATTTCGCGGCGGCCCGCGGGAGCGAGAGAGTTCTCCGGCTGTCGTGAAACTTTTTATTGTCGCGCGCTCTCGAGTTCGCATCGCGCCGATCCCGACGACCGCCGTATTTGCGGAGCTGAACGACTGTTCTCGCCGCGAGTAAATTCGCGTCGCGCCGGCAATCGAGTCCCACTGGCCTCAAGCTGCTGCCGGGTGCAATTACAACGCGTTTATAAGCAAACAAACAGACGCGGTGAACGAACGTCGTTGCCGGTCTACGTAATTAGTTCCAGCGAGAACCTGACGTTGCCGTTTTCAATCCACGCTGTTCGACGCTCGTTTGAGTTGATCGATGATCGGCCAGCCGTGCTACAGATGATAGGTATGACGGCCTTGAGCGGGTATCGGACCGATGATAACGGTATCCCGCAATTTGACATTGGCGAGGTCGTAAACGCTCGCAGCAAAACGGTGCGCTCACATTCACGTATCGCACTATTAATATATTCAGCAAGCGCTTCGCGAGTCGCGGAACTCACGTGTGCACCGCATAAAGGAGAGTCCTTGAACGTTCTCACACTCGAAGAATGTACCGGCAGTCAACGAAACTTTTGCTCGTGGTTCCGTTAGGCTGCCCCGCGCGTGTCGGAACAACTATGCAAGCGTTATGCCTGTATACATTTTACACACGATCGCTACGAACGCATATAACGTGCGGAGGTGTACGTGATTCATCTCCGCTTTGCCTACATTCGTCTTATGGCATACCGTACGGTGCCGCCTACTATTTCTATTAATACAAAAGGGACGTATGCACAGCAATTTTTGAGGAAAGCAAAATATCCTCTTTTTTCGCAGATAGCGTGTAACGATCAACATTCTATGTCAACTTGACTGTTATACAGTTTCACGTGCGTCGACCTCGCGGCGAATCACATCGATTTAGACGCGCCCGCACACACCTGCGTGATATCCTGTTAAGCCGTCGGCAGGATCGGAGCAAGGTCCTGGAAGCGTCGTAACGGTAAACCGTTGTTGTTGCTCGTCTTGACTTTATACGCGGTAGACGGAGACGCGCAACTGGCAGACTTCGAAGACGAGGATGGAACGGAGGTGGTCGTCAATGCTCGGACCATCAAGGATCGCCTCCTCGGGCAGCGTTTCTTAAAGCGGGGTCACGGACCACCGACGGTCCACGGAAGTAAATAGTCGAAGAGGTCAACCGGTAATGTCCAATAAATATTATACACTCACCTCGTACCGAAGAGCGGCGTTTCAAGTATGTCGGTACCAATTACCTGGCATATTTCGATAGAGAGAGCTACGGACGCGTAGAAGACATTTTCGGCAAAAGATTTCGCGGCGAAACGCTATTTGCGAAACACTACATCTTCGCCGTCTCTGGGTATTTTGTGCAAAACGACCGCGGACGAAGTCGCAGATAGGTCGTTGAGAATAATTTTGTTTACAAGCGACTCGTGTATCCGTAACGACGGACACTGGCTTTTACCGTGTATCCGTTCCCAATTATCTTCCGTCTTAGTCATTTTGATGCTATAGCAACTGCTGGCTAAAGTCGACGCGGCGACGTTTTTCCCTGAAGAAATGGCAATTGCGCATATCGATCGACGCAAGATCGTCCTTTCCCACGGATCCGATTTCTTTTTCTCGCCGCGGTCGGCGTTCGCTCTAAAGGTCGTGCCGGGTCGTAGATCCTGAGGGAAGTGGGTCGATCCTTCATCACGCTACGTCCTTGAGGGTGTCCCGAGACCAGTGACCGATTCAGGGAAACAGTTCTACTCATGGTATTTCACAGAACACTGAAGGAAAGACGGCCGTCGTGGGTGGTTCACGAAAATTCAGACACACTCGACGGTCCCTGCTTCCAGGAAACGCTCTGCGTCATGTTCGGCCGGCCCACAGTGTTAGTTGAATTTATGTAGCTCTAGATCAAGTGATACTGTGCGTAGGAATATGGTGGGTCTGGGAAAATACTGTTAGAGACTGACGTAGGACTCGGTTGCGAAAGATGCAGAGTGTGCGCTCATAGATGGACCGTTGTGGATAGTAAAACGATCGTTAAGGGGAAAGGACGTTTTCACGAAAAGTCCATAGAAAGCTAGACTGCCGTGCGCGTTGTTCTACATGATTTATTGCGCGACGTATGTCATATTTGTTAACAACGTCTCGGTGAAAAAAGCGGCATTTCACAACGCGAGTTTAAGACGACTTTGTCTTGAAAATAACAGACTTTAATCTGACTTATTGAGTAACGGTATCCAATCTTTGTTTACGTCTGATAGAAATTGATGACAGGTGTCTGAGCACATCATTACGGTAATTAATCAGACATTATGACGGGCCGTTAGAGTCCAACCCGTTCAAAGAGCAAAATTGGTGAGAAACTACTTATTACCAAAAATGCGCATCGCTCGTCAGCGATAAGGTATCAGCGCGTCAAGATGTCGACTCGATAAGATCGGCATTCATTGTAATTCCGAAACTCTTTGTTTACATAACGCACCGTGGTGCTCCTTTCGCGGAATTTGTTTACTTCGCGATGTACTCCTCTCGTACCCGCATAACTGCATAATGTCACTTTCTATACACTTGTGCAGTCATACTTTCACTTCTCTACTGCGCGTTACTCCAATTGCGTCGGAATTTTCTCCGTCCTTCCTACGACACCGGCTGCTTTCTATCTTTTGTTCGTCAGCCTATCTGCATGGTAAATCCTCCGTAAAGCGGCGTGAACGCTTTATCAGCACCATTGCGAAGCGGAGAGCAACGAAATACCTCGCGACGACTAAAGTTCGCGCGCCTAAGTACCTTTACGTAACGATTACTTTTTCTCCGCATTCCGCTCTGACACGTCGACAACGTGGAAATTGAAACGTCGAGAGGAAGGCCGTGCAGAAGAAGGCCGTGGAGAAAGAAGCGGCTGAGCGTATCGCAAATCGACGTCATCCAAGGCGGACATTGTACAGCGACTGACAGATGCGAGAAATGAGCGTAGTCAAGCACATCCAACCAAGTTTCTCTTCGGCCGTCCCGACGCGGTGATGATAGTGTGATGCAAATTAGCCGGATGACCGGATAATGGCCAATTGTATGCAAAGAGCGATCGGATTTTGACAGAGAAAGGAGAGAGGGGTGATGATCCACTGCGTTCGTCCTAATACAGCCGGATGTCGTTGAAACGATCATAGCATCCGACTTATCGTCATCGAGACCAACGTGTGTTTACGATGTGAGCGATTGAAGCTCTCCCGCAGGTGGTCGCTGGGCAAGAACTTTCAAAGTTTTGCGGTACCCTCACGTGGCCCATTGACAAATAACGTTTCGAAGCTACGTTTGAAAATAGGGGAAAGACAAATATCCGGAATTTTCTTTGCCCCACATAATATTACCGATGTCTGCGTAACAGGCGCCTGCACAAAAGGTGGCTCGGGAATTGTTTGTGAGCGACCCAGTATCGATATGCTAAAGAAGAGAAGTGACGGGAGTGGAACGTTCGAGGGATGCCACTTTCTTCGATATAGGAGCGTCGATTTCGGCGTAGCGGTAAAGCTGCAGACGTGGACGTATATGTACTCTCTCGCGCCGTTCGCGTTTGCCCGGTTGCCTGGCTGGCCATAGGAGAAACCGCAATAGTTAGAAACGTCCTTGCCAGAGAACGTAAGTGTGTGCCTACGCCGTCTGCCGTATATACATGCACCCACGTACTCATAACCGGCCTTATTGCCTCGCAATAGCCTTTCAGCCTTCTACGGTCTACAAGTTGGCTGGGTTGTTGGTTTTACGCCCGCATGTCTCTGAGTCCGTTTCTCTATCCGTTCCCTCGCTCCAACCTACACGCGCGTAGGACCCATTCCTCTCTTCTCTTTTTCTACCATCTTCGGTGTGGATTGGAGTTGCACGCGAGAAAGAGAGAGACAGATGAGAGGATGCGTGCCCACGTGTGGAAGTGCGCATACACGTACACGCAGGAGCATAAACACAAGTGCAAAAGAAGGTACGTATCTGCATCCCGCTGTCCGTGTATTTACATAATTGCGGGCTTGCACAATTTTCTTGTCGTAACTCATTTTTCATGGCATTTAGAGCCAGAATTACACGGTACCGCCGACCAGCCGACTAGATTATTTTATAATGGACGATTTCGCCGCGAGCGGCGCTTAAATTCACTCGATCGCGCGCAGAGAAACGAGTGTGTACACTTTATGCGTATCTATGTAACGTGCCACCGACCTACGTGGCACGAGCTAAAAGGAGCACCTTGAAAAGGAAACATGCACGAATTGATCCACTTTGAAATCTAACTACTTTCAGCTACGTATCCGCAGACTCTAATGTCGCCGAAAACAGTTATTGGCGAAAGTATCGTAGATAATACGTCTGCACTATAAGTCATGTTAACGAATGTAACTATGAAGAGTAATACGGTCAGGCTTATTATTAGTACTTTAATAGTGCCGATTATATTCTTATGAAATATGAGTGGCATAATTGAACCATCGAAGACTGTTTTGCCTGGTACGTTTCTCGAAGTATTTTTGAGCTAATCAAACCGTGCCACCTGGCCTCAACGCCGACTTCACCGAATTGCCATGATCACGATCGATAGCAGGCGCGCGTCAGCGCTTACTTCTATCAAAATATTGACATCCTGTCGGCGATAACGCCGAAGTTTTAAAAATTTTGCAACATTCTGTGGCCTGCTTTATCTCGACGCGCGAGGCCGTCACGAATTAACCGAACGTTCCACGTATTTCGTTACTTACATGTTTCGTGGTCCGATATCACGCTGATAACTAATTGATTGCCAGATTTTATGAACACATAAACGTACAATGTGCAGCGCTCAAAGGGGCTCCTTATGTTTTCGTACATAAAAATACCGTTATCCGACGTACACGAATGGAAACGCGAGACAACGAAGCCATTTATGTCAAAGATCAACGAGAAATTATATTATCGTTGAGAGTTATCGCGAAAGGAGAAAGTATGGGGGAAACAAGCAAGTTCTTTCGAAGTTGAACTTGAACGACTTCGCGATGTTCGCAGAACGGTTGACGCAATCGAAAACTTCCGGCAACGGCGTTGTTTGTGTGCTCGCCGCGTAATGCTAACGAGTCGTGAACTTGATCCTGAAATAATCCGTCTGATGGTTGGCGCGCGCGCGCGGAAGACTAAACTGAACAAAATAGTAGAGCAAACGAAAACGAGCCGGACCTCGGTTCTCGCACTCTCGACTTCGATGACGCCGCCTGTTTGCCAGTCGCCGATCGAAAACATTTCACTCCCGGCAACTTTTATCCGCACCGTGGCCGTTTATCGCCTGCATCAACGTGAATCTTCGAATAACAACGATGACGGCAATGTGCAAACATTTTGGGGTCACTTTCAAGCTCAGCCGAGTTATTAGCATTCAACGTATTCGACGGAATCACTCTTCATCGTACGGAAATCTTCCACCAGCCCGACAATTTGGTAGCGCGAACTCGTGGCTGCACGCGGGTACGGCGAAAAACAATGAATATTAGCAATGATAATCCGTTAGCAGAACAACCGGTACTGTTGTCTTCTATTGTACGTCCGCGGTTGCGGTCGAAAAATTCCCAGACCTCGCCGATTACGTAACCGGCGCGTGGCAGTGCCTAACGGAAAAGCAGCATCGACGCAAAAATGCGATATCTGGATCTGCCGGATCAGCATGTCGCGATATAAACATCGCACGGGACTCGCCGGATATCGCGAACGATATCGCTGCTTCCCCGATCGGATAAGCCTATCGTGGAAATCCCTGCGCCACTTCCTACTCGACGTGCTCGCCTATTGATCTGAACTTTGACGTGCTGCGTAGCCGACATAGCGCAACGCGCTAATCTCTACAAGATTTCACCTTGCGCATCGACGACTCTCGACGCGTCAGCCTTCAGTGACGTCGTGCCCCGTCGATTATTCTCGATCAAAGATAGAGAGTTCGTCGGGCGTCGAGTGCGTATTGCACGCGTATCAATGCCTTCCGCGATTTTCACGCAGCTTTTCGATATCGGACGGACTCACTCGGGCCTACGATGACGTTCACTATTTATGCGAATTTTTGCTCTACTCATTCAACGGAATGTTGGTCCGTCCCGAACTTCGCCCCGCTTGTCGCAAGACTTAATCGCGTTAATCGCGATCGAGATTCTACGGGCTGTCAATCAGCTGATTCTCGAGGCAATCCGTCTCGCTGACACCTCGCGCCCGCGATTATCCCAGCATCGAAAACACTTGCCCGATGACACGGCTCGCTCGTGCGTGCGTCACGCGGCACTGTCACCAGATCATATCTCCCTTGTGTTGTTTAATTTAACGCGAAAATAGACCGCGATATTTCGAGATCAACCGCGACGAATTTTGACGACGATAGTTGAGGATCTGATATTGCACAACGCCACGCAAGTTCAGTGCAACATAGAAGTGTCATCGTCGTTGACGCGAGTGAAAAAGTGTACACAATATTGTTGCCGTCGATGTTTTGTTTTCAGTTTGTAAGTGGACAGATCTACCGCGTAAAAGTGCGTAATCCCGTTAATCGTTCGAATATCTTAGATTCCACAATATCGCGTTAGCCTTGACTCGGATAGCTTATCATAGAATTTCCTTCTGTGGCTTCCGACACCGCGGAATGGAAAAGAAAAAAGAAGGAGACGCATCTGGGCTTTCACCGCAGCGCGTCGCTTCGCTTCTGCTGCGTAGTTGAACAATGCAGGGGCCGCCATAAATCTTGTCGATCGATGAAAATTTCGACACGACGCGCGCCGAGTGCATGACGATTGCAGTGCATGCGATCGAAAATATTTACTCGTGTGTCGATGTGTTCGCTATCATCGCGGGAAAGCACGAGTAGACGTCGTGCTTGATGCTAAGGGTAATTACCGTCGGGACGATCCGGCTGGAGATTGGAAAGATTATTTATCATTTGCGCGTAACGCGTGGCACGTGACTCGTGCAACGGTTCCTGCAGCGCTTCCACTAAAATTGATTTCCCGCAAAAGCGTTCCACGCATACGTGCGAAAATGAAACTTTCCTCAATAAAGAAACGAAGAGGCCGGATTGTACCGCTCACACGCACTGCGCAAGTATTAATAGAACGAATGTCTATACTCGGTGCACGGATAGCTAACTACGCGCACTGAATCGTATTCTTTCCCATGTGTTGCCGGTAAGAAGCCTATTTACCGAGATACGCGGCTCAATTGAAAGCGCTGACCCTGGATCTTTGAACCTTTCGCATTGACCGTGGAAATCATTAAATATCTACGTCTCTTCTGCGGCATTAAAAGACTCCTCGGTACCCCGTTGCAATCGTATAATTTATACGCGTAAAACTTCGCCGAGCTTCAATCGAGGCGGCCGAGAAATTTTTAAAGGCATTTACCGTTCCCACTTGCTGTCGGATTATGAAAATTCCATGGTAACAGGCAAGCGCCATTTGTCAGAGGGTAAACCGTCAGGATTTACGACACCGGGGAATTCGTCGATCGGAAATAACGAGTTCTCACCGTCATCCTGATCGTCATCTGAGCTTCTTCGCCGATCGATTGGAACCGGTTCCGACGCCGAATGATTTATGGTTTCGAAACAATCGTTAGATCTCTCCCGCCGATCCAAACCGTCGATCTTCGACGTCGCCTTGCTCGCCTTTCACAAGCGCAATGCCGACACCTTTCGGTGACAACAGCGCAATTATCACGAAGGAATTTACTACCACGGACGTAATCGCGATCATGCGACCTCGATGATACTAATCGTCATCGACAATCGTTGGCATTCGATTGCGGCTAGTTCTCCAGCCGAGAACCATTCCGCCTGTCTTTTTTGTTTCTGCCGATTGACCAACGCGACTGATCCATTTCGACTGGCTCGTTGTGGGACCAATTAAATGGATCGTCGAACGCGTGAATTTCCAGCGTACGCGTCTTCTTTTTCTCTTTTTTAGGATGCGACGCAAAAGTCAGAGTGTATTTCAGTAACTGTGACAAGGTTATCGTGGGCGTCAATCATTACGTATATATGGCATTAAACACCTGTATGCCTCGCGGTATCTTTATTTCCTCGAAGCGTCAATAACAAAATCCACTTAGGAATTGTTGGCGTGCCAATTGCCCGCGAGAAAACAACCGAAAAGGAGTCTTCTGAGATTTTATTAATAATCGAGATTCAACATAGAGATTAAATACCTCTGTCACCGATCAATCTTCGACGCCATACGTACTTACATCGCAGACGTTACGTGCAGGTTCTGTATTCAACGAACTGCGCAACATCGGAATTAGTGATTAATAAACACCGCTGCAAAGTCCAAATCAGCCTAAGCAATCAAACCTCCATCCCGAGCGATCGTGTTATACAAACGTTGCGTAACAGACAACATCTACAACGTACCCAATAAATTCCAAGGATTCTAAGGTAAATCGCGGCACAATACACGCAGCGGTTGCGAGGGAAGGTCAGCGAGGAGGAAAGCAGCGAATGTCCAACGAAAATCGGCATAGACGATAAAAATAGGAATTGACGTCGTCTCGAGAGGACATTGTACGAGCGCCGGCGGCAGGACGAAGCGAGAGCTCGAAATATTTTTCGGTCTCCGCCGCGGCGCAACAGGTGCAGCCGCTTCTAGGGTCCATTAAGGTGTTTACACGGGAGACAAGAACTTTGAACCGTCCGGTTTAATCTCTTAAGCGCCTCGCTCTCACCGCCACGGGGGGCAGAAAGGGGGGAATAAAAAATCCGGAGGACACGCCACTCGCGCGTTCTGCCAATTGCCCGCGAATATTTATGACCAGCCGTGTCAGGTGCCCGCACGGAATATCGCACACGCCGGAGACTGTGTTCGGCGATTAGTTCACGGTCGAGCTCCGTTTCCTCGCGCATAAGTGCGCGCCGCGTTTATTTCGAGGAACGCTTCACCTCGCGCGAGTAGCCGAGAGTCGCGAATAAATATTTATACGCCGCTGGTGAGATAATCTTTTACGCGGATTCGCTCTACCATTTTCTGTCGGACCAATTGTAGTCGCTCGAGAGAATAACTCCGCGAACTTTCAGATCTTTCGACGCTTACGTAAGAAGCTCCGGTTTCCTTATAAATACAGTGAGAGCGGCGAGAGCCGGCGCCGCTAGAAATTCGCAGATTTTCGCTGCCCGCAGATAGTGGCCCCGCGCGCGCGCAACTTTTATTCCAGACATCCGGGAATTGATGATAGCCGCCTTTTTCGACCGGCACACTTCCGTCGATGCGAGAGTTCACACTGATAACCGCATTGTCTATTCCACGAATATATTCTACTTCCTGGACGGGGGGATAAGTGTCGCAGTGTATATACACTATCGATGACAGAGTTCACGTTCATGGCGCTTTCGATAAGCCGAAATCAAACACGCGATACGGAGCGTTTCCGATACATTTAACCAGACCTTCGCACTTCCAGATGGCACGGCGCTTAAATAGATCGTGCATATGGCCTTTGAGAATCATTCACGGAGTCGGTCAACGGGATCCGCCCGCTCGCAAAATACTAAATGTAAATCGCGTTCGCCAAATTGTTTCCCTATGAAGCAGCGTTATCCCGCGGGGATATGTTTATCCGGTTTTCCACGCAACGCCGCACAACGTCGACGCGTTATCTCGATCAATTTCGTAGTTATCATTGTGCCCGCGTGGATTGTTTGCCCAGTTGGCAGGAAATAGAAACGTGGCCACTTGTTAGCCAATGCACGTACGCGCGCTATATTGTTTTGTGGTGGATGCGTGCTCGAAAAGCAAACTAGTGCGATGCGGTTAGGTTGGAATTAAAAGAGCATTTGTTTTTTCACCGATTCTATTATTTAAATCCCGCACTCGCAATCGTCGCACGCGTCGAGGTTTCCATGCATCGCGGCGCAGCACGCGACCTAAGTTTTCACGCGTCTACGAATCAACCGTAGCCGTCCCCCGTTTTGTGGTCCCCGCGCAAGGGTCAAATTTCTCATGGCAAACTCAAGGAAGGCCAACGATTGAAACCAGGAACGCACACAGAGGCTTAACCTATCGATCGCCTGGCACGTGTCAGTCTAGACAGACTGACACGGTAACCTATCGGTTAGCCAATAATAGCGAAACCTTACTGGGCGCATGGCGGCCTGTCCTACAGTGTGTAGTACACCTCAGGTATGCTAAATCGCATTCGCGGCCCGATCCAATCTACCTCGCCGATCCCGAATTTCCGGCAATAGTAGGGAAACCTTAACGTCGCGGCGCCAATAGGAAGCCGGAGACTTTCCTCCGTTCAATTTAACAGACGATAGGTCTGCGCGCACGTCGCCGAGGAGCTAATTGCAAGTCCCCATAGAAGTCGGCTTTTCCTTGCCAAATTTCAACGGACGCTTTACTACTTCGCCACCTAATCGTGCGGACAACTTCCACTTTTCGTTTGCTCCACATTTCCACAAGTTCTTTCCGAGCGAATTCTTCCATGGACTCTCCGAACGTGAGTACACGTTTATTAGCTTACTTCAATCAGCTAGCTCTTCTATTTAAGACAGCGTTTTGACAATCACTTACGACGATTGACTGCTGAGACATAATGCGTCGGTCAAATAAGGCAACTATCGGTTTACCGCGGAACGTTTTAGTATTTAGTTGAACGGAATATTCCCTGTGTACGCCCAATCGCTTCGATACGTTCTGTCAACCGTGCACGGCCATTTGTCATTTCAATACGGCTTGGTGGCCTCCAATTAACCGACGAATACGGAACGGGTTCGTTTGATCCTCTCGCGGCGAGAATTGCCCGGCGCTGTTGTCCTCCTAGGCTGAAACTCGGCTCCGCGTCGGGCTCCATTCATCATCTCGTTCAACAAAATCCACATAACTGGAACACCTTCCATCCATCACGTTGTCCGCGGGACTCGACGTCGACGGACGTCCGACGACTTCATTCGGATATCGCGATCTTTACTTCTCTCTCTGTCTCTACCGTTGTCCCTTAATCGTGGTCGTCATTAACGTCGCCATAGGGCCGACTGATCCAAACGGTTATAACGGCCTATCGCTCGATCCATTTGTTCATTCTGTCGGGTGAGTTGTTTCGGACTGACGGCACTCTAGACAGCCAGGGGAATTATGTCAAAAGGTGATTGAGAGTCGTGCATTGGGATGCGAGTAAGAAGTAAACGTCTGTTCGAACGAATTGGTAGTGTGCAATCGATGTTCCACGAATTTGATGCATGTACGCTTGCCGCCGATCTGAGGATCAGTATTGACGCATAAATCGCGCGCTCAACGCCGCCGTGTCCCGAAAATCTACGCGTCCGGAACTTTGAGACCTCCAGACATTTCGTTTGCACATCCGTACTGTAACATTCGACGGAGATGATCGCGGCGGGAACGATCGGGAGCGTACGTAGGCGAACCCTAGCCTTCCTCGAAATGTCGTAAAGACGTTTATTGAGCGTTCGGCGCGTCTTATTATCTGCCCACACCGTCAGGAACTTAAAATACACCACGGCGGTCGTTCCTCGCGGGTGCAGAATTGCGTCGCGTCTCGTTTCACGGTTGCGCTTTTCACGCATTGCGTTGTACGCGTGTGTCCTTATTTGCACGCGAGGCCGAATAACACCGGGCGCGAGCCTGAGACAGCCTTTCGCCCGAGAACTTTCCGCGTACGCCGTGTTGTTCGCGTATTTGTTCGCCATCGCGGTTTACAGCGAGATATTGGGTAATTATTATGCCAGCGAATTCGCAGAACTCGTCGGTTGTTTTGAACGCAAGATGCACCGGCGAGGTCTCTGGAAGGTCTTTGGAAACTTTTTTCTCCCACCGAAATTTTAGAACGTTCGTTTCGCCCCTCTTGTTTTGAACGGTCATTTTAGACATTGAGAAACATTAGCTGGTCGCGGGTCTGGCGTCTACGGTAGGCCCGATGGTGTTTTGAGGTTGCTCGAGATGGGCTCGTTTCGCTTGTGACGCTTCAAATGTCCTTTCGTCAACGAACTTTCGGCGAACATCGAAAATGACGGGCGAAACGCGAGTTCGCAGCAGATCCAATATTAGATGCAGGATCAACTTGGAATGCGCCGCGGAGTACGGTGATTTACAGAGCGAGCAGGAAATTTGAAACGTACACAGACTGCATAGAGAAGTGCTGAAGCTACGTCGGAATGCCGCCACTCTCCGTTTCATCTCTCGCCCGAGAGAAAAAGTAGGGACTTAGCACAGACGCGTCCACTTGAGAGACGTCAGCGGCTTAAGTTTTTCCGGGAACCGAGATTCAGTGAGTTTGCAGCTCATGCGAAAGACGTCCTAATTTGCACGCGAAAGAGAGCCGTAGAATCTATGGATTACGTCGGCGTTCATTCTAAGCGACCATCGGCTGATGCTTTTCGTAGAAAAATCAATGACTCCCAATTGATCACAGTTAATTCGAAAACCCCCAAGATCACCTACGACCACTAGTCAACGCTTCAGCAATTACAAGCGAGAAAATGGGACTTTCCTGTGCTTCAGTGCAACGTCAGACTGGGAAATTTAAGAAGTCAGGACATATTGGCAAATGAGAACGGCAAATTATAAGAGCCACGACTGGGGTTCCGGGGGACGAGGCGGTTGAGATGCAACCACGCCCTGCTCCGGGCGACAAAGCCACTTAACTCTGAAGTAGCACGTCGAACACCCCCAGACCACACGCGACAAAGTTCACGGCGGCGTCTCACTGTTCTCCGGACGTTTCGTCGACGGCAGACTCCGTTAACAGGGCGTGGTTCTACTCACCCTCACGATCTGGTAAAAGTGTCGCGCTGAATCCCCGATCGGCGATTCTGTTCGTTTTGCCGCGACACGGCGCGACAAATTGCGTCGGTGTCGAGTGAAGGCCGCTGTTTATTAGGTCCGCAGTGGGATTAAAGAGAATCGTGAGGCAAAAACAACTTTAACGGGGTCGGCACGTAATTGTCGCGCACTTAGAATTTCCCACGTGATTAAATGTACAACTAACAACTTTATTTCTGCAGTAACGGAACAGACATCTATGAGAATTTAAAAAAAATCTTCGGATGTTTACCACATACCCATAAAATTTAATGCCGACGATAATAACACTACATTACCACCAATCTCTAAGCAGTGGCATTAAGTGCACTTGCGCTCGTTGTGCATACCTGCCTAATGCAGCGACGACTGCCTTAAAAATACATTACTAGATCTCGCATATGTATTAACACGTTGACTGCCAAGCGTATTTTTCTACATTAGAACCGCCATGCGATGAAATACTGTAAAGTATAATTAAATCGTACAAAATTAAGGTAATACAGAGTTGGAAGCCAGAGTATTGAGGCACCGTTCCAATATCAATTGCTTTTAGAAAATTGCAAATAGGCTTCATTGTGAATTTTTTGCATTTTTAGTAAAATCTTTTGCGCCGGTTGGCAGTCAACGTGTTAATCTTCCATACATTACGAGATCTAGAATGTATAACAATCTCTTATAATACATTACCAGGTCCCGAGCACGTTTATCTCTTTCGAATATGTGTCGCATTATCCATTTTCAAATTCAAACGCTGCGCCACTCGTTGTGCGCACGAGTTGTGCTTCCCGGCATTTACCCATGATGCATTGCGGCACCTTCTGCCCCCTCTCTTTTCCCGCGCCGATCGTCACTCTCTCGCGCCACAAAATGTTAATCTTCTATACATTACAAGATCTCGAATGTGTAACAATCTCTTATAATACATTACAAGATTTATCTCTTTCGAATATATGTGTCCATTTTCACAAACGCTCTCTTATAATACATTACCTTCCCCTCTCATTCCCCGCGCCGATCATCTCTCTCTCGAGTTAATCACGTTTATCTCTTTCGAATATGTGTTGCTTTATTCATTTTCAAATTCAAACGCTGCGCCACTCGTTGTGCGCACGAGTTGTTCTTCCCAGCATTTACCCATGATGCATTGCGGCGCCTTCTTCCCCCTCTCTTTTCCCGCGCCGATCGTCACTCTCTCGCGCCACAAAATGGCTACCGTCTACACGAACTCTTGTCTCGTCCCGCTTCATCGTCATCTTAGTCAGTTTAAAGTGTACCTCGCCGGCCAAATTCACAATCCAGTCCTGTATGTAGACAAGAGGCATCGAATATGGTAGTTCTTGGAAGCCGGGCATGCATTCTTTCTTCGCATCGATCGGGTGTTCGACCGCCTCGTATCACTGCTCACTTGGCGTTCCCCCTCAATGGCGTCCCTGTCGTGTGCGCCGTGGAGCCTGCTTCATTGCCGCCGAAAATGTTCAATTGGTGAGGTCCTTTTGTATATTATATTTCATTTGGCAAACTATTCGACGTCATGGAATGGGGTTGGTGACAATCGGATGCGGTTCTTCAGGATTTTCCTGACTTCTGGAGCTCGGCATTTTGGAGTGGCAGACATCTGGAGCAGGGCTGCCTTCATCATGTACCAGAATATTCGTCTCATGGGTATATTTACTTTCATCTCTCTATTGATATTTTACTGATTTCCTTGTTTGATTTGTTTTAATATGTGTGTGCTCTGCTCGATATGCCATTTTATGTGTTCATTTTTGATCGTATATATGTATTGGACCTTGAGAATATTGCAACTGCATAATTCTCCATTTGTATTACCATATTTATTGCATTGGTTCGTTGTGTTTTACGTGTATTCTGGCACTGAGACAGTATGTTGAGTGCCCATTGTGTAAAATCGGTTGACGTTCAATTAGATATGAAAACTGTATCCATGGAAATGATGGACATAACACAAGATAAAGAAGATAGAAGAGTTTGTGGCCATTGCATCAAAGCTTGTGGTATTATTGGGAAGCGTAGTATCTGTGTGCTACCACTCATGATTCTAATATGATGTATAAGTACGGTTATGAATTTTGGAGTTGTAGAATGGTATTTTTGTTGTGTGATTGGTGACGAACTGTCAATCATATGCAACACGTTAATGGTGGCAAGGGGGGTCTAATATACATGAGCCAGTAGTTGCGACTTATTGAGATATATTTGTTCAAATATGTAGTATAATTCATATGTCGTGTAGGTGTCAAGTGGATATTGGCGCTATAACCTATAAAATGGTAGGGGTAATTATAGTGTGTGAGGTTATACAACATAAGCAGGTATGCATATCCATAACAGTAGCTCCTTGAATCTGGTAGTAAACAGTCTCGTTTAGATAGTTTGAATAGCTGGATGGTGCGTAACATTTGTTATGTATTAAAATATTTGTACGTCATCATCAACACGTCTGCGAACCTATATTTCTCACAATATTTTTGGTTAGTTTTGTGGCGTAGGGCAGGTGTGAACATTTTCTCAGTTGACGTTTAGACATAGAACGTTATATATTACCGTGTAGTTGTTTTTGATTAGGTTTGAGCATTCTACCTATTAGGTTTTTTACGCATGGGATAATCCAGTGTATATAAATTATCTACAGCTGTGTCACAGCATGCGTTGATAACAAGTATGTATTGCCTACGTTGAGGAATAGTTGCATCAACCTTGTTAAAGCTGGTTCAGTGTTTTCTTTTTTGTTAGCTTTGGAACATAGAATTCAATATATCGGTGTGTATCTTTTTGGTTAGTTTTGAAACTTTTAAAAGGCTTAAACTTTTTTGGATAGTTATGAGGCGTGAAATTGAATCATTGTATATTATTTAGGTTCTGAAGGTTTGCATATTGCTTAGGTCCTGAAGTGAAGGATATGTCTCTATACTTTCACGTGTCAATGTGTAATTTTAATTTGATTAGTACCTTTTTAAATAACAATTTAAAATAAGTTTATAAAATATGCAGTCATAATACCTAATATTCAACAAATTAAGATGCATAGTCGAAGATATATAAAGAATTTTTTGTTTGCAAGATAGGATAGTCGTTATATGTCTATTCAAAGCCGTGTGACATGATACTTAGGAAAAAAAAACACGTGTAGCCTATGTTTGAGGAGTAGTTGCGTTGAACGTGTTAAAACCGGTTCATCGTTTGCGTCGAGCACTGTCTGCGTAAACCGCTCTTACTCGTAGGTAACAAAGGCCATTGTCTTGGCAGAGCGGTGCAACCGAATATAATTGCCTTATCGACGGCGTGCAACTTTCCTGAATCGCATGACTTGTTGCACCGCCACTGCTGCCTTCGCATCCCTTCGAGGCTCCGCCGCGGTCCCGGAACTTCTCTTTCATCCTACGCTTTCATCCTTCATGGAAGGCGGTGCGAGGGTGCGATACGTTTCTCATATTTCAACCCCTACGCCTCCGCTTCCTTGTCCTTGCTTTCATGCAGATCCGCCCACGTACGGGAATAGTCGAGTGCGTAAGTGTAGAAAATAGGATTCCGTCAGGGATGGCACGACAGTGCCGCTCAACCGAGCCGATCCTGTTCGAGTTCTTCTGCGATCTGTCTTCTCGCTTTAAGCGTGAATACGCCCACGAACAGGAACATCCGAGAATCGTTAATCTTCGAAAGGGAATATTTGCCTCGTTACCGCGGTGAAATATCTGACACGGTGGAGTTATTTTTCAAACGGTTACCCTGCGAAAGGGTACACATCCTTATGGGTGGCACGGAAGGCTTGCTGCTCATCAAGTAACGTCTATTGAAATTCTTTCTGTAATTTCCGTCCGGTAGTTAATGCTCGTCTCGACGTCACGGAGATTAAGTTCCAACGATCTTATTTGGGACAGTTAATCTTGCGTGCTTCCTTGTGGCATCCTCCAGCCCGATACGGAAACTAGTCAGCAGCGTTCGATCAGAGCACCATGCTCGAGTGCTCCTCCTCGCTTTACGCACTTCCACTCTTCGCGATACTTTCGGTCTCTTCTAATTTTCAACTCTTTCCTGGTTCCCCTTCCAGTCGTTTGATGGGGTAGAAAATTGAGGGTGCGAGAGACATTTCTCATGTTTCAAGTGTCACGCCCTACTCACTTGCCTGTTTCTCTGTGGGTACCCATCTGATAATGCTTGGGCGCATACTACGTACATCGTTAACGAAGTTTTGTGTGACGAGGAGTTTATTTAATTTTTTTTTACGTGGGCATAGCATAGTCGTGAATACATAGGATTATAGGATCTAGCGTAGTCGTGAATATATAGGATTATAGGAACTAGCGTAGTCGTGATTTTTTTTTTTAAGCAAATGCAGGTAGCAGAAATAGTCGTCTTGCGTGTCAATAATTTTTCTGCCTTATCCTCATGCGTCTCGCCTCTTCTCTTAATTTCTTACGTTCCCTGCAGACACGTGACGTTATAGGCATCCTAGGGTGTGATACGTTCCGCATATTTCAGCATTCTACGATCTCCCGCTGCGTTTTAGCCCTATCCAGCCCCGCCACGAACAAGTGGGGAAAACTGGAAAAATTCATATGGGGTGACGCGGACAGTGTTCCTCAATCGGGGGGATGTAAAGTGTTTCTGCTTGTTACCACTTTAGTTCGATCCACGAGAATGCTATTTAATGGGAATAGCATTACGTGATGTTAGCCGGAAACTCGGTAGACCGGAGCGCGTTACTGTATAATTGCTCAAATATTTTTTCTTTCTACTTTGCATGATTTGCAAGGTGCAGGGTTCATAAATTAGTCGCCGGAACTAAAGAGACAAATTCCGCAATTTGTCCACTATCAGCAGGATCATTAATTAGATTCCTTCGTTTACATTACGCTTACGTTAAAATATTTGCGCATAATTAAGATAAACAAAGCGGCACGCGGAAGGAGGGCTCGGAGGAGGGAGAATAAAAATGAGAGTTACTGCGTTGCACGCGCGTTACGTCGTTATGCTAGGAATGGTAAGGGGGGCAAGGCAAATGAAGGAGAACGAAAGGGTGAGGGCTCGAGAGTCTGTGCACAAGGGGGAGTGCAGGGGGAAAAGAGTAACGACTGTGAGTGTAACTTATCTGCGACATGCAGGCGGCACGCGTGACGTTTACTCGTGTAAATCGTCCAGTTTACCTTTTCCTCCGCTCGCGGTCGTTCCCTGTCTTCTTTTCTAGCGGCAAGAAAGGGGACACGTGCAAACAGTGCTACGTGACGTAACCCCGATTGCGCGCGAAAATGTATCAGCGAACGGTATTTCGTTCGAATAGTGGAGTACGATCGATCTTCTGTTATTCTTCGAATCGAAAGTAACGATATCTCAGGGTTGACAATAGAAAATGACGTTATAATCAATGCAGGGTTTCTTGTCAAGGTATGACGGTGTTTATTGTAGAGTATGTGTGTTCTAGTTGATTAGTTTGTTGGTAGTGCTCTTTTAAACGCGCCGACGATCGTGCGAAAATATGATCTTTTAGTTCACAGTCAAATTACTAGCTTCGTCTGTTGCACCTTTTAGTTTAACTTCTTTTTCGAATTATTTTGAGTTAGGATAACTTCGACATACCACCTGATCGGGGTCAATAATACCGGTATTCGACAACACGCGTCACGTACTTGTGCATTCGAGAGCGAAATGTGCCGGACGTCAATTCATCGTGTTTCCTCTTATTCGACCGTGATCAGTTTACTGCGTCGATCAGAATAATTGCGTAACTTAGTCCACGAGGTCTCGAAAATGGTCCTGGGAAAAGCGAACATACACATCGTTTATTACCGGTCGGCTATCATTGCAACTCAACTAATTCGACGATTAGCGATCGAGTAGTCCGCGCGCGATTGAGCTTTCGCCGAACAAGTCCGCGAAAATTGATGCTGCCTTGCTTATTCTCAATTAGCGGGCAGAACGGCGCAGTTCCGCGAAGCCGTCCGAGGAATCCGTGAGAAAATTCCACAGCAAAGAATTCCAAAAAGATGATGTCTAACCGGCTACTTTCAACTTTGTACATTGCTGCCTTCGGTTAATTACGATAAAAGTAGACACAGTATACGTGTATAAGATACAAATTTATGTTAATTGCTACGCTGAGATAGTTTCCATTAATACGATGTAGGAGCGTATCCCGTCCTCGCGCGTGTAAGTCATGCTTATTTTAGTTTATCATATCTGTTGCGAGGGAAGCTTCTTTGAGAAAGCTACTGATGTAACGCAACAAAGTATCGGTATTCGCCACAATCGTTGGGGACCGCAGCAAACGCGGGCAAGTTTTATGAGGACGATTAGGTTATGCAAATGGTCCTCGCGCCTGTCTCGCCCCGAACAGTACGGTTCTTGCGCTGTTTCCATAATGATTTTAGGTAACGTTTCGAACACGACGTTGCCAAGGACGAAATGGTCCTCCAGATGTTTCGGCTCATACGAACGACCGATAGTATCGGCCGCGTTACGTAGGCGAACAAGCTGTTGCGGTTTATTAATGGTAGCCGTACTCTGCTTTCGTTCGTCGCTGGGCATTTAGGACACTCGGAATGTTTCTAGAGCACTGAGCAAATTGTCGATTTGCGAAAGTCGTTCTTTCGTGCGGTTGAATTTATTTTCGAACATATATTGATTTCTGGGACTAGAGAAGGGAATGCAGTTACAGTATCCACTGTTTGCCATACCATTTTTTTTAAATAGGTAGCCGATCGAAAAATAGTCGACGCGTGCTCTAGCATTTTAATCACTCAAAATAGTTCCCAATTAAAATTTGTT
Source organism: Cryptocheilus praepositus (assembly GCA_033815515.1). Lineage (NCBI taxonomy): Eukaryota > Metazoa > Arthropoda > Insecta > Hymenoptera > Pompilidae > Cryptocheilus > Cryptocheilus praepositus. The sequence goes on along the minus strand of JAWWQZ010000069.1, from coordinate 733,762 downwards.
GTATCGGATCACATGTCGGTGCGAAAGTTATAATGAGCTGGCCGAAGTGTGATGAGTTATTTGCACAGCAAGGTATATCTAAAAAGACTTTCCGGCCGGGTACAAAGGTAGCGCGAACGGAGAAGTATGGACCGGAAGAAAAACTCGAGGATGAGGAACGCCTAAAATCGCGCGCCCCTTGAGCAAACTCGATAACGTCGATTCCCTTAAGTGTAAAATTAAAATCGCTCGGTGTGCCAATATTAGCTCGCCCCAATAGATCTCGAGGGTGAAAAACTCTTGATGAAGGAAGGACTGTCGAAAAGGGAAGAAAAGGGAGAGCGGTAAATGAGTACGATAAAAGAAGATAGAAGGGAGAGAAGGCTGAAAGTAAGCAGGAAAGAGGCAAGCCGCGGCGTAACTGTAATCCTGTTGCTTCTCACGGAACAGCTTTCGGCAATCCTCTTCAACTTCCGTCAGCGTTAGTATAATGAACGAATACGTACATTCCATCGCAGCAATGATTGCATCTTCTATGAATTTCATCTGAGACTTTCTATTCTCGCCATTTGTTAATGACGAGAAAAAAAGATACAACGTCAATGCAGACGTATATTTTCTCTACTTTCGAACATTTTCCCAATATTAAAGTCGTCATTATCTTTAACGAGTGCATTGTCGAATGAACAATCATATTCGCTTGTTCCTTAAGTTCTTCAGATAGACTACTGCCTAATCGTAGTATAGAGTCGCGTGGTCGTCTGTAAGTAACGAAGACACAGTTTCTTTCTGTTTCCCGATGCGTATCGTGCGCGAAACATCATTGAGACGTCTGTGGGGGTGCTACGTAAGGTTCATCTAGGTGCCCATCATGAGATAAAATAATCCCGCCTCTATCAGGGAGCTAATCTCAGGAGGGTTAATCAGTGGAGAGGGCGGAGTGAGAGAAAGAAAGACAGGGACAGTGAGGGTGGGTGAGTAAGGTGAGGATGGTAGGGTAGGGAGAGGCTGCAGCACAGACTTTCGAGGCGGTAAACTTATTCCGCCGGCGTGCCAACTTCAAAAAGGAGGAGGCGCCGGTGTAATTACCGGTCTGGACGAGTCTTCGAGATCCCAGGGGTGCCCAGGACGCGGAGACAACCCTATCTGAAAGGGATGAGGAGGATTTCTTTGTCTTTCCTCGACCCGTCACTCGGCACCGAACTTTCACGAGAGGATTGCTGATGAAGCGTCGACAAGGAAATAGCCAGCGATACTGTTCCGCTGGATTCGATTTGTGAGTGTTTGCTAAAGTGCGGATTGATCAGTCGTAAACTTGCCAAATGGGACAAAGTGCACAGAGAATACAAACGTAGCAGCACCGGTATCGAAAGCGGCGCGGAGTTGTAGAAGAGATAATGAGAATACAAACATTGTGTATGCGGGATGTACGTAACAGAAATGACAGTAATAATTCTATCAAATAACAGCCAACATGGAATGGAACGCCGTAAATTAGCTTCGCGCTTAATCAATGTCTGGCGACGCAACTCAAAAGTTGTGCAATCGCGTTCCATCATTACACTCCAATATTGTTATTGATTCTGCATTAACCAAGATCCATCGTCGGCGAGTCCGCGGATAATGATACACGTGCGATGTTTCGCATTCTCGGCTTCCCGGAATCTGGCGACACGCATTGCCGATTGCGCAGCGAACGGAGGAAAAATACGTCGACAGAGTAGTACGTCAAAAGAGGAGCGTAGACATCAGTCAGACGATTATGTAGGACGAGCGGCGCCAACGTCTGTTTCATCACGAGCATGTAAAGCCATAGCCGGCGCTAACGTTCAGTTATTGATTTTTCGCAAATTTGAAGGGAATCCGATCCGAGGCTAATAATAATCTTGCGACGTGTCCTTCGGCACTCGTGCGCTGTAAGGACTCGCAAATAGGAACTACGTCACGGCCGCGAAGAGGATCGGCGGCATTATTGAAAGCGATTACGTAAAAGGTGAAGCGCGCCAAATGAGTTATCGTCGAAATCGCATCGGCGGACGTGTCGGCATAATATTTTTACGACGCGTTGTCGTTACGCGATCTGCACGTTTACAATTGACCGCAGGCTTTTACAATTACGCACAACAGCGGCCCTGCTCCGTCGTTATACAAGACGGGGGATGAATCCCCGTCCCAGCTGCGAGTGTTATTTTTAATTTTCGTTTCGTACATATTGAGTCCGTGCAATATTTTGTCAATGTTTTCATCGGCGAGCACATATATAATCTTGAACCGATCGCATTTCTCAGTTTGCGCAATAACTCCTCTTACATCTAAACCCACCTAAACTCGCGAACGGCACACGTTCCTGTTTCATCAAGATAAGCCCTACGTGCCACGAGAAAGCGTTGCATAAGGTGGGGTGTGATAAAGGAAGTCGTGGAACGCACCGCGTGTCGTTTCGAATCGACGGTCCGTTCCCACCGTCGATCGCGGGTCGCGATCGTGACGCGTGGCATAATCGATCTTACTTCGCGCGTCGAAGCACGTATGCGCGCCAGAGGCACTTTTAGAGAAAGGGAGAAAGGGAAGGTGAGAGAAACAGCGAGTGAAAGGGTGAGATGAAAAGAGAACAATCGCTCTGATATAACGCCGGCCGGCAATAATTAGAGAGAATTGCATAAGCGCCGATAGTCCACCGCAGTCTAAATATACGGATATGCCGAATGGAGCAGGATAACGCAAGAGGAAGAGGAGAAACTGTAGGAGGCCGTGGTGAAAAAGGATGATTGGAATTTATATTAAAAAAGGGGACGATGATCGGCAAAGGTCGTTGGCGGGAAGCTGCGACGAAGCATGGAATGAAGAGAAAAAATAGAAGATGAGTGGCCGCTAGCTCATGGGCCACGTGGCCGGGCGCATGGCAAAAGGCAGAAAGCCGCGAGAAGGCTGCTGTTCGCCACTGGTGTTTCAACGTAACGCTCTGCCACGCGACGAAATCGTGTTTCTCTTCGTTTTGTTTTTACCGGCGCGTTTACAACCTGCACCAGCCGTGTCGTGTTCCCGCTGGAGGCTCGACTTTAAACAAATTCGCGCCACGAGTCGCTCAATCCACGTGCGGCCAAATGAACCCCGTCATACGGTCTCGGCAAGTCATGCGCAAAAAATGAATTCCACATATCCGTCCTGCATGGCTGCCAAAGACAATATTATGAACAGACGAAGAAGACAACTGCCCTATATTCATTTTTGTCCATAAGCGCACCGAGCCGTTTCGCGTCTTACATGTTCACCTATCGCACGTGCCTATCCGTGTTTAATTCGTGCCAACAGACGATCGATATTTGGCGATGACTCAGAAAATAAAACGTTCTCGGGCCGCCGGACAATGAATCTATATGCGCATATAACGGGGCTGCAACGAAACGACTTATGGTGCCTTTTCATTCATCGGCGGCAGGTGAATGGACGCAGAACCGGCGAACGATTCCCGCGAGAACCGGAGAGCGAGCAGGTCCGTCCTTATTTTTTACTCCTTCGTTTTTCCTTTCCGCGAACCGACCGCATTCGGCCGCGCATTTGGCCGCGCTTTTTTTCCGCGACTTTTCTGTAATTCACATCTCGCAAACAGCGGGTTTTACCGACGCAAAATTTACACCTCTATCGCGACAATCTACGCCACGCCAAGCGGGACTTTTCAGTCGTTGGAATTCGCACGTTTCATTTTCCGACATCTGAGTGAGTCATCAATCAGTATGCGCACTTTCCTTTCTCAACGCGCCAACTATTCTATCAGCATCGTGTTTGACGAGGTTCACCACCTTGTCGATGACGTTTGTTTTTCTCGTGCGCCGCGGGGACACGTAGAGCGTTAAAAAGAAAGCCATCGTCTGAAAGTGCGCGTCGACCTCCAACTCGCCAAGGCAAAATGATTACGTGACACAGTTATGTAATTAGGATTTGCCAGATACCCAGTATTGTCATTGTGCCGCGCGCCGTAAACGGTGAAGACCGTATAAAGTAGGAGAGGGAGAGAGAGAGAAAGAGGGAAAGAAGGGGGGAATTTATGAGACGAAAAGAAAAGAGGTCGGCTGCTTCTAAAATTCTGTAAGAAAGGAATTCTTCTCTGCTCTCTCTAACCACCCACACGTCGGTCGGGTATTTAATGATTCTCTATATCCGCAATATCGTACATCTATAAATAACGGATTGTCTGGAATTTCCTGTGCGTCATCGTGATATTTACATCGCCGCCAATGAGATGCGAGCGGCTTTCTTCCGAGAAGCCCGTGCACCGGTATAATGCAACAAGGCCCGTGTTCGTAGCAAAGAACGAGAGGCACCGGGAGAGAGGGAAAAAAGAATATCGGCGCTCTATTATTACCACAAATGCAACGAGACGCGCCATTATGTCAGCCTCTCTAATCTTTGCCTCCAACGGTAATCACTTCTAGGATTGAAATAATTTACGCTTTGCGCGCCGATTTATTTCTCTCCGGTCTACGCGTAAATCACTGTCCGTCAACGGCTGTCGGTGTGCGTCGCGCACGCGTAAACATCCTCTCGGCGTACTCTGAAGCGTGAAAAACAGCACCGGCATGTTTTCACTGTGTGTCGCTTTTACGACACGCGACCATGTAGTTTGCGCGATTTTCCGGAAACACTCTTAACCCCCGACATTTTCCTTAGGCTAATAAGCCGCGTTATTTTTGTACCGCTGTTAAGCCTATTTACACCGCGAACGTGTCGGGTAGGATAAACACGACGTTCAAAGATTCCACATAGTTGCGCAACGTTTCGAAATCAATTGCGGACTTCGCTCTCACCCTTCCCCTGTTCTTCTCTCTCCCTCTCTCTCTCCCCCCTGTCTCTCCTTGTGCAATTATATTTCATATTTAAGTACGTGTTTGCGCGGCGTATATCGCGCACGCCATATTGTCCCGTCGGAATTGATCGCGCTGTGTGGACGTTGAGCATACGGTACACAGAGCTACCGGTAACGAGAACTGGCGCTGCGGAAACTAGATCAGCTGTAGCAACAATGTCCGAGTGGGTGCAATACCGGAGAGCATTGCGCAATGTTGCGTAACTGCAGCCCCTACTCTTCTTTATTAACGAACTGAGTTTGTTCCTTCATTGGAGCCCGGCGCGTCCTTTTCCGCACCGTAGAACATCGCTGTTTCTGCGTCCCGTGTCTTCCTGGAGAACACGCTGCTGTCGCCAGTCGTACAGCGCCACGACGTTACATTACAGCGTCCTTTACACTTCACCGCTCTAACGGACACATTCCCGAAGGTCTCCCGTCGAGTTGCTGCATACCCCGTATGTTATTCCGCTCGTCATTACCATTTTTACTTCCGCTATGTTGCGACGTGTATTAAATCAGACTTTGCAGTGCAGGAAAATTGTCGGGAATCTTCCGTTTTCAGCGTATCGGCGCAAATCATCTACATTTCGAATAGCTGCCGCATTATTACTATAGCGTATAGAAGGCATCGAGACAAAGCACCCCTAATTTTCCCTTGGCACTCGACTGCATATCCGATTAAATAACCGATACCAGCGGAAATACTGAGCAACACCGCGCGATGTACAAAATACGATCTGCCTGGCACGATCCGCGATCCTCATCCCTTAACTCCTTGATCCCGCGGAAGTTCCTCGCGGAGCTCTCCGGCATTCGAGCTGGCTTCGCGCGTTGAATCGTCAGTGAATCTCTAGAAGGTGCTCTCGCCGCGAATCTGCAGGGGCTCAAAGGGTTAAACGAGAATTCCTCGATGGGTCTTCCGTAATACTCACGACGACGGCGTAAAAGCGTAGTTACGTCTTCATTTCGTATTCTCTTCGCATATAAGCAGGTAACGTCGTAACCATCGTTACACAATCGATCAGCGGCCGTTGCTGAAGACCAAGCGTCATTCACAATCCATCCTCTCTCGTTGAACGCGTCACACAGTCATTTTCGTCCCAGTCGACAATGTTCATTATCGTGCAGATTCTTCCAAACGCATCCACGAGACTTCATAAAGATGACATAACCGTTGAGAGCAGGTCTAAATCCGAACCCATTTGAATTTAGGTCTTATTTATGCAATGTCGACGACAAAGCTTCGGTCTCCCAGTACTCTGTCCTTTGATCTTTGCTATACCTTAAAATAGTCCGCTAACCAGCTTTTCCGAAGATCAAATGTGACGTCGCCTGACTCCGCGACGTTTGACGCTGCGACGTGCCCAAAGACGTAGTAGCCGCGTGAAAAATACCCCAGTAGAATGATTGCAGAACGTGACGTAAGTGGTTCTCGCGAAGGCAACAAAACGACCGGCCGTCGTAACGCCGATAGTTTATTGACTGTGTCGAAATTAGTTTTACGAAACGGCGGGGTAAAATCTGACTACTCTGTGTACCGATTCGCATTACGCGAATTATTTGCCGACCGTGGCGTAATACTTTTCGCCGCGACAAAGGATTATGCCATCGCGATGTTATGGAAGGCACGCTATCCCGATCTGAAAAATGACAGAGAACTCTCGCGGCGCCGAATCCCAATCCGCAATGACGTACTTTCAGCGCATCCTTCGACCGGTGCGACGAAACCACAAAATGGCGGTTTCCTCCGATATCCCTCTAATTCGTATATTTTATTCGCATCTTCGGCGTTGTGATATCATCAGCGATGAAAAGGCGTTAGGCGAGCGCGGCCTTAGACGTACTTCGACGTAGACCGTTCTCGCGCTCTGCTTCGCGTACGTCTGCATTAAGCGCACATCGCGCATTTCTACGTGTATGCGTGCACGCGTTTTTGCGTATGTGCTCCGTATGCACTCTCGTAAGCTGGATCGCGTACACGTGCGCGCGGCGTGTGTTCATGGCTGTGCTACTCCGAATCAGCGAGTAAAAACATGGAAGTAGGACAGATAGTCGGCGAACCAGGCCCCCGTCTAGATATTGCGACGCAATAATTCACCGTAAACTTTCGACACACAGGGACAATTTGCGCGAGCCAACCGGCTGTCGTTCTTCGCTTTGTATTACGCGTCTTCTTCGTCTCTCCCTTACTCTCTCTCCTCTCTTACTCTCTCTCTCCCTCTCCCTCTCTCTCTCTCTCTCTCTCTCTCTGCCTCTCTCCCTCCATCCCTCTTTTTACCTCCTCCTCTCTTTTCTCCTTCCTCTCTTCACCGTACCGTGTGGCTTCGTGAGCTTCACCTGTATATAGGCGACTCTCGCACATAGGCACTTACCAAGAGTGCACGTGAACGAATGAACGGCTTAGTGTCGCCTTAGAGTACGAACAAGTGCAATCGTCGTCGTGGACGGCGACGTTAGATACCAGGAGTCCAAAGCCGGTTCAATGATGAGCATGGCTTTAGATTATTACGGGTCGCTGCGCAGAATGATCCCGCTCCAGAATATCCTTCGCACGGACCGTCGTCGACGAAGTGGATGACGGCCGACGACGTGCCAATTTCATGACCATGACGATGTTTGCGCGCTCACGGCAACGGGGTCAGGGTCCGACCAGAAAACAAGCCCCGATTTTCGCTAATATAAATAATATTCATGGAAGTGGAACATTGCGCATTGTCCGCGTGCTCGGTAAGGATAGAATTACGATGTTTATGCAAATCGGACATATGCAGGAGCAGTTCTTGGGCACGATGCGGAAGACGAGTCGTCCTTCGCGCAAACTGGAACGAAGTTGTATTTTCAGAGATCACGTCCAATCGATTGGGGAGCATAAATTTCTCACAGTGATGTAAACTGCTCGTAATATCGGTGATCGTTTTACCGAACGTAAACTGTCCTTGCGCCGTTGTATTCATCCTTGACGGAAAAATGATGCACCACCTGTCGCCTGAACGTCTTGCGCTCCTAAAACGAAAGACGCAGAAATCTTGCCGGAAACATTAAGCGCGCGAGGCTCGCGAATCAAGTTTAACCACTTTGCGTCTAGGAACGATCGATATGAGAAAATCGCGCAAAAGGGTTGATCTGAAAGAAGCATGAAAAAAGAGGAGTGAACGTAGCGATACATCGGGTCCAACCCCTCGCTGCCCTCTTGTGCAGTAACCTATATAACGTATGGCGCAGAGGTAGGCACCTAGTTTATGTAATACCGTAGGTACACCGTTCAATGTTCACGTGGGCATCCGTACGTATACGTTGGTTGTAGGTGTGTGGGTCCACGCTATGTGCGTCCATGTCCGTTGCGCATGTTTGTACGTTTCTACGTACATTCGACGTAGGCCCGTGTCACATGTATGCTGGCGAACACAGTCGCACATGCACTCGCGCACGCGAGCTCGTGCAGGGAGAACTGCGCCGCGACCTACTTGTCTAGGCCACTGTGTCTGCGTTTCTATATGCAGGTTATGTTTTGTGTGAAATTCTCGTCCGGCCTGGCAGGAGCCGTAAGCACGATGCGGAATCGCTCGCCCACTCTCTCGCCTCCAATCTCTCTTTCTCCTTCCCTCGCCGCCTCTTTGTTTCATCTTCCTCTTCGCCCCTCGCCCCCGTCGTTCTCGTCTCGCGCGGTTTATTTCTTTAACTCTTTCCCTCTCTCGCGCCGTGCCAGACTTTCGTAGGAAATTCCAGGGAATCGGCAGGCCCCGACGGGCTCGATGCGTTGCGGATAATAATTGCGAAGGAAATGAACGTGACGGTGAACGAACGCGCGAGCGGCCCGTCTTGATTGAACAAAAACCCTGCAAGACCGCCGTCTCTATTAACGCGCTATTGGCTCTGCTTTTCTATATTGACAATTTCTTTGTCAAGAATGCCTGCTGCATTCCTGCGGTCAGAAACATTACGTCGGAATGACACACACTGTCAACTGCGTCATTATAATGGAAGGGGTAACAATGAGACGTTTATTAACGAGACTATTCGGGAAACTTGTTTGAAAGGCGTTTGAATTATACGAAATGGAAACCTTCACCGGAAACCGCGGGAGACGAGCATTGAGAGAATTGCCGTCGCTGAAATAAAAATGTCGAGATGGACTGACTCTCGGCTGACACGACCATGACGGTCGCGCCGCTGTTTTGAAAGTAAATTATGTCGGAACAGACGGTATCGGTGGGTGCTTTAATATTTCATTCGCGAAACGGCTGCGCGCAGACATGGTGTTCCTCGATGATAATGATAATCGCCGATTGTGCAATCTGCCCGTGCGAATCGATCGCACGGGCGACAATGAGAGGCCCAGCGAGAGTAGAAGGCGAGTCGCGAAACTAGTTTAACGTCGGCAATTTGCATATCGCCCCAGAGTACCGTGGGCGCGCTTAAAAATTGCAGCAAAAAAGTCTACCGTTATTTTAGGTCGTTCGACTTTGGACTCTTTAATCTCGTAACAGCACAGCGGACGAAAATGACGTATAACGCAATCGGCGAAGCAATCGTTCCACTTTGGCCGTTCTCATCCGGAAGATGACATTCCAATTGCTGCTTGTCTCTCTTTGTTCGCGGCTCCCTCTCTCTCTCTTTCTCTATTTATCTCGCCGCTGTTGCTCGGGGTATACACGTAGCCTAAACAACAATTAACTACAGTTACGAGCCGCGCCGGATTCCGAGGAATCTGGAACGCGACGGTAAAAAGCAAAGTAAGCGGTGTTGCGCTTGCCTCCGTTCCTTCTCGTCCTCGACTCCCTCTCTCCCTCTCACTCTTCTTTCTCCGGCTGAAGGAGTTCCGCAGTCGATTCCAGGTTGAAACGATGACGTTTATAACGGGTACCTGGCTAGTGGTAGTGGCGGTAATGGTGGTGGCGATGCCGTTCCCGACTGGGGAACCATCAAGGAAGGGGTTGCTGTGAAGTCGGTGAGGCAGAGTACGAGGAAAGCAGGAAATGCGGAAAAGGATAGAAAGGGAGAGAGAAAAATACCTGGCAAGACAGAGACCCATCGATATGTTAAACGCGGCGGACGATGCCGAAAGACAGAGAAGCGGATAGACAGGCGGCTGACTCTGCACATAGACGTGTGGCGACGAAAAGAGGCAGATCACAGCCAGTCTACGAGAAACGAAGAACAGAGAGAAGCAGACATGAAACGAGAGAAGGGAAGAGGAGCGAGGCAATTTCTCCAGGACGCGCTCAGACGGCTCGCCGCTTTCTTTGGCCGCGCGGCCTGCAATTTTGCGCAATGCAGTCTGGTGAGCTCCACCAGCTGCACCGTGCGACGTTCCTTCGGGGTCCGTTCGACCAGGTCATCCACGATGGTCGATTCAAAGGGGAGGAGGAGGAGGAGGTGGAGGTGGAGAAGGAGGAGGAGGCCGTGGTAAAGTAGGGGTGGGTAGCGAAGAAGAGAAGGGCAGTGAGACTGGAGGGAGAAGGGTAGACTGAAGGTGGAGGGCAACGGGCACACGGCTAGGCACCACCGTAAAGAGACGTTGGAAAGGTGGGAGGATTTGTTTGTAAACACTCCGTGATCGAGGTGCGGATGGAGGTGGGATCGAGGGAGAGGGAGAGAGATGACTGGGCGCGGGAGGAGAAGGAGGAAGAGGAGGTTTGGAAGGGGAGACTTTCTCCCTCCGAGGGTTACGTAACCTCCGGCGCGCTGTCGGCCTGTCTGAGCATTGCGGGAACGACCTACTTGACCCACTGTGTCCCTAAGCGCCGGTGTCCCGCGGATCGGGTCGCGGCGTGCGACTGCACTCGACCTACTCGAGACCGGAACGAGACGCGTCCGGTCCGAGTAATGGTAGTCCGTAAATAGACGCTGTTCTCGCTGCCAAGTTCGTACGAATACGTTATGAGATTTTCGTCGTGATAGATTTCCGCGATCTTTACACCTTTTTCTCCTCTCGGCGCAGATCAGAAATTAAGTGGAAGGCGCGAAGGTTGGCTTTTCGTTGCTAAACGCGTCGCCAGGTTAATACGATAAAACAGGAACTGTCTCTTTGTCGTTCACTTCGCGCAGCTAACGTGTAACGATGAGCTTTTCGTACTGCAGAATTTCAAATGTCTTCGTTTCCGACTCCACAACATTTTTAAGTAAACTCGCTCCGGTTATACTTGCTTACTTTATAACGCCGTGTCTTCTATAGGTAGCATTAGTCCAAAGTAATATTTTGTGAAATATTTTTTGTTTCAAACGTGAGGAAATGAGATAAATTCGTGACTGCCCTCTTTATTCACTCTTAAAACGTTGCATCGGATACACGCGCAAGTAATCTCACGTTCACATCCACTGTATTTCAGCGGACGAGTGCACTGTACACCTACGCGATACCGGAACGAGACGCGTCCGGTTCGAGTGCCGCTAGTCCATAAATAGTCCTTCCCCCGGCTAACAAATTCGCAGGAAAACATTCGACTTTACTTAGAATCCGTACTTCGCGAATCCGGCATTTTGTTTCCCTCCAACGTTGCGAAACAAAACAGCAACATAAATTACGGTCTCTCACCGTTGCAATTTTCGCTAAAGACTATATTCGACTTTTTTTCGTTAACGGTGCTCTCCTTCGTTGGTACATAGATTATCCTGTTTGAATCAATGTCCATAAGTGCCGGGGTTCGGAGCGCCGCGTGCAATTGCACTCGACCCACACGAGACCGGAACGAGACACATCCGGTTGTCGAGTAGTCCGTAAATAGACGCAGTTTCCGTTGCCAAGTTCGTATGAAAGATACATATATCAGAGCGCGTGCATCCAAGATCTTCATTGTCGTATAAGTGCATCGTGAAAGAACGCGAGATGGAGAGGACTAACAATAAATCGCTTTCGCTCGTAAACACTCGCTGGCCCATTGGCGTGCGAGGAAAACAATTGGAAGCCGAGACGTAGTAGTCCCGCAAGACGTTCTTGCGTGTAGTAGCGAGTCTATCATCAACCAGGCCTGCACGAGTTGTTCATTTATGCGGGCAAAGATTCGGGAGGTTATAGTATTTTCGCCTAACTTCGAGTGGCGCACTTATGAATAGAACTGATAGAAACAAGCGTGGAAGTCGCGGTGGTTCACTGTTCCGTCAGATTACTCGAGACTGTTATTGTTGAGCGGCATGAACGAACGATCGTAAAGAGCGGCGGTCGCACGCGGTCGACATAAAAGCTCGACTGTCTGATCATTTCGGGATTGACCTACTTGACTCACTCACACGTCCGTGAGCGGTGGCCACGCTCAAGTTACGCGACTGGAGCGGGTCGCCGCTGTCTGGTCACCGTAATATGTTAATAGGCGCGACCAGCCGCCAAATTTGCAAGACTATATTTGGCTGTATTTGCGCGGATATGCGCACCTTTGTCTCTACGCGCGTTTCATGTCTCTAGGCCAAAGTGCTATGTTCGCTTCGGACGAAAAAATAGTTTTATTATCACGCTAATGCGTTGTTTTGAACGTCCGCAGGTGAAAAATATTCAGTTTTTTACATCCACTTTGCAGCAATAGCGTCGTGCACGTATCTGTGCCAGGCGTTTTTTGAAAACTATTGTTTTTTTTCTTCGCCGCTCGCGGTTACAAATTCAGATGTCCGATCGGGCTCAAAGTCGACCTACTTAGCTGACGGCCGCGTAAATACTGAATAGTTCGACCGCAAATCACCGTGTCGGGCAGGTTGAATCAGTTTTCCCGCTAGACGAACAATATGTTGCTTTTCTTAAATGGCAAAACGTGAGGCGAGCGGTGCGACGCAACGCTGTGAGACATCGGAACGATAATTAAAAGCGGATTTTAATAGCGTGCGATCTCGCGTAGACCGAGAGAAACGAAAAACCGTTGTGTTCTGCGCTCGTAAAGAAGCGGCGCACATTCATTGTAACAGAGTGACGCAACAATGCTGCGGGTAATTAAAATAATTCTCCGATTCTCTCGCGCTCTTCCTTTATGCTCCGGTTTCGAGTAGAACGCAGCGCGGAAAGGGGAAACGGAAGCCGTTCTCCTGGGAAGTCACGTAGATCGGTGGTCCTACGACCTCGCTTCGGCGATTTCTCACGATCTCGGTCCTTCGCCATATTTCTTCAAACCCGCTCGGAGTTGTACGCAGCTAGTAGTCCGAGTCTAATCCATGACGTCGTCGTCGTCGTGACTCTCGACACTGGCGATAATTGTCGCCTTGCCTTGACCTAGGCCGAAGCGGCTCTACAATCAAGGATAACCGATAATAATTTATCATCGCCAGGCAGCGCGTTGTTTCCCAGGAATACGTACGTTGGACTGCTCGTACGCGTGCGGTTAATTGAATTTACGAACAAGGCCGTCCTTCCGCGAAACGCACGCCACGAATCCGTTCTCATTGCGGAGCAATGGTTCGTTAGAGACCATTTAAGAGGAAATGTCTTTGACGGTGCAAATTCAATGTTTGTTTGTGACTCGCCATGCGCGCACAGTTGGTATAAGTAAAACGCTCGCCCGCCGGTTAAACGAACGCGCGGCTCTCTTTATTGAACGTGACACGTAAATCGTTATACGCGTTGGGCATTGCTGCGGATGGAAATTTTTGCGGAGCCGCCCTGCCAAAATTGCATTGCATCGGGAGCGGGAGCGGGGGGTGGGGAATTTTCATACAAAGATATTCTCGTCGACAGACAATGGAACTTTGCGCTCAGATATCGCGAACGTCGCTTTATTCCCGTACAAGAGGCGTCAATACACAGTCGCCGTTCTTCCACCGAGTCGTTACAATGGCATTCCTGTGTAGCTCAATTTACACTCCTTCGGAGAAGAGGAGAAACGTCGCTCGAAGAAGTCGACGAGGAAATGAAGAAGAGCGACAAGGACGGGAAAAGAGGGGGGCGAGCGTATACGACGTGCATGTTTATGTTTTCTCGGTACCACTTACCGAGTACTTATTTATAAATCCTTAATGCGTAGGTGCACGGGTATGCGCCTATTTGTGACCGTGCACAGGTGCGTAGAGACATTGTTATTGAGGTTCTTCAGACGCTTATTTTTCCCCTGCTCCTTCTCTTAGGACGCTCGAATTTTCTCGTGCACCTCGTGTTTTACGTGCCTGCTTCTGTTCCCCGAATCATATCGACCGGCACTGTCAACGTTATTATTAAAACGTCAATTAGCGATAAGCTTAATCGGTATTCGAGCGTTCGTCGATTTCGCGACGACATAAATATTTATTGCTGCCAATTAGTACGTATTATAAAGTCGGTGGTTCTTCCGCTCGACGGGGGAACGCCGCGGGGAATCTCTGTCGTGTACTACCTATTAATAGCCTTTTTATCACTAGCTACTGTTAACCTCCAAGATCGTAAACAAGTTCTATATTTACCGGCCGTACACAGGTGTGTATATTATATGGTCACGCACACCTGACTGTCATTGCGAGCGGGAGGCAGAGAGTGAAACAGAGAAAAAGCGAACATGTGCACTTGAGAACGTACACAGAGGCGTGTAATGCCGTGTGCGAACGCGTGTGCTCGCTTTGCAAATTGTAAACAACGCCCGTGGGAGCCCCGCGCACAGCTGATTCACATTCCGTGCGCGAGGCCACCGTCTAGGTCATCAACTAACGAGCGGTGCGCCAGATTTTCTGAAACTATCGCGAAACAAAACGTCGCCTGTTTCGGCCAGCAGCAGCAGGCCTCGGCGCTTTTCCTCGCCCTCTCTCTTACGGCCGACGCACGCTAAGAATGAATTACGCTCGTCCGACGATGATTACACGTTATGCGCACGTCCGACTCTTCCCTCCTCTCGCAACTGGCGCCACGCTGATTCGAACCCGCGGAACGTGACTCTCGAAATTCCCGACGCCGGCTCAAAATTACTTTGATTACTCTGTTTGATTCGCCGCGTTTACGGCGCGCGCAATATTTTTGTCCGAATTTAAATTCCGCCGTAATCACGTCTGCGCGCCGGCAAGCGGTGCGCGCGAATGCGCTGCAGGGAGAGATCGCGTTATAAATGTAGATGTTGCGGTTAATATTCACGCTAGTTTGTAAGTATCAATTGCGCTCGCACCTCATATTTCAATTTCGTCTCGTGTTACGTTTCCGACCGCTATCGCCGGCCCGAAGGGACCACCGTGTCACGATTTACCTGAAAATGTCACAGGTCCGCGCTGAATATAGCTTTCGTCGATTTATCTTTGTCAAACGGTGCGCATAATTGAAAGCAGCGTAGTTCGCGCGTTGCTACACTGGAACGCGCGCTCTTGCTTTCGCGTTGGAACAACGCTATCCCGCTTGTCCGGGGACATTTATTGTGTCGTTTTGTCGCGCCACGAATGCACGCTCTTATGCACGCTCTTATGCATGCTCTTATGCACCTGTCCGCGAGACTTTGCAGGTAACTCCGCTTGTAAACAACGCGCCGGGGACACGAAGGCACACTTATTCGCATTCCTCTCGCCAGAGACCAGAGCGGCCGCGTTTATTATGGCGACGGGCGGAAGGACACAGTCGGAGCAACGTTTCTTTATCGCCCTACACACCGACGGCCAATCAGCGCTGCCACGCTCTCGCGGACGAGCAAGCACGACGCGCGGGGCATTAAACGTCCAGCGCCATCAGTTCCATCCTCAATCAAACTACTGAACGGTGGAAAATTTTACGTCTTTAAAATAGACTTTGCGTCTCTCGCAGACGTCGGCAGAGCCAGGAAGCTCCGAAACTGAGATATACTGAATGTTACGTCCTCCAGGATATGCTCGCTGATTCAGTGGATCTTTCGCATACGGGCAACGTGCCGGGTAGAATGCGTTCAGGCGGCCGTGTTTACACAAAACCAGGAAATAATCGGAAACGGTACATTCGCTACTGCGCGCCACTGTCAAAGCGCGCTAACGGGATTTCGCGGAACATAGCAATACTACGTGAGCGACGTAGTAACAACATTGTAATTATCAAATTCCGAGCACGCCCGACCAACGACATTTCAATTTCTGAAATTCCCCGAACGTCGACAATCGCGTCGAAGCGTGCGCGCAAGAAGCCGCGCGCGTGGACACGCGTCGGCTGCGCAGAGCGTACGCCGGGAATTCACCTGCTCGCGATCGTTAAATTTGCAAAAGGACGAAAACGACGGCGAAGAAACAAGGAAATCGAGGAGGCACGTGACCGACGACGACGATCGTCTCGCGTTATGGAAAAGTGGAAGGCACGAGTGGCTCGCAGTCTAGAATGCGGATTGGTGGAGGAGGAGGAGGAACCGATCGCGGCGCGAGTCGCTAGGCGGAAAGGAGACGTGAGGCGGCGGAGAGGAGTGAGGAGATTGTCGGGCAGTACTGCGGGGAAGGCGCAGGAGAAATCACGATCACGTGGGCTGCACGCTATTATCGATGAGCGCCGACGGAGAGGCTGGAATGTCGCGGATAATGAAAACAACAACACCAACAACCGACGGACGACTCTCTATTGCGAGCGCGCCACGTCAGTGAAGTCTCCCGGTCAGGCCGTGTACAAAAGTCCGCTCGGCGATACATGACGAAACGTCTTGAAATTCCCGCGTTTCGGATGACTAAGTGCGCCATATCCGCGCAAACAGTGCGCACGATAGAATTTCAATGATCGAATTGAGGCCGCGCGAGCTTGAGCTATTTGCGCAATTTTCAGTCTCGAACTCAATGTGACTCGCGCAACGCTGGCACGGGATCGGTAGTAAAATGCTCGGTATCATTAGCTTTAATAGATGGCGGAGTTTGCGAAATGACGCGATAGCGAGAGCATGCGCTGAGTGTATGCTGTTGCGGATGGATCGCCGACAAACCTGAAAAATTGTCGCAACTCCGAAATTGACCCATTACTCGCTGTCTCTGGCTTTTAATTGGAGGAAGATAACCCGTGCGATGTTACACTGATACGTCGACGGGATCGTCGCGGTTGAAAAAAAGTGGCCAGTGCGACGGAACGAAAATTGAGATAACCTCTAAGCAGAGAGCCGCGCAAACTACTGCGCAGTGGAAGCGGCGGAGATCGAGGAAATAAAAGGTGTCATAAACGCGCTACGGGGAAGACAAAAATCATCTCAAGGCCTGCAACGGCAAAACTTTACGAGTGCGCATCTCGCGATTCGTTGCATAATCCTCCTGATTGTCGCACTTATCCTCAGTTTCTTTTGTACTCACCTGCACCTTTGAATAGCTTCTTCGAAAGCGATATCGTGTGTTGCGTTTCATGATCTTAATCGATTGCATATTGTGATCGCTGAACGGCGCAATTGGCCGCACTTCGGTTGTTTTCGTTGGAATCGAAAGTCCAAAGGTGACGAAATTTCTGAAAATCCTAGCTGACAGCGATAAATGCTGCGCCAGTCTTCAAAGTCTAGACTCTTCGAAAATATTGTTTTTCGGAATCTGCCCTGCCCGGTGAACAAAACGTTTTCAGCGAAGCCGTTCCGCGGAAAATGGAAGCACATCTGGGCGCGCCGCCTACGACAAAACTGACACGTCAATAAAAACAAGCGGCTTCCCGCGAATGTTGACAATGAGTGCATTTAGTGCGTCACACTTCCGCCAACACGTCCACTGAAAATTGCCGCCGAAAAATCGTTCACGCTGCCACCAAAAGACAGTAAAAAAAGGATAAAAAAGGAAGAAAAATCTGGGAAA
Organism: Cryptocheilus praepositus; assembly: GCA_033815515.1. Lineage (NCBI taxonomy): Eukaryota > Metazoa > Arthropoda > Insecta > Hymenoptera > Pompilidae > Cryptocheilus > Cryptocheilus praepositus. The sequence continues at coordinate 716,310 of JAWWQZ010000069.1, read as the reverse complement.
CGGGGGCAAATGCTGAATGAGAATAACCGTATCGGGTACATTTGCGCAAATAAGCACGCGGCTTCGACACACACCGGTATCTTTCGCACGTTGTTCCCGGAAGACTATCTGACCAACGGCGATTGGCTGATCCCGAGAGCTGGACGTGCGTAACGTGCGAAACAAGTTTGCACCTTTTGCGAGGACGCCTTTTCTCGGACGTCGCGGGTTCCAGGTATCGCGCGGGTGGCGATTCGCAAAATCCGGATTGCGGGAACGTTCAGCAAACTCGCAAAAAAAAACGATCTGCAAACAGCGAAATCGCAGTTGATGTTGACAAGTTCCCTATTCAAATAAAAGCATATTCGAGCGCGTGAAGCGTACTCGCGTATCAAATATTTGCCGCCCGAATGCTCATGCAGAATGGCTCCTACATTGAAACGATAAAAGCTTTATCACGAAACTGCGATCACAAAATAAGTAGGGACGCGCGTGTCGCTTTACGGGAGTTCGTGTTAAACGTACCGCAGAACCTATGTAGTAAAACATTTCAGATTCGTGGAAGACGATACCGTCGATGTATTATAATTCATTATTTTATGCTAATATTGTACACTGAACATATCTTTCTTCAAAGTTCTATCAGGCATCTGGAGATAATAAACATCACCGAAAACGGACTTCTTACACTTACTGTGTGAAGCACTAGAATTTTTACACCTACACTACAAAAATTAGCTGAAAATGGGCTAAAATAGGTGAAAAATGTCAAATTTTTTTTTTGTTTCGGACCGATACCTTTCGATAGAGGGTAATTTGCCCTGAAGATAGATCACTTTCCGCGCGCTGAACTCTTCATAGTTTCCGAGATACGACGACTTTAAGAAAGTGCAAAAAAATTTTTTTCAGAATTGCTGATCGCGATTAGTCCCACGTCAAAGTGTGTCCAAAGAGCTTTAAGAAAACCTATATTACTTATAAGTTTCGTTCGCTAGTTTAGACGGGACAGGGCCTTGAAGAAATCGCGAAAATCTTAAGGTATACCTTAAATGGCAAGGGGCTTATATACCTTGCCAAAAAAAATGACTGTTTTCCCACCAAGTCGACCTTCGATCGTATCAAGAAGGATATAAATGGACTCACAAAACTGCAAATCACACTGAAAATTATTATATAGGTGATACATCTAACGTCTTCAATTCTGTGGCGTCCATTGCTGTTTTATATAAAATAGTATACGGTATACGTTTGCATAACCTCATCCAACATATTTTCAGCCAGTTTACCTTTCCTCCATTAATCTTTTTTCTTAGCCGTTTTTGAATTGCGTTTTGTAGATTTTTCGTTGAAACGAAATTCTCTTGTTTACTTTCGTGTAAAAAGAGTCTTTTTCGTAAAATTTTTTCGTAAAAGTGTCTATGGAAATTGGACTTACATCACTTTTAAAATGAACGGTCCGTATGTACATTCTATACCTCGTCTATGCAAAGATTTCCTCGTTTCACCTGTTCTCGGAGAGGTAAAACAGATGCATGCGTGCGTCTGCTTCCATGGAACTATAAAAACAATTGACATTCAAACTAGACACTTTGACGTTAATTGACTCGGAGGCGTTAAGGACAACGCATTGGCTTCTTCGAAGTGAGAATGTCACGAGGCTGACTATGTCAGTGGTTACTCGTGCCAGAATAGCACAAAGCGATTCGCTTGGACAAACAAATCCATAGCCACGCAGCAAGATCATTTCTCCAAATTCGATTCGCAAACGAGCGGATCTCTTTGTCGTTTCGCACGTACCGATCGTCGCGCAGTAGGCACTCTGACATTTCACGATCCAGTGACACGTAATTGCGCAAATAGATACTGGGCAACGTACCAAGCCCGCCTCGGTATGACTAAGGCCGCGGAGTCAATGGGTTGCTCACCGAAAATATAGTACGAGCGCTAGTCATCCGTACGCCTCATCTTCACGAGTATGCTCTACTCCTTGCTTTAAAGCCGTAATCGAATTAGCAATGAAAATTACCTCCGCAACTGGCAGGCTGACGTCTTGCTTACTCTGCGGCTTTTGTCCATTGTTTGGGTCAGTCATTCGAGTGGATACATCGCGGAAATGCCTGGCATTTGATTTCCTGTGAACACAGCCATACGCGCTAGTTTCTTAACACAGTGAAAATTATCTTGTTCCGCAGAATCGCGATCTTTACAATATGATTAAAAAAAAAAAAAAAAAATGTTGTCGCTGGTACGAGAGTACACAGAAGATACGGTAACGGCATTTTGTCTTTCAATTGATTTATTGTATTAGGCGCGCGTCATTCCTGGAACGACATAATGCAAAATTGTTAAAACACGTTACGTGAACGAGATTACGATAGGCTGTCATAGATAAACGTTACGCACTGACGACGTTATCGCGGGACTCCGCGGGCAGCATTAATCGCCGATAAAAATAAGAATTAATTTCCGTGGGGAAGGCAGGCGCAGTTTTCCGGTCAGGGCGCTCATCAAAAATGGTCGAACCCGGTCAGCTGGGCCTACAATCGTGAGACGATAAAACGCATCGTTGGTTATCAGTGAGAACTGACGACGTGCTGTTGTCGTCGGCGTTGTCGACGAGCTTGCCCAGCGACCTGATAAAGGCGAGCGAGCGTGTATACTGCGTACTCGACTTCATTCATGGAACCACCAATGGAGTCGACCGTGGGATCAAGATTTTTATTTTTCATCGAAAGTTCAATATTGCCTCGCCGATAACGGCACGCACAGGAAGTACACAGAAGCGGGCGATGTAACACGATACGTGCACGCATCTACGTACACGACGTCGTCCACTCTCATACGTGAGTCTATTGCACATCTGCGTACGCGCGTACGTGTAGAGACGTACGTGCATGGAAGTATAGCCGTACATCTCGTATGTACTTATGCACTCTGTATACCTAAGCGCACAAGTGGCGCAGGTGAGTAGGTCTGATGAAAATGCAACGGCGTAGAAACTCCATGCGAGCGCCACATCCTCATGGCTAGATTATGCAAATTCGCGGCTTCGCTTCCTTTTCTTTTCGGAACGCGAGAATGCCGTTGCCCGGCCGGTATGCGCCCGAAGGAGGCGGACGACTCTCTGCGGAGTAAAGAAACGCACCCGTTACCGCGACTGCCTTCGGGGCCAAGTGGTGCAGGGTGCTCCGTAACGGTTGTTAATGTACGAAATTTTATGAAATTTTTACCTGCCCGGGCCAAGTGCTCGAAAGTTCCGCGGATCGTTCCACCCCGACGCCTTTCTCCTGAAAAACTTCTCGGAATCCTTTATTAAACTAATGCCGTCGGAGTTCGGTTAAGGGCGCGAGAGCGGGAAGACACTTTGCGCGCTTGCATCCGGCGTAAGAGAAACAGGCAATTGTCAGAATGACAGAGCAGAATGTGTCTGACGCGGAAGAGGACGCGTTACGCCAATGCGGACTGTCAAGCCGGCCAAGAAACGTACCGACAAATATTTCCCGAACACCCGACGGAGACACCTCGAGTACCGCGAAGAGGCCACCCGTCGATTGCCTGCATTCGCACGTACGCTTCGAGTACGCACGTAGTGTACATACATAGCGCGGAGCAGAAGTATGCACGTGGTGGAGGTACGTTCGCTCGCGGGGAATAGCAGAAAATGCCGACGAGCCATTCCCGTCGACGGAGTGAATCGAAGGAGGCGTTCCTCTGGCAAGGCGGTCACTCAGGCCGATCGGAGTCAAAGGGTCCACTATATTCACTTTCATCGTTATTACTGGCAGACACTAATGAACGAGCCATTTGTCTCCTCTGCTGCGGTAGGTATAATGTCCGGCTTCGATCGTATCAACCCCTCCGACGGGGAACTCTTTCGACGCTATGCCTCGCAATATTGTGAATATAGAGTGCACTTTGCGTTAGGTACGCTCTACGTTATGCGTATGGGCCGTAAAACTTAGGAGCGTCGAAATATTCTATACGGTAAGACCGCGGGGAAAATTTATTAGCCGGTGTCGCAGCTCAAAGGTTAGACTTAGAGGTTGCTAGAGTAAAAGCTCTAAAGATCGGCGCGGGTATGATTTTACCGAGATAATGCGTTTTCTTGCGGTCAAATCGAGAGATAAGACTGACTAAACCGGAGACGGTCGGGGGCATGATTTTTTCGTCTTTCCTTTGTGCGTACACACGTTTATTGTTACAGGCGTTACGCAAGACCTCACGCCGTGCGTTTCTGCGTGCATGGACATTGCATAATACTCCACGGCTATTTATGTGGAACGGGATATGCGTGTTATATAAATAGAGCGTCGACTACTCGCCGGTTTTCTTTTCGCAACATGCCCAGGCGATTGTCTGGACAGCTGCTTAAGACTCGTTTAACCTTCGCGTTCCGTGGTTCTAAAAACTGCCAGCGCGACGCGTTACGATATCCTCACACGCGCCGGCATTTCTTAACAATTTTTTAGGGGCACATTTTTAATATTTTCCCCGAAGACGCGAGACCGTGAAAGCCAAGAAAATATGTAGCATCTCCCGTTGTTAAATTACGATTGGGAAAGAGGGAAAACAATGGAGTAGTAAAGAAATACCATAAGACAATGGAGTAGTAAAGAACAAAAGAGCTAGAGGACAATGGCGTACATAGTATGATTTTTAGGTTCTTTTTCCATAAATCGCAGGCGGCACCGAAACCCGCGACTACCTTACGTTTAGCGCTCCTTAACCGTGCGCACGGTAGTTGGCTTAAAAACGGCGATCGGTTTAATCGGTTAATCAGCGATCCCCGATCGCGGCCACCTGCGCGATACCGAGCTTCCTCCCTTCCGCCCTACGAGGAGCACTAAAACCTGCTATCGACGCTTTCGTGCCGATCACCTCTTCTCTAGATCAGCGATCAACGCGGAGTTCGCGTGCTCCGACGATTTTTACGAGAAGCACGCGTCACGCTTCTTTGCTCCGATCTGTTTGGCTTCTCCACTTTGCCGGTGGAAGAGAAGAGGTCGTAGTCAATTAGCGTGGCCAGATCCAGAAGATGCAAGGCCGAAGCTCATCCTCTTCCACGAAGAGCGGACACGACGTCAGGGTAAAGCCTACAGAGCCTACGAAGAGATGCACGGCGCTTCGGTTTCTGCCGCTTCTACTCCATGCACCATTCCCTAGCCGTCGTGGATCATTAATCTTGCCGCTCGGCAGACCCATCGAGCACGTCTCGCGTGCAACCCTTCTGGAAAATGCGCCTTTCCTTCCTCGTACCGGCGCGAGACCAGAGGGCTCGCTTATCGGCGACATTTCGTTGCGCGCCACTCGTGACTGTCGCAGCGAAAAATTGATCGAACGCCGCACAGGCCTCTTTGTCAAATTGCTTCGGCTGAATGTATTAACTCCGCACGTACAGGACGATCCGAGTAAAAGGTGTATCAATTTACGCTTCGAGTCCGAACTTCTGCCAGCTTTAAAACGATAGGGTGGAACGTGGGTCCTCGTACATGCGCAATGCTCACCAAGTTTCCCGCAGAAATTGGACAGTCAAAAGAATTTATTCGCCGCGCTTGATGTCTGCGTGACAGGGTTATTATTTGGAGATGGCTCGTCATAATCCGGCGCATATATCAAACGCATGCCCTGACAGTTACGAGAATAGTAAGTTGACTGGCTAAAGTTTCCTCGGGCAAGTTCCAGATGGTTAAAAGTCAAGCCGAGCTCAAAGATGTTGGGAAAATCTGGAGTTCCCCGGGAATGCAGCCTGATCCGAATAAGTGCACCGTCCTGAATCATTAATTCTACTTGCCGCGAGTTAGTGGAGCACGTCTCACGAATAACTGCCCGAAATCTAACGATCCTCTGAGTTTGTCCCAACTAACGTGCTTTCGCAATCTACGTCGCCTCAACGTCTACGCGACGCCTTTGCTTCACCGTAGCAGAGTTATTAAAATATCGTCCCATCGCTAAACGCAAGAAAGAAAAAGTCGCACATTGTAGCAAAATCGGTCGATCCACCTGCGAATCTTTGTTCTCGGACCTCTCTCTTCGTGAAAGGCAGGATCCACGGATCCACGGATCGACAAAGGTAAAAAGCCATCCTCGCAAAGTACGTTCACAACTGTGTGGAGATGAGAGCAGCAAGCTGCGCCGTCTACATTGTCGGTACCGTCGTGGATCATTAATCTTGCTGGTCGGTAGCGACGCTCCATCGAGCACGCACCCCTTTGGAAAATGCAAGTTCGCTCGGGCAGGTTGCATTCGAGGGACTGCATTTCACGGGAGACATTCACGCACGGCGTTCTCACCTGTCGAATGTAGCGGTGCAACATCGACCAGGAGGATAATCCACTCGAGCGCGTCTGTAGTCACGAAGAGAAGTGGCTCCGGCTCTCTTTTCTCTTTGGGCAAGTAGTCTTCCCTCGCGAAGTAACTCAACGACCGTATATACGCCTTCGATACGGCCGGATGTCGTGTTGCGCCGTCTATAACGTCCTGGATCATTAACCCCGTTGATCAGCAGCCCGTCTCAAGCGCTGGCTGCCCTACCGAAAAATGTAAATTCGTCTGCGGCTCTGCAACTGGGCTTCTTGCGCGACGCCCTTTTTTCCCTAACGTGCATGCGCACTCGTAAAGACCCTCGTAAAATTTCAAGGATTACGTAAGGACGTCTGAGGAGTCGAAGAAAAACCAATTGCCCCGCGCCGTCTATGCGGCCTCAAAGGATCGCGGTGAAAGTTTCGGCGCTTAGTTTCTCTCTCGACGGGATGGAAGATCGGGTTGCATCTGTTTCTTTTGGCTCTTTTTTTCTAGAGAATTGCAATTTTAATGCGAGACTGCGGTGTTGAGAAATATAAGTGCTGCCGCACGGTCGGCGTCGTTTGTCTCAAAAGTCTCGAAATCGCGGGCTACAAAGTCGGATCCGCGGGACCCAATCCGGAAGCTTGTTTCTGACGATGTGCGGCGCGCGATGCCGCTGCCAAGATGTACATCACGCCGCACCGTCTCCGCCGTCGCTGGATCATTAATCTTGCTCGTTGGAAGCGCCGCTCCATCGGGCAATGCGTTTCTCCTTCGCTCTACGGGTCGAAAAGTCCCGCCGTTGGCTGGCGGTCATACCTAAAATTTGCGACTTTCGTAGCTGGACAAGTCGGACGAGCAAAAAGACGCGGCTCCCAAGAAAACCAGAGAAGAAGCTTAGCGCTGGTTATGTCACGGGCCGAGTGCAAATGTTATTCTAATGTCTGCGTACGGAGCGCGACTATTGTCGAGGATGAAAAGGGAAATAGAATGTTGCAGTAAAAATTCGCAACGCGAAGGAGCGGACGCGGAAACGGAGAGTTTGGTTCTGTACAGAAAATGACTACACGGCACGATGGATGGAAACTAAAATAGGCAGTTCGCAGAAAAATGTTAAACAGGCGCGGGAGAGAGCACCGAGATCATGACAAAACGAGACGGCCCCGTGTCTAAGCACGGACATCGTCGATTGATAAGATCTACCCGTGCAACAGTGTACCTGGCTGCAACGGTATAATTCAAAGTCAGCTCTCCTTTGTTGCATTTGACGCGGGTAGAGCGTTCGTAACGGACGTGCGGATACAAAATGGAAGATACTATCGTAGAGAGCGTAACCATAAAGAGATTCGACCCCGATGCGAGTCATGTGAAGCGGACCAAGCTGGAGCTTCGAACTTAGTATCACACTTAAAGGCGTAGTTCGAGTCGCTAACCCTGGCAAATTTCCAGAGACTGTGGCACTTCTTTATGGCGATTTCTTCGTAGCGATGCGTCGCGCGAAAGTGTTAAAAGAAACGGATTCTGGGAGCGTTGCAAAAGCTGCACGCACAAAGATCGAACGCAATGGCGAAGATAATTAGAAATAATGTGGATTCGGGCATCGGCGTGTCGACGAGAACGTGTCGAGGGTTGCAAGGAAATATCGCGAATCGATTGAAGCTGTGACGTCCTTCGTTTGCCGCTCGCTCGACCTGACCCGCCCGATTCTGGTTTAATGAAACCAGCTTACCTGCCGCGGCTTAATCGGTTTTCCGTTAGGTCGATGTGGGACGCGGTAAATCGATTTTTATCACGCACTCACCGACGCTCCAACCCCTGCCGCAAAAATGCAATATTGTTATCCTTCTAACGACCTCAATTTACATAGACTCTCATTATCCCGCCGTCTAATCGAGCGGACGTAAGCGGAGGTGCATAAAAGCACGAAGCCCAGAACAAGATCCTTATTTTTCGCAGATTAATTTCGAAACCAAAATAGCCGAAGTGATTGCAACTTCGCGCTTTTCCCCCAGCAGATTCTGGAACGGTATTTTCAAACGAGTGGCCGACACAGTTACTATTATTACGTTCCTATTAAATGTGTATCCCCCGTTGCGCTGATATATTTCGAGCACAAATGGGGCATGTTCCGTGTTCGACCGAATAAAACGTCCGCGACGAAATAGCAGCGCCCGTCGAGATTGCGATTCAATGCCCGTAATTTTAGACATCCATTCGGAAAATGGTTTTCGTTCATCGTCGATGTCGGGGGACTTTTTCTCGTCATCGTATTTCTATTTTAAGCGTAATCTGGCGCCCTTCATTATTCTCGCACCGGATCAAGGGGGCCGGCGTGTCTATCCCGGAACGAGTAGGCGAGAGAAGCCCCGATTTCCGGCTAAAATAAAACCGTCTACGGCTCGAGGGGGTCGCAAGACCGATTTAGAAATGCCCCGTAAACACGCGGGCGTAAATTTAGATAGATGCTAAAACCCGCTTATTGACTACGACCTGGCCTCACTTAAAGCCCTTGTTTACGAGGCCCCCGGCGACTCCACCGTGTTTTCTTCTCTCTCTCTCTCTCTCTAACTTCGTCTCATCCCACTCCTTCCTCATTCTCTCCTTCTCTCCTTATCCCCTTGAATGTCAATTACGCACACAGCCAGCAGCACACTTCATATCGTCCTGTCTTTCTCTTCCACCCATCTTGCAAGAGCGCCACGTGGTTCGTTCAAAGAGGAAACGTGTCTCTTTCGTTAGTCCCTTAAAACCGATGATCCTTCCTGTGGGGATCGTTAAAAGTGAGACACTAAGTTCATTCGCCGCTTGGCAGGATGCAGACCATCGATATTGAGGGTGAGTTTCAGATTAGGTTGTCGCGTGCGGCACGTCAACATTTTTACTTCTCTTTTTGAATTCTCAAGCGGCGCCAGGAATAATCGCCGAAAGGAGTGGTTCCATGTGTCGATAATTTTTCCTCAAAGCCCTGGGCGATTCGTTATCAAGTCTGAACGCGCGGTAGATCCTTGAGCGCGTTCGACAATAAACTTAATACACTTGAGAGTTTGGTATACCCGAAGGAGGGGTTGGGTGGTCGATCTGATCACAATGCAATTGTTGGCGGATTATCGCAACGGATCGGTATGTCGAGTGCTTTCAAGGAAATGGCAGGTGCCAGTTTCTCTTTATCAACTGGAGAGCGCGATTCGCAATCTTCGCTGCGCGCAATATCGCAATGGCAATCGAGTCGGCCAATCTGAAAGCAGAAAGTGTCATACTTTCTAGTCGAAAGAGCACCTCTCGTACGCCTCCGTTATCAGAGACAACGTTTTAAACGCGCACGTGTTGCGGTTCGCGCGTGCAATATCGGAGCATCGATAATTAGATACACGAATTTTTACTCTCCCGCGCTCTCAGCGAAAAAGCATCGTTAGTCCGGACGCCGCTCTCGTTAAGGGAAACAAATGCCGAGTTGCAAAAGTTCCGCGAGGCGCTCTCTTTGATCGTGAACAGCCGATTACAAACTAATTGAAGCTCGTTCCAAATACTTCGCTCAACAGGACTTCGTTCTTTGGCGCGTTGCGCCGGCGAGTTCAGTTTCGAGATCGAGATCGCGATCGAGAGAGGCGGTTGACAAAAAGGCGAAAAAAGGGCGGAAAAAAGGCCGCGGCGAAAGTGAATTCCGTCCGTGGTTCGACTTTCAAAACAGTGATGGCGGTCGCCTTGCGTGTCACGCAGGCGAACGCACTTGCGTTCGGCTGTGCTTTATGTTACGGAGTGGGAGGAGCCCCCGATACAATTGCGAACAGTATGATATAACTTCAATCAGCATTTCGATAAACATAAAAAAACACAACGATTTTCGCATTATTCTCTGGTATGTTTTAGGGGAAATGGAAATTTGTATTTAAAAGTATTGGTATTTTCTTCGTTACTGTCAATCTCAGCAGCAGTTTTTTTATTTTTCTTTGTGTTTGCCATCCCTATAGACTCGTGCGTCGATCAAATAGTTAATAAATATTAGTGAGGCAATAGAAAGGCTATTAGGCAGCATCTAATAATACAGATTGACTCTGTCTTTGAGTGGAGATTAGTATCTCTAGCGCTAGGAGAGTCTTATTATTCTCGAAAATGTAACGGTGCCTGTCCATCAAACGCGGACGGGTGTACATAGAACTTCCGCTGCCCGTGAGCGTGCCAAAAAGGAATTTATCAACGATATAGAGATGTAAAGACAGCCTCTCTGATAAGGGTAATAGCTCAACCGTCTTGATTTTCCGCAAACTAATACGCTTTCCCCGCTTCGTTTTAGTCTCTGCTCGTTGCTACGCCATCAGTAATGCTCCATAAAAATGGCCAGTTTACAATCAATCCATTCTTTTAGCTCATTTGTTACAATACACAAAGGCAGCTTATAAGGAAATCGACAGCAATTTCGACTGGGTATGATAAAGGCGATTAATACGTCGAAAGAAATGTAATATTTCTAATTTATGGAAGCAATTACGGGGGACTCGATGATGTCATAGCCATTATTAGTGGTGCAATTCCGCGGAATGTCGGTCACTAAGTTATGAAACTGCAGGAATCTATTCACCGCCGCCACCGCCGCCGACTCTGTATGTGGTACACTTTCTCCCCGACCAAGATAAATATCTTGCGTGTGTATCGCTGCCCGGGACACACGCGGCTGTTCTCTTTAAGACGCGCGTCTATCCGCCGATATGGCCGATCGGACGAAATCGAAACGCGAGCGCCCGTTTGAGGCAATGCTTTCAGCCGGCCGGCGAGGACTTTTGCGGAAGTCGTCTTCGACGTACGACCGATTCTAACGAGCGAGGCCTGAAATTTACTTCACTGCGCGGCTACGGTTGCCACGCTGACGTGAAATTGTTGCTTCATAAACGTTCGAGCGTGCAAACGCGAATGCAAGGTGCTCTGAATCATCAGATCGAATAGTTTTGCTCCAAGTCATATGAGAAAGTTGTACCTTTTAAGCCGACTGCGATCGGCGTCTGTCCGAATCGATAAGTTGCGGATAGCCGACAGAATTTGTCGAAAAACGAACATATCCCGTGGCCGCGTTATTGTAAAAACGGTGAAAATGAGCGATCGGAGTGACCTAAATATCTGAATACCCTTGAGGACCCGATGCTAAGCTGAAAGTATCATCGATCAACTTAATCAGTATTCCGGGCATATCTATGGAAATGCTTCGAGGTTTCTGCGAGTCTCGGCGAAACATTCAGAATGCTAAAAATTGGGGGATTGTAACAAAAAAAATGATTAAATCATTCCACGTACAAGGACTAACCCAGAACCTTCCCAGATGTTTTTTATCGTCGAAACGTGCCCTTACGGGGCGAGAATAATCGATCACGCGTATCAATATTCCTCTTTCAATCTGTTCGCCCTAAATAAAAAGCCGGTGTCAGTCCGTATTTCATACCGCGCGATGGCCCGAAGCAGATATTATTCAGAGTATAAAACGCCGGCCAGTTTTGCTCTTAATCCAATCTCTCTATGCGTCACATAAAAAGGCTACAGCCAAAACGTGTTCGCACAATTCCACAGCGCATCAGCACTACCTCGCTAGTACATTTCGGTTAGTTTCATTCGAAAGCACAAGAGACAATCGGTTAGTGCGGCTCGTCGTAAGACGTAAGAGCATCAGTAACCAGTCGTCCAGATTTAGCGGGTTCGGATTCAATCCTTGGATGCAGACTTCTTCCCAATTTCGCGCTGGTTCATGTCGGATCAACATTCGTCCGAATTCAAAGCCGTCGAGCGTGAGCGTGCCGCCATGCGCCTTTGCAGAAATCCAGAAAGCCTTGCGAGCTCTTACCGCGAGTCGCGCAAGGCCGTTTCAGCGGTGGAATTCGGGCCAGTCGTTTCTCTAGAAAGGAGCACGGCGCTCGTGCGAGCGCGACAGCCGTTCGTAAGGCAGAAAACAAAAACATTTCTTCGAGCCGTTACGGTTCCCGCGTCGCGAGAGTCGATCGCGGCAAATCCGCCAGGGAGAGTGACTCTTGGCGAGAATTTTCGGTACGAACTTCTCCCTTCGGCGGGGGGAAGTATTTTTCGAGCTAAAGAACGCGAGAATAGACAAGAAAAGGGCATATGGGAAACATTTTTACGGGGATTAAGGAACGCGAAATGTACGCAAAACTTCTGCGGCTGCGGAGACTCTCCAATGGCTGCGGGGGCGATGCTGAACTTGCCCCAATAATCAGTTAAAAGTTTCACTTAGGTTTTCTTTAGATTGTACCGTTAAAAACAATTTATAGCGATTCGGCGTGGATGCAAAAATAAGAACTGCGCACAATTGAGGATTTAGCAACATACACAAGCAAATGAGAATCAAGTTTTAGCAAGCTACGGGGTCGAATCGTCTTTCTCTCTTATTCATCAGAGTATTTTGGTTTTGTTTCATAAAGTTGAAAAACGTTTCAAGTTTGTCAACAGGCAATGTCGTCAATCGATCAAATTAACTTGAAGCGCGAAGTAGAAACATTCCGTGCGGTGTATGACGCGTGTGCGCAGCAGTCAAAGGCCATTGTGCCACTCCAGGATTCCAACGTGAGTCACGCACTCCGCGTGGCGTGTCCAGGGCAACAACAACAACATGAGAGTAGTCGCAGCTCGCCTAATCGAGATCACACCGCTGACTCAGAAAGGCCAAGCCTTAGCTCGCTGCCTAATAAAGTGGGTTTAGACCGTGTGCACTCTCGCCCCGGGGTCACCGAATCCTTGCCCCAACTCGGTGTGCCCACGGATAATTGTCCGTGGAACATACCATAAAAGGCGCTCGATGCTGTCAAAACACTCTTCGGCTTCGATGAGCTTCGTCAGTCCCCCTGTTCGAGCCATGTTGGAGCATATGGTATAAGATAAGTTCAGAGGTCCATGTTACAGAACGTGAAGATCGGCGAAGTAATGTTTGCGGGATGTAGCGCTTCTTTAGGAAAATGAAGTAACGTGCGTAGCATGTCAAACTGAAGATAGTACGCATAAAGTAACAAGCTGCATTTTACTGATATAAAATTCTTGTTCGTGTTGTGTGAGACCTGTCGTACGTTGCGTCGCGATAAATGATTTTAATACGCGGCTTTTCACCGGTGCGTAATTGGTATCGCCGGTATTTAAAGTGGTCTTTTAAGAAAATGGCGCTGACACCTTGAAGTACACGCGCTAGGTATTCGCCTTGAGGTAATGAAGGAATGCGGTGTTGGTATTTGACTCTAGAGGTAGCGTGGAAATTATTAATAACGCCGCCGTCGGCCATGGTAAATCTTAGTTTCACGTGGACCCCGCCAATTAACGTAATTCAGTTCATAATAGCAGACTTTGCGCGACGTTAAGCGCCGTTATTAATTACCGCCCCTTTGTAATGTGGAGCGTGTATAATTACACGCGACGCATTTATGGACGTTTCGTTGGACGTAGGACCATGCGAGGTGGAACAACGTAGGCCTATCTGGCAACGATCTACGACTCGCACAGACGGCGACGGACTCGAGCAGGACTCTTGCGGCGTGAGAATTCGACAATTACCTTCCGGTGAAATTGAGGACACCGCGCGGACGAATTGCGCGCGACAAATAACCAGCCCGCCTGGAATTCCGTGGAATGTAAATGAACGTTTCGTTACTTTCCTTTTTTTTACGCCACCGCTTGCAGTTCAATCATATCGAGCGCGCGCGGTAACGCTGTTGTCTAACATTTGCGCGGCATGACGCAAGTTAATTCGGTCGACACTGCACAGACATCGAAACTCCGCTATTTCGAATCGCGGCGTTTCTCCTCTGCAATATCTCGAGTGTGCATCACGAAAAATCGCATTCCGCGGCTTGCCTCATTTCCGCGCAACCGTGTCGAATTTTTCTTGAGGTTTCGCAAAAAAGGAAAATCCCCACCCGCTCGCAGCGTGGCTCGTTACCGTTATTATCCCGTGGCAGGATCGAGATTCGAGGGGAGTCCATCGAGGCGGCTAGGCACACAGAGCGAGGCCGTTACATCACCGCGATACACTTCCTGAATTTTCGATACCCGAACGAACCGACCGGCTCTACTCCTTAACGCAGCGAGGCAACGCGAAATTGCAGACGCGTGCTTCCTTAGTTAAGGTCAGCCGGCGGATCTCTTAATTTCGCCGGCGTTGCCAGCAATCCCAACCATTTCCGGTTCTTGCGGCGTATATCCAACGGCGAGGAGGAGGCGGCCCGGCCCGACTCATGACGGCATACGAGCGCACATACACACACACACATTCTCGAATACGCTCTTCCGCCCGTATGTACAGAATCCAACGTGTGCGCGCACTTTCATACGAGACTGCACTACCGTAGTGTGCTCGCCGAACGTCTACGAAAACAGATACGAATGTTGTTGCCACGCGTTCACTCGCAAACGTACTTACCTACGCCTGGCCGCGTGTGTGCATAAATAGAAAGACGCACACTCCGAAACGGGGCACCGTCCATTAGCATATCCTGGTTCTCAGCAAGCCGATCATTTCGATCGGCAATAAAGTACCGCGCCGGCGAGTTACGCAAGGGTTATGCATTGTGAACACTCTCGCATCGCGCGCGCGTGCATCGGCGGCCAGACGCAGACGCCGAAAGGCAAGAGTCGGCGATGCGTCGGTGTGCCTACGCACACCTACACTGGTGCTTACCCGCAAGACTAAGCGTGACAGGCTCTAGCCACATGCGCGAGCGTGCACGCGCGTGGAGAATAACCGCGAAGGCAAGCGGCGCGAAAACGTATGCACCGTTGCGCAGATCGTAGCCGAAGCCGAACGGAATTCCGCGCCGGAATTCTGGAAGACTTGTCGTTACCCCCTCCTGCGTGGGCTCACCTCGCCTTAGCCATCCTCTTTTTCCCGAGGGCCGCCGACTTTGCAGGAATTGCTGCGTTCATTAAGAAAAATGACGTAACCGCGCCGGGGTCTCTCTGCCCCGCGCCCGACACTTTTGCCCGTCGCTTTTGCCCATCGCTTTTGCCCATCGCTTTTGCCGGCGAGTAGAAGAAGGTGCGAATAAGGCGCGAGGAAGGCGCGAGAGGCGCGCCGCGAGTAATGGTGGATCCGCGTCTGCGAGGCGTGCCCGAGGTTGACTGCGCGGTTGAAAGTTCATTGACATTGAGGATTTAAGGGTTTGCAGGTGCTTTTGTTCGGTGGCTGCATGTAGGCGCGCCGTCGTTCGCGTTTTAAGCGCGGTTTCGCCGCTGGGAAGGTATTTGCATTTTTCGCCGCCGCGCCGCGAGTGCTAAAGTCTCGCGAGGCTACGGGACTATAACTATTTTACATCCGTCCGCGGTTGCACTTTACATACAGTAACTTTCTCTGCGTTATTACGATATGAATGGTAGACGTGAAAAAATTGAAAGTCGAGCTTGAATATTTATTATCCGGTCGTCGGCGCGAAATATCACCATTCGTCCTTCGGCGGTGCTTCGAAGTCGAGCGATAATAGCAGCCTACTATCATTGACCTAGAAGTCTTTGTGTCACAGGATCGCATCTCGCTCTGACGCTCCGTGAGTTACTAGCACACTGACGCGTCACCTCGTTCGTTTCACCGCTTTGCGATCTCGCCTCGTTTATCGCGACGTGCAACCGGACGTCGACGTTGCCGTCTCTAGGGACGGAAAATAATAAAAGTACGCGAAGAGGAAGGTGCGCGATGAGGGGGCCCTCGGTGACCTACGCCTCTGCTTCAGGGGCGGCTGGCGTGCGAGCGTGCTAAGAATACCGAGGTGCAGAGAAACGGCCGGGAAGAATGTAAAAGACAATGGAATGTGTCGCGTCGCGCATGCGTGGCTCCGTGGAATGCGGCCCCGTAACGGCACATCCGTTAACCACGGCGTCTGCCACGAAACGCGGGGCCTTATTGCGCGTAACCGCTGCCGCCACGGCTACTCTCACGATGCTAAGGGCCATTTTCATACCGCCGCGATCGCAAAAACTTCCCCCTCCCAAAGCCTACATTTTCATATTTATAGATAGTCTCAAATAGTAAAATGACAGCTGTCAAATGTAACCCAAAGCACGTGGCCATCCGTAAATTTGAGCCGTTTCACTGCGAGAATGTCATTCGCGGCGAACAGCAAGTTTGTTTTATTTTCATTCAAAGAGCAATCGCGGTTGTCAATCACCTTTCGCCGCGGTATGTAATAAGTGCACCTAGCGTTTGCGGTATTTGACGGTACCCTTTGAAACAAGTTGTTTATCGCGGCGTCGAATTGGCCCAATGGCACGCGGTGACGGTCCACTCGAGAGTTAAACATTATCGTTGCCATATTGGCAAAGTTTCGAACATCCAGTGGTATGAATAAGATTACGCTCCGCTCCCGGACAAGATCCGCTTCGGTGCACCGAAACGAAATATCTTCCTCAAAACTTATCCGATTGCTCTGTTATCCCGGACGGCAGAGGGCAATTTCTTTAATATTTCTACGAGTACGCGCGCTTTATCGGGAATATGCGATTCCGCGGACCGTGGAATTTTATCGAGTGCACACCGCGCAGCCTTAAGAAACTCCTCGATAGAGCGACTTGAAACATTGTGCCCGCTCGATTTGAAGGAGATCAGCCGAGGAAAGAAGTCGCAATGAGCGCTCCACTAAGTCTGCCGTTTTTAAATATCGAAAATCCAACGGCGTCGTTCGGCTATGAGACAATTTAATAAGTCGAGACCGTATCGAACTATACACCGTCGAGACCGGTCTGTGACGTCGAATAATGAAAAATCGGTTCCTCTGTCCGGCCAGTTGTCTTCCCCCGTCGGCGTCGATGAGCTCTCGATGCCAGTTTTGTGGGTAGATCTGGACAACGTTTTCCAGGACTCTCATAAAGTGATTGCAATAATGAAACGACGCCCGTACGCGGTAAAATCCGCTCTGCCGAGGACGACCGGGGTAACCGTTTCCACGAAAAGTGCCGTAAACACGCTAAAATGTGCTCGCGGAGTGGCCACCGACATGTAGCGAATGGTAATGGCTGAACTAACGGTGGGATTCCTGGAAACACTCGTTGCGCCCAGATGTACCACTCCTCCTTCCACGTGTCGTCGTGGCGCATTATATAAAATTCCGCCTGTCCCCTTCTCTCTATCCCTCTTTCGCGGTGAACTCGCCGCGGCGAGCGGGGGAAAAAGAAATTATAAGAGAGTTCTTTACGGCGTCCCGTAAGTGCTCTTTCAGGCCGCGCGGATGACGTCAGATTGCGGTGATGTACGCTCTAATGAGATTGCACTCACAATTAGCGCGGTTAGTTGAAATTTATGCCCCGTCCCGGCAATGAGCCAGTCTCCGCAGGTCCGCCTAGCCTCGGTGGACAGTGGAAATTAGTCTTCAGTGTTTTCGGACGCCACGATGTTTCGATTCCGTGGGAGCACAGCGCCGATCCCTTGCCTAGACGCACGCAGTTATGACAGGTTCTTAAGGATATTTAGTGCGTCGTCCGAGACGTCGATCGATGCCATCAAAGAGCACTTCCGCGAGTAGCGCGGGCATTACGGAGTCTCCTTAAATACGCGATCGGATTACGAACTATCGGCGATGCTGAATATCGAAGGTGTTATAAATAATTATAGCGCCAATATCTTGGCGCGATTGCCGATCCTTTACGGTCGATTTTACGGAGTCGCGGAGCGCGAACGGCCGCTCGAAACATAATCGTCGTAGGAAGGGATTACGCGACACCGCCCACAGTGAGAACTGTCCGACAGAGCCGTTCTCGTAATAACAATTTCGTCGGAATTTATCCAACGGCGCCCGTAATCGAATTTCGAATAACCGCTCGCAAACAACACGTAAATAAAATAAAATGATAAACGAACGTCCATTATCCGGATTACTCAGTGCAGGCGGCCGCGTACGTAGACTCATTTTTCGCGGCGACAGATGGCCGAGATATACACACGGCGGCGGTGGGTCGCATTAAAAATGAAACGGGGTCGATTTAATTTCAAAGTGGCATGCCCGCCGCAGTAACCCTGACGGCGTCGATCGCGATTATCCCCCGCGTTTTCTCTCTCTCCCTCTCTCCTTCTCTCCCCCTCTGAACTCCCCTTTCTCCGTTCGACAGCACTGCGGCTTATAAATGCCATCCGAAACTTGGGTTTCGCTTCCAGGTGGCCGAAGGAGTCGCGCGAAAGTTGCGAGGGAGGAACAAAAGCGCCGGCTTCGATTTATCTTCCGCGCTTCCTCCCGTCTACTTCCCTCTTCTTCTCTCTTCGCTTCCTTCGCTTGTCGCTCGCCCGATCTCGTTAAAGAGAACTTCTGGCGCGGCCATTAAATTCCGGTATCCAGCAGCCAACAGCAGCGCACCCCGATCGCGAGTACTCTTAAGGATATTAGACCGCCTTCTGACGTCCATGGCTGGGTGGAGAAAAAAAATTGAATGCCCATTATTGATCGACCGCGATGACGGGCGCCACGCGTCCGCAGTGTTTTCTTCAATTAAACAATTTTTGCCCTGGGAGGAAATCGGACGGGGCCCGACTTTTAGCGCGGCCGTCCGCCATTACTCACGCCCTATGCCTTATTCCGTGCCGTAAGCGCATTAAGAGAGTAATTAGAAAAGTTAGCAGGGAAGGGAATAACGCGTTCTCCGAATAATGATGACGATGATTCCTTATCTTGACGCGCGGGTTAGCGCGTGAGAGATCTCGACGTTTATCTACGAGCGCGTAAAGCAACGCGGGAAGGAGCGTTCTCGCGCTGCGCTCGGTACATTGTATTTTATTATCTGGATTGAGTCGTTTGTCAGTCGGGCCCGTGAACAAACATTAGACGTCGTCGGTCGTAAAATTATTTTTACGGGGCAGCTTATTTATACAAGAGCGCTTATCTAGGAATGCGGAAAAATTAAAGTTTGTCAATGATAGTACATTGTTGGACTGGTGGAATTATCAAATTCGACGACTATCTCATTCCGCGTAACGGCCTACTATATTAAATCGTGTCAACGAAGCGTGCGATATCGGACGCACGCGTTCTATTAGACTTTAATCAGAACCTATTCAAACAATCGCTCCTATTTTTACGAACCGCCGCCGCGGAGATGATAATCGATTCCTTGTCTGCGGGAAACACGGACGTGGCTTTCTCGAGTGAAAACTCTCACGTCAGCGATTCGGAAAACAGTTTAGCACGTGAGTTGGCGCGGAGCGGCGAAACGTTTCCTTCGATCGCGGTCGACATCGTGCCTAGGCCGACTCGTCCGTCGGCGAATTACTTCCGGTCGCACCGTAGTTACTCGTCACCGTGTCTATCCGCGAATGGGAAGTTCTCATATAGGTTTCCGGCTCTCGTTACGGACTATCCATACTTTCCCAGGACAGAGTGGACGCGCGCGGGCTATGTCCCCAGGCATCGTTCCTTCTTTTTCGCTCTTCCCGTTCTCTCTTTCTCACGGCCGTCGACTCTCTCGTTTAATTTCGCTCGCAAGCGAAAGACCATTGTTCGATGCCACCTCGCGCTCGCCTCACCTCTCGCTATTACTCCACGTGCCAAGGTTACCGGTAACTCACGAACCAACGGCCAGAGTAATAAAAGTTATTTTACGTTCGTCGCCTAGACACTCTTGCGCGCGGGATAATACCATCGGCGATGTTCCTCCTTCGGACAATGCCGAGGCGGCCGCGCCTATTGGACGAACGACTCTCCTACACGATACCGGGCTCTTACCCGGGCGCATAAACAATTATGGTCAAGCATTAATAAACGATCGATCGCTGTGAGCCGTTCAGCCATTCGGCTTATCGGGGGAGGCGAACCGACCGTTACGGAATTTCCTAAGGTGCATAAGCAATTGCACTTGTGAAAATATCTCATATTATACGCCGGCGAACCTGTCGATCTGTCGATTTCGAAGTCTTCGTTTGTTTGGAAAATTATAGATAACGCGTGGAATGCCAGATATCGGAAAACGTAAGATTACGCACGTAACGCCGTGCGAATTACGGCTTATCGGCGTTTTCGTCACCGAAGTAACAGCTGTTGCGGGCACGAGATGGCTAATAATTGAGCGCAGGGCGAAGCTTCTCGTTCAGTTAGTTATCCCGGCGGAGTAACATGTGTCAGGAAGAGGTCGTCAACCATATACTGGGAGTACGGGGAATAATTTGCCGGAAGATTTTCGGCGCACGCCGTTGCCGCGAATAAGAATCGCCTATTAATTAATCGGTGCGATAATTGTTCGGTGCGAATTAATTTCGCATTCCGACGACGCCCGAACTCGCTATTCCCGCGTCCGCGCTTTCCACTATCGTAAACACCCACCGACAGAGACGTAAATTTGCATAATACGCATTGCACGACACTAATTGGCAAAAAATTCATTTAGTTGGCTCGTTATGCATTTTAATATCAAGCAAGACGGGAATATTATTGGACTCACTCGCTGCAAATCGTCGTTCGGATTATTATGCAATCTGCCACGAAGCGACGACACGCCGTCTCTCACGGTTAATACTACCCAATGTCATCGGAGAAATATGCAAAGAGACTCGAGTCAATATCATTTACGCAATGGTACGTCGATTAGCACACTGACCGCTGCGTTATCCAAAATTATCATCATCGATCTTGCCTAGGAACTCGTGCCGATCAAAAATATATGTCATTAGCATCGAAATCTATCGTATTTCCACACCTACTTTCAGGCATATTTACACCGTTTCGTGAATATATTTTACTGCAACCACCCCTAAGGATGAGGGAATAAAATACGTCCATAATATCCCTGCTTGTCGTAAAAGGCGACTAAAAGGGCTTTCTTACAGCATCGCATTTGTCGTGATTCTGTACGAAGGATAACGCTTCAGAGGCATGTCTCGAAACCACTGCCGTATTTTAGCATGAAAGAGTCGAAATTAATTATCGCCGGCAGTGCATATTTGAAGAAAAAGCACCGGTTGAAGATTGCTCGAGATTTCGTTTATGATTCAGAAAATCAAAGCTCGGTGCGCAAAGGGCCTGCGAGTTTCTCGTTCCTTCCTCGCATCAAAGCAAACGGCGTATACCGAAATAACGATAACTCGCGAAAACAAGACTGCTAGACGCGAAGTGGGAATGCCGTGCGCGGAATCTACGGGAAGTCGAAAACGCGGGAAAGGACAAAGGTAAGCGGGATCGTTGCCCGAGCGGGCAGACTTTACGGGTTACAGGAGGGAAAAGAGGAGCAAGGATGCGCAAGAGCGAAAGAATAGCGAGGGCAGGCGGAGATAGTAGAAGGAATTCAAGGACGAGGACTCGAGAGCGAGAATTCAAAGTCGCGTTCGAGAAAAGCCGGAGGAATAGATTCATCGGCGGTGTCGCTAGCTGGAGAGGAAAGTCCGCCGTCTCTCCTGCACTGACATGAAGCGGAAACTCAAGAATGCGGGGAGCGAAATAAAAGGACTCTAAGCCCAAAGGAGGATGCTGATCTTCACCGTGAGAGGGATGAGACCGCGTGAGCAGAGAAGAACGGAGAACCAGGAACGGAGGGAGGAGGAAAGCAAGAACAGAATGCGATGAAGTCAAAGAAGTCGGGGGAAGGAGTGAGGAGGACGCTTGATGAGAAAGACGAGGAGGCGGAGGACGAAGAAGAAGAAGACGACGAAGAAGAAGATGAAGAAGAGGGAGGAAGAAGGGGCAGCTGAAAGGGGGGTATGGACTAAGGTAGCGAGAGTGGAATACTGGAATGCGCTCCCAGAGGCCATTTCAGTTCGATGTCCTCCGTTCGCTCTCCTGTCTTGCCCACTCCAAGCATCCTCCGTTCCTCTCCCGCCGCCAATACCACCACCACCAGCAACCCCTCCTTCGCGTCTCTCGTCTCTTACCTCCGCCTCTCGAACGATGCGACGCAGCATCTTTCACCTAGAGCCTGGCGATCCTTGGCCATTAATCCTGACTCCCCGGGACCCCAGGGCACGTCCTATCTTTCGCAACTTCTGGGCGCTAGATCCTTTCGCACGGGACTCGAAGCGCGGTAAGGCGAGGCCGTTGGGGAGAAAAATTTGGGACACTGGCCGTGGGGGTAGCCCGCGCGACTGATTCATCCTGATTCATCCTGATTCACCGAGCCAAGCCAGCGACGCCGAAGATCGCGATAAACCGACGACCACGGCGACGCCGAGTTGATCCTCCTCCTTTACTCGCGGCGATCGGCTTCTTTCGATCGAGTATTTGCCCCAACGCGCTCGAGTATTTTCGGACGTCCAAGCCTGGATTCTCTCCTTCTCTCTCCTTCTCTGTCTCCCGATGCGGTGGAACACTTTGTTCTTCGCGGTGGTGGCCGCGGAATGCGGTTCGAACGACATCCGATTTGGGGCATACGTCTTCCAGTATGCTCAAACGGTAGAATAAAATCACGATAGAGCGCTCGCGGGACCGGCTGCTTTGTCAGTGAATTTTCGCCAGTTCGCTTCGAGAAAAAAGAAAAGCCTCTGTCCTGTTTGTCAGGCGATCGGCCGTCTTTTATCGCTGGCTATTTGCATCCTATTTTAAGATTTGACTAAACGGCGAGCGACTCCGGTAATTTTAATTTCACGATCATGCGAGTTGTCGATTAGTATGCACAAACGGGTACCTCCCTCCTATCCGAATTTCGTAAAAGTTGCAGTCCTTGTCCCACATTTCAAAGTCTCTGTCAGTTGGACATATGGAATGCCAAATCGTTATGTCAGGTAATAATTCCCCGTATAAAAATATGCATTTCACTTCGGCATGCGTAATCGGATGGGTCTATCTATAGAACTGTCAGCGTAATTCAAGATGTGGAAATATCACAAACTTCCTCGACGTGGTCCCAACAATTAACAACATTCTCGTCATCTTCACTTCCGCGTGTCCTAGCCAGGTTGGAGTATAAAACCTGCTTTGGCTCGTATCTCGTGAGCATTCCTTAACATCCTTCAACGAAAACGACTTTACGGTTGTTGCGGACTTTCAAGCAGACTCGTCGGAATATTTTTAACAGCCTATCTGTTAGTCGATAGCCCATCGTGTCAGCTCAATTATTTATCAGTGTTGTATCATCTATGAAGTAGGCTCATTTCATTCATATCAATCAGCTTTCTAGGAACTGAAACCCCTTAAGTGCCTAATAGACCAATGTCTCGATTCGATAATAATTTATTGGACTTTCCAGATAGCTTGTTCGCATTGATTACAGAACGTAAACAATAATAACATCTTACGTAGTACGACATGCTATTTCTGTCTTCCAAATCAATCACTGCCATTTTTTTCGACGAAAATACGAAAGTCCAGATTACCGCAGCGCTTTCAATAGCCAAAAATAACACCTGTACATCATCAATCAAGGTTCTCAAAAGTGTCAAATCAATTTAATTCATCTAGCGAACAGGAGTACAAGCGTTCGTATTCTTCGGCGTAGTAACTCTTTCATTGCAAAGGTGAAAATTGAAAATATTCCATATCACCATGCATTCCGGCTAATCACCTTTCACACCACCTGTAGACAAGTCTCCTTCGGAAGCTTCCGTTCCCGATCTCGGTCGATTCGCCACTTTATCGTGAACGACACGTGTCGCATCGTTCGCGCACGCACACGCGTGCATTCGTACTCCCTCGCAGCGGCGATGTCGCAGGAAACAAACACGCGCGCCCTTTCTCTCGGCGTCGTTGTCCACGTCGGTGTCCCGTAGTGGTCGTCGGGTCGGTCGCGTGTGTTCGTGGTACGTGTGTATCGCGGTGCTTTATCTTCGGCGTATTGTTACTGCCGTTGCGAATCGTACTACGTCGCGCTATATCGCCACGTGCAGATCGTGCTTGCGTTGTCAGCAAGCGCCGACGAGGCGGCTGCGCGATAAAAGGCGAAAAAGTGACGCACGAAAAGTCGCTCTCGCCGGACGCACGTGGACGCAGAAAAGCGAAACCTGGGCGGCAACGACGTCGCCGGCGATGAGGAAGCGAACGCTGCGATTGCATTGCAGTGATTGCGCCAGACTGCATGCAGATTGGTCACGTCACGTAGATACACGCCGTGCGCTACCATTGACGTCGTTTCGTCCTGACGTCATTACCTCCATCCACGTTTTAATTCGGTTAACGGGAGTACGTGGATATCTTGGGATACAATTACAGGCGAGCTTTTAACGAATACCAATTGCAGATATCATTTATTGCGTTGAATGTGGCGGAAAGGCTTGATCGCGGCCATATCTCCACCCACCGCCGTTGCGTATTGTATGGCCGAGGATGAGGGAGGGTAAAAAATCGCTATCTCCAAGGGCAAGGTACTTCATATCAGTGTAATACGGTTAGCCCAATAAGACGCCTACGACAGTAACTCGAGACGCTGCACCTCGATCAGAAGGTCAGATCGCCCACCTCTTAATATCAACCCTCTACGGTTTCAATGCTATCGCGCATACGTGCATATCGTTGAGTTCGCATGAGTTCGCACGGGTGCAATGTACCGGTGGACGTTCAGCGATCAGACATAATGCAATGGTTACCTGCTGCTAGCCTGACGGCTCGGTCAAAGACCATCGAGGCAATGAAAAACCGTGCTACCGCATGGCCTTGGAGTATTTCACGTGCGGTCACTACCTACGTGTGCACACGCGTGTCGGCAATGAACGCGTGCCGGCAATAAACGCGTGCCTGTACGTTCACAATTCATGCGCGGATGCTTGCCTGTGTATGCGTGCAGAGACACGTATGTCGGAATACGTGGATGTGCGAGGAGGAGGCATCAGCCTTGGTTGCAGCGGGCAGCCTTGATCTCCAGCAGGAGCGGTTCGTTAGCGGCGCTATTGGCTACACGGGTTATTAAGGTACCATTGCAAATTTATCAATAGCGTGCCGTTGGATTGCTTCTCTTACCTCAACACGCGTCACCGCCCTGAATCCCAGCGCTAGAGACCGACCGTGCAATTAGCTGACGCGGCTCGATTAGCGTGGGTATGTTTGGGTTCGATACGTTCGCGGCTAGGTATGCGCCCGCTGCTTAAGAAGGGAAAATCCTGTCAGTATTAAGCGGCAACTTTGCTGGGAGAAAGGCCGTCATGCAAAACTGCTAAGCTACTTACCAAACCGACAGACAACAACGAGTGCCCATAATAGTCCCGCTGCGTTATTTACACAATGATGCAGGTACCTGAACAAAAGTGTTTATGCACTCGCAGCAGGTAAACAACAGGTGACACCGTTTATCGCCCGGTTACCTGAAGCCGACAAAGGTACCCTGCACCTCCGCAGCCTGAAAAACACCCGGCTCGGCCTTCGGGAATTTCCGATTGACACCCGACAACGATAACAACCGATTGCGCAATCGCGCATTGAAGGAAACATGGTACCTTAAACGTCAGACAATCCTGGTGGTTCCCTCGTACGGATAATTTATTCCCCGCCATTTCGAGGCGCTCGTGAACGATTAATTTACTCGCCGAGTCTCGTAGGCGAACACAACCGTGGCCACCTTTATCGTCGCTGGCAATTTCGTCGACTCAGTTAATGACCGTCGTGGACTATTAGCGAAGCGTCTTCTGTTGACGATCTCATCAAGGTCAGTCTCAAAAAAAGCTCAACTGTTATCGAGCTGTAACATTTGCGTGGGAGCGTGTCGTGAGATAGCTCCTGCCATCTCCTAACTTGTGGATACCGTGCTGACGGAAGCGCCGAGGTCGTTTTGCAAATTTCGCATGCCCGACTGCAAGAACCCGGTCCCCTCATTCAATACGCTTCATACATACTTAACGCCGCCATGCAATACACACGTCACGCAATTTTCGCCACGGGTGTTAACTCGAAAATTAACTGCGTCCGTCCAAATATGCGATTGCAATTTCGACAATGCAATTGCCGACGTTGAAGAAGGGAGTGATATCACTCTGTGACTAATGTGAAAGCATATTTCGCCACGATAGGGTTAGGGCCCGCGCCGTGTCGAGTCGGAGAACGGGGTCGATACTGCGGGTCGATTTTTCGCAGCCGCTTTCCGTTAATGTAACGAGCCCTCGTTCCCGAACGAACGGGGTGAAAAAGCTGGTTCGTTGCCCCCTGGCCGCACATTGTAGGCCAGGCCGAGTCCATTCCAGAATGTTGGGGGATTACACGCGCGCCGGATCGGCGGGACATAATAAAACGGACATATTTAGTAATAATAGAATTGGCAGCGGCCCGGCCAATTACGTAAGGCACCAGTCGCCGCGGCAGATAGAAGGACGGCCGGACGAACAGACGAGGAAGAATTATGAGTGTTGGACGCGACCGCACAAAGGTCTCGTTCCGCGGGGAATAAAAAGGCACCCGCCGATAAGCCAAGTTGGCAGTGCCGGGTAACGAGTACAAGGAGGACGAGGTGTCGGCGATGGCTGATAGGGTGGCCGGAGGGAGGCCATTGGACAGAAAACTCGTAACTCCTGTTTCGGGCGCATTACTCAAAAGTGTATTCCGCGCGGAGCAGCGTTTCAGAGCAACGTCATATTTATTGCTAATGCAATTCATGCGCGATGATTAACGGCTGATGAATTTGTCATGTTGGAAAGCTTCTTCTGGCCGCACGCGTATCGCTGACTCTTGCTATCTCTAACTATACAAAGCTTCTCCCGGAAAGTTAGTAATTCTTCATTCGATACGTAACTCTCCGTTTATCACCGAGTCAACTTCCGTCGAACTGACTGATTCACGTCTCCCGCCAATCACGCGCCGATAAACAGTACCCAGCCATTAGGAACGGCGAGTCAGTCGATCGGCTGGCGCGGTAACGAAATACTCACCCCCTGTTCCACTGACCTCAAACGAGGATTTAACAGGCCTTTCGGATACTTTCAGAAATGTTGGCCATCGATCCGACATTATCCCTGCTGCTTTAGGGCGGTGTTTGAATTTTAACAGAATTTTTTGCTCAGCAATTTAGGCCAAAAAAGCTCTGCCACTCTGTGATCCAAAGGGCGGAAAGGAAGTTTTGTATGGGGTAGGGTGGGGGGCAATTAGTAAGAACGTCGGTATGTGCCGGCAGTGCGGCGCAAAAGATAGATAGCATTCTGACTTTCATTAATTTCAACTTCCAGCGACGGCGGCCGGGGCTTTCGAAGCCTCGAAGAGAAAAGGGGTAACTACTTCCTGCGGTTTCGCGCGCTGCTCTAGTAATTTGACGATTCCACGCTCGGTGAAGTTTAAGTTTCCGCCGACACGGCTCGTGGCGAAAAAGACTTTGCCAGCTACAGTTTGGCGTTTCTGATAACCACGCTGCGGATTCGCACGCCGTGCAAAATTCCGAATTTCCAACAGATCGAATATTGAAGAGTCAACAAAAATTCCATCCCAAGGATTTCCACCTATTAGAACCGTCACGCACGTTACCGTCGCATTCGTGTAATTTCCACGCTTCATCTGCGACAGATGATCGCCACGAAGCTGGCCAGAGTACTTTAATACTCTCTCCAGAGCCCACTTTTTAAAGCGAACAAAGCCATCGAAGCAGCAGTGACGAGTCAAAGTGGCGGGCGCGCAGGACTTCGAAATTAAATATCCAGCGCGAGGATGACGCCAGAGATCAATGACACGTTGGACAGATGGCCGGAGGGCAACAGACAGGATGATTCACGAACGTGTCCAGTGATGGTGTGCGGACTGGAAAGGCGTCTGGGTTTTGGAGGAGATGGCGGACAGTGTCGATTGTCCGAAATGGACGTCGTCGTTGTCGTGTTGCACCGAAGAACGGCAACACGAGTCGACTATGCATCCTCGCATTCCTCTCTCACGCTTTGGCGGCCAGGACCGGCCCACACACAACTATCAAACATTAGAGGGGGCCCCGACGGCCACCGAGCTCGTATATGGCCTGTCTCGCCTCCGTGGGCCTCTTCTGCCCCACCCTTCTATCTCCTTCTCCCTCCTGCTTCATCCTTTTGCGTCCCTCTTCAACCTTTCTCTTCTTCCTTCCACGTACTTTCGTTCTTCGTTCAACTTCCTGCGCCTTCCGAACTTGCTCTTTCTGCGATGCGCGCCACCCTGACACACGCGTATGTTTACTAACACCTCTGCGAGTCCGGACCCAGGCTCTTTGGTTCCTACGATCCGCGTTCCGAGAACCCGTGAGCAATGAGCAAACTGGTGGTCATCCGTCGATAGGAATAACCATCGCGCACGGTGCTTGCAGAAAATAACAAACAATCGACTCTTTTGTTTGTCGGTCTCTGTATTTTATGTTGACGATCGCGAACGTTTTTTTTCGTCGAGGACGACGTCACCGTATTCTATGGGTTACCGTAGGAATGTATTACGCAGGCGAAGGATCGACATTGTATAAATCGCCCGTTTGACAAAGTCGCACGTGTCATCGAGCATGTTCCTGCGTCCATGCGGATTTGTTCGCCGGCGATGTGCGTAGTCGGCAACGAGGTGAAAGTGTAGAAAATCTCGGTCGGGACACGGCGCGGAAAAGGGGAGACTCACGAGGAAATAATAATCCGGAAGAGCGGGGTTGCCGAGGGGGAAAGGGACGCAATTTCTCGTCGATCGTGAAAGCATTAAGCAACGTCAGCTGCCAGTAGGGGCTGCTGTCGTGACCCGTGGTCCGATTCATTAGTTAAATAATGCCCCTACGGTCACTGGCCGAGGACCATTGCACTTAGCCAACACGAAGCGACCGCCCCGACCGAAGCCACCACTTTTCGTGATTCCGTTGTGAATAATACAGGAGGGACAGTTTGGACCCTTAAACGGATTAGTCGTTCGAAGTGAGACCGATTGCAGCACGCACGGTCGACCTGTATGCGACGTATGCGACGAGGACAAATTTATCGATTAACGACTGGCCTCTACCGAGGCACTTTGTACCGGGGGGAAAGGTTATGACGTGAAATGCATGTCGTTTGACTCGTACTAAATGCGCGATGGGACGAAATGATTGGAGCCGGACGATCGCCGTTTGTGTAACGATTACGCGCCTATAAATGACCCTTCTCCATATTTTATCGCCCGTGATAATTTCCCGGACTCCGCTGAATTTATCGTCTGTGCAAAGGAAATCGACGGCGGGTCGGATACGGACACGGATACGGCAGGAATAAAAATAACAAGGGATCTGTAATCCTCCCGGTACCAGAGAAAGAAGTGCACGCATATCCGCACGCCTAATGTGCGAAGAAAAAATACGTCAGTCCCGCCTCCGACGTAACGAAGCAATTGGACGTTGAGATCAACAATGTCCGCCAGGTCCCGACTTAGCCGCGTCGGGGAATTTCGCAAGAACCGGACGCAACAGCGACATGATCGTGACGTGACGCGTCATAAGCAGCAAAGACGAAGAACGAGACAATATAAACCGGACTCTGCAGACAGACGGACTGCCGCGAGTCCTCGCGGCAAGTAACAATAGACAGCCCTGAATGAGCGCATAAACGCCTCCGCTGATTTTCTGATCGGATTCCGATGGAGGAAGAGGAAGACGGAGGTCTTTGACTCCCGCGGCGCGGCAGACTCAGTCTGGAGGCTGGTTGATCTAAATACCGAGTAGATACGATCACGGGCTACGATCCTACGCGCTCTCTGCCTATCCCTCTTATCCGGTTGCTATTCTCGCACACGAGCCATGTCCCGCCTCTGTGTATCGCGGCGTTGTGGCGCGGTTAACGATACCTCGAATCGATGATCAGCCGGGCAGATAACCGAAAGGCTGAATCGCTGATACACGACGTCGACGGCACATTTAGCACTCGGCGAGCTTTTAAAGCCGCAAGAGCCGGCAGTGGTGCGAATGCGCGTCGAGGCTGCTCGCATCTTCGGAGCCTTCAGACCACCGGCTCGAGTGGAAGGATTTACGCCGGCTGCGTGAAATTTTCGCAGACCGTACTCGAGGGAAGTGCAGATTTTCAATTTGAATACGATGTTGCCTCGCCGAGTGTGGAGATTTTAATTGATACGGTCGATGGAAAGTTCACTGCGTATGACGTAGCAGGAGTATAACTCCGTATAGACAGCGACGTTGACGGTCGTCTAGAACCGTGATCCACCGATATATTCACTAATTGTCGGCCATGCTGAGCGACGATCGCGATCGAGATGCAGACGCAGAAGGAAGCGCGCTGCGACCGTGTTGACTCAAGAATGAAAGTATGGCTGTTCCACATTGTCATGCAAATTTGAAAGTATCCTTTCACTTCTGAGCGTTCGTTTCGCCCGAGACGCCGTTGCAGGGGGCGGACATTGTTGCAATCAACTCGCCGTTGGATATCGACCGTACAACATCCGACTTGGATGGAAATCTCTACTCAAACTTCTGCATGGTTGCAGTACAACAATTTATAATCAGTCGACCACAATTTCAGACAGCATATTCATAACGTGACGAATCTGAGCCGATCCTATTTATAACAATTGCCAATCGTACTGAGAATGTTACGGAGTAAGCGCATGACGATCATTTACTAATAGTGACGTTCATGCTGTACAAGCTGCAGATTGTGCAATCATTCCGATCGTTCTTCTTCACTATCTATACTCCGGTGCCGTGCTAAGGGAGGGGCGTGTGGGCTCAAAAATGTCATGCACACCCGGTAACAAAACGTTTCTCCCGGCGGTGGATGAATGATCGACCGACGCCTCTTCACGTGGGTGACTTTCTCGAGGCTTTCTCGATACCGATCCCCGACCTGCCTGCTGCGCCCGTTGGCAGGAAAAGATCGCCGAGGAAAGTACATATCGGCTAAGGTCACTAAGGAAGATGAAGTACGAGCTGCGTGTACGCGCCGCCAGGAAACGTTGTTCCCAGCGAAGATACGCCCCCTACTTTCACGAAGCTTTCACGACGAAAGCTCACGATCTACGAGAAGGACAAGGATAACGCATTTAAGAGAAGTGAAAACGGATAAGAGGGGAATCTCAAAGTAAAGTGCCTCGACATTGTTGCGACAACAAAAAGAGAAACATTACAAGACGCTGAGTAACACGTTACGATAGCAGGAAAGAAGATAGGAATTCTTTGAACTTCAAGTGATTGTGTACAGGTTCGATTGGAAGAAAATTGATTTCCCTCATTGAAAATGGTAGACTAACTAAACGTCACGGATCAGAAGGATGTACAGTTAGAGGAGAGGTGAAAAACTCTAATGGGCACGATCTGGCACAGAACGGACGGCACAAGACCGTAATGCTCGGCAAAGTAGTTACGGTCATGCCCCGTTGAAATCGTCAAGGATCCGTCATAAAATGACCGCGCGGAAATTAATGGCCGTAAACTGGACTCGTCGCTATGACAATTACGCTTTCTGCCAATGTTTCTCGACACCATGCTCTACGCTTGTAAACTCATTATTTACAACCATCAGGCAGATTGCGAGCGCACATACGCGATGGTGCTTTTTTGCGCCCTAATACTGAGTTTCTCCTTAGAGAGGCGCGGTGAAAAAAGCATTTGCGGAATTGAGCGGATGTTGGAATCTGTTAGTTTGTCAGTTTTTTTATGCGCGTGCGTTAACTCCGCCTTGTCTCCGTACGTTCTTCGCAGCCTGTTCTTTCAGTATGTTATCTTCTTCCTTCCTCCGGCCTGTCTCTCCTCGTCATTTCTTCAACTTGCACCGTTCCTTCATATAGCAATATCGCACGACTCCGCGACACGTGTCGGCAACTCTCAAGGTCGACAAACTCGGACATACCAGCGAATCATTACGAGAATTCGTGGCGGACCTTACATGAGGACCGTAAATGTAGTTGCCCAGTTCAACGTCGACTGACCATCTGGCCAGAACGAAGCACCGTACTTCCGTTCCACTTCTTAATCTCGATCGATGAATCTCCCCCGCAACGTCACCGCGGGATGCTTCAAGAACTTCCGAACAATCGAACGTAATCGACGGTGTCCAATCAATTCTCCTCCTTGAGCAATGTCTACGTAAGGCGTCGTGTTTTTCTCACGGCTAGAAGACAGCCCGAATGACCGACGCTGTCGCATTTCAGAAGAATTAGACATTGTAAGGCAACGTTATCGCGACTCTTTTGAAACTCGTTACGTCGTTTTGCCGGTTGAGCACGTTCCAACAAACATACTTATACGAAGACCGATCTGCGCCACAACGAAATGCAAAATGCTATCTTATATAATATTAAACAAAAAATTATCTAAGCGATTGTCAGACGTTATTGCGCGACTTTTGTGACCGTGAGTCGGCAGAGGAGAGTCTGGGAGGAAAAATTGCGACAGCGAATTTGGGCGCTTGACGTTTCGCTCGACGTTTGGCTCCACGTTCGTCCCCGATCTCAGCAGCGGATCTGGACACGCGGATCCGCGAAAGTGATCGTGTCGGGGGCCTGATAAGAAGCACGTTATATAAAGTCAACGGCTATAACGTTATAGAGAGCACACGGGGGCAAGCGTGTAATGGAGCAGAAAGCTGGCCTACGTGCCACTATTTGTGCGAAACCCGATAGGAGGCGGTTCGCACGATCCACGAAACTGGATCGGATGTGTATCGAGGCGCGAGGAAACAACGGGTGGCCGTTTCTCGTCGAACGAATGATGCTCGCACGGAGTGGGGCAGAGAAAAGAAGGGACGACGATGTTATCGGGCCGATACGGATCGACGCGAGATACGGATCGATACGAGATAATTGGATCGTAACTGGATGACCAGTTGCCCGCTGGAGAAAGTGGATAAATCGGTGATCAGCGTCCGGCAACGAAATAGCTACCTCGTGACTTCGATGGTAATTGCCGATGCGAATTAGGCAAATGAGCGAACCGCGACGTATAATACGTAACTGTAAGCGAGAAGCCTTTTTACTTGCTACTCGGTTATTTGACGCTCGTTATCGTTAATACCCCGCTCCCACACGATCGGCGCTTTCACGGCAAAAAGTATCTCGTGATTTTACGGTTCCGGAAAATCGCCGCAGAATTTTGCAGTACATTTTTCTGCGGCGACCTACCGCGTCGTGCTCTATCGTCGCGGCGTGATAAACGTACCGGAGCCTGCGGGGGCAAATAATAGAGGGATGCGATCAGCCGGCCGAGTAATCATGACGCACACTCGATAAGCGCGAACATCGCCAATCAGGGTAACGAAGTTTTTCGATCGACAGCATCGTGGAGAGTTCTCCTCAACGGTTTCTGTTCTTTCATCCTGAGTCATCGCAGTTTTCGTCCCCGAGATAAGCACGTCCGGCATCCCCAATGTCTTAATTCACTTTCTCGTATTGGATCGAGGAGTCCTGTGCTCAGAGCCGGTGGAACGATCAAAGGAACTCGCCTCCTGGAACTTCCTCCGCCAGGGTTAATAACCACTGACGCATGGGTTCTTGCCCGAAATTTGGTGTGATTCATGGGATCATCCCTCGAGGCTGCCCAGCTTGGGGCGGCGATGGACATCCACATTCGCGGAACACGGAACCCTCGCCAATTTTACCGTACGTGACCGTAAGCAGACATTTGCCCTCTCGTCGCGTATAGACAAAAAACTAACGTCGCCTGTGGGGCCGTCCGAAGAGCAGGGAATAGATAATAACTCTATTTCTTCTTAGAATTCGTAATGCGACGGGAAACATACACGGTGCTACCACGAGGGAAACTTTGAATATTATCCGCATCAGAGGATTCTCTCGAAAAAGCGGAGTTTGCCCCGCGCTACATTAGCACCCTTTGAACGTGGAAACAACCGAATCGCGCGCAGATCTTACCGTGTCGCGCCGCTCATAAATCTGCCGCGACTTCCAGTAAAAGGCGAACAGAGCCGGCGCGGCAAAAATTCGGGTCTCGCGTGTCGGGAAAGTAACTCGCCCACGCGCGTTTTCTCGTGACAGAAAGTATAATCGTTAGCGCATGCACGTCGTATATTCGTGACACGGAGTGTACCGCCGCGGTCTCATTAAGCACGGACGCCTTCGGCCGACGTCAAAAAGCGACGTCTCTATTCCGGCGTGTCTGGCGGACGAGAAAGGAGGGCCTCAAAGAAGGATACGGTACAGCCCTCTTCTCGTCGAGGGTGCGGGGGTCATTGGTATGCCGGATCCAATTTTAATGCCAGGGTCAGAGCGAGAGAGCCGACCTCATTGATTTAACGTGCTGACGTGGGCGGTCGTACGAACGACTCACGCACGTGCGGTACGTCTGTGGACGTGTATGCGTACGTCGGTTTGCCTGCAGGTGCACTGGCGTGTGTGTTCACGCGACACGGATGTAAACACGGACGCGCGTAATAATATATCGCCCTGTGCGCTCGTACGTGACACGAACGAGTCGATAGCACGGTGTAGTGCGATGGGTGTGAGCGCGATTCCTGCTTTCATCTGCCCTTGGAAAGGATCACGGTCTTCGAACGCTTAATGGAATTCTGTGGAGCGTTAAGCTTGTTCTTGCTCTGTTATGAATGATTTTTACGTTGATAGTTTTGTCAACAGCCCGTCGGCGGGTGATTGCGCCAAGTATCAGAGTGTTGTTGCACCCAATGGATTTAAACAACACTGGAGCCAGACAGTGCATAGTTTGCCAAATGAATGCAAAAATTGTCCACCTCTTACTTTCTCATAGCCTAGCAACCACAATAATTCCGCTGCCGTAATTGCTTTATTGTCCACTTTTATTTCGCGTCGATATCTCTGTCACAGTTCAATTATGCTGTACTGCCCATGAATTTCACTTGATTAGGACGTACATCAGCTTACCACCGCATTCCATATCGATCGATCAACCGTGGCGAAGGAGGATGTGTGGGACAACGTGTAATTTACGAATTAGACCAGAATGTAATCGATCGATTAAGAGTCTTGAGTAACTGTCCTTAAATGCCTAGTGCATCCTAGAGTACTGCTCGAACTGAACTCGTTGAGTGCCCGGCGTTCAGACTGGTCGGTCCATGTAAAGCCACAGAGCATCGAAGCCACAGAAAAGGAGCTTGCACCGATATACCTTGCAGCCTCCGTACTTCTCGGCACAGGTGCTTCTTCCTCTGCTTTCTGGTCATCAACTACGGTTCAACATCAAGGGGTTTGAGGTCAGTTCACACGAGGTGACTTGGGTTTTCGGCCATTGCAGACTTTGACACAACGAAGCATTACAGAAAATAGGAGGAAAAGAGTCATTTTAGTATCACGCAGGTACAAGGTATATCGAATGATAAGAAATTAATTAGCATCATCGAAGAACGGATGCTAAACCAAAAAGTCCACGTGGCACGCACCACCAATGAGTGATTGTCGATTTTGAGAGGGAATGCAAGAAAGTAACTTTGTAACTCGTACGACGGTAATGAAGGCAGTAAATAAACGGATGACCTGCGCGCGGTCGGTGCTGGCTAATACAAGGAAAACAGAATTATGTCTCGGTAAGAGAGCAAATCGAGCGTAGTAGCGTGGGAATCGGTGTGCGCGCAGGAAACGAGTCGGGCGTAATTGAGGATCGTAGAATGATTAACGGGCGTACGATAAACAGTCTCGTCGCACGCGATAAATAGTATCCGCGAGAATAAAACGTGGAAAAACAGTCGGAGGAAGAAGGCACCTTATAATAGCGACGAGAGAATGAGAGAGTGACGCAACTTACGCGCTCGCCACCTATTATTAAGGCTCACGTCATATTCGTGGTTCGAAGAGTCGGATTAAAAACGCCAATTGACTGCGATTCGCCGTTGGTGCACGGCATGGAATTCCGTACGCTCGCTCCCTTAGCGGTGAAAGACTGGTCGGGATGAAGAGAGAGTGCGCGTTGAGCAAGAGAAACGGAGAACGGAGTCTGGAGAGGCAGAACGAGAGTACGTGTAGTCGCGGCTAGAGCGAGATGCGGAGAGAAGGAAGGTGCATACAGGATGCTAAAGAAGGCTAGCTCGAGCTAGCGACCTTCTAAGGCCGCGTGGAGCGAACGCTCACCACTCTCCTCACCTTTTTCCATTCCTTCCCTCTCCCGTCTCCTCGACTCGTCTCCTTTCCCCTCGTCTATCTCTGTCTCTTCTCGTCGTCGGCTCACCTCTCGCGCCTGGGTACTTCTTACCTCGTTGCTCCGATGAAAGAAGTCGGCAGTCGTCGTCGTCGACGTCGTCGCGGTCCTGCTCTCCAACGTCTTCGCCGTCGTCTATGGATGCTGGAAACGCGAAAAGCTTCGATCCTTTTATCCCTGCCCCTTTCTCTAGCCGCGCTGATCAAAGAAAATAATCTTGGCTCTGCTTGATTTATCTCGCTCATTGAATCGCGACGATCAGTACCCGTGTCTCATATTTTCGTCATGTCTCTCTTGCTTCTTCCCCTTCGCCCTGCCGGTACTCGCCTTACTCTAGCACCTTCCAACGGAGCGTTCTTTGAAAAACGATTTGCGAGCGAAGACTCGCAGAGGAGGAGGAAAGGGGTAGTTCGTTGAATTACGAAGGGTTCACCAGAGCGATCAAGTGTCGCGGCGGACTAAAGTGGCGCCACTATGATATGGGGGAACGAGGGTACTTTGCATTATTCACGAGACACGTAACGCCTCGCTCGTGTCGGGCGCTGCCGCCCGAAATAAGAGGGAAGAAAGTCAAAACAACGTTGGCCTCGCGATACAAATGAGAACACGGAAGGGGCTCGCGCGGCGGGTCCCACCTCGGACACGCAGCCGGCCATTTCCTCACTTTGATAAACCCTCCGGTAGAAAAGCGGTCGCGCGTCGAAATTCTCCACGCTGCAATTTGCCACAATTTCAAACTCTTTCGAGCGCTCGCAATTTACGGCGCCGCGATTCTCGATGATTTAGGATAATTCGCTGACAACAATGTGCCGGCGGACGCCCGCCGCCGGAGTCAAGGGAAGCATTCTAGCCATGATTGTTTAATAATATTCCATTACGTTGGACGCACAAGGTGAGCCGGTGTGAAAGGTGACTGCAACGCGGATGCATTTTTTTAATTCCGCTCGATTCCACGACTTTCAGCGAACGCACGTACACATGAGCGTATGCACGTTCGCCGATAATGGGAGCGATATTCCAGATTCCTTACGTTCTGCCCCCTATCATTTCTTGAGAGATTTTCTGCACTCTTATATTATAATGTAAGAGCTCGCGATTGGAACCTTGTCGATATTGTTATAAGTGAAAATATTGATCATGTCGGTGGAAAGAAAGCTTGAAGTGAAAACGTCGCGTCGTGTTGAACCATTGTCGGGATTTTGAACGTTCGTTTTTTAATGCTGTGGCATTTGGAAAGTCAAAGCACGGTCAGCTTGAACCACGCCTAGGTCGTTGCGGCATTCTGAAAATGGGTAAAAACGAAAAAGCCGGGTGGTCGTCAGCTCGAAAAAAGAAGTCAACGGACGTCTCCTTAATCGCGCGAGATAGGAGTCAAATTCTGTCGCTTTGTGCCAGAAACCGCGTTAAGATATCGCGAGGCCACTCAAGGAGAAAGTGGCAAAAAACTGGCAATAAATGAACGCGAAAAAGATAGCGCGCTCCGGCCGGAGGTAACAGGAACTTTGCCACTTTCTATGCACATTGGCCATTATCTGCTTCGTTCAGTAATAATCTAAAGGTGGGATCGCGATCGTTTGATCGGGGGTTTTACGTAAGCCACACCTGAAGGTTGGTTGCCGCTCTCTCGGTTGACCGTTGACTTGGCTAAGAATAACACACGGGATTTTATTGCCGCCGTTAACGATCGGCAAGTCAATTATATTATTACGGACAGACTTGACTTTGACACAGAAACGCGATTAACCCGCGCGCGCGCGCGCGCCTTCGCTTAACAATCGCGGATCGATCGGGAGGTCGGAAGGCGTTTGACTGCGCGCAAGTTTCGTCGAAGATAGTGCGCCTACGCTATCTTTGAGAACCGTCAGTGAGCGTCGAACGCACGCTGAACTATGTAAACAAGTGAACAATTTCGATTTTTCAAATGCCTCACTGTCAGCTGCTTTCAAATATTTCAGACCTTTCGTTCCACGAGTTTCACTCTATCGCAATGAAACCTTTCGTGGGTAGTGGCAGAAACTTTGCCTAGTGCACACGAGCACTGTTCGTGCTAAATATTGGGTTTTTCGATATGATACCGCTGGGAATACGAAAAAAAAAATAGGCACACCTATCTTGAGAGTGTCGTGCTCTTTTGCAATCGAAAAGTTCGCTGCTTGAAATAGCGACTCTGTATGCGTTATGTATTAAGCCTTTTTGCATATTAATTGTATATATTAGATAGCAGACGGTTGTGCCAGGTGATTTCTTGTTTTCACCCGGGAACATGCGGCACGCCATGGACTCATGTTGAAAAAATGGGTTTCCCTACCCGGCACTGTTGGGATGTTGGAATAGTAACCTTATCTCAGTGCTCTTAACATATTCATTTCACTGCATACCTGTTCGCCATTACCTCTCCCCGTAGCACGTGAAGGCAAATTCGAGAAGCGAAATCGCACTTATCAACGTTCTACTCTCATAGACGAAAAGTGCTACAAACAAAAGCAGCGTTGGTCGATTATTGATATGCGCAGGTGTTCTGTGCGTCCAGTAATGACGTTGCTCCCCGATCCACTGGGCAGAGATAAATTCAAAGTAGCCCATTTGTCTTCGCAACGTTTTCCTTCTGCAAAGTTGGAATTCTAATGACAAAAACAGAAGACATTTTATCTCGTTATCCCGTCCTATTAATTTCTGCCATACAATCGCCGTTCGTTTCTCTCGCAGGAGACGGTATCTGCCTCGAAAAAGTAAATGTCACGTCGTGTGGGTGCTACGGTCTTTTGCAACCGGATAGTGGCCGGTCGGTCGAAGCAGCACCTTTATCTCGTTATCTCAATCACGCTCATTCCACAGCGCGGACTACCTACAAACGTTTTTACGCGTGGTCGAAAAAGTAGGTGTAAGCAATAATCTCTTTCGTAATCGACAAGTTTGCCAACTGAGACAGCCAGTGCAACCTTTTCACTTATTAGTTCGCTTGCATATTAATATTGCGCGTTCCGGCAAAAATTCCATCGGTATTCTCGCATCGTAATGAAGGCTCGGCTATCCGTGACGGTCGTCACATTTCAGCAATCAGAGAGTTAGCGCGCGGCTAACTGAAATAGCAACTTTATTACCGTCATCATCCGTCGATATATCAACTTCAACAACGGGGCGAAGGCCCGTCCGATCAGCAGATCCCATCTCTTTGTGCCGATCTGGGTAGAAGGGAAAGATCAACATTGTTGCGACTATCGACGAGCGGCGGCCGGGCTATTAGCAGATCCGAAGCTCAGCATGAATTCCGAAGCAGCTCTCGAATGACGGTCGAGGCAAAAATCAAAAGCCGTGGGAAAAGCATCGCAGCGTCGGAGGATAGATCCATGTCGCGTCCGCAAGAAAAAAGGTGAAGAGGAAAAATATAGCTAAGATGGCCTATTGTGTTCGGGGATAGACACGTGTAAATTTGACGCCGCGATCGCGAAATGGGCTTCGCGCGGCTCGTTCAACGGCTCGTTACTCAACATCACGCGAGTTTCACTCGAGATTCCGTATCTTTTTATCCCGAGCGGACAACGTATTGTCGGCTGACTTTTTCGAGACGCCTCTCGCTGCTAGTTTGTTAGTTCAGCGCGTTAGTTCCAGCCGAGAGAATCGGCGCTCCGTTCCCATTCGATCGTTACCGTCCAGCAATGTCTCGTTTCGGATACGAGCTATGAGACGGCAAGTTCATTGTTGTCGCGCTCGAGTTGCCGTGCAAAAAGCGACTGGCCAGCGAGATTAGGCATAAACGTTTGAGCGTAAGGCCGCGTGTGTGGTCCCGCTCGCCTGATCAGCCGGCGCACTTTCGAAAAGTGGCTTAACGTTCCGTCGAGCCCGTCGGACAGAAAATTCTCTCACCGTGTCTACGTCTGCGCGCCCCCTAATCGTCAACGTCGCCGGATTCAGCTATTTGAGCCGCGCGAGAGTGACCCGGCGACTTTATTATCGTCATTACCGCTCGATCGCACAATTTCTCCATTAGCCGTGCGTTCTTATAAATTTCACCGACTGCCCCGCGCGGCTTGCGCTTGCGGCTTGCGCTGCGCGGAGAGATTTCCCGGCGGGTTAAAATTGGAATTTTCTTGACCCCCGTCACCCGCGCTTATACGTCATCGGCTGATAGTCGCACGACGTCGATCGGACCCGTGCCTTTCTCTTTGATGATCGCGAACACGGTGGTACTTCATTACTATCATTACGGGTGAGTCGCAGAATGCGCGCTATCCAGCGTGCAACCTTGCCAATCGACGAAGACACGTTCCCGAAGGCAGCCTTCGCTTCGCCACGCTTCTTTATTCTAGCGTAATGAAGTCCACGGAGGACGGCTCAATTAAGAAGATAATTGTCGGTACGGACACGCAAAACGTCTCGCACCGAATGCACCATTCGAAATGATATTCATATCAGAGTAAAAATACTTTTATTCGCCGATCGTATTTATTTTACGTTCTCTCTAATAATCGCGTGCGCCGAAAACGATGCCGGTTTCACCGTGAAGAATTTCTGATTGCGAGCTCCGATAGCAGGTAGAGAATTGCTTAGGAAAAAACAAATTTCTCAAACTTTCAACGATGATAAAAATGAAGATAATCGTTAAAATCGGGAGTAGCGATGCCACCGCCGCGGCGTAATAAAAGCGTCGACTATATTATTACGCAAATTCTCGCAAGGGCGCAAGATTATCTGCAATTAGTTTGAAGCCGAGAGGTGTGTTTAAGCTACATCGTTTGGGAGAGGCACCTTTCGCGATGAGCGACTTCACCAAAAGGATCCTCTTTGTTCTCGCCAGTCGCTTGCCAAACTATCAACTATCTCAGCGTATCGACTGGCTCAGTCGATTGCACGCGATCCTTCCCGTCCGGCTTCTATTTGTTAAACGAATTTATTTAATAGGACGTATCTGCCGATGATCGCGTGCTTTCGAAGAGATGCCCGCGCGGGGTTTTAGCCGATATTCGTGACGGTATGCTTCGTTAATAATCGTACGCCGCACACGATCATGCTTTCGTTAGCGTCGTCGAGAAATATCTTTGCCGCGGCCGGCTCGTTTAAAATTCGAGATTACTGCCCGGCTCGATTCGAAGTCTGGCGACTTTGTGGTCGCTTCTAACAGAACGGACATCACCGGATTCGATGTCAGTTTCAGTCAGCGCTCCCCTACTGACTTTATATTCGATAATTGTGCATCGGATGAGAAGGCAAACTTCCATTAACTTCGGAGTTTGCGCGTTCTCGCTCGGAGGGTGGCTCGCGACTCCGTTACTCGAATGCGGCGAGCGAGACTTCTCTGCGTGGAATGCAAAACGAAGTATGGCCTTCGCAGGCCAGGTTGCAACGAGCTGTCCGGTTCACTTCGCCGTTATTAGCCCGCGGTAAAGCGCGAGCCGGGAAACTTTCATTAACCCCACCGGCTTCGCACTCCGTCGGCCAATTAATTAACGTTCAGCTACTCGAAACACATCCGAGAGTAATTCAAAAATGATACGAAGCACCGCGTCGTCTTCTTTTTAAGAGCGCCCTTTGCCTGAATAATTGACGCTGTCCTCGCAAGAAAGCGCTCGCCTCAAACTGCGCTGCGCCCGATATTTATGCTCCGCCATAGTACATTATTATTTGTAGAAATTGAAAGAGTAGTGTCGCAGTTAAAATAATCGTTGACACCGCGCACTCGATATTACGAGGAATTACGATGGTCAGTATCGTAAATTATAGTAGAATGCGCTATCGTCGCGTACGATCAGGTAATGAACGGAACAACCTTATCGAATTTTTCAATTGACCGTCATTGGCCCTGGCACGCCCTGCGCAGATTTCCGCGCAAAACATTGTTGCATGCGAAATGAAACGCCCACGGCGTTCGAGAGCGGACCGTCCGGCAACTTCGTCAACGTCATTAGCTTGCAGAAACGCGCGCTCCTTCGGCGAGGGAAGGCCTCCAAGAGCGAAGGCAATCTCGAAGACAAGCCGCACTTCTCGAAGTTTCGCTCGAAGGTGTGTCGTCCCCCCTACTTCGCTCGATCGGAGAAGACCTCCGTAGCAAGGAGTCGCTCCTTAGAGCCAAAGAGGATCCTCGTGCGTCGTCCTGGCAGGCATGGGCCGCTCCTATCTAGGCGGCATTCTCCGGATACCAAGCGTTTTCTTCGCTTTTGCTTCGAGCAAAACCGTCGCTCCCGCGTGTGGGGGCACGTCGATGACGAAAGTGCACGCAAAATATGCACTCCCGGAGAGTGCATCGGACCCATTTCGATGTCTCAGCCGACGCGAGCCTACCCATCTTTGGACTCACCTTTCTCTTCTTCGCTCTTAGTCCTTTTCCATTTACTTTTCTTCGTCGTCGTCGTTTTATCGAAGTCGTTTTATCGTCGCCGACCGGTATACGGACCGTCGTGCAGGGCTTTCTTCAAATTCAGACTTCATTTAGCTGGCAACCCTTGTACGACGTAAGACGCGTTCATTTTGGATACATCGTCTTTCCCTTTACTCTGGCTTCGTCCGTTGTTGCACGTTCGTGGCCCGAGGTAACGGAGTAACTTAAGATGCGCGCAGCTTCCGAAAATTCCTCCTACAATTACTTCCTTGTTACCTAACGATCCTTCCGCCGCAGGATCCGACCTCGATGTAACGGCCAGACACGCGGTCGCAAAAGTGCACTGAACTCGATCTGGCTCCCTGGGCAAGATGAACTCGCTTAACCTCGGAATTCCATTCGGTGCGTAACGTGACCTTAACACACGGCGCGTGTGCCGCGCGGCGGTGCGCCTTTAGTCCCCGCGGAGATTTGATATGCACGAGAAATATCTTGGAAGAAGAACGTGTCGCGCGAATGCCACCTTTGCGTCGCGCGGCAAATTTATACCCAGCATTACGCGTGGTTCCTCATACGCGCTCGAAAATATTCTTTCGACTATCTGCTGAAATTGGAAGGTGGTGCGCCATGCTACTCGGAAAGCTCGCCTCCTACCGAACCGAACTCCTTGCGTATCGCCGTCGGCGAAAAAAGGAGAGCGCGAAAACACTGCCTAATCCAGGTCCGGCCGCGAATCCAATATGGTCGATTGAATGTCAGCCACGCGCACGGTATCGTGTGACTGTGAAATATCAGCGAAAACGGACGGGGAATGCGAGGACGTACGCGGAAGGCGAAACCGCTCATGCTGCCGGAATCGCTTACGACTCGCGAGCGAACGTCGAGCGTCCTCGTTCGGGGGCACGCCTCGAGAAAATACCGATGCAATCGGAGAGTTGCCGAGGAACAGGATACACGTAACTGCCAGCGACGACGCCATTTCAATTTCTCGCCGAGCAGTCTCCGCCGTCATCGGCGCCCTGGCCTTCGGGCTCTCCTCCGCGTTTCTCTCGTTGGCACGAAAAGTTGCGAACGGAATAGTGCGGCGGCCGGATTAAATAGCAACAGGAATAAGGACGAAAATGGGACGGAAAGTGTCAAGGTGTATTGTTGGAAAGAAATGCCCAGACGGTTTTCTGTGGTCACTCCTGGGACCACTTTCGTACACATTTTATCGGATCCTTTTACGCTTTTAACCGCGATTCGAAAACTCACCAACGAACACTGTTGCCGGGGGATGCAAGGTTCGGGGGTAAGGTAAAAGCATGAAGGAAAAATAACGTAGTCGACACCAGTTCATTACGATTATTGCAAATTTATTTTCTTTTAGCGGCCTTACAAATTAATAATACAACTGATATTTAGACGCGTTGTTTTCTCTGGGTGTGTGTTACGTTTGGTTGATTTCCTGATCGCTTCCACCGCGTTCCATTTACGTGTCCATGATTACATCGAGATAATTTCAATAAGTGCCGTATGAAGTACATCGTCCTCGAAGAACAATCCGTGCTATTCGTGTCAATTAGCGATCGTCTGGCAGGTGCACTCGCACTCTCATACGGGCGTGCGCGAGTGTGAAAAAGCGTGCACCAAAGCCGGGACCGTGTTAATTACCCGCGCCGTAAAACGAAGTCACGCATTAGTCGGTACCAAGAACGCTTCTGATCGTTCTTCGTCTTTGCCCGGCAAGCCGGCTTTGCGTTTCGACGTGCCCGAGTTGCTCGCAAACGTCTTCCGCATAGAAGACTACCACTGGAACGTCGATTCGTTTCAATCAATTATATCATGCGCCACCGTTAAACGTCGTAACTAAAAATCGCCGGATCAAACAATACGTACCAGCGAAAGAACTGATATTCCAAATAAAATGGCTGAGCGGGTGAGTTAACGAACGAGCAGATCGTCCGTCCGTCAAATCGAAGCATCGAAAGGACACGATCGTTTAGAATAGAAGGCTAATTCGCAGCACTCGTCCCTGCGCTCGTATTTCGTGACTTTTTCATCAGACGCTTCAGGATCCAAAAGCGATCGGTCATTAGCGTTCGACAGAATTCGAGAGAAAGTACGATTCATCACGCGTTGCCGACGACTTGAAAGGGATCAGCGATTCATCGGGCGCAGTTCGCACATCGTAAATACGTCTCGCGGAACCATAAACGCCACTCGATGCCGGAATTGACTGCCGTTTAAGGTGGTCCATCGACACTATTCCGTCCAGATAGCCCTCGCGATCCGCCTAGTTTGAACGGCGTGAAACTACGCCGCGAGTATGCTCGTCCGCACACGCTCGTGAATCAAACGGAATCGTGGCTGCACGATGTTCCGCGCTGATGTACAAAACCGTACGACATGGAATCATG
This sequence comes from Cryptocheilus praepositus, assembly GCA_033815515.1. Lineage (NCBI taxonomy): Eukaryota > Metazoa > Arthropoda > Insecta > Hymenoptera > Pompilidae > Cryptocheilus > Cryptocheilus praepositus. Next base: position 671,472 of record JAWWQZ010000069.1, on the reverse strand, counting down.
TCATCCGCGGGCTACTTAGAGGAGAAAAAAACCAACGGGAATGGCCGTCAGGTATTTGCGACACCTGGACAGGTGAGATCGTGCTAGTTTCCGCGGTGTCCGTAGTAGTGAGCGTGTCAAGGATTAAATTGAAAACGGGAAAAATCGGCGCAGCCGGTCAGTGTGGATTTTGAAAAGTTCTAATTGACATTGGTCTAACGAGGAGAAACGGGCGCGAAAATGTTCGGTCCCGAGCCTCTGCATCTTCGTGTTTTCCTCTTTTCTGTTGACATTCTCTCCCTCTCTTCTCTCTATCGTTTCTCCCCTCAGCCTCGCGACGTAAGGAAACGACGCTCAGGGGCCTTCTTCGTGGCTGCTCGAACGTTGGCCTCGAATAACTGTCCGGGAATGCCGCAGAAAGCCCGCGAGGCATTCCGCGCGCTCCACACGATATATGCAATGTGGACTCCGCCGTTGCTAATTATTTGCCGTGGCCCGACGATAGGCTCTCTCTTCCTCTGTGCGGCGACAGACGTTTGGGGTGTTAGTCCGCTCCGCGGATTGTCGCGCCGGAAATAGATCGTCGGCGACTATTTTCGAATGGCCCACTCGATCATCCGTGCTTTTACAGCTAGTGCGCCGTACGGTATTAATGGATTACGCGGAACGGGGACAGACGACGACGCGATGCTTTCGGACACGGGCAGATCGCGGATGTAAAAATAATTCCAGACGCGGGTGAATCGAACGCCGTGCTGGAATGCGCCAGCATCCTGCGAGAAACTGTTACCCACACGTATTCGTATGTACGTATCGGCACGTACACACGTATCGACGACTCTTTGCGGCGGGGTATATCGATAGTAGGGTTTAACGTACTCCGGGCACATCGTGGGATAGGAAAGCGCGGATCGAAGGAGAGTGAGACGGCCGTAGGAGGAGCGAAGCGGCGGAGAGAAGAAAGAGAGAAGGAGCAAAGTACCGCGAGAGATATTGTGCACGACGGAGCGCCCCATTCGTCCCCCTCTGACCCCTCCGCCTTCCATCACAGCGGTATCTGCGGCTAAGGTTTCAATAAGAGTCGCGTAACGAGCCTGATTTGTCTAAGTATGTGAAACCGCCGCGGCCGCACGTACGGGTATTATTTATCTGGTACGGCCGTGCGACAGAAATGCCCGTATCGGATGTGGCTTACGGGCCTCTGGTATATAGTGGCGGTCTGTTACCGGACTCTGGCCTCTCGAAGCGCCCATCTCACTGTCACAGTCTTCTCCGCTCGACCGTGTACCGGCTTTCTCGTGCACATCGTTCCCCAACACGCTCCTGATACGCCTGTACGACCAGATGACGTGACGAGAGGAAAATATATCCCCGGCGCCCGCAGTTTATGTCCAAATTATGAGCCCAGGACGCGCGCCGCGCAGAAAAAGATTCATCTGTTTACGGCGCCATACGCAACGCCATGGGATTTAACCCCTTAACGGTACGAGACTCTGGTATTTGCCTCTTCACGGGCTAAGTACTCGTTAGACTCGAGATTTCTTGCGACAGCATTGCTTCCTTCGACATTCCTTATTTTTACTGTCGCTTGCCCATTTACGTTTCACGCACGTCACTCTGCCACGAAGTTGACGTCGCGAATGTCACTACCGGACAACGATGTTACGGATTACATTCGCAGAGTACCGCTTCATCTCCTTCGGCATCTCCGTGCAACGATGCGACCGAAATCTCTACATTCACGAAGCAAACGACAGATCTACCCGCCGCGTTAATCATACTCATTTTATCAGAGCCCGCCGCGGTGCATTTGAACATCAGCACCCACGCACCGGCGTGACATACGCGACGCCAAGAAAATAGCAGGCGGCACTTTTTCCCCTCGTGCACCGGATACTTTATGCACTGGCGCATATTACGCGCGCATACGTTACTCGGCCGCGACGCGAGGCGGCTGGGAGAAGAAAAGAGCGTGTAATATATATGGAAAGGCAGATCCCGACGCGATTGTCGTCTATGAGCGAACGAGAGAGCGGCATTCATTCGGGATGCAACGAGAGGGCGTATCGATGTTTCAACGGAATATACGCCTCGTATACTTTGCTCTCTTGCTCAATCTCTCCTGTCTGACCCGCGCCCCCTGCCCCCTCGTCGAAACTCTTGCCGGAGAATTGCAATCTTCTGTCCCGAGTTCGGAGCGCCCGACGACAACTGGGGTGGCTTTAATTTAACGAGCTGCCACTTGCGCGCACCGGGGGTATCGGCGCAATGTTCCGCCGGAATTCCACCCGAAGACATTCGCGTTCGACAGGTCGCCTAGAATGGAGTCCAGAATGGAGAATCGGGAATGCCGAGAATTCCCCAAAGGGGAATCCGCCCACGTGGACTGCGGCTGTCGATGTTATGACTCCGCGGCTTGCTCGGGGGACAATCAGCGCGATTGTATCGCAAATTCACCGCGACTCAGGAGACGGCGATCTCTGGCCTTGCTTTTCATATCAGGCGGGATGGGCCACACGCGCAATGCGTGTTTGTCGCCAGAGATAATGAATAATGCCGATTTAGCGCATCGTACAAATACATATTAGCCTTGTGAAGTAACACTTTTGGGCGTTCATTACGTCTTGCGAAGATACATGCTTCTTTTAATAATGGCTCTCTGCACTAATTCCACGTTAAAGTATATGCAAACGCGATATTGGGCGAAATAAAAAATAATGCAGAATTAGAAAAAATCGTAACCGCAGTGAAAAATGTGGAACAGTGGTAAAGATACGATTGAAAACAGGTTTAAAATCAATGAAAATTTGGGTCGGTCTCTATGTATACCATCGACTTGTCGGTGACCCGATATTCAAATAATCTGAGCGACGTTAAAGGTTACGCTGGAGTATCACCAGAAATGGCATACACGCGGCCCATAATCCGTTAGCCCGCAAGAAAGTTTCGCTGTCATCGGCAAGGCGCGACAAGTAAATACGCATCTCTCAAGGGTTCCTGATTCTCTGCTCGGAATTTATCTGGATACCTGTTGAACGCGCAAGATGGATCGTTCCTCGCTTTCCCGACTTTCGCTCGGTTTCTCAGTTAATTATCGCGCGTCCTCTTTGTTAACCGATCTCGACGGACGAATTTCGTCGGTCTCGCGAAATTACGAACGGCGCCGACGATTTGCGCACGGTCATACGTCTCAGTCTCTCATCGATTCGACCGGCCCTCTCCCCGCGGTGGTCTCATGTAACGACTCAACGAAAGCGAAGAGCAAACAAGCCCGTATTCGGCAAGCGAAATGTCAGCCGTCCACTCTTGCAATCGGCAACGTCTTTTTGATCAGGCCGAAGGCGGCTAATTTCGGCGACAGTTTTCACCGACGCTTTTTGCGCGGCTTCTCCTTCCAGACCATAACCGTTGACGCAATTGATACAGCACGTGCGTGAATTAACGCAAGTCGCGCCGCGCTTTTATCTGGAAACGTGATCGGCGGGACACTTAATATAAGGCACCGTAATATTTTCCGAGTACCTCGGCACAGTTTATGAGACAGGATTCCGTTTACGCTTAAACGCGAAATACATCTGCGTGTGCGCTCTGCGTAAGTCGACGATCCGCAGGAATATTTTTTAACTCGGGCATGGACCAATTGCCCGCAACCGCGTCTCTGCCTTCAGCCGTGGCATTTCTATTCCGACGCCCGCAGCAGTGATCATTTCCGTTCTCCAGTTTCGTCAGTCTCACCTGCGCTGAGCGACCCGACGTGTTGCGTCACGAAAGAAGCTTACGGGTCGTGAACCCCGCAAAAGATGACGGAAATAACCGACCTAACTTCTGTTAGCACCGCGAGACTAACCCCAGAGATGTATCCGCAATGCTATCTTTACTCTTTTTCCCCCCACTGGCTGACGAGCCGGCGGAATACGTTAAGTCCCGTCCACACGATAGAACGTCTAACTGGCCCGACTGAATTTGATGCTTACATCGATAAGAATGCGTTGGCGGCGCGGAAGATGGAACTGTTTACTGCGTCTCGGAAAGAATGATATCACCACGATTCCGGCGTAATGACTCAGAAATTCAATTCCCACCGATGTCATCGGATACACCGTCGGCCCATGTCCTTACAACCGGCATGTGAATCATCCTGTTTTTTTGTTGATTCGCATATTGATTCGCTGATACTGCGACAGATCATTGCAACAATAATTACTGTTACGTCGTCGACGCGATGCCTTTAGAGCGAGTCGTCAAAGTAGCGTTTTAATAACACAGCGAGCAGAAGCCAGCGCAGCCGTGTGACAGTCTTGGTCGAAATGTCAATTGTCACGGCTGTCTAGCGATGAACTTTCTAGTATTCATCGCATGCGTTAATACATCATCGGCGAGGAGCGACGCAACGGTCCATAGGAGCACCGAAAGACATTTGACGCGCCGCGAAATTCACGGGCGGGAAACTGCCAAGATTCCAAAGTGGCGCTGAAAACGGGAATCTCGTTTAATCTCCGTCCGATCTCTTAACGTCCGATGTCGGTCATTCGGCCGTTGTGAGGACCGCTTTTCGGCCGGTTGTCTCGTCGTCTATGTTTATGCCGTGTCGTCTTCTAGTATCGAACCGGATTTATCCGGCGCCCGGTGCATCGGCTACTATATGCTAGCGCGACACCTTACTCGACTTGGCAAGGCGGCTTTTCCTAAGGTAAATATAGCGACCGCTGTCGGTACACTCACGCCGTTGAGCAGTCGATGCCAGCAACACGAAGGTATGTCGATGTCGTCGTCTTCGTCGTGGTCGTCGCCGTCGACGTGTTCATCGTTGGTGGGAGAGAAAGAAGATGAAAAGCGGAGGCGGTGGGCTAGACAATGTTTCGGAAAGCGACTCGCTAAATACGTTCGACGACGGCCGGTCACGTATCACGCGCCCCAAAACGTGTTCCGCGTCGAGGGCGAGGTATCAGTAAGGACGTTTGCACGTGCCGACGTTTACGAGCGCTTTTTGAGACGTCCGATTCGAAATTGCACGCCCGCCAGACTCGTTTCGGCACTGCAAATTGTCCCTCGTTACGATCTACGGCTGCTTTAAGAGGGTTATTTCGAGATTGTCGCCAGTCAAAATGCGGACAATAGCTGCTAAACTCTCACTATAATAAATCCCGAAATATACGCCAGACGGTTGGTTGAAATTCTCGCGGAGGATCGTCGCGGGCAATTTTTCTCGGGCAGAAATATTCATGCGTCGGACTTAATGGAGTCGAAGCGAACGCACGATTAATTTCTCGGTCAGCCGTATACGATGTAGCCGTGTAAGATTGAGTCGAGTATCAGAAGCGTGCCAGTTACATCCAGGTGCACGTAATTGCAACAGCATATTGGACTCGCTTAAGGTACTCTTATTGCGACTTACGTTACGGCCGTTGCGTACGGTAGACCGATGACTGGCTGCGTTGTATACGCGTCGCTCGGCAGTCGATGCCAGGAGCACGAGCGACGTCACGCCAGGAAGAGGCAGCTGTAGTTTCAGAACAAATCGACGCGTACAACGTGTTGTATACGGAAGTAACAGGTGTATAAATAGAGGCGAATAAAACTACACACTGTCCCACTTAAATTTATCCACCTGTGCGATCGCGGTTGGACGAAAGCAACATTGAACGCGACGTCGTCTGCAATATTGCTAACGCGCGTATTAACATTCCGCGCTCGCGATAAACAGGCAAATCGCTCGGATCGTGTCAGAAAGCGTAGGAAATAATTGTATCGGTCATCGCGACGAACGCAACGAAATATCGTGGGGAGCGTTATGAGTAATAATTTACGAGCGGCTCGAGGGTAGTAAGTGCCTGGCGTTCTAAGCACTCTCTCTAAAAGCCATAACGTCGCGCTTTACAACTTGCGCGTTCTCATCCGATCTATAAAGAGCCGCCGCAATGTGTTGATCGGGAACATTGTCATCGCGAACGGCTCGTTTTAGCGTACGTATTCGTAACAATCGTGTCGTGGGAAGCGCGGTGCGTCACGCCAGATACAAATAGGCACGAGTCAATGTAACTACTGTGCTCGGAAATTGGTGGCGAAGTAGTCGCAACGTACAAAGAGTGCGACGAACGCGTCTAGACGCCAGTCATTCGCCGATAGGGAGCATTCCTCGATGAGCCAGCACATTGCGTGATTATTACAAATGCGTCTCATTCTGTAAACGTATAGCGATTGCTAGCCATCTGTTCCTTCCAATTTCGACGTTGCGCCGAATGGACTGGGAAATATCGCGCACCAGGTGGCGACGTTTCGAAAGCGAGCCATTCCAATGGGGAGTCAGGCGAAAATAGTCCTCAACGAACCCTTATCTCCTTATCAAGCGTCTAAGTCGAGCCACGTTATTGCCTGGTGACACATCATTTCTTGCCGTACGCGGCGTGGGCGGAAGGAGAAGCGGTAACAAACGGAATGATACTGTTTATTATTCCGGAGATTGGATCTCCGTAAAAATAAGTGTATAGAATGCGGCGCGCGGCTCTGTGCAATAAAAATGAGACGGAGCGCGTACGGTGTCTCGTATTATGGGAGAAAAATTGCGAAGCTTCGGCCACGGCGGAACTGTACTCAGGTATCAGGTACTCGGTGTAAGCGACAATGCGAAAAGATTCTTTGCAGATTTCTTAGATTCTGCGGAGGGCGGAGTCCCGTGCGGCAGAGGAAAGCTCTCTCCCCTGTTGCTACATTACACGCCCGTTGTCAGCTTTTCCCCTTTCCTTCGTTCCGACGCATATCGTCTTTGTCCGTGGATCGATTGTCCGCGACAAATTGAATCTCAACGCTCTCAGACACGCTTTTTCGTCGCCGTTGTAATTTGCAGCCCGGCATGAATTGCAGCAAAGTAGCAGAGGCCCCTTCAACATAGTGGCCTCCGTACGTACTGGCTCGGAATATAGCGAACGCTCTCCTGTCAGGCTTCCCCTCCTCTCTCGGGGCACCGACCGTTTCATCCGATTGTAACCCGAACGTGATTCGACGAAACGGCCATTTTTTTGCTACCCGCTTCATTGTCGGCCCGGCGTCGCCGCGAAATTGTTAATCAGTCCATAATTTTCCGCAGCGCTCTCATTTCGCTCGTCGATTTTGTTGCACCGCATGCCCGATTTCGCACGGCTCACGCTCTCAGGCCGAGTTAAACACTCGTGCGTGAATAATGCCACCGTCGTTGGACGAGGAAGACGAAGCGCGCGCGAGCCTCCTTGTCGTGCACTTCTTTCAATCGAGTCCTTCGACCCGCGCGCACCTGTCCCCGCTGCCCAACAAAGTTGCACCATGAAATATATCGCACGGCTAATCGAACCAATCGCCAGGAGTCTACAACCCCACCTCAGCGGGGCTTATCGTCTGCCACTTCTCGTCCCTCTCACATTCCGCCAGAATGGACGATCCGCTCGCTTCCGGACAGGATGTGGCATATTTGCGTACTACGGGCGTACGCTAAAATACGTTGTGGGCAACAAGGCAGCAAGGACGCGTGCGATTGACAATGAATAGATGTGCAGTAAGTCGGATGTACGAAAGACAGCGGTTTGATACGTCGGCGAGATAGTAGGCTCCTGGATTTGCAGCTCTGCATTTGAGCGGAGAACCACCGATGCAGGTGGCATGCACATGCAATATATGAAAGGCGTTTGCTGAGAAATTATGCTTGGCTAATGCCGAAATTGAATTAACGTAGACAGAGTAACGTTGCAAGTGGTGGTTTTATTTCGAACGTCGAAAGTGGCGTCAGTCACTCCTTATCTGCGTGAAATTCTCATTATGCTTATTTATCAGCACCGGCCGCAATCCGCCCACTAGAAAAGGAGTTTTTACGTGATCACGTACATGACGTCTGACCATATGGGCATGGGCATACAATGAAGATTAGACTCCTATAACTTTGGTCCGCTCGATCGTGAATTGACGTCATTCAGGCCGGACACCGCATCTACGTCGAGCGCAGCGTATCCTGTGAGTTTCGCGAGCTTCGCAATGATAATTAATTCGCAGGCGTAACGTACGTCCGCAATTAATGTTCCCCGCCTCCGCCAAATTGACGACAGCGAGAGCCAGGCGTCGTATACCGTGTCAGTAGCAATCGATACATCACCTCCATCGTGACGTAATCGACGCCATAATCGGACGTCTATCAAATATTTCGTGAATGTCGAACCGTACTGATAATCATTTCGCCAGTCCACCTTCCGAGCGCAAACGACGAGTCAATCGTCAATTTCTCAGCCACTTGCATGGTCGCCCGCTCCCTAATGAGAATAACAAATTACGAGCGACAATGAGATAATCGCGGGCGACATTCCTTCGTGGAAACCCGACGACGGTGAGAGCGACAACTGGCCGACGGACGTCAACTCGTGCATCTTTCCGCCCGCCCACGAGCGGTGACTCCCGCGCAATAAAAGTCCCAAGACGAGGAATGCAGATGCGTCGAATCGGCTGCCAGTTGCACGCGTCTCTATGTTCGTCACCAGACAACTTTTCGGCACTTACGATGCTATTATCGGACACCTCCTGCGATTCCTGTCAGATGTCAGCGCATAAGACAATTTCCCGGCGGCTTCATGCTTCATGCTTGATTTCGCGTCTAATCTCAGCGTCGCCCACGCGAAAACGGCTTTCCAAGTTGATAAGAAGATGGCGCGCGGTAAATGACGAACAATCGCGATCGTACGCAACCGAATGTTCATCACAAGGGCAGTGTGACGCGAATATCGTCATCGGTTACGTCAGAGGTGAGTGCCGGGAGTATCTGCTCGCGACATATGATCCTGCGGATCTGTGGTCGTGCATCCGTACGCGTGTAGGCGAGAGTGTGCGCGCATTGACGCATGTGTACCTCTCGTAATTACAGTTCGGTCGCCCACGAAAGTCACGCCGGTGCCTCGTAAAATTCGGACGACCTATTTTCCTTTTTACAACGCCGCCGCTTCGCACTGTTGCGACAGCGAGAAAGGAGGGAAATGGAAAGGGAAAATGGAGCGACGGAGACGCAAGCGGGAGAGAGGGCAGCAAAGGCACCCGCGTGCACGTTCTCCTCGTATGACGTGCGAACGACGTCGTTTCTCCAGAGACACCGTGTATATTTAATTGCGTACGAGCATGCGACGCGTATCAGTATGCGGTTACGTCTCCACTGTGGCGTTAGATGCACTTTCGGACTATTAGTTGACTCAGTGACGGCGTGCTTTCCATTGCACAATGAGCCGCGACAGAACTGTCCCGGCGAAATGCTATTAATCAGTGGCCCGCGGTGTGCTAAAGTAACGCGAAAAGCGCAGTGGTGATAAATTTGTGCAAAGGATATGTTTCCTAAAAGCAAGCGCTATTGCCAGTGGTGCGTATCGGGGTCACGCTAGAGCAGAGATTCCCTACCCACCCCCGGCACTCGAATTTCTGCCCGAACTCGCGCAAGCTCTTCGGTCGTCGAGGCTCGCACGAACAGCAGTTTCAAAGAAACCGTATCGATGTCGTACAAGAAATATCGCGGACTCTCGTCGTACCTCTCCAGGACAACGAGAAGATTGGTCTCGGTAAGTCGAAGCGCAATGCTCGAAACGCGCCTACTCCGTCCTACGGCTTTCATTGATTATTCCTATATCCGGTCTCGTGCGCCGCCCGTCAATCCAGAAACACATTTTTTAAAATCGCCGTGCGCATAATATTGCTGCCACAGATATAGACGAGTAATGGGGAATATACCCGCATACGAACTACCCCCTAATCGATACCGACGCAGATGCTCCTTTCTTCGCGTCTTTCATCGTTCAATCAGTAGTTGCATCTTCCCTCGCCCAGTTTACGGTCGCGTCTGCGTAAATCGTCATTGAGCGTCTTTACCGTTATCGTTTCGAAAAAAGCGAGTGGCGTAAAGTGGTCGGAAGCGACGGAGTCCTTACGAATGGCACAGTGGCTTTGCGGACGTTTGTCAGGTCGGCTCGCGCGTATTGTAACGCTCTCGTAAGACCATTTCCTTTTTCGCTCGTTCGTCGCATTCCACGAGAAGCGAGCGCGAGAGAGCGGCGAGTGGAAGTCGGGGAGCAAAGACGAGTATCTCTTTTCCTTCTGGCAGTCGGCCCAGTTACTAATGTACGCTCGTGAACAAATTACGCCCGGGCGTCATTTCTTCTTCACGTGACGGTGTGCGCCGGGTGACGTCACGCCCCAAGCGAGACGTAATATATTTGAAACAATGGGAAGCGTTCCTGGTTCCATAAATACGGATCCCGAGCCAGTCGGAACTTTATCTCTTCCTCTTTCTCCGTATTTCTTTTTTCGTCTCCTGCCTCCTCATGCCGTTGACGCGTGGTCGTGCGGCAGCTCGAGCGAGAAACGCTCAGCGGCTCAGATGAGCCTAATAAAAATCGTAAATTACGCGTCCGTCCGGCGACGGCCGATGCCGAATTCGCGGCAATCTCATTTTCACCGGCTCGCCTTCCGTCTGCGACGCTTTTTTATTAATACTTCGCCGACCGACGAGAAGACCGTTTGCGGCCTCGTTTCTTTTAGATCCGCGACAGAAACGTCGCTCGTAAATAAGCTGACCCGAAAATCAATGGTCGCTACGTACTTACGGCCGGCGATCTTTCCTCGCGTGCTGATGTCACTTGCTTTAATCTACGAGCGTTCGGCGCGCGGCGTTATAAATCAGGCGAGCGAAAAAATTGGCTTTGCACGCGACGCTATACAAATATTTGCCGTTGCTATCGGCGATTCCTGATTTTCTGACGCCGCTCTCCGCGGACGCAGAGCCGGATGACACGTTCGCGCGCATCAGTAATGACACGCAGCCCCGCGTATGACAGACAATGAACGCTGAGGCTGCGGCGGCTGAGGAACAACAATTACGGCGCCGTGATACCGCGCGTATCTGTGAAAATATTGAGAATGCCGCCGCCGGCGGACGTCTTCCGCGTTCGCCGAGATTAAACGAGTCGATCGGAAGAGACAAATACGGATACGGGGCAATGTTATTAATGCCGTCTGTTAACGGTGTGCTCAACGATCGGGAGCGACGGCATTTTAAAGCGTAGCGTGACGTCAATCAATTAAAGCACCGGCGATAAAACAACGACGGGTCGTTATTTTACGTACAAACAAAAAGTCGACGGTAAACGGCGGCAGTTAAAGTTACGCCAGGAAGACGGAGAGCGCGGACGAAAGGAGAGGCGGAGAGAAAGACGAAGTGCGTAATCCGCACGTAACGATCCGGCGAAGAATTATCGAACGACCAGGTGAAGAGAGTCTCCTCTCGTGATAACGGAGCTCGATTTACGCACGCCTTCCCCCGGTAAACATTCTCTCATCTCGTTACACTCCTTCATCGAGTAGCTACGCGCATGTTACGTACGAATCGCATGGCATTTCTCCGCAAAACACTTAATTCCATTAAGCTCCATTAAGCTCGTCTCCTCCGGCTCGAGGTGGTTACACGTGCGCGCGCTCGGGCGGAAACTAACAAAAAGCCGATGTCTCCCGCAGGTGTAAACATATGCAGCTGTGTTCTCAGGTGGACCCGACCGGCTAAATCGAAGTTTTGTACACGCACACACGGGCATCGGCATTGTAACGGGGAGTCGAGTATATTAGCATACAACTTTCCACCTGCGTCGTTTAACGTTCGTGCTTATTCTTAGCTGCACACGTCTCCCAGTGTAACATTGTCCCCGTTGAAACCATAGCCCCCCGCGCACCCCGCCTAACCGTTATTCGATCGCACGATCTCGCTGCCAATTTAGCCGCGCCCGAATATTTGCTTTTCGGAAGATCGCATGTATCAGTGCAAATTTGACTTTTCGCGAGTGCCAAGGCAGAGGTTCATGCGCGTGAAGACCGGCCGTTTATACGCCTCTTTTTCTCCTTTCCGCCTAGCCATGTAATTAACTTGGCGCCGCCGCTGAACTCCGGGTTCAAGTCGTAAAGTTTTGGTGCAACGTGAACATTGATTAATCACGTGTAAGTTGATTAATCGTGTATCGATTATCGAGCCGGCTACCACGTAAGGTACACGTTATTTGTACGTGGCCTGCCTTATAAGAAGTGTCTGACGCCGCGCACTGGATTACGTCTGAATCGTGTACTAGACTTTATCGAGGCTCGACGCTAAAGGGTACTCTCAGATACTACGTCGCGCTGCGTTCGTTGTTTATGTCGTGCGGGCCTTTAGACGTGTTGCGTCTAAAGATCAATCTTAGGTGTCCGGGTATCGTTCGGTGCGAAGACTTTATTATGGTTTGGCGTTGGACGCGGAGAAACCGACTTCGTTACACTCCTGACATTTATATTTATACGCGCGCGGTGTATTCACGCTTTATTGAAAATCGCTGTAAGACGCAAGAGCGTCTTCCGCGTCAGTTTCGCGAGCTAACATTAGCCAAGGTCTCTTTAAGAAAGTAGACACCATTGTACCTGGAAGCAGCGCATCGGCTCTCTAAATAGATGATAAAAATGTATAGTCGATCGCCCACCCGCACACGTATAATTTACGGGCCTCCCGCGGTACGCAAAATTTATGATACGGAGCCAGTGGACGAAGAGGCTGAAGAGCGAGTGAGAGCGAGAGCGAAGCAACGGACAGTTAGACAATTTGCACGTTTACACGTGGCCCGTTGAACGTTTGCGCCGGGCAAACGTCGTGGATACACGGGTTGAGAATGTTCGCCATCCCCGTGAAATGACCGCTATCGACCCCCCACGTGGCGATTACACGTGCCACCTGCGTACCCGCGTAAAGTGCGCGATGTGCGAGCGTAAAGTTCGTCGGGGCCGTCGGGCGTCCCATGTATGGAGCATCTGTTAACGCCGAGGAGCCTAAGAAAAGATATGCATACGCGTACACGTACCAATATCGCGCGGAACGGCAATCTAAATTGCGGATAAACCCGGTATGCGGCACTTTCTCCGCTATTTGCGAGAGGGTTCGACTATGAACAACCTCTCATTACGGTGCCAGGCGCATTATGTCCTTTACGCTCGCTGCCTCTCGGAATTCCTCTAACGGCCGCCGATGACGGGGGTGGTTGAAACACCCTCGATACGATTTTTCAGCCGCTGCTGCGACGGAAAGTTCTGCACCGTGCAAACAGCACCGCGTCACGACGTCTGCCGAGACGAATTTTTAATTACCGCCTGTTAACTGCAGCTAATTACCGGCAGTCTCAAAGTTTACCGCAATAACGATCTCTGCTACGTTGTCTCGGCCGTTTCAGCGGATCCGGACGGCGAATGTAGCCGGCTCGCTGGACCTCGCGATTAAATCGGACGTTCGTGAACTTTGCTCGACGGTAAAAATACGTTACGCGAATTTTACGCATCGTGATATATTCGCTGGCCGGAAAAATATTGCGATGACAGATTGTTGCAGTCAGGTCTTAAATTTTCCGCTTTTATGTTAGAGCGAGCGCCGCGATGTCAAGTCTGCCAGCGATTCGCTCGAATGTTATCTTATTTTCTTCGGAACTTTCTGTTTTCACAACGTGTTAAGTAACGTTTGAGGCTAGAGTTAAAATAAAATATCCGGACTGAATCAAATCGGTCGGAAACCCTTGATTTTCAATGTACGGCTTAAAATAGCTGGAACGGTTCAACATTTTTCTGACTTCGCATATACGCTATTTGATAAAGGGTCCTTCTAGCTAAGAGTGAACACCTCGCATGTGCGGGTAAGAACGGTAGGCATAAAAAAGAGAGAATTTGTCGTTTGCTCGATTTCGTCACGTCTACACGAAAAAGTAACTGGGTCAACCACATATGCCTAGGAACGTAGCTTGGCAGCGAAGGTGAACAGATGAAAGGCTGCAATGATTTTTCACTTTTACGCTTTTCCGGCAAAATATCGTCGCGACATGCAAAGTGCAGCGAAGATGATGCCCTTGCAGATTGCTGCCGCGACCGGATGTCCAGTTCTGCTATCGCACCATTGTCACACTGTTGTCGGGTTATTCGCGATGTGTATAATACTGTTACCGCATTTGAAAGCATACGAATAAGGAAGCGTACTATGAAACGCGCGCGAACGTCGGAACAGTGGAAAATTACAAAACGCCAGCGAGTGTTTGCTATCGCGCGCAATGAAGTAACCGCACGATATTTATTGAGAACACAGGCGGGAAAACAGAAACATCGTCCCTCTTTACATAATCCCGTGCGCGACTTACGCGACTGTTAATACGCCGATGAATTCGTGCGAGAGGCGCAAGAAGCGAGAAGGAGACACTCGGAGAGGCAGAAAGTCGCAACAGCAGCGCGATGTTTTCATTAATCTTGATTTAGACAAGCGCGCAGAGGGCAAACTTAACGCGCGCACCATCTGACGTTATCTGTCAGGTGGCCTACTAAAAAAAAATGATGCGCGAGCGGAGGAGTCAGGCGCGAGAGGAGCTGAAAAATTATTTATCGACACCGTACAACCGTTTGCAGAACCACGTATAAGCGGTCGTGGCCGAGCGTGATAAGCGTCCCGATTTTTCGCTGGCGATTATTAGGCGCAAAGAGGAGCAAGGTTATTTTGAAAAAGCTCCGACCGCTTAAATATAGAGCCGATCCCCGTAGCCCCCGTGCCCAGATGTACGTGCTCCCGTGGTGGTTTACTCAGGTGAAGTTCAGTGAGCTCGCGATGTTCTGGGCCCGACCTAGCTTTGCTACAAAATATTGAATCACGCGTCGAGCGACTGTCAATGAACAGCGCCCGATCCTGACACTTGCTCTCGAAACGTGGCACTCTCGTCGGCCTTTCTGCCTCCCTGCCGGTTCCTTTCGTCGGCCGCCGGTGTGTATTGTGCCGCGGCATAATAGAAATTTATCGTACGTGCGGCTCAGGGAGCGAGTAACTCTCAGGAATGGAAGGCCGATCGATTGCATAAAGTGAACTTCCGTGATACTATCGACACGTATTTATATATGGGCGACAAGCCGCACGACATCCTCGCGGCGCGTCAACGTATTGTCGCGTGCGTGTGGAATACTGGGCGCATACCGGAGTGCACGCATTCGCGCGTACCGATGCGGCTCACCCCGGATTACGATAACACGTTATCACAAGCGCGTAGGGAGGATCGAACAATGGACGCGTGATTAATTACTTCGAAAGTAGCAGAAAGCCGGAGGTGATTGATGTTCCGCGTAGCGTGTACTTCGGCCGCGGACTACGTCGGACGGTGCAAGGAAGTACGAATTTTTTCGACGGTCCGCCCTTCAACTTCGCACCGCTCCGACATTGTCGTTCGTGCGCTTTATTGTATCCACTCCAACCCTTTCCTATCGCTTATGTCGCTGAGCGAACTTTCAGTTACCGGATCAGAGGTCAAAATTCACTGTCAATCCTTCGGGCAATAAAATGACTCGACGTTTAATTTGTCAAGGGATCATAACGCACGGTTTCACACTCCGCACTACGTTCCACGATAAGACGCCCGGTGCGAAATAATCCAAAGAGGGTGAACAGTCGTAAGTTTGAGCACCGTCCTCTTTACGGACGGTCATAAACGTTCGGATTTAAGCCGGCGAAATTCAAGCAGCGCTTTTAACATGTCTATAAGCTCGACGAAACATCGCGCCGCCCGAATCTAATACGCATTTCGGCAGTGTCGCTCCGGCCAAACGTCGAGTCACACCGTATTACGAAAGAGGAGACCTGTCTCCCGTCCTCTCTTTTTGTATACGAAGCCGAGATACGGCGTATGTGCGATCAAGTCATCGTCGTCATAAATTTGCCGACGTTATCAAAGAGTGACGGGTTTCGTTTCGGCAATGGGGACTTATCTCTCACCGTGGCGACATCGCGATTTCGTGAATGTAAATGTTTTCTTCCGGCTCTCCCAAAGGGCGCAGCAGTTCGTCGAGGGAACGACGAGAGAGGAGAAGCTGGAAAGAAGACAGACGCACTAACCACCGTTCACGGGTCACGTTTACACTTCGTGTAACGGCAATCCGTGTTTACCGCCGATGTGACGAAAACACGTCGTCTGATATGACGGTAGACAGTCGCGCTTGCTCATCTTAGCCTATCGGACCGCGGCGGTGACGAAAACGATTGTTTCCTCGCCGATCGTAATCCCGTCCGCAAAGTCAGGTGGAAATTTACGCGAGATTGACAGAACGGCAGAACCGATAGCATTTTTGGTCGGACCAGCGACGTCGTTGTCAAAACAGCGTTTTTTTCTCGCTTCTTCTTCGGGCCGAGCCACTGGTCCTTTTTCGCGATAGCGGTAAAAACGTCGTAAACAGGCTTGCAACGGTTCCATCTAATAACGAGCGGCAGAACGCGAAACGATAAAGGCAATTTTTCTGCGGGTTAAATGTCACTACTTAACAGCCGTGTAGTTGGCGCATTGTTTACGCCGCTTATGCCTGACGACGATATTTTTTCGCTCCTCGGCAAGGGTTGTTGCATGCCTCGCGTCGTGTGCGTGCACGTAATGCACTCCGTGCTTTATGGCATAATATAACGTTAGAAACGACTTGAATTCTCTTGCCGGTATGCAAAGTGTCTGCCGCTTCGAGCAGTTGCCGTGCGCCATTTTTTCTTCTCCGTCCTTTTTTCCCATTACATCCCCAGGCGCATAATTTCAGCGACTTCGACGGCCGTCGTGTTATTAAAATGGAGGCGAAGCGACGGGCTTCGGCGGAATAGGTCAGCGCGGTGACGTGGCCACGACAAACGATCGACATCTCGCCGTTCGCCGATTGCTACCTCGACATTGGCCAATGGTAAAAAATAAAGCGGCGAAGCGCACGCAGAACACCGTACGCGCTCTACCCGCCATTATGCACGTTACACACGTTGCACAGGCCCGTATTTATCGATATGTACGTGTACATGTGCCGCGCACGTGAATAAACAGCCGGCGATGTGGATGCGTGCGTGACCCCACGAGGAAATGAAAATATTCCACGAATATCTCGCCATAGTCAATTAGCGCGGCCGCGACGACTTTTTTGCCGAGCCACGCTGAAAGTTCCGCGACTATGGACCCGCGAGCGCACGCTCGTCGAGCTATCAGAGATGCCGGTATTAAAGCTTTTGGTATCGCATCGATCTTGAGCAAACACAAACACGCTCGCTTACAGTCCCGAAATATACCATTCGCGGCGGACGCATATTATCGCCTGCCCGTGTAATAACGCAGCTATGGTAATTCGCCGAATGTGTTTATGCTTACCTCACGATACTAAATACTAATATCCGTGCGCGCGCGCGCACAACCACTGGCAATTAACTATTGCAGTGTCATCTGCGCACCTCGTTATCTGGATCCGTACATACCTACGGATTTATATTATATGGACATACGCCCTGCCGATACCGGCGTAACATGCCATTAATGAACATATCGTATTGCTTCATTGAAATTATTCTATTGTAACGTATGTTTTGACTCTGTCGTCGCAATGAATGGATCGTTCGAACGTTCTAACTTTAAGGGTTGCGCCAGCTTACGTTTTCCCGTCTCTTTGTTCGACTGCAATCAAGTATCGTGCCCGGCCGAATTACGGGAATCCTTTCCTTAATTGGGCAGCATTTATTCGTTCGCGGCTACAAAATATTTGCCCCGCTGCTACCTGGGTCTTTACGATGTTTTTCGTTCGACCACCCGTTCGCTCCTTTGTTTGCGCTACGGCAACTTAATTTCATTACTGAACCTACCCGGGGCCCACGATATTATTTGTTCTCGTTTGATTTACGGGCGCCTACCCGACCGCATGACCGTGCGAAGAATTTGCCTTCAAAATATTTTGCAACATACTCGCTGTTGCACTCCTACACGTGCCTCCTTCCAGGAAAGCCGCCGTAGACGCGAATGTTCTCTTCGTTATGCCAATTACGCGAATTTGAAACGTGCACGGCACATCAACGGCACGGTCCGAGCTGTGTTTTCTTTCGACAGTCTCGTTGCCTATATATTTTTCTTCTCGGCCTCGTTCACGAATCCTTGGGGCCGACTTGGATCCGAAGTACATTTCGGCGGTTCGCGCGCAATCAGCGGACAATAAAACAAAGGAGGCTCGTTAAACACGACGTTCCTTGATATTCGGCCCCGCGAAACAACCATAAATGCCCAATCCACGCACGTGCTCCGTAGCATACGCTCGCACTCCTTACTTTTGTACGCGTCTTTATTGACGGACGTACGGGGAAGTCATTTTGCATAACGAGTTAGCCTTATTAAAAACGCAAATTCGCCGACACGTACTCATCGATTTCAACACTATTTCAAAATTAGGAACCTGAGCAGGAAATTAATTTGGATATATTGGGACTACTGGAAAATTCAATCCGATAATGTCATCTCAAGTTTCAACACGTAACGAACACATTCGTTTGAAGGATATATGGCTGGCTTTGTTTACCGTTGTATTCCTATATATATAGTCTCTCTATGACTAAACAGACTAATTATTTAATGAATTAATTCAGAAGGATAAATGAATTGATGCAAGTGTCTATGCAATTTCGGTCGTACTTCTTCTCCAGCTGAACCTCAACTGAACTAAATTACCGATCATCTCCTCGTTTGTTTATTCTGTTGTCATCTCCATGACAACGGATCTGTTCCAGCCTTCTCATTACCACATATGTATGCTCTTCTAAATGTAGTGAAACAATAGTTTGGCCGACGGGTGAATAATACGCGTCGTCAAAGTTGAACGGCGAACAATCGTAGATCGAAGCCAACGTCGATCGCCACGGTTGACAGGTGGCTCAGGTGCGTATCGATCTTTGTAACGCTGCTGTACGCTGTTTTGCCAAGGCTACTATATCGCGCCATTCGGCGGTTTATTATTGCTAACCGGCCTGATGACGCACAGCGCGTAAGCCCCGATGGCTGCACGTGCCTGATTCCGCTCGGAAAGGAAAACAAGACGGTAAGGACGAGCGCGAAAAAAATATTTTCGTTTTCGAGACACCGTCTGTCTCCTCCTCGCCGAACGAGGAATCCAAATACTTCGTCGCCCATGTCTAACAGCACCCCACTTTCTTCTGCGTCTTCCTCAACCCCCCTCTACTTCCTGCCGCCAAACTCGCCGTCGTCACTTTTGCTGCGAACTTCAAAGCGGCCTTATCAGCCGCGGAAATTTCGGCAAGTCGCAGATTTTGTTGTGGTAGGCAGGAATGTTTGCAAAATTAGATAAAGCCAGGAGTCGGATTTAAGGTTCGATCGTCGGTGCCTGATAGCGATTCGGCGAATTCGCCGTTGGTACACAGCGATTTCCGTTGTGCGGGGTACGCATGCCGTGTTAACCGACAGATAAAAAGGGCCAGCGGAATTGTGATTCGATAGAGCAATGGAAGAGTACGTCGTTTTCGTTGATGCGCGTGCAGAGTCTTTAACGAAGCAAATGACTCCACCCTTTGGCACGCAACGGGCAACCGAAGTACGCAATACGTAAATCGTCGGTACTAGTATTGACGCACGACATTTGCATCTCCTGCGTCAGCCGGGAATCCTCTTGCGCGGGATAGTGCGGACGATTTTTAACGTAAGGCTTAAAATCTGACGGGAGCACGTAACGCCCGAATCGTTGTTTATGCCCGCCCATATCTTCCCCTACGGAATGTACAAAGTTCAAGGCTCTGATATATTTTGAGACGCGGCACGGAAACTTCGGAAATTACATGTTCCTTTGTCTGTGGAAGACAATTCGGTCGCACAATTTCACATTCAGAGCGCAGCCAATAGAGAGGCGGAGGGGGCCACGGAAGATGTGGGTTTTCATCGAGTTAGCAAACGACGTTCTGCCAGTGAATACAAATCAGGGCACCCTGTATGTAAGGAGAGCTACACACAACTTCTCGCTCGCCCGTACCTGCTCGCCCGTTTCTGTCCATCGACTTTGCAGGACGTACCGGAAGTCGCTCGAAAGAACCGGCCACCCACGATCGATCAAGATATCGCGCCGCGAACAATAATACGCGTTATGCGCGAATAATGGAACGGACCCTTTCAATGCGCGTATTGAGTCGTCTGTCATGTTAACTACCACACGCGCTGACCCTCTCGACCGAACGGACTTCGAACGGAGCCTAATTAGAAATTTAAGCGACGAATTATGCTTCCTTCGGTCATTACGATTTCTCTTTTCGTTGAAAAATCAATGCAACGCGGCCAACGAACCAAGCATAACGTCCCGTAAATAGAAAATTTTACGATTATACGACTCTACGCTAATCTGTAGACATTGATACGAGCGGTTATTTACAAAGGAATTACGCGCACGATTTTACTTGGCATAATGTCAGTGGATCCGGTTTATCGAGCTCGCGATCCCACATTTTTCCGTCGAAATCTGCTCAGCGCGAACGTGTCGGCCTCCGAGGCTTCCGACCACGCGCCTGCATTTACTTTTCATCAATTAAAATAATACACGGCCCGTGAAGGCGTGAGCGCGATAATTAGGCCGGGATCCGGCTAATAAAGAGATACTCATTTAATTAAGTAATTACATTTAATCTGATCATATTACTCATTTACTCGGCGTCCTATTGTCGCGACTCTTTACTGACATGCAAACACGCGAGCTCACAGATCGCGAAAGCGGACATTTATACAGGCGTTATACATGCTCGGGCCGTCTCACGAGCCACGGTGGCCCAGTGCTACGCTACTGCCAAAATTTCTTTGGCAGTCGCCCGATAAATAAGTCGCCATTGAGACGCGTCTCGGGTGCGAAGTCGCATCGAGGGATCGAGATTATCCGGCAGTCGAAGGTGCGACGGTTTCGTTGCTAGAGTTAGCGCGCGACATGCGTGCCTTTCGATCTATTTCTCACGAAAGCTCGCGTCGCGACGGCGCGTAACGCCGACTCAGTGACGGTGTACTGATTTACGGTGATTGCTCGCTCCAGTCAATTGTGCGGATCGTGCCAACAAGATTATCCGCGTTAACAATCTCTAATCGCGGCATATCGCCTTTCAATATCGTCGCGCGTATTATCCTGTGCAACTTATACGCGGAGAGCGCAGACGCAATTACTCGAACGCCATCAAACGTGTCGGGTCGCTATTGAGAGCGATCGGCACGGAAGTAGATCCGTCGAAAATAGAGCGACGCGAAAATTACGGCATCGCGAGTGTAACGTTAACCGAGTGCAAGAACGCGCGTACCTTCATTTATTTATAATGACTGTGCCTACGCCCGTACAAATGTTACATTGTGCGCCGATATAAATAGCGACAAACAGCGACGCACCACTCCTAAATTACTCGCCGCTCTTTATTCGCCCCGGAATCGCGATACGATCTACTTTTTTTTCTCTTCGGCCATCGAACATCGGCAGACGCTTCTCAGACGAGATTTTTTTATACCTCTTGCCCGGTTGTTCGTTCACGTGCACGTTATCGGGGCCGATCTTGCGGGCGAAGTTCGTTCGCTCGGGAGGATTAATTAAGAAGCGTGATTTCTGCAACGCCGCCACCACCACCACCGCCGCCGCCACCACCACCAGCGACACCAGCACATCGTAGCACAACACCGCCAATCCCGACGATCTTCCCTGACGATTCGCTGCTGCAGTATAATCACCCGTCAACGTCCGCTTGATCGCCGATCAGTGAATGAGTTCGAAGATCAGACTGCTGACGAATGATTCACGTCGCCTACGCGATTTACTACATTGCTGTAAGTGCCGGGCGCGCCGTAAACAGCCGATAAACCGTATAAATAGATTTTTATTTACTGCCCGTCGCGCATTATCGGTCACTGTGGCGCTGCTCTTCACCTCCCCCTTTTTCTCCCCCCTTTATGCCCCCCTTTTCCTCCCCCGCCTCCTTCGGCACGCCGTCGATCGCTCCTGCACTTTACGCTTCACTCTCGACGCCTCCTTATCGTTCCCTCTTCTTCCCCGATTAATTTGCAAATTAACACCACCGTGCAACAAACGCGAGTTATCCGTGCAAACCGGTAATTAGCTACGACCGGTCGCTCGCACATATACGTGCCCTCTCTCTTTCTCTTCTTCCCTCTCCTTGCGTGTCGCGTACGCGCCCCGAGTTTCTTTCCTCCGCTCTCACGACGTAATCGATAAAAGAACGGGTTGGAGCCGTTGACATTTATCAGTGCACTTCGTAACGCCGCTATCTATCGGACCCCGCGAACGGAGAACGATTTCGCGCGAATTCCAAACTAATTAGTCACGTAAGCGCTAGATCATGTAATCAGCGATCGCCCCGGAATTCTGAGATCAGATAGAGCGAGGCTTTACGTTCTCGCTTGTCGATCGACGTAGGCGTTGTTGTCTCGATCGTAATCGATAAGCCGCCGTTTGTTTTACTCGTGCGGCCCGGCCTCCGGTGAAACGAACGGTCGGACCCCGCACTCGCCGAAGGAATGCGCGGAGAAGTTGGTACGCGAGCGAAATCACAATTTCGACGATTTGAAAACAACGAACGGGGCAAGCGAGCCGTTCCGGTGGCAGAAGGCTGCCCGAACGAGAGACCATTTTTCGTATTTTATTATAATAGCATGTGGCAAGTTAGTTAGCCGTAAAAAGGCAACAGTCAAAAGTAAGGGTCTGCAGTAAAATCCTGATGCGTTGGCCTTATGGGTAGGCGTGTACGCGGTCTTTGATCGGGAAGGGCTAGGAACCGTGAGCAAATATTAGGAGGAATTCGACGTTTCGTTCTGTTGTGACAGTTGCAATCGTACGTTCCTGCCGGCTTGCATAGGCGCTCCTTTATTTGCCGGGGGACGCATTTTGCATGGAGGCTAGCGCGCATTCATTAATTAGCCGATCATTTATTTCGCCTCGCCAAACGGAGTGTTTTTCTTTCAGCTCCGGCGATTCAACAAAGGCGAGGTGGTTAATGTTACGATATTTTTATCGCGCATCATTGTGACACTCGCCTCGAATGACGGCGAGCCGAGCGAGACCGAGTTCATTTTCAATGGTGGCCATTGCCATGGCGGTCGGACAATGCCCCGTTTGAGGGTTAGCTCGCAGGCATTGTCGCCGCATTCGGCCACGCTCGTTATCGGTTTACATAACGATAAAAGGCCCGATCGCAATGGCGGAATAGATTTAATAAGAAGCGTCGGAAAAGCGCCGCACAAGAGGACTTTCCATGCGATAACGAGACATTCTTGGTGCGCGCGTAACGCGCGCTGCGCCAAATTCCGTTGCGGTGAATCGATTAAAGTGGAGCTGGAACTGACGCGGCAAAAAGGAACTCCGGCCTGCGCACACTTGTTTGCCCCTGTGTGAACGTTAACTAATTACTTCCGGTGCAACGTTTCTCTCTGAATCCGCCTCGACCGTTCCAGGACCGCTGTTGTAACCGTATCCACTCGAACGCCTCGACACTTTTCTAAACTTCGTTGGTTACCGTCGAAAGATAGTTACGGGGGCCGCCTGATGTTTACGGCTTTCCACAATTAGTGGGTACAATTGCGCGCGTGCCTGCGCGATTAGTCACCGCTGACCGATTTTCCGCTGCTTTTCTGGCAGCGTCGTTTACCAACCAAGATCCCCGCGGCGTCAGAGAAGACGCGCGCGTCCTACGTGTGTCCGTTTATATACCGGGTGCGCTAAATACGTGCTTCCGCATTGAAGCGCGCCGTCATTCCGTCAAACCGTCGGGACGTCGGGGGTAAACGAGTCACGGCCCCGATTCCGTTCACCCTTAATTGCCCGTTACATTCCGCCAGCAGCCCGTCCGTGCAATTTGACGTTCCGTCCGTCGGCGAGAAGCGCCGCGGAGTAGCATTGAAAACAACGACCGCGAACTTTGTCACCGACGATAACGCGCTAATCGCGCCGGCAACAATGTTAGTACATTCTTGCAATTCATTCATACGCTGTAGAGCTTATTTTTGTCCGACGCGCGATTTAATGCGCGGCATACGAGCAGTGCGCGAGCCACTAATTCGCAATGAAGCGTGCTAATTCGAAATTAGCGAATTAAACATTTATTCAATTGGACAGCGGTATCGTAGATAGGGCAGTGCCGCGAGCACGGAAATTAGATAACGCGGCCGGCGCAGCAAAGACAGGCCGCAAATTTCGATTGAAATTGTTCCCGCAATTTTGTTAATTTTCGAAAATTCGAACGTGCCGCACCGTCGCGTCCGGCCAAATTGGGTTGGACCGGGTCAATGTCCATTTGCCGGACACAAATGATCAGCCGCGCTCGCGTGACCTTTCCTGATTACATCCCCCGCGCACGTTTATGCCTGCTCCTCGCTGGAACTTTACGCAAACAAGGCGTGATGCGATACAGGGCGGATCGCCCGATAAACGGACATAAACGACAAGCATTAACAGCGTGGCTCCGCAAAAAAGTGCTTAAACAGGTGCGACTCCTTGGATTCGAATTCTTTCGTTTCCCGCTATGCACCGATATTCTGCCTGATTTGACCTCGACTCCTAGAAAGTCCCGATACTCTCGCACGCTTGTAACTCGATATTTGCTCGTTTCTGTAACCGCAGGCATTCGCATAACTCCTATCGGCCACCCCATAACAATATCCCGGATGCATCCGCTCGTTAAGCAAAAATCCACCGAGTACAATTGTCAAAGCAAATATGTACCGATAAACCGGTGATGAATGACGAACCGGTGGCAATGTTCACGCTCAAAAGCGAGTCTCGTCAGTCGTTACGATCTCGCACTGTGGCACCTCAAGACGCCCGACCCCTTTCTCCACGCTAAAACAGCCGCGCGCGATCAATTAGTTTATTTTTGGCATCGTCGACGTTTGTTCGCCGCTCCGCTAATCATAAACGTAAATTACGAGGCACTCGCCTCCCGGTACCACGTAAGACGGAAAGATTCCGCGGCGGAACTTCGGAAGCTGCATTATCAGGCGAATCAGAATTTAGCCGACATGCCTCGTCACTGATCAAACAATGACTACACTAGGCTCGCGGCTGCCTATTTTAGTCGGATCCGCGCATTAGACGGAGGAACACGGACGTACACTGATAGCGAGTGACAAAGAGGAACGCGTGGGTGGACGAATCTGAAAGGGGACTGGGGATTTGTTTTCATCGACATACCAGAAGGAGCGACGGTTTCGCAAAAATCTATTTTTATTTCGCTAAATAATGTACTGCCATCCTCGAGGTCCGACGATCTCTCTCTTTCTCTCGTTCTCTCTGTTTTTTTCTCTCGCGCCTAGTGTTTCGCGCTGCTTGGCGGCCGTCGCCAGTTGGTCGGCGACGGCGGCTGTTTACACACGGCAAGGAGGAGGCTCCGGAACGGGCACGATGACGATAATGACGAGCGGGAAGTTCGATGACTGCACGGCATATTCGTCGAAAAGCTTCGCGCCGCTCTTCGGCAAACGATGAAAGAGGAGCGACGGCGCTTCTTTTTAGGTCATCGATGTTGTTGACTCCTCCAATGGGCATCTCGCCTGCCATAAGCAGCCTGTTTTTGTTTACTCGCTCCTACTCGCCCGCCGCGAACATTTTTTGTCTTATTGTCTAATTGTCTTTTTTTCGACTTATTGATACCTCCCGCCTTGCATCGTTCGATGACTTCACGTCCAAATTAAATTTCGCTCGATAATTCGCTCTTGTTGTTCGCTCGTGCATAAGCGATACGGGCCCGTTCTCCTCTTCTCCGGCTAATGCCGCACACGTTAATTAATTAATCGCATGATCGTGGATGAACAGCGAATGCGGTGCGGCGCTGAGGGGCAGTAACGGAAGCTGACCGCGTGCACGGCCGGTCTGGACGTTGGACGGCAGTGTCAGTGCAGGCGTGCATTACGAGGCGCTATTAATTCGAGACGACGATAATGACTTCGATTCGCGGAAGAGTCAACACCGCTCGGCGGTAGTCGGACGAAGTCTCACTCCCGACTCTGCCATCGCGTGGACTTTGTCGTTCCGTTTCTACTTCGCTCTGCGCAAGGCGGCTGCAAGCGGCTCGTAAACAAGATATCAGCGGATGAACGCGGAACAACAATATTACTAAATGGACCACCCGGCGAATATTAATCAGCCAGAGCGCATAATATACACCCGAGGAGCGATGTCGTCGGTTGTCTCGCCGTCCGCCGGGAACATGCTCGGTGAAGCGCGGCATCTTGCTCGGACGAATGGGACTACATTTGTAAACGGACGACCGCCGTCATTAGGGAACCTTCTTGTGAGCATTTGTCTCGCTATTACGCAATGACGTACGCTTGCGTTCCGAAACGAACGCATCCCGGCATCGTATCTTGATAATGTTTCGGAGCATCCGCGTATACGCAGCCTCGATGCGAACGAGTCATGCGTGATACGGCATTCCCGGACGACGAGGGAAAAAATAGTGCACGGGTATCGCTTTAACAGGTCGTCCACTCCCGATACGGACTCTTTGTCACTGTCTCGCCCGCTCCCTTTCGCTCGGTTCCACCTCTCTCTCTCCCTCGCACGCTCTTATATCCGTTGTTATCGTTCGCTGCGCCACGATTTCCTCGGTCGTGCGGCGTCATGCACTATTACACAATACCGTTGTACAATATTTGCCGTGCGATTTGCAGACGAAGGAGGCGCGTACACGCGTGTATGCGGCCTAAGCCTGCCGCCGCTGACGTACTGCATTCTCGAGGTTACACGTGGACTACTTTTTACAGAAGCAGCGAGCGCCGAGATAACACGCTCTTATCGAGCCCTTAAACATTCGTGTTTATCGAGTGGGCGTATACATTGTCTAGCAGGCGGCGGCACCGAGCGCGCTCGACTTGGCGCATCGTCGAAAAAATACTGTCACGGAGACAAAAGGCAAAGGGAGCGGCGGAAGAAATGCGAGCGTCGATGGCGAAAAAAGCGGAGCAGGCGCAGTAACGGGAAGACAGAAGTCGGAGTAATCGTAGGAAAGAAGAAGGTTGCGAGCGGGAGCTGTGTGCTGCGCGCTGCACGGCGTCTCGAGGAATCCGAGAACCGACCGGATGCAACGCCAGAATGGGAATGCAAGCCAACCGCGCGCACGAGAGTCCGTTACTCGTATCGGGTATTTCCCAGAACGCGACTATAAACAAACAAACACACCGAGAGACGGGGCACTGTGCGCGCGTGTGATCGGTGCCCTCCCTTCCAAGGCGAGAGGAGCGACGACGAGCCACAGCCGTCGAGGAGAAGTGGTTGCCACGACAGAGGGGCATAAGGGGAAAAGGTTTGCTGAGCGGCGGGAGGGTGGTGTCCTGGCGCCGTCGGTTGAGTAGCCCCTCCACAGGTCGTTGGTTCATGCGCAAACGACGGGGTTCCCCCAACGAACCCCACTCTTTTGCGATCCCACCGTCGCGCCTGCCTCCCCTACCACCGTGGGCTCCTTCCCCTCAAACGGTCAAATTCGCATCTAAAGTCCTCGCAAATGTTCCGCGACGATGACAAACTATCGGCGGTGTTTATTGTCGATGGTACCGAGCGATATCGGCACGACGGTAGATGCTGACGATTGGCCGAGTTCTCGGGACTATCGTTAGTCGCGAGAAAAGGCTCGCGGTCGATCGGAGTCGATTGGAGTCGCGCAGCGGACGCGCGGCGGCGAAATCTATAGGAGAAAGCGTCGGAATGTTAGAGCGCGCAGACATTTCGCGTTTCATCACGAGCCGCAATATGTTGTAACGAGAGGTAATGCGCGAGCAGAGATGGCCGAACACTCGCCTCCTGATACTGCCGCAATGCCGTAGAGACGGGAATCTCTTTCGCTTCCATTTGCGCTTCCATTGCGCGTCGCCGCACACCTTTCAAAGCTTTTTTCCTTTCAATGCATTTAGGCTTATCAGCCGTCGCGTCTGTCGCGCACAGAGCGTCGTAGCGGTTTCCTTCGCTCCGCGGAATACTTTCGAAAGTGCCCGCGATTCTTTGCCGGAGCAAAGCTATCTCTGGAATGCCTCTCCCGCCCATTGTTCTTTATCGTCAATTTTTTCCGACGTTAGACGGCGACAAAGAGTGGTAGGTGGGTTGTGCGCGAAGGGACGCGGGAAAGAGAGAAAAGGGAAAAAGAGTGGAGGAGGAGGAGGAAAGGGGGGAAGAAGGAGAGAAAGAGTCGAGATATCCCGATGCTTTCATTGCAATTTTCGCACTTGACCGCAGGGGTAAGCGTGCTTTACGATCCGCGGGTAAGATTACCGCCGACGTTGGAGGTGGAGGAGAGTGGCTCTTCCCCTCGTTCGACCCCACCAGCTAACCCCGACGCGGCTCCTCGGGCTGCAGAGTAGGGGTGGACGGGGAATGCATGGTGGGGAGGTTTCCCCATCCTTACGGGCGGTGGGGATATTTGCCGCCAGGGGGCGTTTGGTGGGGGGAAAGCGCGGGTTAGCAGCCGGACACGCCAACCGTACGATTCAGTAAGCGAACGGCTCTCAACGGCCACGAACGTGTTTTTCGTTCTTCGGTTCCCGCGCATGCATATATTTATATGTATATATGTACCCGAGACTGACCCGAAAGAATTATAGTCGAGACGCTGTCGGAAATCCGATTCACAATTCTATCGAACTGCCGCGACACACACCCGGTTTCGAGAGTTCAGCAACGTCAACAAAAGGTTCCTTGTTTTTTCGGTTTCGGTTCTTCACCTTCGTTTCAGCAGCAACTGTGGCTTTAATCATTCAAACTGGATTCCAACAAGCAGTACGTGTCGCGATTACATCGCGGCTACCGGAGGCTTAAGAAGATATTCAAGGTAAGACGAAAAGCTTGTACACAGTACGGACTCGCTTCTGCGGTGGTGCGCGCTAAGGGAGAAACACGGGGGAAACCAGACGTGACGGACAGAGAAACGGAGCGAGAGACAGAGAGGCCAAGATATTTGTGTACACGCGCGAAGGGGGCAACGACAGTACTCTCTCCAGTAGTACGGGGTAGAAGAAGTGTGATCAAGTGCGGACGCCGCGGCGTAGTTCGTTGTTCGACGTTCGCGATTGTGCTGGTGATCGTCAGTATAAAGGCATTGGCCCTGCGAAACAACAAGGCCGAATTCCGGGCGGTGTCGGTTCCTGCGAGCTAGACCTTATTTTCCCTGGATCGGAACGAGTTTCGTCGAAGGGAGTTGCGCCAACCGTCCTTCTCCGAGGCAAATTCGATAGAAGCGCGAACTGTCGCGTTACACGCGAAGCGGGAGTGTTTATTGACTTCGGTAGGCTATCTGAGAACCTTTCTTCGGAGCGTTCCCACGGATCGGCGATCTTTCACCGCCGTTGAGTTCGCCCAATCTTGTTCTTATTATTATTACTATTATTAATGTAATATTATTTTTATTGCTATCGTTATTACCGTCGTTACTATCTACATGGCAGCCATCCTTGTACTCCGATCTCATAGTCACCGTTGATGTCGATGTCGTCCTCGCATTGACACAAATGACTAAGGTGTTTGCGAAATAGTCCGGATCGGTAAATATTACGTGAAGAAACGTTTGCCCGTGAGCACTCAATCGCACACTTCGCCTACTCGCGTTTTCTCATCAGAGTTCAGCGATTTAGGACTTCGCACGTTCCGTTTCCCGTTGGCGGGAAACTAACGATCTCACATCGGGGATCGGAATGTCGGGAAAGAGAGAGTGAGTACGCGGAGATTGTTGTGTGAGAAAATTCTCTGCCTTGCGGTATGGATTTCCTTTGTAAACACCTCGGCGGGACTTCCTGCTTGGAGTCCGTTGGTCTGTCAAATATTCTTCGATATCCTCGATTAAACGTCGGGCGAACGAACCAACGGACGAACGAACGGACGAAAGAGAGGAGGGAAGAGAGGAGAAAGAATGAAGAATGAGGAGGTTAACATACTGCCTCGCGGCATGAATAATTTGCGCTCGTTCGAATTAAAATAAATTCGCCCGAAGTTTTTGACTCCAAAAATGGCACGTAATCTCGACGCGCCACGAAAGTTGTTTACATTGGCCGCCAGAGTCAATTTGAAACAGACCCGAGACGGAACGTCGGATTTTATGTTTGACGAGGTGTCCTTGCGCGCTGGACGATTTTCGCCCACCGACAATGATTTAATACTGAACGCTTGAAGGGATTCACATCGCGCGTGACGAACTCTCTACAATAACGATTCAGGGAAAGTAACAGACGTCTGTCACTTATCGTCGGACGCGGACAATTTATTATAGACCCCATCAGTAAATATATCTCTAATCGTTTTTTATAATTGACTTATCGTAGCGTAACTTCATACCAACTAACTCTAATATTCGAAGCACGGTCGAGTCTAATAATACTGCAATTCTGTAGCGATAACGACGGCCGAGCGTAGCAAAATATTTCCTCGATTTGTAAAAAAAGAAACGACAGGAAAAAAAAGTGGAAGTGATTATGGAGATTGACAAGGAAGTCGTAAGGTCGAGTAAGCCGAGAACGATATACACGTGAACTTCGAATGATCATAAGATTCCTCCGCACTCGAGAGCTGGCCGTCGCTGTGTTATAACGTCCACTGATGTCTCCGACCGAAAAACATGTTTGGTCCGACTGGTTGTTTATACGATACGACGTGAAAGCAAACATTTTAAGGCCTTCGCTACATCTCCCCCCAACTAAGTCCGATCGTTGTCATCATCCTGTGCTCTTATCGCGGCGGCACTTGAAAAAAGAACAGCTAAATTCTCTCGCAGTCTGTTCCCTCTCTATCTCACTCCCTCTCTGTCTCGCTCTGTCTCTGTCTTCGGTGTAGATATTTTTGTCCGTCAACCTGGCCGCCGGGAAGGGAAGTACCGCGCGCACGTATTAAACGTACCGCGCGGACCGTAAGTTGTGACATAAACATTGTTTACATCGTTAGCGCGTGCAAATGGGCGGCACGCTCAATTTCCTATTTCTCCTCGCAGAAAGTGCATAATGTCGGTGGCGCGCTCGTACACTCTCCGAGCGATGCGGTCTGCGGCATATTTTCATCGGGCCGGACTTGTTTTTGTCAAGCTCTCGTTTCAAGTATTTGCATAGCCACTTTCACTTTGCGCCAACTATTTGCGCCGCTCGAAAATCATACGTTTGATACGTTTCTACGGCGGAACGCATAGTAAATTAAAAGGAGAAGGCTGAATCGATTACCCGCCGATAATAATCTATAAGCGCTCGATCGTACGTACCCGGTATAAATAGTAATTCCCATGCGACTATGCGCAGCGTAGACACGCGTAGTCGAGGCATTCCTTTTATCAACCCTTTCCGCGACAATTCACGCGCTCACAGAGCGTCACGTTCTGAGAACTTAGAATATTGCATGTTAGCTTAACGTCTGCTTCAATAACCACTCTGCATGAGCGATATCTCGACATCAATAACGGTAATATCTAAATTAGAAACGTTATTGTCGAGTATCTTCACTTTTATCTTGAGTGTTCTCGGAACAAAAAATAGAACAGTAACCCCCTCCCCTGCCCCTGCTTTCAAATCTATTCTTTCCCCGCTGAAAGCAAATAACAGCGGCAACAAATGTCGAAACTTATATACAGGACGACACCGTTGCCTAGACCTAAGCGTTGCTTGCCACCCACCCGATCAAAAAAAAAAGTAGGAAAAAAGAAACAGGAAAAAATATCACAAACCACCGATCATGTTACTGCATTCTTCCCCTGACATAGTAGGTTACACTGTCCGCGTTAAACTTAGAATAGAAAGATTTTAGTACCCCCCAACCATCCAGACAGCACATACGCACGTGTATTATGAATTTAGCAGATCCACCCCTGCAGCAGAGTGAAAGCATTGAGCCGACCGCGCGGCGTAACGACGTGCAGTGTTTTCGCTCGGCATCATACGGCGGCGTGTCTTTTTCCTCCCTCTCGCATTCCCGGGATCTTTCGAATCTGCGACATTAGCGAGAGCCGAGTCGGCCGCCGTTATGCTCCTTTCTTGGGCGGGCGATTTTTTTCTATTTGCCCCCGTAAGCGCGGGAACCGTCGGGGCGCGTTCCAATTTAGCCCGCGAAGCTCGCGCGACACGTTTCTCAGCGTCTGCGAATGCAAAACATCTCATTCACGGGCAAAAGTGCTGGCCGCCTGCGCCAATAGGCGTAGTCTCTTCTGTGGCCGGCAAAAACGAGAGTGGAGGGGTGAAGAGAGATCGTTCTTCTCCGGTTCTCCCTGCCCCTGGTTCCCTCGGCAATTTCGTCTCTGTCGTTCGACAGGAGCAAGGAGGATGGAATTGGGCTTGAGCGAGAAACGGAGCGAAGGGAAGCAGAGTTGAAGATACGCGTACCATCGCCAGAGGGCAGCACCCGCCTGGCTGCATGAAAAACATAGCCTCCGCGAGAGCCAGGAGAGAACGGAGCGTTGTAAAACAGAGAGAGAGAGAGAGAAGGAGACGGAGGTGGATAGAGAGCGGGACAGAATGCGCTCTCGTGTGTAAGAAGGATAGAGGAGACGAGCGAGGCTAAAATTAGAATGTCCGTTGGAATGTCGCTGGGTTGTGTATACAGGGTGATTCAGCAACCGCCAAGAGAGCGAGAGAGAGACGGTAGGAGCCAACAGACGCGCGAAACTATCCGGCTCCAGCAGATTGGCGGTCGAGAGTCGCCTTCCGGCAAATTTCCCTGTGGAAATCGCAGTCATTCCTCGCCGATCTCGGCGTCCGATTATTTTTCCGACACGCGCGCTGAGGGGTCGGGCCGAGGGAACGGGTCGAGGGGACGGACCGCGGGCGTCGGACGTTCGCGCGCGAAAAGTTATCTGGCGGAACGCAGGAGTCGGCCACTGGCCGGAAGGGAGGCGAGGCCGTTGTTGGCGTCAAATTCAAATGTCATTCGAATCCGTTGCTTCTGAAATCGGGGCCGCGTGACGCGACCTTTATCCGCCGAATAAATCGGGGCAGCAGGCGAACGACGGTGGGTCTATCGCGGGTGCATCTCGCCGTTGTTTCTGCGCTATCTTGGATCTAAGCAAATCGGAAGGTCATCCAGCGCTACGCCGTCCCCGACGCATATCGATTGCCTCTCGCGCTCATGCCGGTGTGTTCCCGTCGGCAGAGTCCGTGGCCGACGGACAGCCGACTAACTGCCCGTTTCCCCTTGCGGAGGGTTTTGTTCCCCGCCGCTATCTCGAGATCGACGCGTGCCCGGCAGTCTGCTGCACTCCGTTTCTTCTTCCCTTTAACGCCCGCTCGCCGTTCCCACTACTCGCTCGCCTGCACCTTTAGTTCCCCTTTGTGACGTTCGCTCTCGATACTCGCAGTCGGGGTACGGGAGTGTGCGGCCAAGGCTTAGGGGAGAGTAAGGAATAGATAAGCAAATAAATAAACTAGCGGGCAGGGCGAGTCAAGGCAACGCCGTGTGAGTACGGGGCGAGAGAAGGAGGGAGAGAGAGAGAAAGCCTGATAGGCCGAGGGAGGAGAGGGAGAGTAAGGCCGGGGCTTCTCGGGCGAATGCTCGACGAGGTCGACGGCCTGACACGGATGGTTGACGCCGTGGGGCCCGCCTCGTAACCGGCCTGGGAAGAAGAACGGACGGGAAAGAGAAGGAAGCAGCCAGAGGAGCTAGATAAAGAGAACGGGAAGAAAGGGCCCGACTTGCGTTTTCATCCTTTCTGTCTCCTCTTCCGTGGCCTCATTTTTTTCCTCCCCATTACCGTTTTCGCGTCGAGAGGGATTATCTATGGTAAACGTATCCACTTCTGGTGTCGTTGTATTCGCACCGGTACTGAGGCTCGTGGAGAGGCGAAGCACACCTTGTCGCGTCCCATTAGTTTCTCCCCTTTGTGCCTGTGTGACCGATTACACCCTTAGCGTCAGGAATGAAATTCACAGAAAGAGTGTCGCGCTTGCTCTAAATTATAGATGTCTACCGCTGCGGCTCGGTTCCCACTCAGATTCTGTCTGTCGCGCACGCTCTTTCTCTTCTTGCGCTCCTTTTATGGATTGTGATCGATGGACGCCGCCGGGGCGCAGAGGCGGCGGCACGAACGGCACGAAATTGGGGCGTTGCGTATTTATCGCTCCTATCTTGCCGCTATTTACCGTACCTGCGGCTTTTCGCCGTCAGTACACTTTATCGCTCTTCTCCCACTCTTTTTTTTTTGGTCACTCATCCTCTCGGCCAGTTCCTCTATTCACTCACCACGCCGTGAGTCGTGGATAGAAAACGTAGAGCGATACAGTGGTTCGCGTGGAACGAATTTCGACTATCAACGCGGTTAGACCGCGAGCCTGGTCTTTCGACTGATCAGAAAAGTGTAAAACATTCTCACCTCTTGTTATCTTTGTAAAAACTCGAGGCCACTCCATTCTCAGGGGAGCAATCGTAAAAAGGGATGCCCAATGAAAAGATAAAACACGGCCGTGCGCGTCTCGTAATCGTTCTCCAAAGGATGCTAACGCGCCCATGCTATTCCTCGCGGAATGCAGGAGGGTCCCTAGGCGGCTTTTACGAGTGTTTCTCTCGCTCCTTCATTTTTGCGCACTTTACGACGCAATGACCATGTTTCGCTCGCATTCTCATTCCGTTTTATTCGAGGCACCTTGCGTGGATCAGGGCGCTCGTAAGCAGTCGCGAAAGGAAATTCTAACTATCCGACAGACGAATAAAGAAGAACCCTTCGCGCGCCCGCTGTTTCATCATGAAAAAAGAGAAGGAAGGAAAAGAGACGGATCGTCCGGAGAAAGAAAGTAGTCTTGATCTTTTGTAAAGAGATACTCGGCTCTCGGCGGAAGTACAATAGGAACGGGGCCTCGATCGTCTTTCAGGCCGGAAATGAAGCGATTAGGGCCGCGCGAGGGACGTCTTCCGTCTTGGTGGGGCGATCGAGAGCGGAAGTACGGAACCCGCGTCGACACTTTCTGCAGGGACCATTTTAGGAAGGTTTCTGTTGCGCGTCTGTGTGCACCGGTACACTTTGCGTCGCGTAGAATAAACGTGACACGACGAACGGACCCTTTTCAGGCGCCACCCCTTTTCCGTCGTAGAATTTCGCGGCTAAACAGGAATGCTCACCCGTTTCTGACGGGTCGTGTCCCCATTGTGTGCGAACAAGTATCAGTGGAACATCTGTTACTACTTCCGGTAAGGGCTAGGTCTGTTGCGACGAGCGCATCAACAGAGGGATGAGGTTAATGCGTTTTGTCAAATGCATTCTCACGTGGCCGGCGAGTGCATCGGGAGATTGAAAGAAATGTGCATGACAAGAGGCGGACTATGAATCTGCTGTGGTTTGCATCTTCGCCGCGCGAGATGAGTGGTCGGGCGTCATGTATTTTTCTTCAACTTCGCACTTTGCCTTCTCACAGAAATTGCGAACACGTCTGCGCGCGAACATCTTCGTTGACCGACAACAACCGTCATCCTGACCTGCACGACTGGGACACGTGCCGGTGGTCGTGACGTCACTTCCGGTGCGTGATTTCCTGGTGGCGGACGATCGTTGGCGGATGAGAAGAATTAAGTGCCGGACACGACGCCGTGCGCCTCCTCTAAAGCGCGTCCGCAAAACGGATGGTTCTCGTTTGTCGTCGCGTTGGGTGTAGAGAGAGAGAGAAAGAGAGAGGGAGAGCAGCGCGCAACATGAATGAAACGGAAAGAAACAGGAGGAGAATGCTGCGGGCAACTATGCAAACGATTCGGTCAGAATATCAGCGAGTTCTGTTTGCAATCACTCAGCCCACGGATGCGCGTTTAATAAAGTTGTCGAGTAAAAGCGAACTAAAGAGAAAGCTATTACTGAATGAAAGAGGCGAGAATGAGCGTGAGTGAGCGTGAATGAACGGTTGATGATACCTTATCTGGCCGACCGCCGTTGTCTTCTCGTTGCAGCCGTCGCGGGCGGCTCGGATAAGAAATTCGTGAACGTTGAAACGAGACACATGTGTAATATCGTCGAACGACTTCTTTTGTTATAGCGTGTGGCGAACCAGGCGCTTACCGTTTCGCCACAGCCGGCAGTAACGGTGGAGGGGCCGGTGTCTAAAATGTCTCCACCGACGAACGACGTGACCAACGGTGTGGTGGCGCCTCCCAGCACCTTGGCGCCCCGGGTTCCGCCGACCGCGAACCCGGACCTTACCACCATCACCCCACCCACGCACAAGCGGACCCCTAAGGACTTTATCTTTGTCAAGGCAATCGGCGAAGGAAGCTTCTCCACCGTAAGTCTCCTCTCTTCGGACGTGATCTTTGAGAGCTTTCGAGGCGATTGCGGCAGGTTACTAACATTTTCCCGCCCAACGCGTTCGCAGGTTTATCTTGCCAAGGATGTCCACACCAAGAAGGAGTACGCGATCAAGGTGTGCGACAAGCGTCACATAATCAAGGAGAAGAAGACCGAGTACGTGAAGCGCGAAAAGGAGGTGCTGAACATGCTCGCGGACGCGAAGCACTCGTTCGTGCGTCTGTACTGCACCTTCCAGGACATCGAAAGGCTATACTTTGTCCTGTCGTACGCGAAGAACGGCGAGCTCCTGCCGTACATCAACAAGGTCGGATCGTTCGATATCGAGTGCACCAAGTTCTACTCCGCGGAGATCCTGCGCGGTCTCGAGTACCTTCACGGCCTCGGGATCATTCACCGCGATCTTAAGCCGGAGAACATACTGCTCGACGAGAGAATGCACGTGCTCATCACCGACTTCGGCAGCGCGAAGATCCTTAAGGACCCGGAGACGGTGTTGCCAGCTTCCACCGCGGACGACTCTCAGCAGCAACAACAACAGCAGCAGCAACAAAATCAGCAGCAACAGAAGCAGTATCGTAGAGAACGAAGGGGCTCTTTCGTCGGCACCGCCCAATACGTGTCACCGGAGCTCCTGACCGACAAAACAGCGAGCAGACCGTCGGACCTCTGGGCCCTCGGCTGCATAATCTACCAGATGGTCGCCGGACTGCCGCCATTCCGGTCGATGAGCGAGTACATGATATTCCAGCAAATCCTGAAGCTCGACTACGAGATCCCGGACGGCTTCTGCGAGCTGGCCAGGTCCCTCGTCAGTCAACTCCTCGTCCTCGACCCGCAACAGCGGCTGGGCGCCCAGGACGAGCACGGCGCCGGATACCCCAGCATCCGGGCGCATCCCTTCTTCGAGGGCGTCGACTTCGAGACGCTCCACGAGCAGACACCACCGCAGATCTACCCCTACCTGCCCGGCACGTCGGAGCACGAGGAGCTGAGGTCGCAGTACAGGGTGCCGGATCACCTGGAGCCCGGTCTCGACGACAAGCAGCTCACGAGGCTTCTCGGCCTTGGCATCGGCGAGGACGACGACGACGACGACGACGACGACGACGACGAGAGCGGCGACATAGCGAGGAGGCCGCATCGCGGCAATAATACTCCCGCGACCAACGCCACGACCGTCGTCGAGAAGCCGAGGAGGCGCCCGACCGCGGACGGCAACATCGCCGATCTCACGCCGGAGGAGATCAGGAACCGGCTCGAGAAGCAGCGCGCCAACTGCCAATGGGACGTCTTCGTCGAGGGCAACCTTATCCTGAAGCAGGGCTTCGTCAACAAGAGGAAGGGCCTCTTTGCTAGACGGAGAATGCTCCTGCTCACCACCGGACCGCATCTTTACTACGTCGATCCCGTCAACATGGTGCTCAAGGGCGAGATTCCCTGGAGCCCGGAGCTGAGGGTCGAGCCGAAGAACTTCAAAATCTTCTTCGTCCACACGGTAAATCTTTCTTCCATACGCACTACTCCCGACCGAACCACGTTCCCCGGCGCAGCAGAAAATTTACAACGGCCCCCTCGCCGCTTTTCCTTACAGCCAAACAGAACGTACTATCTCGAAGATCCCGAAGGATTCGCATTGGAGTGGTGCAGAGCTATCGAGGATATGCGAGTCCATTGTTACGGCCTGCAGGAGTCCACCGCTTAAGAGAGATGGAAAAAGACTTGAGACGCGAAGGGGGCAGGAGGGAGAGACTAGCCACCGGAAAAAGACTGCTCTGAGAATGGGAAACGACGACGATGACGGATCATCATCCTTCATCCCGTGAGGACGACAGAGTCCGCGAGTGGTGAATGTGCGAGAAAAACTGACGCGTTCGTATCCCAGAGGAGACGATCTGTTCGATCGTAATTCATTATTTCATAGAACTTAACTCGTCGTATAGGAAAGTCGTCTATGTCTTTAGCTTAGAACTTAGTGCGTTCCTCGAGCGCGTTAAAACGCTCGTCGCGTATATTTATTGATACCGTCTTTGTTATGTGTAAAGCAAATTTCAAGAGGTTATCGTGAGGGGGAGGGAGAGAAAGAGACAGAGAGAGAGGAGAGAGTTATTGAGGCCAAATGGCAGTCTTTTCGTTCGCGTAGAGTCTAGTTGCCACTTTAAACGATAACTTCAGTCAGCAGCGTGTGAGCTCCAAGAAATAGTAATAATAATAATAATTAGCAAAGTGTGTTCTGCGAGTTGCATGCGCGCAGTACGAGGAGGGAAAAGTCGAGTTTCGTAGTAATTCGTTAGAAATAATTTGTCGAATGGGACCACCCTAAGAGCACATAACTCGTGAGAAAGGAGCCGTTTACGTTGAAAGTAAAATCCATGGTTGACCGCTTTAATCGCGTGCGCACCTGCGTGTCAGGAGGTACGCTTTATCAAGAAATTCTCGGTTTACCGGTCCCTTCTGATTTTCATCTCGGTGACTACTGTTTTCTCGGTATAAAGTCTATTTTTCTGACACATATAGCTAGGAAAAACATTAGGTAAATTCACTTCGCTCGATTGTCCTGCCCTCGTCAAAACCAGCGACTTTTGTTCGCCTTCTGGCAACGCAGAAAGCTCCGATCATCACGCGCGGCACGTTATTTCGGAATCTTTTATCTACAATGTTTGGACGCTTATCTCATCTGTAGAGGCGAAAAATGCCGGGCATATGATCGTGTGAGCAAGACTGCGTTGCTACCACGAGGGGAGGTCCGATAGACAAATTTTTAGCCAAGGTCCTCGGCTGCGTACATGCAGCGCGTGCAACCCCGTGTGCGTGACGTAACGCGTGCCTCGTGTTATCGAGATTTCAAAGCCAGAGTCAGACGCTGCCCCGTCGCGCGGAAAGAAAAATAAAGCGTGCGCAACGCACCGCCGAGAAATTCGGCGCTCACGAATTAGCGAACACACGGCTAGCAGACCCGCGGCTAAAATTGTACGATGAATCAGGCACTAGGCGAAAAGAGTGGCGAACGAAAAAAGCAGCGCGCAACGAAGATTTCGAAACGAAAATCGCATCCGATGAGAATTCTCATAATCATAAATTCGGGGCAGCTCATGACGCGTCTCGGCTGGCGAATGAACGCGCACGCGGCGAAAAATTGTGCGCGCGTCAGTTGTGCTTAACGAATTCTTTCTCCGTGCGTAGCCAAAATTGTAACGAAGTAAGATTAGAACAATGCAAAACGACGAGTTTCTTAGGTATTAAGCGTCGCGGCGGGTGCGCGCCGGGAATATGGAGAGATGGACTGAGATAATGGGGGGTGAAAATGTGTAACGCGCGCCCGGTCGTCGGCGGTACACCGTCTTTAGAAGTCAATTTTCCTGTTTAGAATCGGCCAAAAAGAGGGGGCGGTGGATAACGAGTCCTATTGCAGCTTTAATTATTTACGTTGCCTGAAAGATTTTCCGGAACACCGTTTCTACGTTCTGGAACATCTTTGATCTCTTCGTCGGTCCTTCGTTCGGTCCTTCTTACGTTCACTACTCGTTCTTCCACGATTATTCATTTTCTTTCTCACGTTCACTGTTCACTCTCGACTCGGTGAATCTTGTAAATATTAGCGCGTTTCCCCGAAGAGGCAGGCTTCGTAAAGTACTACATATAAGTAGTAGATGTGTAAGTACAAAAATCGTTGTCCCGCCACGGCGTTTTTCCCGTATTCTAACTTCTGTTCGTGTCTATTTAATCGTCGATAATCTGGACCCTCGCGGACTTGAGTATCTGAAAAACGAAATGTCCACGGTATTAGGTAGAGAGAATGAAAAGAGAGACAGAGCGGGGAAGGGTGAAGATTTAGTGACTCTTTTTCGCGCACGTTCGTTGTACAAAAAGTTGAAGCGGTGGAGAATGGAGGAGATCGACGCGTTTCTCCTCCTGCGAAAGACTTGACACTTGAAAGCGACCCTATCAATAAGTAGGATAAATGATAGATTCGTTTAATAGATTTAAGGAACATAGGCTATTAGCCCGTCGTACCCCTCCGTTTAGGAACAAGGTCAACTCACCCCCCTTAATAGTCGTCGTTCGTGTTAACTGGTTATATCGTTGTCATTATTACTCTTATGATAATTTTAGCGACACTACTATTATTATTAATGTTGTTAATTAGCTAGTTCGACATGTTCGACTAAGTATTCTTTCCTCGTACGTGGAGACACGAAACCCTATTTAAGCGGCGATCGGCCGCACGCTTTTCACAGAT
Source organism: Cryptocheilus praepositus (assembly GCA_033815515.1). Classification (NCBI taxonomy): domain Eukaryota; kingdom Metazoa; phylum Arthropoda; class Insecta; order Hymenoptera; family Pompilidae; genus Cryptocheilus; species Cryptocheilus praepositus. Next base: position 631,201 of record JAWWQZ010000069.1, on the reverse strand, counting down.
CGTTAATTTATTAGAAACACACCGTATTCGTCCGACGTTATTTATTCGTATTTTTTATTTTCGTGCGTTTAACTATTAGAGATCGTTTGTTTAGAGATTATATATGTATACATAATTAGTACTGTTCGCTACCAGCACTGCGACTATTACTATTAATTCTACCGTGACTATTACTACTACTACTACGACTACTGCTACTACTACTACTACCACTACTACTACTACTATCACTACTGCTACTACCACCACTACTACTACTCTACTACTCTTACTACTACTATGAATACTATCACTACACTACTCTACTACATCTACTACTATTACTCTACTATTACTATTACCGCTACTACTCCTACTATTACTACCGCTACAATTATCACTATCGCGCTGAATTGTTACTATGTTATTACATATGCATATATACATATATATACTTATATGCATGTGTATATATGTATGTATACATATATATATACTTTATGTCTACTATTGTCGTTAGAACTAAATTTCTAGATAGTTCTTGTAAATACGCTACCGAGTTAAGTTAGAGTCCAAGGTGCGATTCTCCGCCAAGAAAAATGCTCGACCAGCCAAATCGCGCGATCGTGCCGTTGCCAGTGAACCTCCTGTACGATAAAACACTTGTATATTTACCTTACAGCGTACGCGCGGATCTGCACACGGATATGTCCTCGCATGCCCGTGGCCCGCAGATACGCGTGCCCGCGCGCACATATGTACATACGCAAAAATCTATTTATGAACTGTGAATAACTAGGTAGGCAAATCGTGTATAAATGTCGGTAGTTTTTAGAGCGCCACCCGGGCGCGCTTAGGTTTAAAGAAGCGTCGATCCCCGCTCTATCTCACGGCACGGCACGTTCGTGCAATTTCGTTCTTCCGTTAAAAAGCTCCATACTCTCACGTATATGTATATACACACACGAGCGATTGCTCGCGCACACACACAGCCACACACGCACACACAACGCCGACTCCCCCGCGGGCGCAGACTTTAAACAGGGTATTCGAAGGGCGGTAAGCCGGGGGTGGTCGCCTCGCTGTGCAGCCGGGCGACAAAAGAAAAGGACCGCGCGTCGATGCCTATGTTCGAAATAATGGCGGACCGTTCGCGGTGCGGCATTGTCCTCGCGCCCAGTCGCTTTTCCAAAATGACCGCTTTTGGAAGGTGACGCACGGTGCGGGCGGGCGAGTTGCGGTGGCGTCGCGGCGCGGGTGCAGAGCGACGATCACCCCCTGTGCCGGCCGCTCCTTCGTCAAATAGTGAGGATTGATCGCGCGGGAGGAGGCAGACACGACACACACACACACCACGGGCTGCTTTGAACGTAAGGCGCGCTGGTCGGGCTGCGGCGGCGTACGTCCCGCTTCTTCGTGTTCAGAGATGTCCGTCGAACGCATCGCGTGGTTTCCCCGGGACGAAGCGCGCCGCCGAAAATTCTTAGCGCAATTCCCCCCGTTCGGCCCCGCGACACGTTCGCCGCGGCTGATAAGCTGCCCGCGGCCGTCGCACCTGCGTTTACGTGCGAAGGCCGCGCGCGGCGACTGTTGAGAGACAGGGTGCGTGTGCGGACGTGCGCGTCGGGGCGCTTCGTTAGCCGGGCCTGGAGAGAGGAGTGCGTTCGTGGACGGCGAGTGCGTGAAAGCGGGCGAGGATCACAGGCGTTTCCAGTCTGCGGCGAACTTTGTGGCCCCTACGTTTTATGCAGGCGCCGCAAACTTTCAGATGGAAACGCGCGTCGTCCAGCCGACGCGGGAGCCGTGGACGAGTTAGGACGCGCGGTGGTCGGCGGAAGCTGCGTGAAAAGGCGCACGGGGAGACTCACCTGGAGCCTTCGCGAGCGGAACGTCGCCACGGGACACCCCGTTGTACCATAGTCTCTTGTATTATTCTTTAGCCGAATCGAACGAAATTTTTGTCCTCGAAGACACGATGATATGTATACATATATGTATGTACGTTGAGGGAGAGATAGATAATTGAATTAATTTATACCGCGCCGAGACGACGAGCTGATTACATGGGAAATTGCGGAGATTTCAGAGATATACGAATCATACGACCGTGCAAGCAATAACAGCCAAGGCCTTGCGAATCTTTTCTGATGCCTACTGTTTTTCGACGTAACAGGAACGCTTCAACTATTAACTGCAGTATTAATAAATGTATAGACTTCGATGAATACACGCCGATACATACACACACTACACGTCGACCCACAGCACATCGGAACCATGCATATACACGTTGACACACCTTACACACCTGCGCACGTACATTCGCGTACACGCGCGACACTGAATACCGTATAAGAAGACTCTGTAAATAGTTAGCACGTAATTGATATAGGTACCGAGACCTATTAATATTAACATCAAATTTATTTATAGTAAATTTTCCGAAATATCGTACATGCACTTGTCTTCAATAACCACTTCAATCTCCACATCCCACATTCAACCCCAACTACGACGATAAGAGATAAGACATCGCCGCTGTTAAGAAGTTCCACTTTATTTCTTGCATATTACTACTTTACAACATGTACATCCAATGGTACAACTCGAAGAAAGTCGCTCGGCAATCTCGGAAATTTATTAAGGTAAGTGCGTGAGTAGATGCCTCTTCAACTCCGGCATATTTCTCGGTTTTGTCGAGCATTTGTGACACATCAAATCCGTGCTCAGATACTTTGTATATTCCTCCGCATTAATTGGCGCCAACTTTCCTTCTTCTTGCAGCTGTCTGCATATATCTGCAACGAGACTGGGAACAGGTCCTGGGTGATAACAAAAATTCCTCACTCACCCCCTGACTTCATGAAAAATGGAGTGGTAAAGGAGTTCCAGTGATACTTGTTCTTCAAACATGGGCTATTGAAGTCCGTGCTTATTACATGGAGATGCAGTCTGTACATAGTAGGTACTGCGTGATATCCCATGCTGCACAAACAAAATAAAGTGGCTCCTCTTAACATACCAGCCTAGTGATAAATGGTTATATCTGTCACACATACATAAATTCGTGATCGTCGTGCTTTCTAGCTACATCCTCTCCGACCTTGTGCATGTGCAATAAAAGCGACTCGTGTCGAGCCTGGACATCCCATATCTTCGGAATATCTTCCTTCGGCAGAACCAAGAAGTGATACTTCGCTTTCGGGTATTTATCCTTTATCACCACGACCTTGTCATCCTCAATCACTTTGCACGAGGGATCCTCCATCGAGTCCAGCAGCCCGGTCGACCAATGTTTCTTTTTCGTTTGCACCGCATTGCTCGAATTCGGCTTGGCACTTCGTTTCATGACACTTCCTGCGTACATCATATTAATACGTACGAGAGCAAAGTTCTAACAAGTCTAAAATAAATTATGTGCACTGGAATTGTAAGATCGTGTGCAGGTGAAGGTGAACGATGCGGTAACCGACGACCCCTGTGAAACCTGCAACACGTCAATATGTACTCACCCGTTAACAGGAAAGTTCACTCCACTAAATATTACACGGGATTCGTTCCTGACAACAGTGAACATCACTAGCTGACAACCGTTGTTTACTTGTGCAGGTTATGTTCTTGCAACACGAACAAATGCTCGCCGCTGCCGACAGAAGCCGACTAACCTCTTGCGAGAGTCTGTCGGCAAACGCGTACTATAAACTCTCCGTCCTGTCGGCAAACGACTATTAGCAAACGCCCATTGGAAAACTGAAGTGTACGGCTGGTGAAGTGTGCAGCCGTCGGCAACTGCCGATGAAATGTAGGATTACAGCAACGGAGTACACCAATGATTTTATTGGACTTCGTGCCACGGTAATTAAAATAACGAACTAAATTCGTCTCCGAGTGAAGACCAAAGGCGAAATTGTTATAGCACATCTACAGCACATAATTTCACGTCGTATTTTATGGGAAAACTGATGGGAAATCCATGGTTGCTTCAACATCTACAAGAACTAGACATCGAATATGATAAAGTAGGGAATGTTTCATAGCTTTTTATTGAACAAATCAATATTGTGCCGTTGAGAGAATCTAGTATCAATATGTTATACATTTTGTTTTACAGTAATTTTTTGCTGGGTGTAGTGTCGATTAGAATAAAAGCTCTTTAGTGCTAAATATTAAGTACAACGCTCTTTTATTAATGTTTACTTAATTTATATTGGAAATATGCTACAAATTTCAGACTCATTACATCAGACACCATAGAATAATGTATAGTTGTCCATAGCACAGTTATTATTTGTATTTACGTTAGACAGTTCATTGTAATTTAATGAAAATGGCTTAATTACCTCGTATAATTCAATAAAACAGACCTCTTTTATTCAGAAAATTGTGAAATACAACCATAGAAATTATTCAAATAAAACTACCGTCTTTCTGTAAAAATTTAGGGGAAATTAAACGAAAAATTAAAAATTTTTGCCCGGGGCCCCAAAATTGTTATGGTCGTCCCTGGCCGGAGAGGGTATATAAGGGGGCTCCCGCTGCACCTCGGTAGTCGCCTCTCAGGCGTCGGAGTGGGTAGGGAGTTTTTGACGGTTTGTTCAAAATTTTTTTTTTCGATTCATTTATTTTTCTTCACATTTAGTTAACTAGAGTAAGATTAAATTGATCTCTGTTAGACATGTATTATTTTTATGTTATATTTAATTCCTAATATTATATTCTCTTTATCTCAAAGTTATTTTCTTTTGTTATAGGCATTGGGACATCGGACATCTACTTTTTTCCTTGTCAATACTTGGGTCCAAAGGAGTAGCAACGATTGAACAAGGGACTCTTTATCTGGCAATCGACCTTAGAAATTCTACGAAGTTGCGGACAATCGTTTATTAAAGATTTGTGAACTAGCATTTATACGTACAACAGTTTAAGTAACTTTATTTTACTGTACAGTATTTTTATGGAAAAATATATGTATAAAACGAAATTCCGTGTTCTCTAATCTATTAGTTATAAGATCCCATTCTTCCACTATCCCTCGCTGCAATTAACTCTGTGTTGTCGTAAAAAATTCGTAAAATGTCATCTCTGAAGAAGGCAAGAGTTTGGTTCAGCAAAAATATTCCTATTGCAAAAGATGGCGAAGTACTGGCAAATCCCATAATAAATGGCCTGAAGTTCAAAGAATTTGGTAAGTACTGATAACGGTAGGTAGAAGTTAAAAATCAGAACTATGAAGTGCATAGGAAGTAAATTATGTAGGAGGTACAAAGTCGAAAATTTCGTATACCTCCTAAGTGCTTATGTTCTCCTGTTACAAAATTCCGAAAAGGATCGAAAAGCTTGTTTTCGGTAGTTTCGCGACTTTGTAACAGGAGAATATAAGTATGCAGGAGGTATTAGGAGGTATCTCAAACTTTCGCGGGCTGGGAATTAAATTGCCGCGAAATTTGAAAATAATTTCTGGGGACTCGAAAACCTAGTTTTCGATGATTTCGCGATTTTGTAACAGGAGAATATAAGTATGCAGGAGGTATCAGCGAAATTTGGGGTATCTTTCGCGATTCCTGAAGTTTTCGAGTTTTCGGAAATATAAATTGCCTTTTGCGAAATTTGAAATTAAATTGCCGCGAAATTTGAAATTAATTTGTCGCGGCTCCAAAATCTCGTTTTCCGTGATTTCGCGATTTTGTACCAGGAGAATATAAGTCCATATGAGGTATCAGGAGGTATCACAAATTTTTATTTTCCACTTGGAGTTTACTTCTTACTTTTCAAGTCCACTTACCTTTATGCACACTTACCATACTCTTTACGCTTATAACCTTTTCTTATGGAAATTTTCGAAGATGGAGCTCTTGATTTTTTAAGCTTCACTTTATTCTTCGTTCGTAGTTGTTTCGACCACACTTTACGAGTATTTTACGAGAAAAAAGAGTTTGGGGCGGCGAGGGATAGCGGAAGATGGGATCTTATAACTAATTGATTAGTGAACACGGAATTACGTTTTATACATATATTTTCTCGAAAAATATGAAACAGTAAAAATAAGTTGTTTAATTTGTGATATGTATATATACTAGCTTATTAATTTATAATAATTAATTATCTTCAAAATGGTAGACTTTCCAACACTGAACATCGAATGGAGAGTCGCCAATGAATTTTTATCACTCCTTCTGACGGATGTCTTAACCAGGAAAAAATAGGTGTGCAACGTTCCAGCGCCTATAACATAAAGAAAAGTATGAGACAATGAGAATTTGGTATTTCCAATTAAATATGATATAAGAGAGATGCATGTATAAATGAGATTTAATACGATTGTATGCAATATGAGAATTAATACTACATATTTTTTGTAACAAACCTTCATGCTCATTCCTAATAGGCGACTGCTATTCAAGCAGAGTCTTCATGACTTCTATCCGATCAGGACCGACCCTAGTGATTCCTGGGCCCTGGACGGAATGTTTTTAACTTTTTGCTTGCTTTTTTAATTTGTACAATAACACGGTGGTTTTTCGTGAACAATATTTAACATTGAATTTCATATATTTTTTCATTAAAATACAAACATGTTAGTCATTATTAGACCCTATAATTAAGCTACATTTTGTAAAATACTTTGAGCTAAGAAATATAAATACAACAAATAATTATACTATTGATAATTGAATATGAAAAAGATAAACAATCATATATTTTTACAATATTAACACTTAGATGTATATTAAATTGAGTAAAATAGTGGCAGGTAATGTTAGCACTACAAATCACGTTAGAGCTGACAGATAATGTTGTAAATAAACATTTGTAATAAAATAAAACGTATAATGCGTTGATACTAAATGTTTACGAAGTTGCAATATTGATTTGTTTTCGACCAAAGTAGGCAACACTTGCTGTATCAATGAAATGAAGGAATATAAAGCTCTAATAATGAAAGGGCAAGTGTTGGCGTTTGTAAATCTTTTTTTAACAGCTAAGTTCAATTGTATAATATGCGTCTCTGGTGAGGAACAAAAACGGAAATAGGATGAAGGGATGCAGTAACGCACTGCGGTAAACTTTATATTTATTTATTTACTCAAATGGAAGGCAATCAATAAATTTGCAACAAATAAAAATAAATAACACTCTCTCTAGCAATAATTACGTGATCGTTACTTAAAAGTACATATCATTACAATAAATTCCATGATACTTAACAAAACTTTTACTCCCCTAATCTCTCACTCTCTCGCATGCGCATAGAAAATATGTTCCGTGTGACCATTTTTTTCTGCTTTTCAATGCTAATCTTGCAGATAGTTATGCGGTACCTCAGAAAAATTATACAAACGTGATCGTCTCGCACCTTATTCCTACGTGACACCCATTCGCTCATCCTTTCACGCACGCACTTATCACCTGGACGCACACGCCGTCATCCACCGTCATCCACCCCCATCCACACGCGCGCACACACCCACTCACACGCACACGCACACACAACACACGCGCGCACACACTCTCAGACTCGTTTGTGAAGACTCTCGAGCAGACTACCAGATTCGCACAGCCTGACAAATCAATCAATCATCGGGCAGATTCATGATTAACGATTCGAAAAAATGAAATAATTACATGATTCGCGATCCCAAGCAATGGTCCTCGCTGCGACACATTGAAACGTGTAGAGCGGGCGACGTCAGCGGCAAAGATTCTCGCACCGCTGACGGTGCCGCAATTCTTGTACGCCTTTCTCGGCCATCATCCTAAAGCGTACGGCCGAAGGCAGGTCGACGCTTACCCTAAATAAATTCGATATGTAGGCCCGCCGCCGACGCATTTTGCATCACGCGCGCGCGCGGCACAAAACAGAAGCGCTCACTCTCTATCATTATGATACAATATTTTACAGAACAATAAAAATCATTATTGTCATGGCAACGGGTGCTGATGTATGACGAAGCGATACGCGGTGGTGTAGAGGAACGGGAGGTATGTTCGGGTTAGAAGGGAAGAGGGTGCGGGAGGGTATTTTCTTGGCACGACCGATCGCGCTCCTCCGCATTTTCATACTCTCGCTCATGTTCCGTCTTCAGAAATTTCCTTTGGCACGCGTGTATGTCTGCGAGCTTCGTCTCCGCTCGTCAAGACGCGTCGTCGGAGGCGTTAATTTTAAATGCACTTTCAATACGGGCGATTTCCTTTAACACTTTTCGGCGAACTCGAAAGCGATTGAACGAACTAGCAGCCTGATTCGGTTATAAATGCACTGGTTCCCGGTTTAATGTCGAAACGCGAAAGCCCTGCTTGCGGTCAATCCGCTCACGTCGTCAAGCTGATCCGCGTCACTGCTGCAGAAATAAACGAGCAGAATCAGTGTACCAAATGCAACGTATTAAAAAGATCAACAATCCTTTGTCAACGAATTTACGGATACGGGAAAAGAAGAGAAGAGACCGTGACGTGAACGCCTGAAAACGGGCGTCGAAAATAGGTAAATTTCAACGAGTTTACTTATCGATGGGTGCGGAACATGGCGAAGTTCTTGATCCTTCGGCTTGATTACGGAGCGTGAACGTTTGGAATGTTGCACTTTATGCTGTCTAGTTTGCCGGGTCGCGGGTAAAATGAGAATTGCCTTCCTCGCCAAAGCGGCATTCGTGATCGGAGTGAACGGAGGGAATCACGCTAATGCTTTTTCACACCAGAATCCGGACGCTCCGCGCCGCAACGCGTACGTTAAGAGTGGCTCCTCCCTCAAGAGGGAGGTCGCAGAGTAGTTGAAGAAGAGTCTAAGGACTTGAGGCACGAGGGGTCGTCGAGCGTTGAGGCACGGAGGGTCCTTGAAAATCGAGACGATAAGGTCGATCGCTGCATACAAATGTGTTTGCACAATTAGCACCATCGCTTTTCTGCTATTACGCCGATACGTGACTTTTCTCATTCACTCAGGCAGAAAAAAACAGCTCGCGCATTCTTACATGAAACAATCCACCCTCGTACTCGCTCCCGATTATAGTTAAAAGCACTCTCATCCTCGTTCTCGCACGCTTTCGTTCGGTCTCTTTCTCTCCGTGCTACCTGGCCAGGAGGTGCGATTCTTTATCGCTACATCGACGCGAGAAGCCGCTTGGTTCTGCCGGGATTGTCTCAGAAAAATGCCGGGGCGGGGTGTTTCGCGCATCTGCCGCGAGACATTTCTGTGGAATAATTTTGCGTCACGCCCACCAAAGTTCTGAGACAGATCCTTCTCTTCGATCCGTGTTCGATTCTGACGGTTCTGTGACGGTGCGGCTCCCGACGCGTCCCGCGTTTCGATCTCTCTTGTTCGAGTTTGAAAACATGGAATGTCACAAAACAACAAAGAAAATTATTCTGGGGAAAAATGAGAGAATCGCACCGCGTCCTGGCTTCGGTATACCATTAGCCACTCCCATTCCACGATTTTCTCCGTAATATGATTATAGATTAGAATATGTATATCCCCTAACATCACATGCTCTGGCTTAGAAATATGTGCCTGCGCGAGAAAGCCTCTCGACCGGCGGGTAACAGGTCCGCCTGCGAGACGTTAGCGCGTAGGCACATACCGTATTTTACACACACCGCACACGCCCACATGTATATATATATCTATATCTAGCTTCATATAAATATATATATACATATGTATGAATATGTATATATTTATATATACCTTTACAATTATCGTATTATATTAAATTCTCGTAAATGTAATTATGCGGTTATGTTACGAGCGATTATGGTTTCGAAGGGAGGGAGAGCAGTATGCGAAGAGGGCGCCGGTAACACTCGGTATTCGCGGCGCGACACTTCCGGTATCCTGTTTTTTTATTTATTTTTAGCACACATGCTTCTTCGCGATTATTAAAACTCAAGCAACACACGACTGTAGACTGGATAGTAGAAATTAGCTAGAGACGTCGTACGGAGACTCTTTGGAGAATTTTGAAAGCATTATTGCCGTCATCATTGCTACGACGTCATCGTTGACGTGCAACGTGAAACGTGCTCGATAGATCTTGAGTCGTAATAACGCATCGAGCTAAGTGAATACGTCGGCAGTTAAGTGTCGAGAGAACGTCGTAAGTACCTACTGAAAAACGATCTTAGCGCGCATCGAAATATCGATCGTATTACTCTTAATGGAAGAACGATAATCCTGTGCATTGGTTATTTACTGACCGGGGGAAGACCGAAGTTAATTGTTAGATGCGCCGTTAGTAAACGTCGTTAATCAGTGTCAAGTCGCTTAAAATGACTTTGATCCGTACGTTACGACAGGGAGTCACTCAATTTCCAGCCACGTTATCAAACGTGAGTATAAGTTGCTTATGTGAGAGCACTGTAGTAGACCTTACTAAAATGGTTGATCATTACTTAAAAAATTTTCCGGGATGATTTGCGAACGTCACTCCGCATGTTCGTTTGAACTCTTAGTTTTCCACCTCGGGAATTGAATGATCGATGTTAGGAAGAACCTAGTATCAGTTCAATACCGACAAAGATTCATATTAAATCCTTGAAATGTTATTAGACGTTTATGATAATTCCGAAAAAGGTACTCAGTAAAAAACTCTTTTGATCGTACTCTAGAAAATGTGAATATGTTATTCCGCAATTATTTACGAATGACAGTGGTCCATTTATCGCCCGCTATCCCACACTCCGATGATAGAAAAATGTTATCCTAATGACAAGAAGCAAGCATCCCATTATGAGTTTCTTAATAAGAATAAGGCTATCGATGGTCTTTCCGAGTCGATTGAATTTCGATCGTTGCTCGTGACTTCGCTTTCCATTTCGCAGCACTTTATATTTTAGCTGACTGCGTACGTTCTTCCTGACAACGTTATCTTCAGTACTGGGACCAAATATACGAGCGAACAGTTTCTGTCCTTCATACCCCGTAATAATCATGGTCACGTGTAAGTTGATACACCCCGTGCGTTTAGTATAAACGCGGTTTATGAATCACTCTACAATTATTTATCCGCTAATCCCAACTAAGTCCGAATCAACTCGAACACGCGAGTCGGGATTCAATAAGCTCTGCGCGTAAGTACATGCAGTGTCCGCATAAGTTACATCGCCGAGTGACATGAAAGTTTCCGGGCGAATAATGAGCTCCGAGAAGAGCACGTACTGCAGACACGATTCTGTGAAATGCACCAAACGGTCAGCAACGGTCGGTAATAATATGTTTTTTTCGCTACCTTGTGTTTGGCTCAGTTGCGTGGTTCTCCTCGATAAAAAACGACATACCGGCGAAGAGCGTATTATTAAGTACACAATGCCGAGTTCCGAGCGTGCACCTCGGGCTAGGTCGCGAAGTCGACTTTGTCCCACGTCAATGAGAGATCGGTGGACATCTTAAAGTCGGAGTCCTCCATGTTGAAGAGATCGAACGGGTCCTGACTACTGGCCAGCAGCGGATCATAGATGTCCGTCCCCGAAGAGAGACTGACCGGTGGATTTGAATGATGACTTGACATCGTTGTAGAGGCAGGAGGGGATTGTGGCATCAGGGAATCTAGCCAGTCAGGATCGTCCATGTCCATCGGCATGTCCCCGATATCCATTAGCTCCTGGGGTGCTTCCATCTTGACGCCAAGATCGCAATCCAACTGACCGAAGTCCATTGTGTCGAGGGTCTCGAGATCAAGTCCAAGTTCCTGGATTAACGAGACAAGATAACAAAATATATCGCAATCAGGAATTAGCAGATACAATCTACACGACGGGACTTCGGAAGCTAGTGTGATATGGATGAACGTATGATCGCACCTTTAGGTCCAAGTTTGCATTATCCGACGATGTGACCTCTTGTGGAGGTTGAGGGTCTGGAGAAGACTGCTGAACGGATTGCGGACTCAGTAGCATAGCGGCATCTAGTTCGGCCTCGGACGTAAGAAGGTCCGTGCTAAACGATGAGATCTCATCTTGCTGTTGCATTTGTTGCAACGCCGTCGGCAGTTGGATAGAGAACGTAGCCAAAGGAAGAGGCGGGGGTGGAGGAGGCGCCGGCGTCGCTGGACTACCACAGTCGCTTTGCGAAACTTCCATCGCCATCGGACTAATCGGACTGACGGGGCTCGCTGCCGCAAAGACCAGCGACTGATTTGGACTATCCGCCGGCGCGGTAAATACCAGATTCTGTTGAATCTGACGATTCGGTGTTGTGGGGGTTGCGGGATCCTGAGCGGCACTTGGTGGAAGTTCTCCATTCTTTATCAGAATCTCTAGTACGTCGTCTACTATTTGACTCTTTATGTGATTCTTCTGAACTGGCTCGATTTTAACCTGAACGCACATAAATAAGTTTGCTTTGTAAATATATTTTCAAACTTCACAAAAGTTAAATTATTACAAACATTTTTACAACAGCACTCACCTTTAGAAGCTTCGCGGCTTCGTCATATTGGGGTGGAGGTGGTTTGGCGTCTTCGGCATTATTACTCTGCTGCTGTTGCTGCTGCAGCTGTTGTTGCTGTTGCTGTTGTTGTTGTTGCTGCTGCTGCTGCTGTTGCTGCGCTTGGGCTTGCGCAACCAAAGCTCCCAACAGGGATCCATTCAGCTTTGCAGGTTTAGCCAAGTTAAGAACGATGGCCGTAGGTATTTGCACCGTGGTGCTGTTTTTCGCTTGGTTCTTCTTGTTGTTAATAGCTGTGAGGGTTGCAGAGTCCAGAATTGCAGTTGCGTTGTTCGGCTGTGCTTGTAAGAAAGCCGCCAGACTCGCTTTGGCGTTCAATTGTTGGAATGCAGCATGCTGTTGTTGCGTTTGCTGCTGCGTCTGCTGTTGATTTTGTTGCTGCTGCTGTTGTTGCTGTTGCAGGTGCTGCAACTGTTGCAGATGTAGAGCCAACTGCTGTTGCTGCATCTTGTTCTGTATATGCTGCTGTAACACTAATTTCTCTGCACGGACCGTCGCTGGTTGGGTTTGGCGGATCTGCTGAAGCTGCTGCTGCGACTTGTATAATTCCCGTTGAAGCTCCTCTATTCGCTTCCTCTGTTCTTTAATGATATCGTCGCCTGAAACACGACCTACATTGTAAAAACACCGATATGCGTCGTTCTTTCGAATCGACGTCTCGCTTGAATATTTTCTAGCATCTACTATACACGAAAGAATTACAAGATCTATGTTCGAGAATACGTTAACTTACCTAACGGACTGGATGGGTCGTCGTGTTCACTACCATGGGGAGAATCCGTCCTAGGGCTGTTTGGTTCATCCTTTACAACAGAACTCGGACTTTTCGCATGTGAACTAGAGTCGTCCGACGTCACTGGGCCAGGAGTATCCATCAGGATGTGACCCATGTGCGTAAGGTGTGGTCCGTTCGAGTTCGTTGTGGAGTTATTGCTGGAGGACTCCGTGAATGGCTTTAATCGCTCGATCAATTGCGGCTTCGATCCGGACACCGGTAGACTTCTCCGCTTCAGTTCAACTTTGAGATCACTCACTGTAGAGAACAGCGAAGACTAATGTAATCAATGTACCGCGATGAACTATATCTTTAAATTATGAAGTGGCTACGTAGATATCGGTTGCTTAGATTATATCAATATGCAAATGGCGATTAGAAAGTGATCACGCACCTTTCATTCCTTCCAGCTTGCCTAGAGGTCTCAAAGGCGGTTGCTCGGAGGGATTGTTGGAGGAATTGGAGGGTGCTGGACTCGGAGCGTTTGCACTACTTCCGCTTACGCTTCCAGCGTCACTCGCACCACTGCTGTTGAGCGAGAGCGGTTTCTGCGCCGCCGGCAGAATGATCTGAGGATACTAAATAATACAAAATGTGGCTAGTAAGATTAGTCATACACTCACAATTGTTAGTCAATCGCAATTCAGCAGTACTGTACGTGATTAAAATTAGATGAAATTTTGCGTACTTTGTGTTGCCACTCAAGCTGCCATTGCAGAAATAGTTGCTGCTGTTGCAAGAGCAACTCGTAACTAGTCTCTCCCGGTGACGCCGATCCGAGACCGGAAGTGGTAGACGACACAGACGTCTTCTGAGCGTTTGGCGGGCCCTAACAACGAACAAAGGCAAATCATTAATCATCGTACAACATTGTCTTGCATGCGGTACGTTGATGCAAGAGCGACAGGCTACGAAGTTTAATGGTTTGTCGCGGTGGTACCGATACTTGCGCATTCCTACATCCGACATTCACTAAAGATTGCGAAAGAAACGCGAAACACTACGGCAGGATGCGTACACATTCCGACAGTATGCAAATGAGCGGTGCGGAAGATTTTTGGCAAAAAATTGCACTTGCGATTGCGCAACGACGCGGCGACGGACAATCGGTAGGAGTGTGGCGATTCAAATATTCGTCCGGACATTAGCGCGTACGTGCGTCTCGCGCGCCAAGGGTGCGAATCTCGAGCGGATAACAGAAAGAAGGTCGGCCGGCGTGGCAGCGAGAAGGCACCGGTCGCAAGTGATAAATGATACATCAAGATGTTTTCTGCGCCCTCATTTGCACGCCCATTCCCGGCTCGCTTTCACGCCCGAGCCACGCCATATCCCGAATGTTTTGGGATCGTGGTCGAAGAGCCCTGCTCATCCTCTCCTTCTCTCTCCTTCATTCTCCTTCGCTGGGCGTCTTTGTCGCTCCTTCTGCTCCGGGCCGCTCACCGGGCTTCCTCGCTCTCTTAGGTGCAATTAGCGCTCGAATTACTCAGAGCTAACGAGGTGGGCCCGGGGGCCCCTACTCGGGAGATCGCGAGAGTTAATCACCCGATACGATCTCCCTCTTGAGCTTCTCCGCATCTTTCCCTCCCTCTCTCCGCTCTCCTTCTTTCCTCTTCTTGTCTCCTCTCCTTCTATTCTCTCACATCGCGGGGCACGGGAGCCGAGATTCACGGAGCGTCCATACCCGTTTTTACTTCGTCCCCTTCTTCCTCGTCTGCTTCTTGCTCGGCTTCTTACCCTTCCTTCTCTTCTTCTCCCCCGGAACGCGATCTCTTTTTTCGTCCTCTCGTACTTCGCTCGTTGCCACGCCGAAATGCGGCTTCGGTCTCTCCTCCGTTAGCCCGCTGCCGATGCTGACCAGCGCCGAAACTAGTTTGTAATGCCACCCGGCGGTCCCGCGGTACACGATAATTATCGCGCGGCTCTCTGCATATACCTCTCGTCCGTGAATCGTATCGTACCTCACGTCCGACCTCATTGAGCCCCCGTCCGTCGCGCGGTAATACTGATGATATTTACACGTGGCCAGGTTACACGGAAATTCAACACTGCGATCTAGTCCCCGAACACTAACCGAACACTCACGCGGCGATAGGGGGGCGGTGTTAATTTTGTTGAGTGGCAATTTATATGCGTGAAACGTATCTACTGTGCCAAATTGCAAGCTCCTGCAAACTCCGACATCGCCGCACAAAGCATCAAGCACTAGAAATCCTTAAAACTCGAGGAAGCAGAAATTCCACTGACCTTGTACTCATGGAACTTGATAGTGCGCGTCTTCGGCTGACTCTTGGTCTTCGACTTCTTCCTGTTCTTGTCCTTACCAGGCGCGTCTGTTCTCTGGCACGTGGACGCGGCGATTGGACTGGGTTGTGGTCGGGGTGTGATCGCTGCTGGTGGTGGCGCCGGGGGTGACGCTATCGAGATATTGGACAGAGGACTCAGGCTGGATGTCGTCGAGCCGAGGGACATCGGGCTTGGCGCCGGCGCCAATGGGAGTAAGGTTGTCGACGGACCATTCGTTTGACTCGCCTGTTAACAGAGATCGCCAAATTTCGTCACTCGCGCATCTATCGCTGTCACATGGTTCACGATGACGGCCGAAGAGATGACTCATTGGCCTTTTGGCTCGCTCGCCGCTTGCGCGAATTCTCACTTCGGCAATGCATAAAATTATGGTGCACGTTTGAGCCGTGTACTGTCCAGTATTTAATGCAGTAATACCGGGTATCGTTATAACGAAAAATTACCTGCGTGGAGGCATGTTGCTGACTCTGCTGAACCTGCTGCTGCTGTGCCTGCTGCTGCTGCGAGCCCACGACGGTATTGCAAAGTTCCGCAAACGTCTGTATTGTCGATTCCGAGGACGCTTGTTGAAAGACCGGTGACGTCGATGAGACAACGACTGCGCCACCGGTCGTTGGGATACTAAGGGAAACGGTAACGATCCCTGCAGAGGCTGCGGCCGTCTCGAGGACGTCCGACCGCGATTCCAACTGAGGCGAAGGTGCGCCTTCCGAACTCTGAGAGTCATCTTCGAAGGTGATGTAATGGTCCGGATGCTGTGGCTTCGTCACCTGGCCCTCGCAGGTGGCCTTAAAGGGAATGTGGCCCTCTGTTGGAGCAACAAAATCATATTACGGCGCGTGCTATCGCTTCAACGCAAAGTCATTCAGGGTACATATTTTATCCAAAGAGGAAGAACTCGTATGATTTAACTTTGGTCATATATTCAATTTCAAGTTTGGCACTGGCCGAAAGATGTTCTTTCTGGCGTTCGCCTTGTGAATGGAGGAGCATTTAGCATATGCACTGACCTTTGACCGCCCTCTCGATGGGCTCCTCCGTGTGAAGGATGTTCTTTTGAATGAGCTCGAGGGGTCCAGGTCGATGACTGAGCTGATCGTTAAGTTGATCAGCCAGCCTCGCCTTCTTCAGCATTCGCTGCCTCTCGGCCAGACTTGGGTCCACGTGACCCACATCCTCAAGGATATGTTGCCTCACGAGCTCCTCTCGACCCGGTCTCTGCTGGATCTTGGCCTTCAACAGGTCACCGGTCTTCGCGCGCTCCAGCTGCTTGCGCTGCTCATGAAACGCTGGTGGAGTCTTTAACGCTGCGTCAAAGAAAAACACCACTAGTTATTTTACTTGCAAAATACTCTCGCAATTTCATGGAGATATCAACGCGATCTGACTACGTTCTATATAGTTCTATATAATCTGTCTGTGTGTGCGTGACAGCACATGTACCGAGTAGACAAATTTCGTAACTGCTCAACCGTATTCCTTCCAGGTCCTTCAATCTCGTTGGACTTTGAACTTCTGATACACGCCCATACTCAGTAATTGCGCGCCAAATTAGTCAGTCGTTCGACACGTGCTCGTCTGACTCGTCGTACGTCAATGATACCCCGCAGTTGGAAATCGGTAGGACCTGAAAGGTGGCAGCAACACCACGGCGCATGCTGTACGCATCAATTTCCGGGATGATGACCCTCAAAGGCCTCCGCGCGTGGCGCCATTTTGGTGTCAACGTCAAACGCCTTCTCGCATTCCTCGGCGCCATTAAGTCCCGGGATAAATGATCCCCGGTGCACGTTTCTCTGCATGAGGAGAGGACCACGCTCTACTATTTCCGGACACGATGCTGAAGACGCGGACCACTTCATTACGCGGAATAAAAGGCCCTCCCGTTCACCCACCTACGGGTGCTCTTCTATCAACCGTCGTGGTAACGGAAATGTGGAGAACATCGTGTAAAGGGACTGATATTTTAACTGCGCTTACACGAATATTCTTTCAGCGGATGAGGGGCGAGGTCTGAATTAAACGTCAAACGTCCGATGAGCAGTCTGGGCTCCAGGCCGATTTAATGAGGCGGAGTGTAGAAAAATGAGCGGAAAACATAACCGCACACGTTTGAATTTTTAGTAGCTTCAAAGATACCACTCACGTCGGAAGACTCAGGATCCCTGGCCTCACTGCCAGCTCGTTTAAGAATCAGAAGTCAAAATTTCGCGGATTACCTTAATGATTTTTTATATGGCAGAGGATGTAAAGCAGTGTAATACAACCGGTTCGTTGATTTCAGTAAAAATTTATGCGACCACTCGGATGGGACAGAATTTGTTACATTGCAGCAAAAGTGAGCAGCAACGTTTATGGCACACTCGGCGGAAATTCGGAAACAAGCTCGTTCGTCTTGAAGATAAATAGTCGTCGATCGAAGGAGGGACACGTGTTGCGACCGCAGCGGCGCAATTGGGATATAACAAACTCCGGAGCGAGCTGTTTTCGCATGTTTTACAACCCCATGTGTGCACAGTATCCATGTGCGCGCTCGCGCACGTCTTTTCTCGGAACTCACATGCGACCCAATTGTCTAGTTTCTGGTAAACACGGCTTGGCAAAAGATTGAACCACCCGCGATCGAAGTTATCCAATCGTCGTAACATTTACTCGCGTGTGTTACAGATTCGAATAATTCCGGTCATACGACTATAAAAGCGATTCGCTTGTCTGCGATGATAGTTCAGAATAACCGTGATGGCCAACGGAAAACTTACAATTTCACAACTACCGAACGTACCAGTAATTTCTCGCTCATTGATCGTCAGTAAATTCTCGCACGACTACAACAGACGTCACGAACCGACTGTTAACTGGCGAAGCTACTAGTCAAAGAATATTTGCAGTGTAGTCGCACGTGCGCTTCTGCAAATACTCGCATGTAATTTCATCTATTAGCAAGCGCACGCGCTATTCATTGTCACGCGTCAGTATCTGCGAAAAGACAATTTTCAATCAGTTCAAGCCGTCCCCGTTTTACACGTGTTCCCACCCGGCAATTTCATATTGCACGCACGTCAGGACGCCGCGAAGAAAAAGGTCGGCAGGAAATTTTTGGGCACCGACGTGGTGCTCGCATTAAAATCAAATAAAAAGAGAATTTACGGCTCGATCGCGGGTTGTCTCTCCGCGCGAAAGCCGTCGTTATTTTAGGGCGCAGATGTGTATATGGCGTCTTAAAGTCTCCGCGCTGCCGCAAATGAATGAATCCCTCGAAAGGCCGAGAAGGCCGGAGATTGAGGGGTGAGGGATGTGGTGTGAGAGGGTGAGGGGTTAAGAGGGGACAGGAGTCCGCGGAAATGTACGGGGGGTACACGTAATATAAGCCGAATGGAGCGTATCAGACGGCGTATTTCCATCAGCCGGCGTTATATACCGGGTGCTATAAACGCGCCGACGCCGCGGCCGGTAACAAGACCGATATTTCAGCGTGTGACCCAAATAATTACTGGATCCCCTCCTCGTGACTCGCGCTCTCTGGTAAACATTCGGCACTCCTCGTAAATCTGCAAGCAACTAGGCTCCTTGCCGTTCTGCACGCGTTACACTGATTATTCCGTCATTCCCAGAACCATGTCGCATGACGCGTCGAACGCTTCGATTTTTATTCGGGCGGACTTAATCGCGGAGCTTCGTGCGTCTAAGATGTCGGTTGGTCGCGTCGCGCGGGTGGCGAGTTAAAAGATTATATTGATTGGAAACATGTTTCTGTTTATCGCTGGCAAAAAGACAATTCCGATAATTGGTACACGATCGTCGCGGACCGTGGTACGCGTGCGGGACAATTTGAGACACTTTAGGGAGCTGGGCTTCACTTAACTGCTACGACGATTAATAGCGCGGTAGTTAAGGTTTAAGTGGATTACGCACCGGTAAAAACGTTTCGACGTAATCCATTTATCTTCATAGTAAAGCGAAAGAAGAAACCTACGTTTTTTCGTCCTAGGTCACCTAAGTCCGCGGTTCTCCCCGTAGTCAATTGAAAGATCTCGCTTCAATTGGTTATAAATCATCGAGTTACCAGCGGCGAAGCCTGTTATAATCTTACATAAAACGCAGTCAGATTTGCGTGACGCCGCTAAGATCACGGTAACTAGTCGCACCGTATATTTAAATAATTTAACAAACGAGCTCGAGATTGATACTCACGTGGCATGATGCCTTGTGCAACCAGCTGATTGATGGGTCGCCTCAGCATAAGCTTCACCTTCAACGCTGTAACAAAAAAACAAATGGTCGATTAACGACTCGCCTCTGCGCCGCGAATAAAACGGCATGAGCCGAGGAGAAAAAATCGCGAGCGCCCGATGAAAGCAGAAATCTGACGAGTTCGTTGCACCGTCTTCGCCGAAGCCGGGCGCTCTCCGTTTTCTCGTGATTTCCGGAAATATTGCGCGTAACAGCCGCGAGATATCAGCCGGTCGAATATTTCCGTGAAAATCGCCGACATCAAAGTGAGCCACGTTGGCTCGTTCTTTCGTGCGTTCATCTTCCGCGACCCCTCCCGGTCGCCCGTTCACGTGCCGTCGCGCGATGCGATATTTTCTTTCCGAATAAGCTTTTCCATATGGCGGCCGACCACCGCGAGGCAAGCAGCATGAAAAAAGCAGTCGAAAGCGGCGAAAGGGTCGGCGGAAAAAAATCCCATGTCTCCTCGCGGGCACGGCGTGAGCGACGAGAGAAAAAGGGAGATAGAGGGACGGGATGCGCGTATTCCTTTTGCCCTTCGGTTAATTGGACCACCACACGCGTTGAACTCTCTCGTCCTTGCTCGTAAAGGAGCGAGATAAAAGCGCGGGCATAAATCTCGCACAAAAATCGCGCCCGCGGAATCGTGTGTACAGAGTAGGCTCATAAAATAAAGCGAATAGTCAAAGAAAGGCGATAGACCGTGCCGCGGCGACGGAGTCTTATTACTACGCAATAAGATTAGCGTAATATCGGTCATATACGGCGATTACAGCGAACGCTGTTTTACGCTAAAGAGAGAGAAGGTTGGTGGTGCGGACGTGTGTTTGCGTACGGCAGTGCTTTCCATGATTCGAGACGAAATTTCTCTGATCCCGTTTTCGATTGCACTTCCGCGTTCAATTAAGGGCGGCCTGTTTCGCGGACCGAGAATCGTGGAACTGCGAGGGGTCCTGGGGAGATCAAAGGTCGAAACAGATCACGGCGAGTCCTCGGCGGTCGTCCGGCGGCTCGCGAAGACCCAGCTACAAATTAACACACAAAGGGCCGGGGGTTATAAATACGCGGACGACGCGGGCCAGATTGCATAAATTGCCGGGCACGGGAAGAACAAAACCCGCGGCCGCATGGACGCGCAATCTGAATTCAAAGCAGCCAATGTTCCGAACGAAATGCGCACGGAGTTTGTTGGCTACTGCACTTCGCTGGCTTTTCTTTTTATTCGCCCCGACGAACGACCGCTTGCCGTGACTATGCACGAGAATTAATTGTCGGCGCGATTTTTACCCCGCCGACAGTGGTCCTTACCAAAATGGTTCGATGAAGAAGTGATTGCGCCCGGCTGTCGTTTTCGCCGCGCGACGCGAGAGAATTTATGGATAAATTTATGATGGAGTTTAGCTGCGGGGAGAATGCGGTAGAGTAAATATACGCGCGGACAATTAAGGGCGTCAGGGCAACGACAAAAATCGCCGACGAAATTGGTATCTTGCAATCACTCCCTCGTCCAGCCGTCAATCGCGACCGGCTTATCGGCTAACGAGCGTAGTCGATCGATATCGGTCTTATCGGTCCTGGAAATCGTGTGCGGAACGTGCGTAAGTACGCGCTTGATTACACATCTCCTCGGGTAGAGAGAAAATGCGTGTAGGCCTCCGAGGCGCCTTATAGCTTACGCACGTGCGATACAATATATGTACATCGACGCATGCCTTTAATGCACCCTGCACAATGTACGATGCCAGTTCGGATGATATTTGTCTAACGTCCATTTGCTTGGGACGTGCGAATAGGCTCTGAGGTAATTTCAGAAGAATCGCACGTCGAATCCACTGGCTGTAGTATCGCGCCGTAAAAAGGGAAGAAAAGCGCAGAATTTATGATACGTTAAAGTGCGGGTGCCTCGGGCTCCTTCGACCCGGATAAATATTGGTTTGACTTTTGGACCTGGTTACATTCGACGCGCCATTATCGGAAGGGGGCATTGTCGGGCAGTTGTGAGGAGACCCTAATAAATCCGAGTGGCGCTGAAGCAAGGGACGAGCATTATCCCGCGGCATTTCGTGCGTGGCTGGTGCGTGTGTGGGTGCCGGGTATTCGCGCGTGCGGGAGAGTGCCAGTCTAGGAATCCTCCTCCTTCGTACAAAAAGAGAAGAGGACGAAGGAAGATTGAGAGCGAGCGAGGATGTGCCGCGTGGTCTGAAGGAATGAGGGGAAGCAGAGAGAATGGGAGAAGGGAAGGACTTGGATGCGTGCCCCTTTGAGAGACCAACGTATTGGCTGCTTTCAACGCGTACGAATATAGATGGAAACCTAGATATTACACGCTGTTGAGAAACCGATATAGCGGTCGCGGCAAAACAAATATCAGTCGAATTACCTCTAAAATGTTCAGCTGACTGTCGCGCACACGTAACATGTGCAGGCGGTACGATTCCAGCTTGCGACGGTCGATAACGCTACTAAAACGGTAAATACGCTGGAAAAATATTTGTCCCTCGTAATAAATACTTCAAGCTGAACGTTTTCTCGGCGACACACACGTCGAACGTCCCACGCATGCCGCGGTTTCAACTTTGAGACGCAGAACGGCGAGTGGCAGCGGAGAACGGACAATAAGAGCGAGAGAAGACAGTGGGGACAGAACGGAAGAGTCGGACACGCCGTGGCCCAGAGAAGACAGATGCTAACGACCAGAGCGGCACGAGCTACTAAGAGATACGCAGGACCAAATGCCGGGGCGGATCCGAGTCTCTTTGGCGAAGGCATGGCCAGCGCACGTGCATAGTTGTGCACGTGCATAGTTGTCTGATGTACCCGGTGGCGTGGCGGGTTACGACTTCGTGCCTCTTGTAAATTCCGACGATGTTCCGCATTTCTGGGAAATTTTGCCGGCCCGCGCGGGACATTATTTCGCGGGAGCGGCCGGCATTCTCAAATTTTATATCACCCGCGTAATATTAGAACAGCATCGTCGGCGTTGCGAGTAACGAGTGAGACAACGTGCCTATGATAAGAGGCGATATCTTCGGCTTGTTTTCCCGCGAGTAGTAAACATTTTAATTTCCACTCGTTGCCAGTTTAATGATCATAGTTTGACTCACGCAAATTCCACCGTGCAATCTTGTTTTACGGTCGCCGTAAAACTTTCAGTGGCATCGTCATTTCGTTTCTCACACCGTCCGCCCGCGACTTATCAAAAATAGCCGGACACGTTTGCGGAATCGCGTGGGGCGTTATCAGAAACTCGTTTATACGTTACACTACTTACAGTACATAATGTTACGGCGGACGCCGTGTGAAAATCCTACCAATTGCGCGAAGACCTTCATTTCCTCCCAACTATATCTCGCACCGTACCGGCTAATGCTCGAAAGAGGCACCGAGTTACGAAGCCAGGCCATAACTATGCACGCAATGCATAGAATGCAAATTCGTGCGTCGCATTCCTGCGAAGTGAATCCTGCTTGGAACTTCTCCACCACCTCTCGGTTGCGCCACTTCAAACTGTACTTCGCCGATTAGCAGGTTACAGCCGGCATTTCCGCTTGGGATCGCAGCCTGGCATCCGCGCTCCATTAATCACGCAGAATACGAAGTCCGAAATATATCGCGGTGGAAAGAGTCTCATACGTGACTTACAAAGGAGAACAAATTGGATTGACACGTATAGAACGTGTTTCTTCTTGCGCGTCGCAGAAAAACGGAGCCTCGCGAATGGCATGAGCATGAGCGTGCGAGTCTGTCTGCGTTTCTGAGAGAGGGAGAGAGAGAGAAGCGCGAGTTTACGACGCAGGTAGGGTCGAATTGTGGGCGTAATTTTTTTTAACGGCCGCTTTGAGCGGAGTGGCTCGTTTTATCAGCGGCTAACGACGTTTAATTTCTCGTGGCCGCGCGGTGCGGGGCACGAGGAAACTTGGACGCTTCCGTTAAATCGGTCCTCCGAGGGGTACAGAGGTGGCGAGGAGGCGGTAAGGAGGTCGCGGCAAACGCTGGAATTTGAACGTTTCGATCATCCGGTCGGCGCTTCCGAAAGTTGTCGCTCGTTTTACGAGTACCGCGCACGCTCGTTTTACGACGGCCCAGAGCGGGGAATAAATCAAAGCCGAGTGGAATCCCGCGCGCGGCGCGTTAAAGTGTTAAGAAGTTCCGGAAGAAATGGGGATCTCTTCGACGGCCGTGGGGGGAGGCCCATAAATATCGTCGGCGTGAATTCGTTCGCGCTCTGACCCCAATTTTCCGTCCCATCCGCGCCACCCTCGCTTAATCTTACAAATTGCAGCCGCGACGCACTCGGCTGACTCGGATGAATACCGAGAAACTGTTCTCCATTGACAGTTTTACGCGTCATCAATTACGCAGCCCGAGCGAGGAACCGTCGGGCGAGGCCAAAATTAGTGGAGATCGGGGAAATCAGGGGACGCGCTTCAGGGCAAACGGGTGGACGAGTTTTCTCAAAAACACACCCGTCAGGCGGTTGTCAGCTCTCGGGCCCGACGTTTAGCGCGCCTATTTACAAGTTCTCGCAATTTCGCGACGCTCCTTGCTTTTACAGCGCGGAGAATGGCCCGATAAATAATTCAAGTCTCGTCGGCTAACGCGTACGCGCATGATATAAAACGCGTTAGTATCTTCATTAGGGCGCCGTATGTGTTTATCTGGACATTCTCCGGCGTTCTGACGATGGTCATATCAATACGATTCTATATTTTACGGACCATCGTTATCACACGTTGTCTCTATACGATTCTATTAACATAATTATGCGCCGGGCCACTTAAAAGGCGACTAGCGCAAAGTAGAAAATCGAACACCGCTTTATATTGTCAAGAAAGTTGTCATAATTGTATGCTTCATTTTTTCCCTCACAATCAGTCGTACGATGCAATTTGGTACGATATGTACGGGACACCTTGTAGACGATGGAAGTCGGGCAACCACGAAATAGAAAGGCGGACTACGTAAGCTGCATAAGACACGTTTACGTCGGCCGGAATCGCGGGGGTGATCCAATAATACGGCAGCTTTGGGTATAAATAAAGCGTCTAGGCCCGGAGATCGTTGGAGTTTTGTCTCTTCGCGCTCGTCATCCTGTTTGTCCTCTACTCCTGCCGTTCCTTTTGTCATCTTCGCATACCTCTCTTTGCCTATTCTAATGTCTCACTTCTCGTAACGTTTTATCTCTCAAGGCCCATGGACCTACATTGGAATTTGCACTGCGTGATGTTTTTCTAAATAAAAAAAAAGACACTACGTTCTTCTGCATTTTCACCCATCCCCCTTTATCACTTCTGTGGTGCTACCCATCTATTTTTAGGTACGATTACACATGAAGTGAATTTAAAGTAAAAACTTCGTGTGACGATTTTTCTCATTAATTGCCGATGACGTAGATCGAAAAGCTTAAGAAATTGTTTAGATAATTCACGTATTAACCACAAGACAACCAATAGCTTTCTGACATCGATCATTTCTATTATAGGATCTTCTGCACTGGGGGGTTAATTTGATTTATATCCCATCGTCATTCAAGTTGACAGTCAAAATACCCGACTTGTTTTCTAACACAACGACGTGCCTGGAATATTAATCTAATAACTATCAGGCATTTTTAAAATACGACCGGCTGCTCGTGTTGATTTACCGGAGGCTCTTCCGCGCAAAGACTTAGCGCGATTTAGATAAGACCACCGCTGGTGGCAGGAACATTTTCATCGGCGTCAAGTAGTGACGAAACACGGTCTAGCCGTATGAATGACCAGCCGGTTATGAATATGACTGACCCTGGCAACGAAATGACATTCTACATCGACGGCCAATACCAATGACCGCCGAAGTCATAAAATCTGTCTCCAAACTTCGTTAACGATACGATTATAACCTATTATCATTCTGAATGAAACGCGTACGTGAGTCGAAGCGCTTTGATACGATTAAAAATACACTGTCTTGCTCCGTGCGTCGCCTAAAAATATTGACACCCCCGTGTTTCCAATTGACGACCTGATGTCGGACGCTCATCCCGCTAATTGGAATTCGCCGCGTCGGCTCGCGAATTTATCCGTCTGAATTTTTCAGCGGCGCATTTCCCGCCATTGTTTCGAGTGCGTGCGCGAACTGGGCGGAGAGTGCGCAATTGTGTGCGCGATTGTGTTTGCGAGAGCACTTGCGTCAAAGAGCGGGAGAAGTACTGAAGACAGTGCCGTGATAAATCGCCACTACGCGCTTGCTTTTATTACACAGAGGCCCGGTTAATTTACTTTTCAATTTGAACCCATTGTGCGCAGATTTGCGATCCGTGCGCATGTTTCATTCTGCAAATTTTAGATGGTCATTGACTTTCCGGTACTCACAGGCGAGAGTCTTGTAAGCTTAAAAGCAATTCGACGTAGACGCAGCAGTGTCATTTTTCTTTCGACGCGTAGACACCGGATACGCGCCCTGTGACAATTTTTCGCACACGTACCGTGACACGGTTGAATTTCTATCGTCCCCTATCACGCGTACCGTATCACCTCGGCTATTAACGCGCTACCTGCCATCGTAATTTTCGTGGCGTTCCGGCAACAACATTATAGCGCGCGGTGTCGCAATTTTCCACTTAATGAACATTTACGACGCCGCATCGTTACGTCCCAATTTGAATCGTCCGATCGGGTCGCCCACGTTGCACCAACGTGCCGACGGCCCTGGGATAGGAAGCAGCGAGCTGGGGAGGGCCTTGTCCACCGTTTAATGCGTCGATCGTGCGATACGCATACGTTCCCGTACCCACACACGCCGCGAAATGCACATGTGCGCGTACACGGTAACTTGTACTTACAAGTGGCCTACGGTGCGCAACAGCAGCTCCGTTTTGTATATATTAGTGGGAATGTGAGCTTAACGCGGCGTTAGCACGCTCCGCCCACCGGCTACGCCTTCTAATCGATGTGCGCACTTGTCTTTCGCAACGGTCATGATGCCATGTGGGGGAGAATGAGCCGAAGGTTGATTTTTCCTCTTGTACGCGCGGGAAAGAGAAAACCGCGAGCCGATCAAATGATGCGCGTCCGATAGGCGTGGATCGCTGGCCGATCGTCACTCGTGATTTTCAGCGCTTCATCAATGCGCCTCATTAGTTAGTCAAATACGCCGCGTGGGCGCCGGCGATCGCGAGACGCAGATAGCTCTGTCGAATTATGTAGAACGCTGTGAAAAAAACAATGCGGCCTGATGGGCGAAATAGACTGCGCGCGTCGACTGTGATTGTGCAATCGGCGGCGGAGGAAATGCTGCGCGTGTGTAGAGGCAAATGTAGAGACGATTTGTAGAGAAAATCTATCAAGTAGGGCGCACTCGGTGATCGTCGGGAGACATGTGCCTTAAAAAGTGCGCCGGCGACACTCCACTAGCGCGGCGTCTGGCGTCCATAAATTCGACTTGGGATTCTTAAATATTACGATCTTCGCCCCTCGCCTTATTTCCTATTTCCACCTACGTCGCCTGCCATCCGTGCCGTCCGCGCTGCCTTTTTCACGCGCACGGGGCGGCGGAGCGAAGTTCGGCCAGTATTTTTAATCTGGCGCTTCTCGTTCTGACGCTGGCGATCCCGCCTCACCCTTCGCCGCGATCTTTCGTCCTCCGGTCCTACGACCCACAGGACGTTGCACCACACGCGTGCACGGGGGCAAGAGGAGGAAAAGAACTCAGAGGAGAGTAGACGAGCCTCAAGAAGGCACACGCGCCTTCCTCGCTCCCCCCTAAACACGGGGTTAACAACACGGGAATCTAATTATTTGCCGAGATAAATCACCGCGGACTTTACGAGTGGCGTATATTACGCAAATCGTGGCGTTATATCAATCGGCGACTCTCGCCTCTCGCTCGGTCCTCTTATTTTCCTTCCGTCGTTCCGTCGCTCCTGCACGACGTCGTCGGATTTTCGGCTTTTTATTTTGACGGCGAGTCATCGTGCCTCGTTGATCGTCGAAATTCGCTTCTCGGAAGACGCGCACGGCGCGCGGGGCGATACGGGATAAAAGTCGCCGATGTTGGAGACGTCAGTTGGCGCAGCTGCGATTAAAAGCCGACGGACGGGAGTTTTTCGTTTTACGCGAGGCGCGCGACGCGATTGGTTCGTGAGGCTTTTCGACTCGTAGGCTCGTTAAAAATGATATTTTTCGCCGGTGTTATATCAACATCGGGACGTTTACGCGCAAGCTGGTTGTTCCTCCTTTCATCCCTTAACACGACTCGTTAGTGCCGCGCGGCTGTTGATGTTCGTCGCTGGAAAAAATTGTACTACGCGTGAAACGTGCCAGACAGCCGCCTCCGTCGTCTCATCATAAAGTCAATGTGCCGCAATTTCTATATGCTTTCTATATGCTCGGTATATCCTCAAACGACCAGGCCGTCGATTAAACCACAAATTAAATCTCATTGCGTTTTCTTCGGGATACCGCAATAAATTGACAATATTTACCGCACCTCTGATAGCATCTTCCCAAGTGCGGTCTCGTTCGCTCTTTTTACCGTCATCAAATTTTCGCATGATAATTCGATGACTCGGGCGGGCAATCGCATGCGTCGAGAAGAAATCCGATTCCGCGAAAGAGTTTTGTCGTGGCAAATAAACACGGGGATGTATTTCTTCGGCGCGTGACTGGTTTACCGCGTGTCTCGACGAAACGACATGTAAAATTGACGGTCCCGTGGGCCGCTTATGTTCGGTCGGACGCATAATTAAAAGGCCGTTTTCTCGCCAATGAGGAAAACGGAACGTGTCCGGTGAACGTTTCGTCACTGGCAAGTAGTCGCGTGCAAATTGGAGCGCCCATTCGTCCGCGAGCCTTGCAATTAGCGCGACGCGAAATGTCGCGAAATTCCACCGAGGACGATTATGTACGAATTTAATGGTGCAGATCGGCAGCTCGGCGATTCGAGTATCACTTGACGGCGTAATCCAACGCGTCGCGGATTACATGGCCTCATGCCAATGTCGGGGAATTTTGGCAATTCTCAAAAAGCTCCCGGTGAATGACGCGAGATGAGCGCAGCACGTGACGTCTGCTCGTAATCCGTCACGGTGATTCATCGATTCGAATTATTCACGCCTATAATCGGCCGCCGTTTACCGACAAACTTGATTAGGGAATTAATAACGCGTTACTCATCGGCACATTGTCGACGGAAGTTCTGTCAAGAATACATCGACGCGTCTATTGTTAGTCCGCACTTGCGAAACGGGCGATCTATTAGCACCCGGCTGATGCCCGAGAGCGTTTCGCGTGACAATGGCCACACGCGAGGAGATAGTCTCGGATAGCGACAAACAAGCGACATGCCGAGAAGCCGTTCGATTATTTGTCGCCGGCGGTCCGAATAGCGTTAGCAGGGGCATCGGATAATCGCCAGGGCTTGCCCCGCTTAACTAACTCCATGTTCCGCTGTGTTATGGTAATTACTACACGTGTACTCGCTCCGAAACTAGCCCGGCCGCATTGGCATTGTTTCAAGCGTATTGCCTCCTCGCCTTCGACTATCGCGCCGGCGAATCGACGTTTTTACATTGTAAGGCACCTGCCCGTGCGCGCGGTTTTCTTGCGGGCGAAAGTCGGCCCTCGCGGCATATTAATTAGTAATTGAGAGAAACCCATCGGCGCGCTGAATGAGGGGGAGAGGCACTCACTTGGTCGCGCCTCTTCGTACGTGCAGAGACGCGACGAACGTCCACGGCAATTCCCGGCGACGTTTTCACTTCATGGCCAATCGATTATCGCGCTGGTTAATTCGCCTCCGTGGATTTATCGAGCGTGTCGTCGTTATTACCCGGGTAATCGACATTGTCATTACGACGCGTCCTTTACTTTCCAGATCCCGACGGCCGATTGGCCGACGCGCTCGACGTGCAGAATTTATTTTCATCGACTGGATAACGCGCCGATGCGACGCGTTATCTGCGTCACGTTAGCCGAGCGCATCGAAAGCGGCCGATTTTCCACGTCGGCTAATTTACAAAGTAAACGCGTCGATTCGTTCGCCGCTTAACGATACGACCCGAAGAATTTAACCGTGACTAAGCGCCTCCACCGAAGGTGTCGTTCAATCATTTTACCTAGTTTATTAGTGCGTTTATGGGAGACGCAACGGTGTGTATTCGGGTCCAGCGAAATCGCAGAACCGGTTAATCGGCAAAACGCCATCCGCCGGCGTTGACAAAATGTTCACGTCGCCGATGATTAAGGAACCCGAGAAGGCGGTCCGCGGCATCAAACTCTCACGTAATACCGCTTCGGTATAATCGGTCGAAGGGCTTCCACCGTCGGCAGGGAAAACACAGCTCGTAAGAGTGGCTCCGCCATGCATCATGTACACCTACGTGCCCACTTAGTCTTCGTCTCCCATCCTTCGCCGTCAGCCCTGCGCACCTCGCCTCTTCGCGCAGGCCTCCTCTTTTCACTCGAACGGAACAACGTGGATGCTGTAACCCCTCCAGGTGAAACCGTTTCCTGTGTCGCAAGCCGCATCTCTCATTCTTAAAGAGACCTACCGCTCGCCTCTTTCTCCCTGCACATTCTCTCAATCATCTTTTCCCTCCGCTCTTTTTCGCCCATTCTTTCTCGTAATCCGTTTCCGTCTTCCTCCTGCCTTCTGTCTTTGCGCTTCTTTCCACCTCGGCCTTTTTCTCTTAGGCTCACCCCTTCCTCCACGCTTGCCCGTCTCTTGTCTTCTTTCTCTCACGGCGCAGTAATATATCTGGCACGCGTGGGCGGCCCACGTGGGTTTGACAGCTAAGCCCACGGAAACTGGTTGCTACACCCACAACCACCGCGCGGCTCAACTACCTCGAGGAGAGTAGGCACACGCCACCAGGTAGAGAGGCACACTTTGCTCGCGCTATTCTTTTCCTCCTTGTGTCTGACTCGGTTCTCCTCTCGGTCCCCATCTCGGTCGTCGCGAGAGAAAAAGAGAGAGAGAGAGTGTGAGGCGACGGGCGATGGATTTTTGGCCCGGAAGGAGAGGCCGGACACGTGGCGAGTCGCCGCTGCTCCACGTGACCTTTCTCAACGACCGGGCTTTCCGCGACCTGAGTACCGTTTTATGGATCCGACGAAACGCGGTGAAAGATACGATGGCGACGGTGACAGAAGTATGGTAACGTATGCCAGTGATGCTTTACGGATGGACACTTTCTGTTACGTGTTAGGTCGGCGCATGACGACGGGTCTCAAAAATAATCTTGGTATTCGAGGAAAGCGGAGTTGCGTATCTGGACGCGGTGGTATGATAATCTTGATGTTCGAGGAAAGTAGCGCTGTATAACCGAATATAGTGACCGATGGCGCTTTTTACGTTGAGCCGGAGAGAATGCGAATGGGCTTCCGTGTAATTGTTGCGTTACTCATGATCGGCAACGGTGTCAGAATAAAATTTCATGACTCGCGGGCCGAACGCAATTAACGCGAATGCTTATTCATCCGCTCGCCGTCGCTTTGAACTTCGTGCGGCCGACGTCAAACGATCGCCAACACCTTAGATCGATAGGCAATCAGCGGTAACGCGAATCGTAACGGACAGGCGGTCGGCTCATCGGCAAAAATGATTGCGCGTCAAATCTGATCGCTCGTTAGTCGAGCACTTTGCGCAACACCTGTGCAAAAGTTCACACCGCGTAATCAGCGATTCGCGCGCATACCAGAGGCGAAAAAAGCGAATGCTCGGCGTGCAGACGCGGAGAAGGAGTGAAAGGGGGAAAAGGCGGGATACGCGGGAGTATAGCATTTCCACGGAAGGCGCGTAAAATACGGTCGTTTACTTGCTCACTCGTTTACGCGCGTTACTATTTACACAGCGGGCAGTTGCGCGGCGAGCGTATGTGAGGATAGAGAGCGATTCAGCATTTGCACGCGTGTTGCGTGTCCAGGAGGGAAAAATGGCGTAGTCCGCGTGGGCAACGTGGCGTGTCTAATAAATATAAGAAGTTCACAAGTCGTAGCCGTTGGCCGTGTTTTCTTTTTTCCCTCCCTTCCACGGGCCAGGCTTCCTACACCGCGCGACCACCCTACTTCTTCCCTTACCGAGGACGAGGCGTTCTCTCCCCTCTCGTTCTCCCTTCTGAGCTCGCGTTCACCAGTAGTCGAGTCGAGCCACCGTTGTTACGCACACCTTCTCTCCCGGACAATTAATTTACCTCTCCGCGGCGGCCTGAAATCGCGAAACGTACGGAGTACGTAGTTTGCGGGCAACCGTCCAGAAATGGAGTTGGTTTCGCCGGTTAAGATACGATCGTATACGTACGCGCACACATCCTCGGTGGCGTAGAGAAAAACGCCATAACTCCGCGTCGTATATGGCGGCAATGCACAGGTGCATGCCACCGTGCATCTACCCCCTCACCCCCACCGCCTCCTTCCATTTCACCCTCCTGCGTCCCGGACTCGATCGAACGTGCACGCAGAATGTCAATTGTTTCTGCCTCTCCCTTTCTCCCGTCGTCGCTGTTTCACTATTCCCCTCCTGCTTTCCGCCTGTCACCGCTCTCTTTCGCCCTCGTGCGCGTCTTCCTTCTTTTAGCCAGCGAGCTCCTCCTTCTCGCTCCGACGTGTTTTCCCTCACTCGCTGGAAACCCGGTTGCGATACTGTGTTCATAGTATCAGAGACACTCTTTTTCTCTCGATCCGTCCTCCTCGTCCGTCTCTGTCCCCCGCTGGAGACCTGGTTGCGATACTCCGCTCATAGCTACCGTCCGGCTCGTTCAACTTACTCATTCCCTCCTCTCTGTCTCCGCGCCCTCTCGCTTCTCTACTACGCTCGATCGCCTTCTATTATCCTTCTCTCCGTCCTCTCTGATCCCTTGCCAAAGACGAGTGGTAACGACTCGGTAAAAAATAATTAGTATGTCCGTCGACTCGATGCTTCTAGAAATAGACCGGTCCGCATAATCATCCGCCGATTCCGAGACCGCCTTTGGAAACCTGTAGCCGGCTTCGCGCGAGTCTTGGTCTGTGCGCGAGTACTCGCGCGCACACGTGCTGCACGACGCTGTTGCCCGACGACGTGCGAAGAAATGGATTTTATAGAAATCGGAGAGGGACGCGGCCGCAAGAAGAGTTGCGACACGATTTTCAAAAGACCGCGAGCGCTGCCGAGGAAAATACATTGGCCGTGGCCGGTGCACTTCTTTCGAGCTGGCGCACCGTTTTGTTTTATATATAGCGGCTGGCTCAATTGGTTTTAGGTACGGTAAT
Source organism: Cryptocheilus praepositus (assembly GCA_033815515.1). Taxonomy (NCBI): domain Eukaryota; kingdom Metazoa; phylum Arthropoda; class Insecta; order Hymenoptera; family Pompilidae; genus Cryptocheilus; species Cryptocheilus praepositus. The sequence goes on along the minus strand of JAWWQZ010000069.1, from coordinate 598,242 downwards.
GGGGTGACTTTAGGAGGATTGTGAATTGTTAACGCTTCGGTGCGGTTTGGCTTGAGCCGAGCGTGCGTCTTGCCAAGATGGCAATAAAGATCTCCTTGGACTGCCGAAGAAGCCACCGAGTTATTTACCGCTGCGTCGTAAATGTGCTTATCGCTCGGCGTGCGAAAATTATTTCTCGCGATAGCGATAATTTTAGCGCGTCCGCATAATAGCGCTTATCGGCGCCGATTCCGTCGAGTCGCCTAGATCCCGTTAGCCGGGACACGATCGCAGTTCATAAAAGACCGCGTAATTAAAGGCTCGCAGATCCCATTCATCTTGCACGTGTCACCCGGAACGCGTCGCATTTTGTGCCGCGACGTCCGAGTGCCATGCAGAAAAATCATCCGTCTAATTACCGCGGGGCCATTTCGAAGTTCTTTCCCGGCAGCGATCCGTTCGTCGGATTTCTCCGACCCATTTGAATCAATGAGCCGGTTGACAAGACGTCGGAAGACACGTAACCTCTTCTCCCTCGACTTTTCCCACTCGCCTTTCCCTTTTCCCCGCGAGCGCAAATATCTCCACTCGTTTTCTCCGCTTCCCTGTTTCGTGCGGCAGCGGTGAGAGCTGAATTTATGAATGAACGAGCGAAGGGCGAGCGTGGGCTCGCCCACGCGCTTTATCATAATCGAGACCTCCGGCCTAGTCACGCCTGCCATAACTACCTAGGCATAGAGCAAGGTTGCTCGTGAAATCGAACGTGTTCTCCGTGTCGACGGTTACGCGGCGATATCGCGCGGGTATGCGTGAATGAATGAAAGCCAACTTCATTCATGGCGGTGGGTGCGATTTCGAAAGGCCCTTTCACGCTTTTAAGGGACCGACTCGGATCCCCGTCGACCTTCCTTTAAGGACGCCAGCCGCGGCGCGAGGTGACGAGGAACTAGTTTGTCCCCTACCGTTACACGGAAGATGTCATCTGCGTAGGCACGTTCCACGCGAGCAATTAAATACTGCTTTAACTGCGTTCCCAGATTTCGGCCCGGCACCGTTAAACATAGAGATTTCGTCGGCGTTATCTCGATCCTGGAATAGCTGGGGTCCGCTAGAAAAATGGGCGACATGTTTCTCCTCGTTTGATCCTTGCAGATTACGGAGCGCCAGATCTCTGAAGTTACGAACGGTTTAAGGGGTTGAGACAGGGACCGAAGTGCAGGGACCGAAGCGGCACCCTTATTCAAAGAAACGGACGCGCTGCTTTCATTGCGTCTGATCACGGCGACGAGGCGCGCTAGGTTGAATCGCTGCCAAATTGCAGCTTGCACTTCCTCGTTCTACGACAGAATATCTATGGTTTTACGGTATAAAGCGGCGGTCGCTACACCGGTACTCGGTCGATGTCTATACTCCACTTTGTTCCTGTCGATGAGTATGCAAATATTTGCTTTTCCGCGCGAGCTTTTGACCGGCGCACTCTCGTCGGGGAAACTAGTTACCGCCAGTCCCGGCCGCAGCAGATTTATGGGCGCAATTAACATTTGCCGCCCAATTCGTTCTCCGCGCGAGTACGCTCTCGCCGAAAATTCCCTACGCCGAGGGAAGAGATCACGTAATAATCGTCGTTACGCGGAAGATATTACCGATGTAAGAAGAGCGCCTCACGTAATTCTGGTACCGCGTTTGACATTCGCAATTAATGTGCGTGGCAAGGTTCTTCGTTACATCCGAACATGCTCCACGCCTGAACGATCATCACGCGACTCTCACTCGCATATCGCGACCATCGGCGAGCGACGGGTGCTTTTACGACGCTGTAAACGTTGAAATTTCAACATTGGAAAATAATGTTCTATAAATAACAGGTTAGCCCATGCTCTTACGACAGAGGGATGATACGTTCGAATTCGTGGATTGCGAGAGTGCCTTTGAATGGCACTGAAAATGTCACGTAACACTGTCATATTTAATTTCCCCGCGTACTAAATTATCCGTTCGTACAAATTACGTCGTTACGTTGTCAAGCATCGCCATGGTTAATCGCATAGCGGACAATGCAAAGTGGCTCAACGTTCGGTAATAGTGTGACACTTTGAATAACGCGTGTTACCGTAATGCGACCGATATTTACATCTCCCGCGCCCACGTCACTCAAAAATCACTGGACAGTATCTCCTCACCTTTAATTTTAACAGCCGCGCTGTCCCCCGCCAAATATTTCACTGCGTTATCAAAACATACAATTAGCGTATAAATCTGGTAAACGCAACGGAACGCAAATGCCGACGAAGCATTAGGCTGTGTCGCATGACAGTCGATGCGTTAAAGGGTGAAGTGAGCCGGATGCGAGGAAGAATCAAGATCCACGTCCATGTAACAATCCAGCTATTCTCCTTTTCTCGCCCTCGTACGTCCGTCAGTCAGTCTGTCACCTTAACACGAATACGCCACGGGGATGAATAATCCATGGAGAGGGCCGTGCGGCCCCGAAGACAATGTATGCGTCCCACACAGGAATTTCAGGTGTTTCGACTAACGAGCGATTTGCATGAAACAACGAGGACGCCGCCCGACGACGAAGACGAAGATGCCGAAACCACGAGGGGGTGGAGGAAGGTAGAAGGACGAACCAGTTTTCAAGCCGCCAAGGGAACTCGTAACTTTGTAATGCGTGTAACCCGACAGCATTGCGTGCGTCGGCTCCTTCCTCGTCCATCTTCCTTTGATTACCCTCCAACGACTTTCCGCGTGATTATAAAATCCGAGCGTGTGTCGCGACTCGGATTTAACACGGCAGCGTCTAGCTGGCAGTCGACGGTCGAAGTTTCGACCGGGCCAATTTGTTCGAGATCGCGCGTTTCTAAATTATTCGCGGCGAATTAACGAAGCCAGTTGCCGCGCGGAGACGTAATTTATCGCGGAGCGCGGGTTTCTGCGTTCGCGTACGGGTGATAAACCGCCCGACATTACGTCTGGAATTAAAATGCCTTGGGTCACACAGTCGAGAGATGAGCGTTTCGTTTCATTTAAATGAGTGCGCACCTCGCCGAGTTCGTCCTATCAGGAACGGCATTAACACCCAGGGGAAACGCGGGGACACAAAGAAACGGTGCGCTCGAAACGCGGGAAGGAGAGACGGAGCGAGAGAAGCCAGCTGGTACGAAAGAAACCAGTTACATTCGTGAAACTCGCCAAGGGAAACGTGGACTACCGTGTGGGAAATTCTTTCGAGAAACTCATTACAGATGTATGCATACGATGCGTAAGGTATCGTCTGCCAGCATGCGTTATAAATTAATCAGCGAGTTCGGTGTATAATAATTTGTTAAACGGCCCCGATGCTGCCTACGTTTTTCAGCACAAGTTCATTCCAGCTGGCAGATCGCATAAGTAAATTCAAATTACGATAGTTGCGCCTTTACGCTAATTTATTATTTTTCACCAGTTAGCGCTGAATATCTGTGTGTGCACAGGACACGTCGCACGTCGGAATTATTCAGCTGAGTCAGAGAAGCGCGGACAATGTAAAATCGTAAAAGCTGCAATGTTGAAAATGCCCGTGTCATTGTTGTCTTTCTCCGAGACAAAAGAATGAGACTTTTGCCAACGAGTGTATTTCGCGGAACGCGTCCGTCACACGCAATTATCGTAGACGCTGACAGGTGGGTACTCGATTCAACGCGGACAGTAATAAGCGTCCCGAGCAGGGCGAGCGCAATATAGAGGGAGGGTAAGTAAAGAGTGAGTAAAGTACGAGCGAAAGAAGAAGTACGAGTGTTTGTAAAGAACAAGAAACGCGTCAGTGGGATTGTCCGCACCCCTCATCGTTACGTAAACTGCGTGAAACGTTCTGTCACGCGTTTCATTATGTACTTCTTCCCCAACCAGTCCCCGAGACTCGCATGAATAATTGCGATAAGTAAACATAATTAACCGCACCTAAACCTCGCCGTAACGCTGGCAATGTATTGTCGATTGCTTGAAAAATAACGCGATAAGTGTACGTTCGATATACCCGCGAGGGAAAATTACAGGAGGTGACGAGATCGATAATGCCGGTAATCGATACCTTTGCTTCATGTCCTAAGGCATCACGAGTAATTTATGTATACGGTTCACCGGCTATATTTTGCGATGACATAATGCCGCGTAATGATTAAATTTGTCAGTGAACAACGCATGTACTGGCAGGATGTGCGATTAAAAAATCATTTATCTAAGAAAATTTCTTTCGTTCCTCAGAAGTCAGCCATCGGTTTGTAATGTTTGAAGTTTACCTTTGTCACGTTTGATGCGTCTGCAAATGGCGCACATACGCCGACCACAGTGCTGCCTCTCGGGCTTCTGTTCGGTGTCCAGGGTAACCATGATGTTTCAAACACAATTAACTGAACTGGACCAAACGTTTCCCGTACTCCTTTGTTTCAATATATTACTACGCGCTTAACGCTTCTGCACTGCCGATTTAGACGATGCATCGAGTCTACGTTCTCATGTTTTACATGAAGTTTTTTCTTCTGCTGCTTCGCTTCTTTCTCACGATGTCACGCACTTTGATTGACACGAACGTCTCGCAGAATCGCTTGCACGACCGCGAGTCGCGCGCTTATCACAGCTGACCCGACTGTTTTTCCAAGAACATTGACTAGATAAAACCTCCTGGTGGTGACATCTTCGGCGATGAAAAATTTTCGGCTTTCGCGATCCAGTCCTCGGGACGAAGATCGACGCTCTTGCGATTAACGGTTCCTGTAAGGCGACGGATTCGTGGATCTCTCGGTCTATCGTCAGCTAATTGCCGACCGATCTTTAGTGCAAACGAGTACAACGGCTTGTCACGTGCAAAATTCGGTTTCACTATTTTTTAACATCAGACTTACGGAGATATTTGTAGAACTTTATCCAAAATACGTGTACCTATACATGGGGCGAGAATGAACTTGAATGTATATCCGTATCATTCCATTAATAACAATGTAGACAATTGAATAGAAAACGATTACAAAACGACTCCCGTAAATCTGCTGCTAAAGATAGAGCAAATTCTGCGATAGGGACAAGTCAGTTTTACTCTATTGCACTGAACTGGGCGTATCCATTTCGTCGATCGTGCCTCCGTATTCAGCTTCATTTTCACCGTGTTAGCTTTTGACTCCCACATCTCACTATTATCCACTAATTTTCCCCCCAAACATGATCCATGAGTACAACCGATCGATCAACGCTCAAACAATCGTCCACTGTGATGCAACGCTTTCACTCGCCTTCTTAATTGCGAGGACGGTTGCCCAGGAAGGTTTCGGTTTGAATTTCACACGCGTTTTCTCCTCGGCGAGTAGGCGCGATTGCGCGGCGAAGGTTCAAACGCACTTTACGCGCCCGCGGCAGAATTGATTCCACCATTAATTAATTAATTCGCGCGAAGGCTGCTCACAAATCAAATCTCGCGCTTAATGGTTTTCGCATGTTCGCTCGCAAAATCTGCTTGATATAGCTGTGAGTCAGTTGGAACGATTCCGTTTCCCATGCATCTCCCATCAGATTAATCGTCGATTACCGCGAGGCGTGGTCGAATTTCCGTCCGTCGTCGCGCGTCAGGTCTCTGTCCTTCTTTTTTTCCATCGGCACCTTTCATTTTTCACCCTGGCCTCAACACGTTTCCCTCTCCAGCGAAGAGCACTCACAACTCATTAAGTTTAATTCAGTTTAATTAATTCCCGATGCCCTCCGTCTTCTGTCCTCTTTGCGCGCCCATCCCTTTTACTTAGCCCTAGTGATCGGCAATTAGCGTGAAATCGTGAGCGGTCAGACTAATCGTCCCAACTTAATAGAATCGAGAAGCCGCCGGGCGAAGTGAGCGAACGTAAGAAGAGAAGGACGCGCTCGTTCTGTTCGGCATGAGCTTCAACTTTGGTTTCGTGTTTAAGATCGAAGGAGCGAGCGCACACCGCATGAGGCGCGAGGCGCGTGGGCGGCGATTCTTTCCGCGCCAGTAAATTACGGTAAATTACCGCGAGCCGTGGAAAGAGCCGGCTGCGCGAACGAGTAACTTTCGAAAACGTGAGAGGCACACTTACCCGAGAGCCCGCTCTCGGCCCCCTCATTCAGAAAAACGGGAGGAGTGAAAGCAAGATGAAAAAAAGGATGCGTGCGCGATGGCGTGTGCGCGGGCCGGCAGAAAAAATCAGTAGACTTTGAGAGTAGAGTAGTTCTGGTCTGTGCAATTGCACGGAAATATGTGGATGCACGGCGTGGCTGGGGATTGATTCGTTGTCGCGCCGTTGCCAAAGTGCCAAATGTCTTACTTAACGAAGCAATCGTCCTGCCGAGTGTCGCGCACCGATGATTTCGCAGGGGAGCTCATCGCGGAAATATTTATGAACGTTCCTTACGCTCAACTGCAGGGAGAGACGAGATGACGTAAGAAAGCTTGACGGTCGTTACACAGTAACGTTTATTGTCGAAATTCATTACCGCGTCGTATTAATATCGTTGGCGCGGTTTAATTATCAGCGACGCAGAGGCCATTGAGAGGAAGACACGGGTAGGAGGAGGACGGGGAGTTGGAGGGATCAGTGAAAGTTGACAAAACGACTGCGAACCTTCGCGACACACTCAGTGACGCACCCACGCGCGGTCGTTTAATTAACGCCGAAATTATTAAAACCGGGCACGGGATGACGGGCGGACGGTGCGCGACGAAATAAACGCCCACGCGCTATCTCGCCAGTTATTTGCCATTCAATCGAAACGTCGCCGATCGTTCGCTGCCGGATGTCGTTCGTCACACGACTCCTCTTATTTCACGTCGCGGCTTTTCGTCCTGCGAAGCTCGCCGCTCTGCTGTTCGGTTCTGTTTCATTCGGCGCGGAGAATTTTGCCGCCGTTGACTCATCTAGCATCGTCGCGATTGCGTCGTTACGATGTGCGACGAGACCTCGCCCTAGTCACGGAACCCGTTTAATCGAGCGTACAGCGCGTAATTAGTTTAATTACCGTTATCAGCCGCTAGTTAAGCGCGCGTCCACGCTTTGCGTCGGACGTAACGAGAGGGTTCGTCCAATTATTTCGTGTTTGCTCCCTGTACGCGTCGCGTTTATCGTTATTAGCCGTCAAACCCGGCGACGGGGACATCGGAAAGGGCGAAGGATGGGAGAGAAATGTAAGGAAGATGAGGCAAAGGGAAGGCACGAGAAGCCCGGCGATCGGGCGATCGAGCATTGATTAATTCGAGGCGCTTTTCTGCCATTTATAACGCCTCGCCTAATTAACCGCGGTCGGGTTAATAGCGCAATTTGTTACCTTAATGACATATCAAGTTACGAAATTAACGTGGCAGCTCACGGCGACGATCCGAAGCGTACCCCGGGCCCTCGTTTAACCCTGTCCCGCCGATTATTTCTCATTTTTATATCGTCACCGGGCCATCGCCGGCGACGGAGAAGTATAACAGCCGACCACGGGGCGGCAGTCGAGTCATTTTCGGAATTTCCGTATCGTGAAATTTCACGGCAATTTGCGTCGGTCCGAGCTTCACGCTCGTTAATGCGCGCCGCGTCGAAAATACGACGGGCGCCGTTTGCGGACGTTTTTAGCCGCTGCCGCGACTGACAACTGTGCCCTCCGCTTGTTAACGCATCGCGCGTCAATCGTAACGGCGGTCATTTCGGTTGCGCGCGCTTAACGTTTCGGGTTCCGCACTCTTAAGCGCGTGAAATATTCGGATCGGTGACGCGTTTCGAGATAATTCGATCGTTTTCGCGGTGGCGGCGTGACGCGGACGATATTGGCAGGCCACCGTAAAGGGGGTTGCGAAAGAGAAACGAGACTGTGGGACCCTCTGGTCATTCGGAACGCGTGGAATCGAGCGTTGGCCCCTCCCATGAGGGGCCCCAGCGGCGACTCTTGCGGATGGCTGTTGCGGACGGTCGTTGAGGCGGCGGTGGCGTTGCCTCGGCCTCGACACGCATTTCCAAAGAGTCTTTTCGTCGTCACGGACCCATCAGCCCCCGAGTCGATTCTTATCTGATCGCGCGAATCTTCGTGCGATCTTTCACTCTATGGATCTCTCTCCGACCAGTTCGCCGGCGAACGGCGAACGTCAAACTGCGATCGCCCCACGTAAGACGCGGACACTTTAATCGCCGACGTAAATTTCACGCGATTCCGCGCGACTTCTGACGCTTTAATCCGTGCCCGGCGTACAGCGATGTACGGAATTCTTTTCGACGCTGATGTTACCCGCGCCCGGAGAGACTTTACGAGCATTAAAGACGGACTCGTTTTTTCGTTAGGTCGAGCGTGCGAATCTTTACGAATTTCACCGATGTTACGTGAATAATTCGGGAATGCGGTATGATATTATCGATTGCCTTGGCTCGTACGGCCGGTCGTTACGTCGGGAGCGGGGATGTAGGTGAGAGATGTGCAAGCGTGAGCGCGACGTTTCGGTGACATCAATGCCGCGACAGACCAGACTTCGCGACAATATGGCCGTTGCACGTCATTACTCGCAATTTACTCTGAAAATCCAATCGGTTGTGACTCGGGCGATACCAATTAGCAATACGGCATGCAGCTTCATAAATCACTGGCGTATCATATCGACCTCTGAATTACTGCCGATTTATTTCGTTGATACAGCCAACCAGTCTAGCGAGTGGAACGCGTCGACCGAACCGAGCGGAAGAATGATACAGAAATCCTCCTGAGTGCGTTGAATGAGTTCAGCCACGCGGACAGCGACGTATACGATTCACAAGCGAGTGTTTCAAGAGGAGGCCAGCTGCTCGCATGTACCGTGTTTGCGAAACGAGGTAGATCGAATCCGATCGCGATTCAATTAATATCCGAGAAGGCCGCGGACCGTTGCTTGATTTAATTATCAGATTTTGCCCGCCCGATAGGAATCGCTTCATTAAGCAGCCACTGAAGGGGCTTGCACGCACACGCCTTCGCTGCGTGTCTTGTCTCATGGGACTTGACTGCTCGAGGGTTCCAGTCTTTGCACGTCATCGTCGCGCATTCATGCGAAAATCGACGCTCGTCCTCCGCGGACACCTTTTAATTATTCTTACGACATGGTTTACCGAGGAAAAATTCAATTTGCCCCTACGTGCGCGGCGTCAGCTTTTGGCAAGCGGTAAATCGCATCGTTCTGCCACGGACGTTGATGCATAAGAGAGCGTAGGACATCTTGTTTGAATTTGTAGTGAATTAACGACGGTACTTCCTCGTTTGTGCGGACAGGACGAATGCGACGGGAACATCGTCGTTTGATTGGACACAATTAGAGCGAACGATTTTCTATTTTGCTCAAGCCCGAACAGTCGAGTGGCTGAGGATGACAGATGGCCGAGAGCGATCTGTCATTCTCCGAGCGCGGAGGGGTCCTCAGGGGTAGGAGCGCGCGCGGTAATCGTGTTTACCTACACGGCGCGACTCGCCGCTCTCAACGAGTTACCTCTGTCATCGATTTACGCCGTGCAACTTCACGCTGCGCTGATCGTAGTCGTTGCCACGTGAGAAATCAGTGTCGTAAAATCTGTTCGGCCGTAAAGAAAATCGACGCCGTGAGAACACAGCTGTCACTGAACACGAAATGCGTAGAAAAGGTTGGAGCGTATGACGGTGGATAGTTAAACCAATTTTCGAGCCACCCTGCGTCCGATCGATCTGTTATAGTCTAGATGTCAGATTGGAAGGAATTTTCGAATTTGACAGATTATAGCGTTGGCACGGAGGCACGTGCGACGAAAGTGTGTCGTGTCAGATGACAATGCACACCATTCAGTTTAATCCGTATGGACCAGCCGGAGCGTCGGCTGTGAGGACCAGGATATCACTCGGATCTCCCCCGAGACATGTACGATAACAGCGACCCCTTCGCTCGTGTCAACATCGTTCCAAGCTCTCAAACGGCACACGATTTCGATACACATACGCCACAGGTTCACCGATTTCACTCGCGTACGTGTCGCACCATTTTCTGTGTGCAACGTCAAGCTGTTCTTCCTTGCTGCTGATAGGTTACAATGTGACGTATATAGAATCCACAGTAACACGCCTCAGACACTGCGGTCCGATTTCGTAGGTTCACCGGCGTGCACCCCTTCGTTCCCCGAGATTCGAAGCTGCGCAAGCCCCAACGCCGAGTGATAAACGTTCACCACATTGCCGTGGCTACGGATTTATCAGTAATACGATTCTCTCCCTCGCACTCGGCGCACGTGCGGTGCTCACGAAAACGGGGTCCGAGCTCGGTCGGCACACATGGGGGCAGCGTTCCAGCCGAACGTGGGGTGTCACACGCGCACTGAACGTTCACCACACGCGTTCCCAAAAAAGCGTCAGGCGGCACACATGGGGGTGCGCGCGTATTAGGTCGGCACAACACTCCGCGGAAGGGAAGAGGGCCGCGATTAAAGGGAGGCGGCGCGTGGAGAGACAAGGAGAGTGTGAGAAGAAGTCGTGGAGAGAAAGAACGAGAGGGACAGAGAGGGAGAGTGCGCGCGCGAAAGAGCGAGCGGGCGAGCGAGAGAGAAAGAAATGGGGGGTGCGCGAGAGGGAGAAAGCACACGCTTCCTTGTAAGAGAGTGCGATCTGCGCCCGGTCTCTCGGCTCGTCTCTGACTGGTGTTGTGTGCGCGGCGCACGAGAGAGCACAGCCCGTGCTGCTACGGCCGGGGGCCACGTGACACGGTCCCCTGCAGGAGGTAGGACCGCGCTGGAGAGCGACGGAGAGTGTGTACATACGAGCGAGATGGACGGCCGGAGAGTGTGGGAGAGTGTAGGAGAGTGTAGGGAGCGACAGGAGGGAAGAGGACGGTCCGAGACGCGTAGACGACGGCCTCAAGGTGCGACCGAGTTGACCGCGACAGAGAAATCGAGAGAGACGAGGAGACAGACAAGGAGAGAGGGAGTCGGCTACGCGTGTGACCGCCTGTTCGTGTGAGTTTCGACGAGTGGCGCGCGCGTGTGCGGGGAACGTGTGTGGGCCGCATTACGGGTGTTGGAGAGAGGCTCTGGGCCCGTCCGTGGCATCCCGTGCAGGGGACTGCAGCGACGTAGGGGCGTAGGGAGGCAGGGGCGGGCCGGAGGAGAGGGAGAGTGCCACCGCCGCGAAGATGGAGTGGTGGACTGAGTGGTGGACTGCCGCGGAGGAGTAGGGCCCCGACGTTCAGCGGGGAAGGAGGACGGTCGAGTGGGAGGACTGGGCCTGCTGGTCCCCGAGAGGGAGTGGGGCGCGTCGCCTCTCCTTCTCTGTCCTTCTCTCTCTTGGCCAGTGTGTGTCTGCCGGTCGGAGCTCCTTTCTCTTGCGCCGGCTGTCTTTCTCCGTCACGGGCCCGCCGTTGTCTTTCTCGCTGCGGGGAGAAAGGAGAAGAGTAGGGGTGGGGCGGCCTACGACCCCGCCAGGCGCGTGCCCCGAGTCAGCTCGGACGGTCTACCGCCGTACGATTGATAACGAGCCGTGCGGTACCGCGCGCGCGATGCCTCGCGGACGTGGATTTTTCGGCCCGCGGTAGTCACCTTAATCATGCGCGGGGCCGCACGGTAGCTCGGCCGTTGCGAACTTCTGCGTCGCTTCGTACTGATCTACAGCTCTATGTCAGGGGGCGCATATTCGTGCCTTCGTGGCTTCACACGGATTTCCGTTACACACTCCCTTAACGTCGGTGTGTGGTAATCCAAAGCTTTGTAGGCAGCGGCGTGTTGTACGATCTCCGGGGAAGGGTAATTTTAGAAGTTCCGAACGAAATCACGTCGGGATTCAAAACAACGGTTACGTAACTCTGGATCCGGAACCGGCGAGTCGTTTCTGAGAAGGAGTCGAGTCAAACGCCCCCAAACGCACGTCCGTAGGAAGAGCTTTCTAAACTGGAAAAACATTGCGCGCGTTCTCTCTCGCTGGAAGGAAGTCGTGCCGCGGGCAACCTGAAAGAGTATCGGGTCTATGCGTGGTACAGAAGCCGCCGTGAGCAATTCAGCAGACACATCTCCACGCATTATCCGCGCGACGCGGGCGAATAGAGAGAGGGCAGGGCGAAAGAGAATCGGAGAAGAGCGCCGAGTGCCAGGTTTTACTGTCACGAAGGTTTTACGAGTCGTCGCGCTGATGACGAAACGGGTCTACGGCACCGTGACTGCGTATTTATAGAAGCCACGGCGAAGATTCTACGCTAATGGTCGTATTAATAGCACCTCTTACCCGACTTTTTAGCCCGGAAGGAGCGAGAGGAGAGGCCGCGGGTGCTTTAAGAGGGACTCGTAAACAAGAATCGTTAAATGCAGTGTCGCCGGACCGCGAAATAGTTCGCGCACGAAATAGCGTCACAATTATGTTGTGGACGGGAGCCAGACGAGAGAAAAAGTACGAAAGTGAGGAATACGGCTGCGCGGGGAGAATACTCAATCAGGCCCACGAGAGCCGACGGGCCGAGGAAGTTGCGACTTCCGCGATACACGCCCGGAATTTTAAGACGTCATCTGTTCGGCCGCCGTCCCGACATCGGCGGGAAAAGTTGACCCGTGCAGCGGCGGACTTCCGAACACGAGTTCATTGCACGTAGACCCGGAGATGTGGCGGAAGAGCCGACGACGTTTATTTCGTAGGCGCTGCGATGCCTGTCGTCGTAGTAGAATTAATCGAGGCTCTTGGCTACCGTACTCGATTCGACGCCGACGGGTTGTCGACATCGATTATCCTACTTGTTCGCGTGTTTCGCGTGACGAGCGCCGGCTATTTAAAGGGTAGTTTCACTGTCGATTCAATTTGCCCGCTTCGAACACGCTGCTCCTAATCGCCCGTAGTCGCCCCTAACGATCGCGCTCTCTTAAAAGTCCGGCGATCGCGCGATCACGTGAACGTAAATAATAGAAAGGGAAACGCTGACATTTCGATGCGGTTCGCAAGGCTGCTTTACGAGCGCGTGGGCCCACGAAATCCAAATTCAACGACGTCGCCTTCGAAATTTCGACGTTAGACTCTTACATGAGACACTGACCGCTTCTCGATCGAGTAGGAACGACCGGAAGTGCTCGCCCACGCGGAGTCGATTCGTCCGTGATAAGATGGCGCCGTTTGGTGGGGAAGCTCGGATATGTTGGCGAGTATTGTCGTTCGACGTCTCGCACCCCTCCCGCACACCCTCTTCCTCCATCGAAGCCACCAGCCATCGCGGGTCCAGCTCGCCCACCGACGTGTTTTGTAAGTCCCAAAGTCGATTTCGGAATTGCTCGGCGCGATTCGTGAGAGGCGCCCACGTGAGATTCGCTTTTCGAGGCCCGACGGCTTCAGCGTTGTCGAAATAACGTCCGGCTTCGCCCACTCACGTGTCGGGCCCAACTGCCACGCGTCACCAGCCAAGCTTTACGAACTTCCCTCCGGGGCCTAAATGTGGGCCACCGTTGTCATCGCCGACACCGAAGTCGCGCTTGTTATTCTACGGTTTTACGGCGGGAAATAAACATCCGTGTCATGAATGATGGAATTAACGGAGAGACAAATCTTTTCATTCTACAACGTTTGTGCCGTATTCTTCAGATTGTACCGCGTTCGGACTGCTGCTTTGCAATTTCCTTCTCAACGTACAAAGTCCCAGACGATCGTGCGACGGCAGGAAGTAGATTAGCCGATCGATGAAAAGCGAATCGAAATGACCAATGTGTATTTAGCGTGACATCTTTCTCGGTCAGTCTTATCCGACGACCAGTTATTTTCAGGCTTCTAGCAGGAATCGCGTGTGAACAGCCTGACTCGTACATTTCTGTCGCGCTGGATTAAGAAAATGGGACTTAGGGGCTCAACAGGAGAATTCTCGCTGACAAATCATCCGTCGGAATCGTCCTATCGCTTCGCTTATCCGTACATCTTTTGGGTATCGAGTCTGACTGCGTGATCGACGTATATCTCGCCGTGACTAATGTCTAATGATGCGAGTCGCGTTCTCCTCTACCTTCTTTCTTTTTGTCTCACGTCTCACGTTTCGTTGCACTATTAATCCGTCCGTGTTCGGGCCTTAAGTCCGGCGTGCTGAAATCCCAGTGACATCTTCGAGATTTATTCTCGCCGTGGCCGCGTATTATTTATTAATCGGCCGATTTTATCGTCCAGACCGATTACACGCGACGGACGGAAGTTGCGGTGACGTGGCGAGCGCTTTACGAGAGTGTTTTCTTGTTCCAGTCATTCAATGGCTCAGGATCTTATTATAAAATTAATACGCAATCGTGTCATATCGACACGTCATTCTTTCGCAGGAGTTTCCAAGAAAAAGTAATGTGTCGCGTGCATATTCATTACGCGACGAGCGGTAAGAAGTTATTAGGATCCTGTAACGAGGCGATAAAGTTTCTTGCCGAGCGACTTTCGTTCTGAACGAAAGCGACAACACCCTTCGTCAGCGCGAACGACGATAATTGCGCTAACAAACGAGCGTCACGAATTCGCGCGGCGAAATAGCGTCGTTCCAGCGACGATCAGCAGAACTCCGGAGGAGTGAAGGCGCTCCCCGACTTTTTGCCACCTGAATCGCCCGGCGACGTCACGAGTGCGGAGGCTGCTCTATTAATTTTCTAACGCACTATTAAGTCGGGATTAGTACGTAGCCGAGTGCGCGGCGAATGCCGCCCCGTCGCTTCTTGCTGGACGATCATTACCGCGTGCTGGGAATGTTAACGAATGTTTCGCACGAGGTTTTGCCCCCGCGGCTCGACGCAATTTTCGCCGTATTGCGGGACGTGGGGGTCGCCGTCTGTCTTCGATGTCATCGGGTGGTTCGTTGAAACATTGATTCCGGCGATTGTCGTGACCGTTAAATTTATGTCCCCGGTGTTCCACTTTTTAATCCTTTGCGGACGATTGATGCATATCAGGATGGCCCATCAGCGTAGCCAATAGGCTCATATATGCGACGAGCGAAAATAATTGATATAAAAACAATTGAAATAAAAACCCTATCGATCGTTTTGCTATTGTACCAAATGAAAGGGAGTACAATGAGACTTAGAAAACCCGCAACCTCGTTGGAAAATTCGCAACAGTTTCCGAGATATCGCAGATAATAGGTTAAAAAATCGAGAAAAATTTATTCGACTTGCTCACCTATGTGACATGAAAGAGACAAAATTCGCAGTAGTTCCGGAGATATCGCCAAAAATGTGTGGCAACATAGTGAAAACCGACCACCAAAATGGTGTCAAGAAATTAACCTATCCCGATCTGCTTGTCATCTTACATACTTAGAGAAGGTGCAAATAGAGGCAGAAAAAGGCAAACCGCACCTCAAAATTTGAAATACTTTCAGTGTAATGCCCTAAAATAGGCGGAAATAAAATAAAAGCATATATCAAATAATTACAAATAAGCATTTGCAGTTATTTTCCGTGTAATCCTTACCTAGTCTATCAGTTTCCCCCACAATTTCCCCCAAATGACCGTCATGGCAAAGATTGAGCACAACGGAGCGTTCAATTTCACACCACTCAGTCCGCAAAAGGTGAAACGTCGCCTTAGGTCTTTACTACCGTAAGTGCTGTAATGATCGGTCAGGGGTAGGTTGTTATAAAAACATCAATGGCAATGCATTGCGTGTAGCGTGAATTGTATTTACAGAGAAAATCAAGATGTCGATGAGTTAAAGATCTGCTACTTAGGGACATCGTTATCGATGCAAGCAGATTCTCATTTGGCATACAGTTTCTGCGGAGCATAATGGCAATTTGTTTGGAGTACCGTTCGTTCTACCGGCAACTTTCGTTGGCGCAATTGTCACAACGCATTATGCAAATTGCGATGTAAAGGACTATCAAGGAGATAACGCACGTTCGCGTAATACGCTTTCCAGTACGAGTCGACGAGTATCTTCGGGCAAATCTCTGTAGCGACGACAATCGAACAAAACAGCGGAACCTTATTAGAGGCTCGTAACTCCGTCGAGATTTATCTAATTGCCAATTTGCAACGGGATAAACTGCGTAAAACTCCCGTTGCTGAATTCATACCGTTCTGCGCGGCGTTGTTGTGCGCGCAGGTGCGGTATTAAGTGTAACTATTAAGTATAATTTATATCGAGGAGGCCGTGCATCGTGGCCACCGCAATTTGTTGCTCTCTTTAGCGCGCCAGCACGTCATAATAGGGACGCGCAAACGACAATGATCGTTATTAGAGGTCTGTGGAGTTGCAATTAACCGGCCACGCTTAATTCTACCGTCCCGGCTCGCACTCGATTTACGAGATACGCGAAACGCCGCTAAGCGCGATCGTCCGGCGCGCCTGCGAAACGGATAGACAATAATTTAGCAAATATCCTCACAATGTGGAATGGCAGAGTCGTTTTTACGTTGGCGCAGGAGAGTGAACGGCCGCGATTGTGCAAGGATTTAATTGATCGTCGGGAGTGCAATCGCCTGGCACGCCAAATCGGTACTCCCGCGAAGCAATAAAGACGCTACATAACGGCTTAATAAATTTAGATGAAATTTCTCCGCCGTCCCGGGCGACGCGCGCACCTTTTCTCACGGCCGAAAAGTACACCGCCGAGAGCACTCGACCGATAGCCAGAGAACGCTTTTCACGTCGGCGATAAGACGGCACCAGAGTCGCAGGCCTAACCCAGGCCACCGTCGACGAAGCTAAGTGGCCGAACAGAAGGGTCTAAAGCAGTTAATCGCCGCCGGTCCCGCGAGCGGAGATGAGAATTTACACAGTCCGTTTAACGCGATTCGATGATTTAATGAATTGCTGCGCTCTCTCTCTCTCTCCCTCTCTCCACCGGAGATAAACGAGAGTTGCGCGGGCTGGAAGACGCGTTAATTAAGTCGGACTAATTAATGGGAATAAAAGTGATTTTAACCGCGTTCGCGCCCCGTCTACGACGCTACGGTTATTATGCCAGCGATGAGTTAACGAGCGAGTGCTTTAATTACTCGATTATTAAGTTATTTATCTGACACCCGGGAGGGTGTACGAAGCTCATTGTCGCCTGCAATATGTTGGATGGCGGGACGGCTCGGTCACTTAAAATTCCTCAATACTAAAAATGTATTTATCGGCAATATATTTTGGCATTCAGTGCGCGCGATAAGCGTAAGCGAAGTAACACTGCCAGTGGAAGCTGTAAAAGCGGTCGTGCAACTGATGTCACCAATAAACCGCATTGGTGGCTCTTTTTATTGGGCAATTAAATTTTGCCGGGTTGCATGCGTCGCGATATTATAACTTTCTTGCGCCTTATATTCTCCGGCGACCACGCTTCTAACTATTACTATGACGTGAAGCGCGATGTAACGTCGATGCGATGCTCAAGTACTCCCACGTTGCCGAATGCACGGCGCGAAGTTCCTTAAATCGCGCGGCGCATCATTCGTGTCGCGATAAATCTGCGACAATGTATTTCAGACGCCTGAGCTATGTATTTCGGACGCCCCCGCGTCGGCTCGTATCACTGCGACCTACGTAACAGCTTAAGGGTAAATATACCCGATGAACTTCGTTAAAAAACTCTGCTCCAACGATTTTGACGGTTGCGTAATTTTGTTCGCGGGCCGAGATTATTCGGTGGAAGGCAAACGCTTGGAGCGCGTAGATGGCGACCCACATACGGTATGAAAGAATGTTTGGCTTTACGCGCGTCCGCCAGGCTAACAATAGATCTTCGCAATCGTCTTCCACGCTCGCACCCGTCCGCAATTCAGGCGCGCGCGCGCGCACGTCCCCGCGTGCACTTCTGTTTATACGGATTTTACGTCGGTGCAACGGCTCGAGACAATTACGCGACGCTAGAGGCCCAGTCTCCTGTCGGCGGTTTATTTATTCTGGCAAAAGTCAGTCAGCGCCTATTCGCCCGCTCTTCTTCATCGCGTCACTGCTACTCGCCTCGACGTTGGCCGAGATCTAACTGCCAAAACGACGATAAAAGCCACACAGAGCGCATAGGCACGCGCACTTTGCCGACTGATTGTCGACCGTTTGCACGTTTGACCGAGTGTAGCAAACTACTTTAAACTACGGGCCACTGAGTGCCCTAAAAATTCACTCATCCGTAGACATGTCTCCGGTCTCTAAGGTTTTATTCGAAAAATTAGCAAATTATTTTTCGCGTTTTAACACGGTGAACGGAAAGGACATATTTTGCATGTATTTGAATATTAAAAGGACTGTACTTCCTGCAAACTTAATGTGCGAAAGTGAGTCCAATTTAAATGCTTGCGCGTAGTAATAAATGAGGATGTCTCTTGAGATTCTAATATTTTCATGTGGAAATATGAGATCTTTTTCTTGCACATTTTAATACGGCGAATGATAAATAAGACATCTTGCATGTGTTTATATATTTATAGGGCCGTATTTCACGCTGGACTGATGTTCGAAATTTAGTCCAATTTAAATGCCTGCGCGTAGTAATAGATGAGGTCAAGAGGGACCGATGGACACGGAAGATTAACCCCCTGGCTAAATAATTACCGTTTCAGCCGGTGAACGTCACTGCGGAGAAAGTCCGCAGACGCTACATCTATGCATGGCTGTTTGTACACGTCTTACCGATTACCAGCAAATTGCAACTTTGTATTAACTCGGCTCGTCCCGTCTTAAATGAACCCGCATGTAGTAATTACAGAAAACTCGACTGGCGATTAGAGGAACATCGATAATTACACTCTCAGCGTCACGTATTATGTTCGCGCGAAGCCGCGCGCCTATTTAAATAAATATTTAAGCGCGATCGGAAGTCTGTCGGGGCGCGAGGTTCTATTAAGTTCCGAAGGGCCGGTAAAGTTAAACGACGACGAATTCTCGCGCGCCGTCCGTGCGCGGCAACCAATTAAAAGGAGATTATTAAAACGTCAGCCCCGTCAAGTGGATTAGAAGCGGAGGCGGCCGGCCCTCGCTTTGGCAACGTGTAATTTCCGAGCTACAAGCTTCCAAGCGAGCTCGCTACTCGGGACCGCTTATAATGCACCTAGTTACTCGTCCGAGCAGTCGGGAGGAGGATAGACGCGAGACTATGTTCGCAAGCTAAGCCCGCAACACGCAACGTTGCACGTGCGTGCGTCGGTATATGACGAGCCCGTACGTTTTCATCTGCGGCCGCGTCATTACACCCTCGTTCACCTACGGTCACTCTACAAGTCGGATCTCGTCGGCGCAAAAAAATAATTGATGAGCCCGCGCAGCAACATTATGCTTTGCAATTATCGTAAGTAGGCTCCCTCGGCGTTGTATCCGGTAGCGACACGGAACATTAGGTTAGTGCGAACAACGCTCATCTCAAAATGACCATTCGACGATCGCACCCTGCCGATGCCGGACGCGCGCGCGCCAAAAAGAAATTCCGCGCGTACCGAATTAGCGCGAGTCGTTGGGTCGCTTTGAGGCGAGCGCTTTGAAGCCGCGCGTGCTCCAAAATCAACCGCCTCCTACCGTCATTGTTCTCCGGCACGGTCGACGTACGGTTCCTCTGCATCGTGCGGCGCGATCTCTCCATTGCATCACCTGCGCTCTGCACGGCGAAAGAACGCTGGCCGTTTCTCGCCGCCGCTCCTCGCCGCCGTTCCTCGTTGCGTTTCCTTGCAGCGTGAGCGCGGCGGAATGATCGAGGCGAAACGATAGCATTGCGAGCGCTGCCGAGGGACATTTTTCCCGGCTCCCTTATCCTCGTGGTACAGATTCCGCGCTGAGAGGCGCAGGAGCAGCAGCAGCGGCAACGGAGGCATAACCGCGATAAATTACGAGGGTGGTAGAGGTAGCGAAGACGAAAGGGAGGCCTGGATAGAGCAGCCGGACAGCGAGACGAGGAACGGGACGAGGAGCGAGACGGAGAAAGAGAGAAAAGGCGCGAGGAGAGAAAAACAACGGGCGCACTTCGCTTTGCACACAATTTCCACGTCGGCCAGGAGCCGGCGGCGGTATCTTTGCGTGAAAATAAAGTGTCGTCGGATCGCGTGCGGCAGGGGAGGGACGTGGCCAGAGGGCAGGAGAGAGACGCGGTGGCGAGGGAGAAGGCAGAGGGCAGGGAGCGAGCGGGGGGAAACGGTAGTGAGGCCCTTATTAACATTTCTCCGGGATTCGAGGCGAGATTAAATTGACAGGGAGGATTTGCGAGTCGTTTGTTACCCAACTATCCTCTCTGCGTTCGCTCGTTCTGCAGCTTCTTTACTCGACGCTCCTTTCCCCTTATCGTTTTCTCTTCATGTCGATACTCGCGCCACAAAGCAACTGCTGCTTTCCCTCTCCTTCTCTCATAGACATCTCGTTATATCACTTCGCCCTCGCGATCTGATCAACTCAACCCCCTCGATCGCCGGCTCGCAACGATCTCGTCGATAGCTCTCCTCGAGCTACTCTGACAAAAAGACGGACGCGTGCGGCTCCTACGTTTCACGATATGGTAATACGCAGGCTCACTTTGTTGACTCTGCAACCCTGTTACTCAACGTATTGAAACGTAAACGAGCTTTCCGACGGATGCTAGAGGATGTATTAGAGATGCGGCGCGGACAGGCTCGCGAACTTATTGACTGTGTGTTGGGCATCAGCCGGAAGCGAGTTTTACGCTACGGTAAGTTCGACGTACGTTCGGCCGTAGAAAGTGTCGTGCACGAGCAAGTCCGTGAAATTTTGCAGCTGGTGCTGTACTGCAAAACTACGCATAAATTAGCCATTGGCATAATCACTCAGCGAGCACATCATGTTCGTACGTCGCTCCGTAACTAATGTGCACCGGTTAAGCATCCGGAACCGATATTCTCGTTTACTTAGCGTCGAAGTCTAACAGTCGCGTTATCGCATGAGAATCATCGTCCGCATTATAATGGTACTTCTTGCAATTAGACGTTTTATTCCGTGTGTTGATAATCGGCTATTTTGCGGAACGGTCGTTGCTATGCATCGTACACGGACCCCTCTCAGTCTACGCCAGTGCACGCTGTATCTATGCACACACGTGGTGGAATGCAGGTAAGTACATACTCGTGTACTTGAGCGTCGGCATTGCGCAAGCAAATACATGCATTTCGCGCGATAGCGACGGGGTGGGATGGAAAACCAGGGGAGAAATCTGTAATGCCCGAAGCACCTCACGCAACCTGTCAGTTTCAATCGTGTTCTCAACGATCCTTTTATCCGGTAGAGTTACTTTCAATTTTTTCTCTCTACCTTCAATTCTTTTCTCATTGTTCCACCGTTTGCCGGACGATGAATTAACGATGTGCGATCAGGGTAGGCCGTTTGATCAGTTTCACAACATCCTCTCTCCACTGTGCTTTACAACACAGCTGTCCATTGCGTTTCTTCGCCTGTCCGTCCTTTACGTCGCCGCGCTTATTCTCGTACTTTTCCTCCACCCCCACCTCGTGCGTATCCCTTAATCACTGCCCTCTCATTAGTAGGCGTCAAAGGTTCCGACGACGCGACGGGAGCGGAGCTCCTCTTGACGTTCCCCTTTAAACTTCGATACTGCCTTTTTCTCTTGTAAGAGGAGCGAGGCGCGCAAGCTCGGGCCAGCTGAAAGAATGACTTATTCCTGCTTAATGAAGCGAACGAGACGCGAGACAGCGTTGCTTTTGCGGAAATTTCGTTGGTGCGAACGGGCCTCGAATTTATCACGAGCGAGAAACCGTGCACCGATGACCTCAATATCAATTCATGCTTTTATCATGGCAAAGGATTTATTTTCTGCGTAAAATTAGTGTAGAATTGGAAACGTTCGAAGATGCATTGAGTGGTAGCGATAGCTGACAGATACTGAAAAATAGAGACCGAGTGCTTTGTCATCAAAATGCAGGAGGCAAAGGCAGTTGAATACAGGATACTTAAGATACGCTAAGCAAAGAACGGCGGTTCTGGAACCGTAATAATGTAATATTTTACATTGTTATTTAATTGTAATAAATCCTACGTCAGTGCTTATGAAGGGCGCAAAATTAAATTTACGGTAAAATGATAGATGTAAAGAGAGTGCGTAAAAAATGAAGTGCGTAGGCGATAGAACGAGTTAATGATTTAAGTGACAACAAGGAACGACATGCGTCGTTTGTGGTCGGCGGTTCGTCGAGGCGTCGAGGCGTCGCGATGCATCACGGACGACAATTCGCCGTACTCCGAGATTCTGGGTCGAAACTCGGCGACGTCGTATAATCGCAAAGAGAAATAAAGTTCCCTCGACTGGATTATGTGGCCCACTGTGTGCGCGCAGTTAGGATCTATTCCGAGAGCTATTCTAAGTCCGTCTGCGCGGCCGATTTGTGTTGCCGCCTTATTAATGCACCGGCGCTCCTCCTTCCGCGGGTATGGTGACTTCTAGGCAAACGAACGAAGGAACGAGCGAACGTACGAACGTAAGAAGGAACGACCAAGAGAGCGAGCAACCGGGCTAACAGCTGCACCGGAGATGCCGCTTCATAATAGAGGAGCGTATAATCTTAGATTCGCGGTTCCCCAATCCTCTCCCGCCCTCTCCCACTTCTTCTGTCTTCGTCTCCTCGCCCGCCGTGTCGTCCGCGGCGGTTAACATCGCGGAAGGAACGGAGTCGCAGTGTCTCGCTAACTCGACCGGAAAAGTCGAACACGCGTTACATCCCTTACGTCGGAACGTTGAACAAAGTTAGACGGTGATTGATAGCAACGACGGATTATTTCGTTTGAAGATAGCGGAGTACATTCCTGGTTGCGTCCGCCGCGAGTGAGATCGGCCAGAAGAGCCGGGGACACAGAGTCGGCAGCAGTAAGATTTGCAACCGCGCAATTTGTTATCGTTGATTCATTAGCCGTTATCGCCGATCAGCTTCTCGTTTTACCGGATGGTCCTACAATTCCTGAATGCGCCCGGTTTCCTGATTCAGCCAGTTCTGGAAATCAGTTGACCAGTGGGACAGCTGCACTCGCGGTGCTTTATAATGGAGGAGAGGATAAACTTGGACACTCTTCTGTCACGGTCTTCCTGCGCGGCTAACGCCGTCGCGCGAGGTGCTATCTTCGTGACAAAAGAAAAGTAACGCGGGCATGATCCAACATGTGACGGACACGCGGAGATGAACGGAGCGTATTCTCGGCCGTTGTCTAACAATGTCCGCCGGTCCATTCCGGTCGCAGGAATGTGACACCCTTCGGCCCACGCTGGCGCGCTCGTTATCGCGCTGATATTTCACTTAAAATCGCTTATTGAAAGCTCTGCTCTCGTCGCTATCGACCGTCTCGACACGGCGACGGTCTCTGCTCGCCACGGGCTTATTAAATTACGTTTTCCCTCATGCGTTGCAAACGGACGGGAGTGAAATTCTCGCGACAGCGCGATCGATATCTGGCCCGATGATTAAGCGGGCTCCCGTCGGCATTCCGCGAGTTCCCGCGATCGTTAGCCGCGGCATGCGGAATATGACGTTTCATGAAATATGCGATCTTATTAGGAGCGCCGAGACGCGCGTTGCGCCTTTTTCGAATGACGCGCTCGGAATATCGACCGCTACGGCCGAAAGTCGCCCGACACCACGTACGCTCCCTACACGTCTAATGCGTCGCGCTTGCAGAAAAAGGGATGAACCTGTTCGACGAGTTCGACTCAGGAAAGAAATGACCGCGACAGCGGTACTCAATAAAATCGATCATGCTTCCAGGGATAATCGCCAGGACTCCGAGGACGTTTGACGACCTCATTCCTTCACGGCGCAATAAAGTTTCGCGAAAGAGCCGCTAATTACTCACCCTCGCCCATCGATCTGCCTCCCCTTTAGCGCAAACCTGACGATGCCGATTGTAAATCTCGGGGCCCGCGCTCGCCGGCGATAAATATATATTCCCCGGTCTCTTCCTCTCGCGGGGTGCGGAAGGTGCGGCAGGCGCGCAGTGCCAAGATAGGGCGCGCGCGTAAATCGCGTATGGCGCTGTTTTTTGCGGGGCGCGCGCGAAAAAGAGGAGCGAGCGTTCCTGCGGAATGCGCGCCGACGTTAACGAAGAGGTTATTTACCGGCCGGTCCAGACCGCGGCATTAATTCTTCGGTATCGCGATAATGCCCCGGGTACGAACAGCTGGCATTGGAGCAATTGGCCTGCTGCCAGTCGCTGGCTAGCGCCGATATATTGTGGGGGCAGGAGAAGAGTGTCCTCTCTCTGTCCGTCCTTCGCTCATGCTTCGATCAGGAAAGAAGTGGCCGACGTTATGAGGGGCCCGCCGACCACCGCGAAGACGTCCTCCTGGCACGCGAGCGCTGATTTCCGGATGGGAAATGTCATCGGCCGACGCGCCGGGATTATTTATAACCTCGCACTCGGCCGAGGGCTATGGAGCGAAGCGGCGACCTCATAATTAATCGCCCTCGAAAATAAGCAGCCAAGCTTTTCGCCGTGCTTTTCGCCGCAGGATCCGCACGGCCGCGGATAGAACCGTAAACATTTCAAGGGGGACAAACTTGTCATTTCGACGGCACCGGGCGTGAACCACGTCCAGAGGCTGACTGCAAACTTGCTGATCGCGCAATTTATTACCGCTGCGAATGGGACGCGTGGAATCGACATGGACGCGTTTCCGAAGTTTCTCGACGATTTTAGAGTTGACGCGTTCTCACGTTGGACGGTGTTTGAGCTATGGAATATAATTACTTACTGCGAGAAATTAGTGGATCTGCGTGCGTTTGAAAGCTATTCGTCGAATAATGTATTGCGCCCTTTAAAGTACTAATCTCGTGCCTCGTTTGTGTACGCTGAAGGCACATTACGCTTGGGTTATTCTTATGCTTTGGTTACATTCTCCCGACGCGGATGGCGGTTTGGGGCAGACTGTGTACGACGGGGAGGGGAGAGGGGTAAACAATTTAAATTAATGCCGCTCTTAATGCGCCTTACGTGTTTTATGTGTTTTCCTCCGCTTTTGCCGTATTTATAGCCACCGTCGCGATAGGCCTGCTCGCGTCGGACAGAAGCGCCTCTATTATGAAAAATTTCCTTCGACTCCAACCATCGGCGGCACAAGCGTGGGAGCGTATAAATTACACTTTGAATAGATTTCGCTAGCACGTTACTGCGACGTGGCAAGACGAAAAAAAATATTTTTTAGTCACAACACACTGCCGGCACAAATTAATCCCCGTCTCCTAAATCTGAATCACTGAAAACTATCTAATGAAAAATGAACACGCCACGCACTTTTCGCCCGACGCGAGTAGAGCATATTAATCGGTTTGTTATGAACTTCCTTATAGGTCAACCGCGCTTTCGCACGACACGCGTGAAACTGCCACTGTCTATCGTGAGTCGGTCGCTAGACGGTATTTGGTCGACCGCGACATCCTCCACAGGATGTGAAAAAACCACCTATTCGGTATCAACTTGGTCCCGTTCTGTTAAGATTTCGTGAACGAAACGGACACGTACACACATACGGGCGATACGAAAATTTGGATCATATCACATGATTACGTTTACAAGATAAAACTGAATTCTGTCGTCTAACCGGATTGAATAATAATAGTCGATCCTTTGCATATCCTTTGTCTGATGGAAAAGTATGGCAAACAGAGTGGGTATAATTGTGTGGAAAGAAGTCAAAGATCATCCAACGCTGAGGATGACTTACGGACTCTAGAAAGAAGTAAGACATTATTCTCTTGACAGCGTGATTGAGGAAATTTCCGGCGTGCACTTAACAATATCTCGACGCTGTTAGATGGGTCAAGGTCTTCCTTTCCTACACACTGCCTACGTCTCTACGGAGAAAGAAACTAACCGTTGCGAGGTAAACCGCAACCATTTAGGCACGCTTCGATCCAAAGAAGCTGACCTATTAATCTTTCAGGGAAGGGCGAATGCAAGAACTCCGCCCGCCGGATTTGCATCATAATCGGTGGAAAAAGAATGGGGTCAAATCGTCAGCGTTCTTGTCATGACGTGCAAAGTACGCTTGCAACGTGTTCTCAATGAATGTCGGGGCATACCAAAAGCGAAATGACTCATACAGTAGCCACATAAAAATAACGATACCTTTGAGTGAAAATAGTACGTGTACACGTTCCACCGGAGTCATTTAATCGGGACAAGTAAACATCGCAAACGACTGCGCTAGTTACTGCTGCACATTTTGGCATTAACAAGTAATCAAATGCCAAACTGGATGCGCGCCACCGTCCACGTGTATGGATACATAAGGATGCGCAAAAATCGCGCGATTTGGGACGTGCGGAATGTGAATTGCGCAAATGGCGAATATCACACGATGCTCGGCATCAATGTGTCAAAGTATAAATTTCGAGTGGCACGACTCTAATCGAAGCCAAGAAGTGATGGAGCTTGCAGTGCGGCGGCCAAAGTATCTGCATAGCTTTCGTCCCCGACTAGTAGTAACCGCTTTGCTGGCCTCCTACCTGAACGAGGCCTGGCCTGTATACCCATCTGCCTATCTGCTTATCTGCCGACGGGTGGAAGAATCATCGGCATGCGTTTCTACAGGGGTTAGGATGAGTGCAAACACAATGTAAAGTTGCGATAGCGTACGTGTAACGTGTCCCCAGTGACTTCTGCGAGTTTAACGTTCCTTCACACGGTGCATTAAGGCGCGCGGACGCTGGATTCCTGCTGCAGACGGAATTTTAAACGTGTTTTTGGAATGCGCGATACTCTGCTGACCATTAAATCCCGCTGTTAATCCAATGACTACAGTGAATCTTCAAGCCTAGCTTCCAAATGTTGTTTGTTAATGCTTTTGTCTGTTACTCCAGCAGTGCACCTACTTCAGTAGGTCCACTGTCTCCTCTGTCAGTAACATTTGTACTGCCACTTTTGAGAGGACGTTCTCTTCCCTTCTGACAGAAGACGGTGAACTATCATCGTGTGAACGCAGCCTTAGAGCAAGCACGCATGCGCTACTGCGCGAGCACATGCGCCCACGCCCGTTGCAGTTGCAGTTGCATGCGCGCAGGAGCAGCAGTGCACTCTCGAATAAATGCGTGTTTATCGCATCGGCGGTGGCGGTGGCGGCACCGCTTTTGAAGACGGCAGCTCGTGCTGCTCTTGCTCCGGCCATCTCTCTTCTTCCTCTTCATTTCCTCGCGGTCCTCTCCTTTGCTCATCACGCTCTCTCCCTCCTCCAGCGGGGCCTCTACTCGCAGATGGGCCCGTCCGATTTACATAAGGCCGGGCCTCCTCCACTCGCGCCGGCTTTTCTCTCTTTCTCTCTCTCTTCCTCTCTCTCCCGCGAGTTCCGTGGCCTCTCTTATTAAGCGCGCGCACGTCTCACGCACACGCGTACGCTTTATTAAGGGCGCAGGGGAGCTTGAGCACGAGCGCGCACCGCACAGGACACAGAAGCGCCGCGCATGCCTTGTTGCGCTAACAATACGACCGCCCACGTACGAGATATCTCGTTTTATTATTATCCCTTCTGTCCGCTCGCTGCCCCCTCCTGCCCTTCCACCTCTGTTCCCGCTTCTTATCCTTTCCTTCTTCGTCCGTTCTTCTCCACCGCTTCTCTGCATCTTCTTCCTACTCCGCTTCCCAATCTCACTCCGGCTTCTTGCCCTTTTGTTGCGTGCCCTATCTACCGCGGGACTAAGTATGAAAGAGAGAGAGAGAGAGAGAGAGAGGCGCGTCGTTTGAATACGCTGATCCGCGGCCGCGCTTATTGGAGAACGCGCCGATACGGTTTGTATTAATGGCAGACGCTCCCTGCGACCGTTGGAATGCATTCTCGCACGGCAGGGCGAGCTTTCGCGGTGAGCTTCCTTTTCGCGGAGGGCTTCTCTCGCTGTCGTCCCGGCACACTTGAATTTAACGAATGGCAGAGTTCGCCAGTTAGGATATAAATAATGCGCCATTGAGTTGTCGCGGGCGAGGCTTTAGCGCGAATGGATGCATTCGGCGAAGGGAAAACGAAAGGCACTTAGGAGACGAGGAAATTTACCGCGCTCACTTAAGAGCGCGGAAACGGGGGGATTATTAATTTCTTACATGCGCACGAGTTTCTAATCCTGCGCCGAGTACGACTCCTGACGAACGGTACATTTTATCTCCTCGCGCCGCGGGGATAATCTTCGGTAATCCGTGAGACATCGACACGAAACGGGGAGGCGCTGGAAATTTTTATGCCTACGCTTCTGGGCCGCGCCGCGACGACCAATATATAACGTGCACGCGTTTACGTTCAAATGGCCACGAGTTACGGGGCAGGGACCACCTGCGTCAAAACGCATTATACGAGAAATGATACATAATCGGCCGCTCATAATGCCACGTCGCGATGCTTGCCATCGAAAAGCGGCCGGCCCGTCCCGCGTCTTTACACGATAGCCTATTGTTTCGTTTAATCGCCCGAACCCAGTCCTCTTGCGCGATATTAATGAATCAATACAATTTCCAGCAATAATACTCGCTGAAGCACCGTGTTAGTATGTGCGCCTACACAGACGTTTAATCATTGCGTTGCGTGTCACAATTGATTTCTTCCGTATACTCATTTGTTTTTGACTACTCTGTTTAGTATCCTGGAATGTACTCTATTGACATGAAAAATTGCAGAAAATACATTCATCACGCAACACCCTGATAAACCGTTAAACCTGCGTCAGGAGAAATATGTCTTATAAATCGAGACCGTTCTCAAGCCTTGGCCCGCAATCTTCCCGAGATCACATGAGATAGCTTCGCAATCTTTCAGAGACAAGGCTGGCCAAACTGACTTCTCGGCACGCGTATGACCGACGGAAGATATTCTCTTACTAGGATCTTGTAAGGTGTCAGAAAGCAAAAAGAATCAGAGTCGAAGGCGACAGGACACGTGTGAAGGAGGATCGACGAGGATGAATAAGGATGAGAAGCACCGAGCGGAGAAGGAGCAGCGGAAGAAAAATATCGTCTGGATATTGCCGTTGTGTCACGTTGCGCCGACTTTGTGGATAGCAGGGTCGGCGCTGTCAGTGCGTGAAAGTTCGGAACAAAGATAAATTTGTACCGGTACCCTCCTCTCTCCTTTCCGCCTCCTTTTCACGTCTCCTCCTCCCTCGACGCATACTTCTCCCCGTTGCCACATCGATGCTCCCTCTCGCTCGATACCCGTGGCATGCCCGACATTTGGATAACCATAAAAATGTCCATGGGGTGTCGTGCGAGGTGAAAAGCTACATGGTTAACGTCCTTCGTTAACATCGAAGTCTGCGCGCTAGGTGAACGAGACATTCCTCGTTTTTTCGTAATGGAAACACGACCGCGCGGTGTACCTTGTATACGGTCAATGGGATAACGCGTAAATTTCCCTTTGGTTTATGATCACGAGCGCGCGCTGCTCGATGGCGAAACTTTCATACGGTCATACTTTATATAGATATATACGCCGAATTCGATTGTGCAACGTAAGCGGAATTGTCGTAATTATTTTCGCGGGCGTAGGGTCGTGCGAGGCGGAAAATAGAGATATCGCGTCTAGTCGCGGGTCTTGGCATACAAGAATTTCGGAGGGGAAGACATGGAACCCGTTGTCATTACTCTTTGCCTACGCTCCTGAATGAAGTCCGGTCGACGAAAAAGAAACTACATTGACAAAGGCATCGCGGCCATTGTCAGTGACAAAACAGAAAGTCGGGATACTGACGCCACTATCATAACGTACGAGAAACATATCGCATGACAAGGGGGCTCCCAGGAACACAGGGCCCCGCTCGTGACCCCTCTGACCCCCGCTGTTTTTGTGCCGGTGCCCGTTCAAGTCGGACCTTTGGGCCCTGGTCCCAAACTGCGAAACATGCCGACACGGTACAGTACCCCCGGGGCATTCATGAAACTCACGGGCCCACCGACACGCTGAATTTCAACCACGAAACGCGATATTCCCCTTTCTGGAGCACATACGGAATAATCTTTTAAGATGCGTTTTCTCTTTTCTCTCCTTATCCGCCGTGTCTCCCCTTTTTTATTTCCGTCGCGCCGTCGATTAGGATCTCTGACAAGTTGATCGTTCTACGAAGAGTGCGACAAATTGGTGAACGAACGGCGAGAGTCCTCGGGAGGTATCAATTTAAGAACGCTGCGGCGATCATATCGGTGCCGTGTATTGAGACGGCGATGAATTCGCAATTCTTTCTCGGGTCAACCGTGAAATTCCGCTTGCAACGAGTCCGCGGCCCGGAGTCGCCGTGAAACCGGTGCGCACAATTAAAGGCCATAAAGTTTATAATTAAGAGTAATTAGCGCTTGATCGGAAAACGTATCCGCGCGCTCGACAATCGGCCGGCCCTTGGCACGTTCAATTAGAGAGATTTAATGGTATCGAGGGAAAATACGCGCGCGCCAAACGGCAGGTCGATTCGCGAGGTATGCCACCGACCGAAAGTAGCAATTTCAATTAGCGACGACTCGTTACGCGCGCCGGATTTTAGGAATTGGAATTGCCGTTTAATTGAGTAAGGATGATAAACGGACGGGCAGCGAATTAGATGAATTTACGGTCTGAAAGCAGCCGAGCGGGCAGCGTGTCGGCTCACTTCTGATACTACCGGTAATAAGTAACGATAATTACAAGTTAATGGCGAGTGCGGGTTACTCATGCTCGTGTAGACGCGCGCACACGTCTCTTGCGGCGGCGGTTGCGGTGGCGGCAGCATTCGGTATTTAAATTAACCGATCGATCGACCGTGTTCACCTCGCACATTATGCAAATGCCGCGAAAATGCGTAAAAGTTTTCTGCAAAACCAATTACGCCGACGCGACATCGGCACCGCGCCCGCCAGGAGTTAATTGCGAATTTTTGCGCCCGTCCAGTCATTACGCCCCCCCCCCCCCCCCCCCCCAATCTCTCGCTCGTCTCGCTTGCTCGCGTCCGACTTCTCTTCGCCCGCCGATCCTCCAGCCGCCTCCAGTCTGCACAATTCCCGGTACCTGGAATTTCTGGGCACGAGCCATCATTCTTAAGGAGTAAATTCGACACGACGACGTGAGTTATTAATCTCCGAGGCAGGAATACGCGCCGGCGTTGTAACGAAGTGTTCACGGCCGGTAAAACGCGTGTTTCTCGAAAATATTTAGTGCCACTTAAACACGTCGCTCCGCGCTTCGACGTGTCGCGCGAGGAAACGCTCGCGCAGGATGAAGGAAGCGCGCCGCAAATTTAAGCGTTACATTCCATATTTATAACTCGTTAAAGTCCGAGCGAAGGAGGTGGGGGGTAATTTGCGAAAATCGCCAATGCGCGTTTAGCGACGGACAAGCGAAGGGTTGAAGCAAAATTTCGCCTCGCTGAATCTCGCTGGGCGAGACATGCAGATCACGGACGAAAGAGGCCGGACTTTGTTAGGCTCTCCTCTTTATGTGTTTTGACGATCGCTTTTACGATTACATGTACAGCGGATTGCATAATATGCGTACCCGCTGCCGGCGGGGATATTCTCGGCGCTTCTTTCTTTTTGTTTATAAAAAGAGCGTGTACGCCGCGCGGAAACGTGCCTATCTGTTTCGGGAATCGTTTAAACGGTGCAGATATGTGCTTGCTTACAGACGGTCCGCCGATCACGTTGCTCTTTTAAACAGGCGGTGGATTTTTTTACGGAAACAAATCTCGCCACCGTGGACGAAATTCTTTCGACGCATATAGCTCCGGGCTGTTAATTTTTCGATGTAACCGTACCGAAAATATTCCACCCGCCGCGTCGGGTTGGTCTTCGCTAATGGGCACTTCGCTTTCAATTAATAATACGGACCGAAGAATAGAATGAACGGTAAAGAAAATATTATTCCATCGCCTACGTGTGGGAACTCACATGTTCGGCTAGGTTGGTGTGCGTGTCACGAAAAACAGAGAACACGGCAAGAGGGTACGAAGTGACGAAGAGCACGCGCCGTCCGTAAATAGCCAATGCTTGTTTCACGCACTCGCTTTATTCATTCGAACAATTTGTCGGCCGGCATCTTCCCTGGCGTGAAAATATTACGTGCCGTTATCGCTTATGCCAATGATTATGCATGTCTTTCCGCATGGCGTATTGCGTCAGGAGCGTGTACCTGTGCGCCAGCGACCGTGAATGGCTAAGCGTAACAACAAAGATAAAGCGTATCAAAAAGCAACCGCCCGTTCGCACATCGTTAGAAGTTGTTATCGCCATCCCGCCATCCGAAGGATTCGTAGATTTTCAGTGGCACATTCGGCGGCTGACAAATCATGTTCTGGAAGCCCAAGAAGCAAACTTCCAGGCGACCATTCACTTCTATATGGGCCACAATCATTACCCGAAACGTCTTTCAAGCAGTTCATTCATGCCGATCGTTTGTCACTCGTTGCTCGCCCATTTAGACGTCACAAACGTGGATCGGCGACAAGTGTCAAGCCTAAGTCAGCCTTGATACATTTCGCCCACGCACATTCGGAGAACGGCTTTTCCATCTTCCGCGTGTCGGTACACCTACGTTGGGTTTACCTGTCAAGGACAACCATCCCCTCATGGCTGTCATTATCGTGCGCGCGTGGACACGCACCTTGGCGACGAGCTGTAAACCTTTCGTGAGGTAAACATCCTCCTCCGCTCGTTCCCGTTTCTACATCGCACGTAACGAATGCCTGCACAACGTGCAAAGCCTGCAGATTCCAGGGTGCTAGTCTTCACGATTTAGTCGATTTTTTATTTAACACCCATGTCTGCCACGCCAAATTTATATGTTGTTCCGAGGGTGAAACAAGAATGTTTCCATTACTCTAAACTTATAATGATGAAAGAATAAAAAAAACGGTCATATAAGTTTATGTCCTGATCCACAGTGCATTAACACGTTGACTGCCGTGCGTATTTTACTATATTGAAACCGCAACGTGATGAATTACTACAGAATATGATTGAATTGTGGAAAATGAAAATAATGCGAAGGTATCGGAGACCAAAGAATTGAATCACTACTTAATATTAATTGCATTTACAAATTTATAAATGCTACCGATCGGACATTTTTTTAATTTTTCGTGAGACCTTTTGCGCCGGTCACCGGTGACCACCGTGGCAGTCAAAGTATTAAACTTGTTGGCGATCATGGGTATCGTCACTTCCATCACTGATGGCTACTACATTAACCGAAAACACTGGAATATTTTTTATTTTCGTTTGTTCCCTACTTAGTATTTGGATGAATATTTTTTAGCTATATTGTGGCCCGAGGTCGACTTTGGCCGCAACCTTAATTACGCCAGCGTCAAGCTGTTTATTCACGCTGACGCGAGTTTTATTAATTTCGCGAATGCGTGCCGTGCATCGGGCAGGGGAAAATCGATCTATTCAATTCGTTTAAAGCGAGACTGCTTTATTACCGGCCGACGACGATTGAGGACCACCACGAGACAGCAATAAAGAAACACCTTCTTTATTAATTATTGAATCGAACGATTAATTTCTCGAAATGTAATTTGCACGCCA
This sequence comes from Cryptocheilus praepositus, assembly GCA_033815515.1. Lineage (NCBI taxonomy): Eukaryota > Metazoa > Arthropoda > Insecta > Hymenoptera > Pompilidae > Cryptocheilus > Cryptocheilus praepositus. The sequence goes on along the minus strand of JAWWQZ010000069.1, from coordinate 564,896 downwards.
CACGCGACTGGTTCTCCGAGTCACGACCTGGGATTTCGTACGTGGGCAGGAGCCTGCAGTCAGATGCCCGACGCGTGGGCCAAAACAATTCTCAGTTAATTAAGATAATCGCGTGTTTATGACGCCACACGCCGACTTATCTGTCGCCACCGCCCGGCACGAATTTCGTTCGCTCCGCCGATGACAAAGGATTGCAACAAAGACTCGCGTCGCATCTAATTGGCCCTGCGATTTGACTATTTACTTGCGCCCTTTCATCTAATTATTCGCGGTTGCGTCGTAAGCCGAAAAATTTGTTCGCGCTGCAAACAATTGTTTTGGTGCGGCAGTATCGGTCGGCGAAAATGAGATTGCATGATGCGGAGGCGTACGGTTTCCTGCAACGAAATACCGCAACGCTTGCAGGGGCGTTGAGGACGCGCGAATTAACGGCGTATAAAAGATGTCAAGTTAACGTTAGACTGCGAACAAATGCAAATTTATGCGGCGCGCTGTTGCGTCGGGCCGCGCATACATTTGCATCGTCCGGGGTATAATTTTGTTATCGGCATGCCGAATCGACGCAGCCGACAGGATTAAAAACCCGCGAACTGTCGATCCGGAAAGTGACCCTGTTCTTCGGCGGCACGTATGCGCCGATATTAGCCCACCAAACGAGTTCGTAACTACCCTAACGGTCAAAAGGCAAGCCGCATGAAGTTAGCACGAGGAAAATTGGGGGAATAAAGGCGATGAAAGGCGAGGCACGATCCTTCAACATTTACGCGAGCGCATGCCGGGTGGTCGGTCCATTGTGGGTCACTGGGTCTAATTAGGTAATTAGCAATTTGTATCTCACCTCAATCAAAACCCTTCCCTTGCACAATAGCTGCGTCGTGCCACGTTCTCGGGCGAGTGCGAAAACGGGAGGGAAGGAGAGAAAGATGAGGACCGAGAGAGCGAGAGGCTCTCGCGTCCATTGGCTCTCGCCTCGACCCAATCGCGAAACTTTGAGAGTAGCCGAGAACGAGCCAGGGCCGAGAGACAAACAGAGAGGAGAGCGGCGAGAGAAAGAGAAAGGCGGAGGGAAGAAAAACGAAAAATGATCGAGCGTTATTCCCCGACCCTTGTCGAGGACTCGTAATTACGCGGCAAGGTGGTAATTATTTTCTTCGCCGTCGATTTTTTCGTGCGCCGCGCGAAATTCTCACGGCCCAACGAGCGCGGACGGATCCCGCGGCAGAAACACACGGCACAGACACGCGGCGCAAAACGTAGAGCGGCCGATTAATCGTGACACTTGCGAAAAATCTCCACCTGCCCGGCAGGGCCTCGCGTAACACACAAATTGGCTGATCTTTATGTCACGGCGCGTAATTTACCAATCGTTTGCCGACTTCTCGCAGGACCTAATAACTACGTGCCGATTCGGGGACGGGTAGTGGTCGTTGTCGTTATGCGACTAATACCGGAAATTGAACTTGCGACGCGCGAAAGAAAGTTGGTGGGCCATGTTTCGAGGAGTAGCAGAAAATTCCACACATCGGCGAGTTGATAAAGCAACTGGAAGACAAAAGCGCGGCCAAAGAGACACTAAGATTACTAGATTAACTTTTTGTTCGAACGTTCGGTGGGGAATCGTGGTCGATCGTGACTGTCGACGTGTAAAACTATCTGACAAATACCAAACCAAAACATTAAGTTACAAATATAAATCAGTTCTTACAAACAATAGAACAACACGCAAGTGCTCTCCTACTTACGCACTTACGTACAGCACGCAAATTTTGTGCATAGTGCGGAGATGGAAAAGTGATTGTCATAGTTACCGTACCTAAGTTTGAATCTTTACATTGTACATATTTTTTGAAGAAATAAATTTTGTAATATACACCAAATGTGGGTTTTATATTTCTTAATAAGTTAAGTAAAAATACGCGTAATTGTCGCAAAGGATGGAAAAAAAGAAAGGAGAAAAGCTGACGGGCCATGTTCGGAGTAACAACGCATTACACACGCAAGGGAGCAGGAAAGGAACAACGATAAAAGCACGGACAAAGAAACGCTAAGATTAACAGACGAAAGTCTAGTCCGAGCCGTCCGTGATCGATCGCGACTGCACATGTACAGAAATCGCGGAATCGGATCTCGCTGGTGGGCGACAGGATCGTTTTAAATTTTAAATGTCGATAAGGAGTCCACTGTTTTGCTATCGCCTGCGTGCGATCCATTAAGCATCTAATTACTATGTGAATGTATTTCAGCGGGTAGAACGCAGAAAGCGAACGCGCTTACATAAATCCCCGTCCTTCTAATTCCTTTCGCGGCTGAATATTTCACCCGCCTTTGGCTGCTATGTTTTGTAAAAAGTATTCACCAGGGACGCCATCGCAACTGCGAACTCTATCGTTCGCCAATCGGTTTTTCTGCAGCTTCGCAGTAAACACTTCTTACTGTCAACGAGTGAAAAGTTAGAAACACGTTCTTGAACTGTCAGCCGCTTCCGTTAATTATTGCGAAAATTCATGGAGAAGCGTCGATCCTCGATTTCTCTCGTTTAATTTGACGTACAGCCGCGCAACGGCACATCTGACATTTCACGTACGGTTGCAAGGACGTGTGAAGTGCGCGAAGTCAAAGATTCTTCTGACGAAAATCCATCATTAAAGTTTTAATTGCCTCGCCGCTGCTACCAAATGGAAAGATATAAAAATGTTTCGCCGATGAAACTCGTCTTGGGCTTGATTAATGTAATCAGACACGTGAGCTATCCATGCCCGTATCAAGACCGCGGAATCCGATTTGATCTCGCGCCACAGTCACGGCGAAGTTAATGCCTTTGATACAACAAATTAGCTCTTTCCTGGTAGACAATATGTCGGGTCGCGGACAAAGTCTTCGCTTCCGCGAGTTATTCAGCGGAACCATTATGGATAAAGATACTAATCGACGATAACGGTTTCAGTGCTCGTGAGTATCTGAGCGTCCTTGCGGGTCGCGGGACCGAGAGGATACGTACAGATACAGGGTGATACTCTCGCAGCAAACCACTTCAATATGTCATTAAATCCCAACAGCACCGCAACTCATAAGCAGCGCGTTTAAACGACTTTTCAGAAACCACCTTCCGCCGACTACGTCTTCGGAAAAATCATCAGTTTCCCACGTTACCGCGGTACGTCGCGGCAGAAAGTTCTGCGATTTTCATCATCACCGTTCATCTGCCACGACGCAATATCTCAAGTTCGACGACGCGTTCTTGCTATTTACGTTAAAATAAGAAGTAATCTGACAAGTATCACCCAGTATATCTGAGACAAGGCGACAAGGGCTCGTTACGGGAACCGGTGTCCCTGGGTCTCAGGTGCGAACAAAACTTTTCTTTCGCTACCTGTCTTCGTCAGGTGTTCAGGATCAGGACGATCCTGTCCGATTCGCGAGATGTCGGGAGGAAGACAAGGAAGCAGGACGGGGAAGGAGAAATGCATGTGCGAGAGGGAAAGAGAATCGAGAGGAAGAGAAGGCCACAGCGCGGCACTGTGACGCTCAGAGATCGGACCAGGTGGCCGACCGATTTGCTGCGACCACAATGGCGCGTGGGCCGTGGAATTGTCCTGCGTCTGTGTCCACGTACCTTCACGCGCGTACACACGAACGCGCACGGTGACGAAACACACCGATCCGTGAGACTTCTGTCGACGGAGCACCGACGAGACTTTGAGACTTCTGCGAACACTTTCATAGACGCATCTGGATCGCCTTGATGCTAATATCAATGGTCCCGATGAGTTCGAGATGAGGAATCGAGAGGATGGTGCGGATGCGTCGCAGTAATATTAAACTTTACTCCTTAGAGTTAGTGCATCTGCTCTGCTCGACTCGAGCGAAACGGATACAATGATGTGGTTAGGTAGACGATCTGCCTAAGAATGAACAGGGCAGACAAATGCCCGGAGACTCGATGTTTGTTTACAGAGAGCAAATCTATGTACGCATGGAAGAATGGGGGTGGCTTCTATATGAATGGGAAAAGGGACAATGTTTCGGTGGACAGAGCGGTAATAAAAGCGTGATATCGAGGAATTCGGGAATCCCACGCACTTCTTGACGCTAGACAGGATTGCACGCAGGTGACTGCAGGAATGCGAGGTAAATCGCTTGAAACATATGTGCGGAACAACGTAATAACTCTGAGTATACAAACGTCAACGTGACGCGTGTCGCGGAATGAGCGTCGCTGCCGACTAACTAATGGCTCTCCATATGCAATGTCGTTTGGACATCATCGAGCAATAGCGCCGCCCTTGAAAACTTCGCCAGAGTATATGCAAAGCTCCATTAAGAATAAGTGCGAAACAATCAGCGCCCCGCGATAAAGTCTTCAGGCTAATTACGTGGAAGTTTAAGATGCGCCGGTCAGAGGTCAGCCACCATTAGGCTAAATTGCAGGCTAAAGCGTAAGTCTTGCGGTTTAATGTCTGGCAGGCGGAAGGGGAAAAAGACATGAGTGCGGAGAGTTTCTTTCCTTATTCCCCGCTGAGGAGAGGAGAGAGCTAGGAATTAGGCGTCTCCGAGCACGATCGCTCGCGGAAGGAAGAGAGGATGTCCCGTTTAATTTGCTACGCGTGGGCGTCGTGCGAGAAACGATTCTAAGCGACGACGTTAAGGACTCGGTCACCGGAGTTCTTTGGCTCAGACCGCCCTCTCTCTCTCCGCGCCTTCGCTTCTTTTCTCTCGGCGTCCCCGTCTCCGCGGACCCCGCGCTATCCACCCCCTGCTTCCAACTCGATCGGTCAGCCTTGAATACCAACTAACGTCACTTCCTTCCTCCCGTCAATGTTTTCCGCCGCCGCGACCGCTGAATTTCAATTCAGCGCCTCGTTTCGATGCACGCATTCCTCATCCTTGTCGAACGATCTGGCCCCTCGCTGCCTGACATTGAATCATCGCCGACAAGGATTTATGCTAAGCGGTCGATGCAAATATTTTACAGAGGCTTTCTGTAAAAAGTGCCGTGCGCGTAGAATAAAATTCAGTTGGGAGAGATGGCAGTCGGGCATCGAGCCCGCTGTTTTTCTTCTTTAATATCGTGACCTCCGTAGTCGGGAGCGCAGCGTGTTTTCTTTGCGAGCGCTTTACGACACGTGCTTCTTACACAACGACGAGTGTTACTCCAGCGTTAAAGAGAACGCCTCGCATTGTCCTACGCGCGTACCGGTCCGAAGTACTAGAATCCCATTGAAACTGTCTATCAGCGTGTAAAGAGAGGACTGCGAGAAAGTGTCCGACGAGAAAATAATCCCCGCGATTGTCGGAGGGCACGTGGCCAGGTACTCACAGGCGACATTATAAAACAGCGTGTTACGTGCGTGGGTCGTTCAAACTACCGGGTGAGCGTGTGCGTCCTTTTTTTCGCGCGTGCACGCACGCCACGGATTTTTACTCGCGCGCGTCACGCTCACAGAGTCGTGCACGCACGTAGGCTTCTAACCCAGTGTGCGTGCGCCCGCCGATTTCAATGCGATACTTTCTGGCACGACGCCGATTCGACATATCTCGATCCGGTTCGCCCACGGAAACCCGGAGCACGTCGATGTGTATGAATATGCAACGATAACGCGCGATTTATTTATAACTCTGACGCAGAAATCGATCCGCCAGCGGAAGGGGAGAAAAATGAAGCTGCCAGAGCGGCGAAAATCGTTTGTCGGGGAGCCGCCGGTCTTCCTAGTCGGAAGTCTATCCAGTACGTACTTAATTACACGCCTCGATGTATCGCGATCTAACGGCGAGTTTCCGGCCTTTTCGGGGAGACCTTTCGTTAAAAGCCGAATGGCACGCTGAAAATGTAGCTGGTGCACGACACACGTGGGCTTGAGTGTTCAAGTGTTCTAGCTTGTTCTCAAGAGATCGGGAAGTAGTTCAGAGATCTCTGGCATTTCGAAGTAGCCAGCACAGTCGTTTCGAGAGGAGCGATCTACGAAAAACAGTCCCCCCGCAAATGACGATGCGACCCTGCTGCACGCAAGATCAGTCGGTTGAACTATGAAAGCGCATTGACGCGTTGCATGCAGGTCGGTCGCGGTTAAAAATGGCGGGCGATAAAATTGAATTGCGCCCGTCGGAAAAAGCGACCGCCACCGCCCGGGCCATCATCCGTAATCTCGCGCAAAGTGCGCATGATGAGGCGCGATCGGCTTGCATTCGGGGGATCGCATTCGGACGAGCGCGAATCGAACGGAACGGTTTTTCTCGCCGCGCGGCCAACCGGTCGGATTCCGACGCGAGTCGCTGAGTATCGCCGAACTTTTTCTCGATAAATTCGCGCAAAGGGCCGCTCCCGTCGCCGCCGAAGTGGGTTAACTTTGGGCAAACGGGCCGGGCGCTACTACTCTCAGGGTCGTCCCCTCGCAGTGTACGTGTCCTCCGGTAGTGGCGCGCAAGGCCGTAAAAGCGCCTGCGAGTTGCCTCTGAGTCGCCGCTTTTACGGCCGCGAAAGCCGAAAGTTACGATCCTGCTTTTCATTTAATTAATTTCGCCGCTCCGCGCGCGTGCACCAAGAGACCGGCGCGGACGACGAGGAAGAGAAGGACGGAGGCCGCGCCCTCGAAAACGCGAATGGACATAACGCGATTGCGCGAATGACGTCGCGGGAAGAAAAACGCCGGTTCTTCGTCGCTGCGGAACGAAACGCGCGAGTAATTGGACGCCGCTCGATTTTTCGAACTGCACCACCGATACGCCTGGCGAGCGAGCGCGCGTATGAACGGGCACGTGCACATGTACGAGCATACGCCACCGCGGACATATAATTAAGACCGGTAAAGGCACGCAGCGCACCGACGAAACGAGTTGTCGGCGGCGGCGGCGATCGATCGACTTTTGGCGTTAGAGGAAAAACCGAGTGACGCCGGCCCGATTTATAACGAGAGGAAACGCGCACGCGAGAATCGCATAATTTTGCACGGCGTAGGGAAAGCCGGCAATGATTAATTGAAGGCTGAAGCGGGCGCGAACGAGGAGAGCGAACTGTGTTGATTGCGCAGGGTTATCAGGGTGTTGCTGGAATTTGGCATTCGGTACTTTCCTAATATACCATATTTTATGATATTTATCAAATTATGTGTTGCATTTAAACCTCGTTTACTTAAACAAAGAAGGAATATAAAGCTAATCTGTCGCTATACAACATTTTCTAATCCGCATGCAGTTTTTATAGACTTCTGAAGAGAGGCACCGATGAACCCGAAGATATGTCGAGAATTGCAGCAATGACGTTCTATGAGAAGCATTTTAAAGTAAAAAGAAGGCCTTATGTTCCTTCGTTGTTGAAGTAAAAGATAATCCTTATTGCCAAGTCTTTGCCAGTCAGTCAATGGCGTTAGCTGATTCTGTAATGAAGCTTTATTGCGGCGGAGCGGTGTACGTAGAATTCGATTGGCGTGTTATCGCTTTTTAGCGTAACAATGCTCCGGATGCACAGCAGATCGCTGTTCACCGGAACGAAGCGATGCTTGTACAGATACGTTAATGAGCGTAATTATCTGAAGGAACGAAGCGATGCTATCTACGGTAGACTGAAGCAAATATCTCACCGAGTACCGAGCTGTGTGCGGTGAAGAAAATTAAATGTGATAAACGGCGTTTTCACCGGGAGCATTATCTTATCATTGCATTTCTCTGGGTTACTCGTTAGCGTAACATAGTACGCAGGACAGTCATGCGTCGCTGCTTGATAAATGGAATGACACGGGTGAACATACGCACGAATATTTTTTTTTTAGCCGCGTTTGTGCTTATTAGAATCAACACTCCGATGCTTGTAGCGATAGGCGTGATAACCGTAACGATTTGATCAAACGCAACCGAGTGTGGCCGAACTATTTGTAGCAGGGGGGTACTCAAGATTTGTCCACGATGCAAAGCGATTTGTTCAGACCGCAGACCGGGAGTTATGTCATTGCGTCGCGAAAGAATCTAATGCTGATCGTGTCTTGAATTCTGATGTCGCTGAGCCGCGCAACGTACGTTTCACAGGACCGAAAAAGAAATCTGCTTCTCAACTTCCATTAATCGTGTTTTACAAGCAGGAGATACCGTACATTCGAATCCCTATACACAAGAATGCGTCGTTATTCTATAACATTAGCGTCACCTTCAATGCTGCGTGAACCTCACGTTGGATCATGCATAAACTTGAACTCCTAAAGAAAAGAGAAAAGCCTGCCAAGTGGGAGTGAGCGCTTGTCGGGAAAAATGTAATCGTGTCCAAGCACACGTTCGTTGATACTTATCGTCCACAATGGACACACGCTCACGCCCGTCACGTCGATCATCAGAAATCGCTACTCAGTCCGTATCTCTAGCGAGTGGTACGCGCGATAAGGTCAACCTAACGATTTTCTCTTTAACGAGAAAGGTCCAGGACGTCTGTCGCGATGTGACACAAACTGTCGCGTTACAGAAGTATGTTATCTTAACAACGCATTACGTCGCTTTGCCGGCAATGTAACGCGGCTCCGACTACCACACCTTGCCGCTGTCTTGATAAATGTAACGGCTTGTGTCTCAGTTCACGTCCATGCACTTACGTACCGTGCGGCGTAAAACAAATGCTGAGTCACTTTAAACTAATGTCTTCTCGACGTTGGTCACCGTTTGTTAGAGGAACCGTTTGGAGCAGCGTTGATGCTCGTAACGCGTTTCTGCTGATAAGGGAAGACGATATACGAAGGCCGCGGCGATGCTGTAGTAAATGCTCGGCGAACCCGAAGTCCTTCCTTTTAATTAGGAAATCTCGTCGTATCTCGAGAGCTTTATCACGGACACCAATTAGCCGGTCATTACGAAATTCAGTATCCACGGTGAAAACGGTTACCTCCCACTTTTGCTTGCGAGCATTTCTCTCGCCGACCCTTTTAGTCTTCGTTGTTTTGCACCCAGTGGCGTATGGATTGAAACTCTCTGGAAATAGGCGACCGTGTATCTGGTGTTATCTTGCAATTTTGCACTTTGCTGTGTCGTATACCGAACAATAAATATTGAATATTTTTACAGGCAAATTTTACTGCTCGCGGGTGTTACGAAATCAAATATATTACTGTCAGGTGTATGTGTTTCGTGAAGTATGGGTTGGGACTTTCTAGAAATAGGCGACCGAGTTTCTGCCTTTTTATAATTGCACACATTGGCAAGCACTGTACCGAAAAGTAAATAAAATATATTTTTCACGGATAAATTTTACCGCTTGCGAGTGTTGCGAAATTAAATGTGTTACCATCGCATGTATATGTCCAATGAAGTTTCTAGAAATAGACAACCGCGTATTTACTACCTTGCGATTTTGCACGTTGAGGTACGCGGTATGCCGAAATATAAATATGAAATATTTTTTACGTATAACTTTTACCGCCCGCGGGTGTTGCGAAATTAAATATATTACTATCAGATGTATATGTTTAATGAAGCTACTTCGTTAATCTCATATCTGGTAATCTCAGGGTTATCGGTTTTACGGTACGGAGAAGACACCGCACACCGACGCGTATGATTTCAACGTTTTTTCATTACGACACGCACGTTCGAGCAATAATCTGCTTGTCCGCGATTTTGTAACGGGGCAAGCGCGCATGTGCGCGGCCGATGTTTAAAGCCGGTAGACGCGTGTGCCGTATGATCGTTCCGACCGCATCGTAACTCGCGTTGTACTGCAAACGGGTCTTCCGATCCGGTATTCTGGCAAGGCGGAACGTTATTTTCGGTTCTCACGTATTACGCCCGATTATCGCGAATCCGGCGATATCGCGTTACCGCAAAAATTAAATACAAGCACAGGTAATTATTTCCTCGAACGCGGGCAGGGGTCCTGCCGTCGAGCGATCCTAGGTCATCGCCAAAACCGTCGAATCGTAGTCCGACCCGCGTCTGTTCTACGAATTCCGAAAAAGGCGTTTGTTAAGTCTCCGCGCCGGCGGATCCATGAATATTCAGCCCCGAATACCCTGAAAATGAGCGAGTAAGTTTTATCAAGATCTCTCGCGTGCCCACACTCTATCGACTTCGCGGATCGAGCTTAAATCATTCGAGGTTCTCGGTCGCTCGGCGTCCGGTGGAAGTCGTCCCGACGCCTCGACTCACGCTCGCTTCGCTGTCAGAGCACATGCCGATAATGGCGAGACGGAAAGAAGCTGCGAGAGGACGAGAGGAAAAGAGAAAGGAGCTGAACTATGGGGCGCTCGAAGGGGAAGAAGAAAGACTGCGCGAAATCGAACGTGTGAGCGAACGGATAAAAGCGAGAGGAATGGGGATTAAGAATGAGAAAGAGATGAGGGAGAGAGACGGAGAGGAACGGTGGATATTCAGTAAAGTCTCAAATCGGCCCGCACCCTTCTGCCACGAGAATTTACGATTGTCCACGCGAAAGCGTAGGTAATCGTCGATGATATCACCGTTATAAATAGGCACGCCTCCTGTCTCTCGTATATTTATACTCATACACGCACATGCGGTGCTGAACGCGCGCGCCTTCGAGCACCTACCTTGCGCGCGAATATGTTGGTGCTCTCTCTTTCGCGGTGGCTCACATGAGCGTAAACGCGCTCACGTACAAACTTACGGTTACGTACACGCACAGGTGGTTGTCGAATGTACTAGGTATATGTGTAACTTGTCCCCGATGCAGTGGCGTGGACATTGCGAGAGTGGAAGGGCAGCCCTTCTTAAATCTTACAGAGTGTGTTGGAAGAAAAAATTCAGGGGGCATCTTCGACGCGAACAAAGTGAATTTTTACAGGAATTCCCACGAAAATACTAGCAGTGTCGAAAAAAGTCTACGAGATCCGAAGCAGGGGAGATCTATCGTTTCGACGGTATTGATTTTTCAATCGCAGATGACCACGTTGGAGGCACTTTCGAGTTGCGAAGTTGAATGTGAAATGGTCCGTCGGCGTTGTAATGAGTCCTCGGACGGTTGAAGTAGCCGTAGCGTGTTTACACCGGGCATAATTACTGCGTTCCAATAAACGTCGGCAAGAACGGTCTGGATTTTGGTGAACACGCCGGGACATCGTAAAGTCCGCCGTTCGACGCTACTGCCATCGAGTACACGTAAGCAGTACGTACATGCCGGTTATACGCGTCCCCACATGCAGTCGGCACGGTGTGCGTAAGAGTATGTGGAGTACCCGTGCTGTCCGTCGTTGCAGGTCGTGCAACAGGGAGAGCACTCGCCTCTCGAGAGGCTGGTGGCAAAAAGTAATTGCAGAAAAAGGCGACCGATGAACGCGACAAAATGACGTTCTAAAGACTGCAAGCGGTGGTCCGCGGCTTTAATGAGGACTCGACCACGCTGAATCGTTGTACGCGCATACGTACATATAGGAGCACCGTGCAGAACGCGCGTGTATGAGCGTGTGCTCTTCGGCCGGGTATAAGGCGTACATCGCGGAATTCGCCAATGGATAAAAGATGGCCCGCGATCCGGCCATTGCGGAAGAAACGGCTGAGGGATCCTCATGAGAGAAGTCACCGTGTGGGTATTTATACGCGTACGTACGCGGCCGATCGTTATCGCGGGACTTACGCGCGGAGGATTTCTTAATACGTTCTCTCCGCGCGCAGGAGAGTGGATGCACGTGAAAGCACTGCATTACTTTTCTTCGACCGGGCCGATCGTTTCGGGTCATTTAAATTTCCCGAGGGTATTGAGGCGAATTTGCAAATTAAATTAGTCGCCCGATCCTCTCGTCCGGGCCGGCCGCGGTTATTTAAGTGAAAATCCAAAACTGTTACGCGCGCGCCGCAACGCGTCCCGGCAATTTTCGATATCGTCGGTCGTCCGTCGCGGTATGCGCGTGCACCAAGGGCAGCCGACAAAATCGCGGTGCATCGATATAAAGTGCAAATGAGGCTGATATTAAACGAGCAAAACAATTGCCACGAATGTCTCCATCGGATGACACCGCTTGACTGCTGACGCTCTCCTCCTACCGGTTCCTCAGAACCGTTACGCTTTATCGTCCTACCGCGTATCGTCTATGGGCGAATTTGTGCACGCTACGACCGGCAAATTGTTTCATGAGATTTCTTCACGGCATCTTTATCTGCGATCGCTCGAGCCCCGCAGTATTCGGAAGCCCTTCCGTGTCCGAAAGCGGCATCTTTCTTTCGCCATTAAGCCGGCGAAAGCCATCGGACAAGACGTATCGTGGTAACCGTTCGCGCGCCTTCTTCCCGTGGTAGCGGAAGCGACGGGAGACTACGGTGCCTGGGGAGGTGCACTTTGCGCAGCGATAAAAAGCCCGAGCTCCTTTTTATTGGAGAAAAAATGGTCGGATTCCGAATCGATAATCGAGAGTGCCGCGGATGATCGGCGCTATGTCCGAATAACGAGCGGATGATTACAGTCGCCGTGGGCATAATGGCAAGGCCCGCGAATGTTAAAAGGGGCCCTCGACTGCCTCTTTTGCCTCTTTTGCTTCGCTCCTTCGATTATAGGCGCCTTCTTCGCGGACTCTGCCTTTTCTCTCCCCTATTCTCTTCCCGATTCTCTTCCCGATTCTCTCCCCTGCCCAACCTCGGCCCCCTTCTCACTCTCTCCCTTTCCGTCATGACTCGTCTCCGGTGTAACAGGAGTGTAACTGCAACAGTGCTGCACGCTGCATGCAACACGATGCACGTTGCACGATGCACGGACAACGTTGCTGGCCCGCCCTGCATAATAAAACGACAGCACGACAGATCGGAAGCGATCGCTCGACGTTCCGAGGGACCGTTAGGCCTTTTCATCGGTTATTCCGGACGAGGAGAGCGACACTTCCTCCACCGTGAACGTGGAAGTGGATGTACGGTTAGCGAAACACGCACGGATTCGCGCGCAACTTCCTTCATTGATAAGATCAACGTCCCATACTCGTAAGAAAATTGTATCTCGGCTAAATCCGCATTGCGCGATCGGTGTCCAACAATGTGTTGCAAGAAGATATTGCGGTGCACACCGATCAGATGTATCACACGGTAACTGTGAATTTTTGTCGCGTTTAAACATTTTCGGAGTAAAACAGTTTTCAAAGGGGGGTTTTCAATATACGAAGATTCTTCTGTCCATTTTTCGCTATCGCCTTTCGTTCCGCGTCGTCCCGAAGGACAGTTACGTCTGCTCATTACTCATGCCGCGCAAGAATAGCGACACTTCCTCAACCGCGATCAGGCAAATGATTACTGTTAGTAGAACAAACACGGTGTTGCACGGTTTGCATAAAGATAAAACTACGTCCGCACTGACTTAATTCCATCTGCGCATTTTCTTAGCTCACGTGAAGTTCTTTTGGTTATCGGCACGGAAACATCGTGTACCGTGTCAATGAATATTCGTGACGCAAGCAGGAGACATAAACACGTAGGAAAAATTGGCTGATGCAGAATATGAGAAGAGCGCATGAAGAAAGAGTGAAGACAATGTACTCACACTCCTTGTTGCGATCCATGGCGTGCTGAAGGGGCGAGTCGTCGACCTCCGCCTTCGGCGGCGACTGATTGCCCTCGGCCATCTCTGATCCTGATCCTGGAACACCCGCGGCCTTCCTTCCTGCCAGGTTCGCCGCTTTGTCCTGCTGCGACGAGGGCCTCGTGCCTTTCTTACCGTTTCCAGCGTCCCTGCAGGTCCGAAGCCAGACCGAAACGAGCAAAACGCCGAGTTTTGTGAATTAATCTTTCATACGTCGCCGGCTCGATCCGAGAGGGATAAAAGGAAGAGGGAATGAAGGCGGGGAGACCGAGGGATTGCCGGCAAAACGAGTGTCAATCGGTTCCCGGGTCCTTCGCATCGGGGCATCTTTTTGTCACAGATGATGGAATGACGGATCAATCGACACTCGCTCACCGCGACGTTTTCATCAGAAAGCGTAGAAATCGCCCCCACTCTCCCTGTCCCTTTTTACCTCTCGCGCATGCACGCTCCTTTATTTTCTAGGCGCAAGTCGACGCGCGGCCAGTATGCAGGAACCCGATTCTTTTCGCCGCTTCGCGAGTACATGAAGAATTTTAACGAAGAGTCGGACGACACAGGTGTTGAGGCGGAATTTTGAGTCGCGCGTCGTCACGATCGAGACTCTTTCAACGAGACGGTGCCGCACGCTTCTCCGAAATAATATCAATTACATTTTTCATTACCGGATTCCGATCGCACTTTAAGAACGCACGCCCGCGGATCTGCCGAAAATTGCGAGGAAATTACGTGGATCACGAGGCGGCAAAGTGGCGTGCCGATTAAAGACGTTAACGCCTCGAACGAACGAACGAACCGTCGCCTCTCCTGATGCCTTCAGATGGATCAGAAGGAAAAGTTCCCAGAAAAGATTACTCGTCACAGCTGGAGATAGGAAGCCGGTCGTTAAGTGCGTTTATATTCTCGCGTAACGATTACGCCGCGTAGTGATACTAAATTGCCGGTTAATCATCCGCTCGAAGCGAACGCGTAGCTGGATGTTAACTGTAAGCTCGTCTTCTACCCTACTTTACGCTTAAGGGCACGTCGTTACGCGCTTTCCTAAGTTAATCGAGGCGACGTGTTGGGGCTACCGTCAGTGGGTGTGACAAGACGCACCTTTTTCTTCTCATATCGTTCTTCCGTCTTATTAAATACCGTTCCCGCGTTACGTTTTATTTATTACTATGTAGATATCATTTCTACTGTTACTTCGGGTACTGAATATTTTTAGCTCCGCATCCTGCATACTGTCTATCGTCACTTGACATTCCTCAAGTTATCTGATTATGCGATAATTACCTATCGTCCTTGCTGTCTCGCTTAGCCTCCTTCCTATCCCTTTCCTTCTCCTTGAGGCTCTCAGCCTTCTTAGCTTTGGACTTCGATTTGGAATCACCCTTGGCGACCTTGTGCTCAAGGGCACCACTGGAATCGGCTGCCACGGTGTTCCCGTCGTTCAACTGAGCTCCGGAAGTGCTCGATGAGGAGGAGGTCGAGGCTCTGCTGCTAGTGTAATCCTGCACGAGGAGCGCACCTCGTTATCCAGTAGTTGGAGGACACCGGAAGCCTTCCAGCTTTCCACCTTCGATCTATGTGAAGAGGTGGAAGGTGGGAGGACTTGAGCTTACCTTGAACCACTCCGGGTAAATAGCGCTGATGGTGTCCAGGAGATCTTGATCGAGCTGTATCCTCCAGAACGGGGAGCCGCTGTCCAACCTGTGGCCAGACTCTGCAAGAAAACGAACGCCCGGTCAGTAACGTAAACACGTTTTCCTTAAAAATCTATCAAAGAAATCGCGGTAGCATTTCACGTCGGCGGATCTCAGGCCGCAGAAGCACGAGTGCGCTCACGTCAGATGACGGAAGTGCAATGTCAAACAATCCGTCAGCGGTAAACGAACGCCCAAGGATTTTCTTTCCCCGCGCGACTGTTTAATCGCTCCCGGAGTAAGCGTCTTCAAGCCGAGACATCGTAAATCCTGTCCGATCAAATTTAGTATCTCCGGGGCGTGCAAGTGTGTCCGGGGGTCCACGGTGCCCGGAATGATGACCGGTGTGGGGCCCGCAGGAGTCATTCCCACCGCATAAGGGCTAATGGTACCCCGACGACCAATACGCCTGAAGGCGTATCAAAACCTCCCGGAATGCCGGGCCGCCGATTTCTTTCGCGCATTCCGCGGGATTCCCTGCCTAATTTAAACGTTCGTCCCCCGTACCGGTCGTGCCGGTGGAGGGATCACCTCTGGACATCTCGCCAGTCAGTTCGTTCGGCTCGCGAAGCGCAGTGGAGAAGAGGAGAAAGAGAGAGATGGCGAGAGAGAGTCGAGGATAAGGTAGAGGAGGATGAGGCGGATGGCAGAGGGGCACCACCTCGTTACGACGACATTCTACGGGTGAGCAAGACGCGTGCCCTGCCTTCGTGATCGAGAATCGACGACGAGACAGGCCCAAAGAGGTAGAAAAAGAAGGGAAGAGGGCTCCCGCGGGACTTTCGGACCAAAGCGAGGGGGTGCACTTCTCCTCCCTCCGAGACGGCAGAAAACACGAGTATGAAACGTCCACGGTGATCGGCCATTGTCGGGGTACCTCAATCAGGGGTGGCTAATGGAGCGTTCCGCTGGTTAATCGGCTTTCGTGCACGTGTGATTTCCGACTGTTGGAAGAATTCGAATGCGACGAGGGTGGGCCGACGCGGCTGTTTAGAAGTCAAAGACTGGCTGTTAGCAATGATATCTCGACAAATCAGATATATGTTTTGCACAGTTGCAAAAATCGCGCAAATGAGAGAAATGTATAACCCCTCCTCCCGCGTCTTGTATGCGAAGAATCTCTAGCATTGTAATCAGGCGCTGAACGATCACTTCTGAACGGTAACGTTGGACGTAACCTTGACATAACGTAATTCTTGCACGGGCCGATATCGATCCATTAAGTCTCTTGTGATCGTCGGAGGCAGAGGCTCGCGACGGGGCCGATCGATATCGAAAGTTGTGACAGATTCTATTAGACATCAAGGAGGAAGCGAGGAAAAAGCAGCGCCTATCATCCCGACGGCGAGGTACAGATTTCACCTTAACCCAATAAATGGTTAGTGGCGCGACGGTTGTGCCGGGTAGATCGGAATAAATGCTCAATCAGTATGCGCGGCGCTGGACAATCCGCTGTAAATCACGCCGTGAATCATTCGCCGACATAAATCTAGTCTCCCCGATCAATATGCCCCTAACCGGTCCCGACACATTAGTTAAACCACGGTGCGCCGTCGTTTACGGGACACAGAGGAGATGATCGCAGTCCACGACGATCGAGCTCACGTGGTCGAGCGCGCCACAAAAAGTATCTGCGATGCCAATGGCCTAATAGCGCCGATTCGAGAGTCCGCCCGTTCGATGATACATCACCGGACCGAACGATCCGCGTCCCGATCGTAGATCAGATAACGGCAGCGCGATACCGTCACCACGGACTCTCTCGCGCCAGGGTTAACGACACCTACGACCAGGATCTATAGGCTATCCTACTTTTACATGATTATCCTGAGTTTCTGCTCGGATGGACGCGAGTGCGGGCATCTGCAGTGTGACAAGTGCGCTATCTTACGAATGGCCGAGTATTTTGACGCTCTTTCCATACTGCAGCATAGCGGTAGAAGCAATTTTATTAATCCATTTGCATTTCACAAGATGTTATACGTATTCTGTCGTTCATCCATGGACCATCCATCATCGCAATATTTGCACACCGCTGTATGGCGTGATGTTCACCTCGCGATCCAGCCTATTCTTAGTTTCACCCAGAAACAGACACGGTGGAGGACTAACGCGTACAATTACCCAATCGTTCGAATCTCCGCCGCGCGACGGTCACGCGAGAAATAGTCGTACCGTTGGGAAGAAACATATACGCATAAATCACGGATCATCCGGATTAACCGAGCGTCACAGCCTACGTCGTCTGATATCTGCCACGTCAAATCTTCCCGTAGAACGCTCGATGTTCCGCGGTCCATTTCCTATTGGTCGAAACCGCGAGCCGACAAATGCTGTTTCGCGGAAAAAAGTGAGGCTATCTGCATATCCAGCCGGTGGTTGGTCGTGAAAGATTCAAGAGACGGCGAGGTGCAGATCGTACGTGAATTCTGTGCGCGGGTCAACGATCAGACCGCACTTAGGTCTGGTTGCACGCGGTTGCCGCAAAAAGTCCTGCCGACCACGAAAACAATAACAAACCTTGCTGGCCGGTTTTGCTCCGGGGACGAGTGGATGGCGAGCGCGGCGTGGAGGAGGGGGAGATCGAGGGGGAGGACGCCCCCTACCCCGGCGGACATATTCCGTGGAAGATCCCGAATGCGAAATGCATTCCTCGGAAGCGAGCACGGCAACGGCCGCCCGTCGAAATTCGGGCAAATAAATCTCGCGCTTCCCCATCCCACTTCTCATCCCCTTCAAGCCCCCGGCAAGGCCCTCGCAAACCCTCGCGATCCTTCGATCTTCGATCCACAGGCACGTTCGCACGCACACACGGAGAGAGAGAACGGCGATGATCGCTGTTACGACGTGGTACTCGCCGGAATATAACGTGTACGTACGACGTAGAGGCGCACGGGCAGGCGTGCATGTAGACGTCCGGTGCGTGCGTGTTCGCCCTTGCGTCTGGCTCGAGACTCTGAGTCACTCTCGTCAGGGCTGCTGAGTTGCAGTAGCCGCGAAAAACTGCACGCTGCACTTCGGGAATGTCGTTGGCATGTACAGGGTGTTCTCCTTTGCAGCCGTCCCTCCGGCCGACAAGAACGGCGACGGTTCGCTTCGGGAGCTCTGTCTCGCTTTTCTCCTCCCCCGCCGCCGCGCCTCCTCCTTATTGTCCTCTTTCTTCGCTCTTTTTCCTCTCTTTATTCGCCTCGCTTTCAAGGAATCGGATCGAGGAGAACTCTTCCTCCTGTCGATGGCACTTCGCTCGCTGCCCGCCGATACTGACGTGGCTTTTGGGATTTACTTTTTGAACGGCTGGACGCGGAGTTACGCTGCGTGTACGTTGGCACGGGTCCTGGATTACGTGGGCGACGCGGCCTGTACGAGTCTCTTATTATTCAACGTCACGTTAAAAATCGCTTTCATTATATGTCTCGTTGAAAACCGCTGACAGTAATTCGCTGCGTTTACGTAAAACCGGCGGCACGTACGCATATCGCGTTTCACATAATAACCCCAGTACAAACTCATTAAACGGACTCACCTCGTTTGTTAAACGAGTGCGATCACGCGATATCCGAGAGAATATTATATAAACGCGTGCCTAAAACGCCGCGCACGTTGGTGTATTACACGTGTGTACACATCATTTGGGCCGATAAACAACTTTCAACGATGTCGACATTTCCAGAACCAGCATCACTGATCGGTCGTTATAAGTAGCAAGATTCTATCCGCGGATGTTTACACGCCAGCCTTCCGAGTTTGGTTCTCCAAAGCATGAGCGGACTCATCGAACGCCCACGCGTCGACACGGATGCTCTAATCGTCGAAATATTAGAAATGCCGTATAACGGTCTGCTCGTGGCGTTCATCTGTCAGTGTCCGCTGACTCTGTGTCTCGAACGCGCGCAGTGAAGACGCAACGGGAAAGTGAATATTAAAGATGACGCCGATGCGGCGAGACATTCGATGTGTTAACAGAATTGCCGCGTACACTTTGACAATGCCTAAGTGATTTAACCTGACATTTTAAGACGTCCGCTCGTGACGGTAATATTTTTGATATTGTTCCAATGAAAGGCCCGGTGAGAAATGAAAGAGACAATTACTGAAACGTCGTGCTGACGATATTAATCGTATGCCATGACACGCGAGGCGGGGGCGATTCGCAGTAGGAAGCGGAGCAGGAGAAAACAGAGGAAGAAGAGTCGAGACTCTCACAATAGCCGTGTTTTGCCGCTCATTAGAGACGAGGTCGTAGGTCACGAGGAACCGGCGCTTTGTGCCTCGGCCCGTATGTACGTTACGTACAAACAATGTCCACGCATAGGGTGACTTTTTTCGTCCCTCCTGCCTCGTGGGACACGCCGGGTGGACGAGAGCGTGCTTAATCCTTTGTCCGAAAGGACGTGGCGTTAATGAATGAATCGCCTTAAGTCTAATGGTTCATAAGCTTTACGCGAGCATAGGTCAACGGACGCGATTGCGTGGATGGAAATCGAAATTCTTTCAAGGTACATTCCAATTGTCTGTGGCCGGCTGTAATTACGCAAACGTATAAAATGTTCGAATCAATCGTGCTGCTCATTGACCATAAATGTGATTAATGAAACGGTGGTAGGCTATACGGCGAGGTCCGTACGTAGCTTTATTCTTCCGGTAATCGTTCCAGCGAGAAATTCTTATGATTAACGAACCCTTGCGTCATGACCCCCGCGAGGTTCACGCAATCGAGCATCCGAACGTCCGAGCCGGACACGATGAGCAAAGGTGACTTTACTCCCTAGCACTCCCCGACTAACCACCGAACGTCTACGGGGTGTCCCTTTGTTCTTGCCCGTCCCACACTGGCCGCATTGAACACGTACGATTATAAATTGCCCCGTGAAAGCGTGGCTGGCCTATCCACCGGCTGTGCATGTGCACGTGTGCACAGCTTTAGATCGCGCTCGCTCGCACACGCATACGGTGAAAAAGGCGTGCACGCGCGCGCGCAAAAGGTAAGTTCTCACGTCCGGATTCGTTCGCACACGTCGGCTGCGTGCATATGTACATTCGTACGTACGCGCGTTCGCCAGTCCTACGAACGTACGTACACGTACGCCGCACGGCAGAACGTATTTACCGGAGGTACGGGCTCCACTTAACCCGTAACCCCCAGCTTCGTATATCTTGTCGACAATGCGTACCGATGAATTCAATACTTCCCGTCCCACCGTGCCCTCCCGACTTCCTCAATAAAGTTCTGCGCGGAGAAATATGGCGCCGGATCAAGGGCACTTTTCAGCGAGCTCTCCTCCACTCGCGCGAATGTCTGCCAGCGTCCAACCTCGAGGTTGGCGCGCTGCGGCGAAACATGCGTGGGCGGCAAAGCTCGCCGTTTCAATTTGGCAGAGAACGCGTCGCTCCGGAACAACTTTTTGCCGAGCTTAGTTTACTGCGCTGCGTTCTAACGATTAACACGGCGGCACCGCGAGTACCATAAAATCCGTTTCCGTTGCGTAACGCCTCAATTACCTTTGTCCCATTAGTTATAAAATGGTCGGAGCAATGCTAACGAAGTCTTCCACGTGTTAAATAATCGTGCAGCCCCGGCGAACAGGAGCGAGTACGGGCGAGTACGAGCGAACATAAGCGCCGTCCGAAGGGGTTTTTATCTCGTGTGGTCGCACGTCGACGTCGTCGTAACAGACCGGTGAAAGTCTTGGCTGCAGTTGGCTCTGGCCAGGATGATTGATGTCGCGGGCGCAGCTCGGCCTGGCCGGACAAACCTCCCTTCACTTCGACGTCGTTACGAATTCCACCAAGTTTATCGAATCGCCGCTTTTCGTATTCGAATTTCCGCCGTGCGCCGCTGTCGCCGAAGTTTCGATATCGGCTCCCGAGCCTGTTTGACATTCCGGCGTGGATGTTTGGTATGCGTTCGGTCGCGGGCATTTTTCTACGCCGCCTCGCGCTCTCCTTCTTTCTGCTTCTTTCGGCGCCGCGCGTTGCAGCGAAGTGCACGGTATGCGCAAAACTTAACGAGTGTGGAAACGATGTTCGCTGTTGTTCCTTGACGTCAGGCGTCTATATGCCCTGATGACGTCGACGGCAGGATCGGTCCGAAGTAACAAATCGCTTCGGCACTTTGGCACGCTTTGCTCGTAACAGCCGCGAGTCCCTGAATCGTTGCCGTTGCTTCAACCGGCGAGCGTCTCTAGTTAAGGCCAGAAGCAATAAGGGAAATTCGCAAAGTATTCATAAACACCTTGCCGTTCGATGTCGCAGCGATTGCGACTCGCTGTTATCACGCTTCGTATCCTCGATAAGGCCGCGGTTTACCAGCAGGGGCAGCCAGTGTCTTGCACTTGGCGGCGGTTTATAGTTGGGAATGACATCATCGGCAATCTCAGGCGTACACCTAGCGCGTAATCGGTGGGCGAAGGCGTATCAGCTGTGTCGTATCTTATTTCCGTCTTATTCCTTACACCATCGCGCGCTCTCTTCTCGCGCGAGCGGAGGCGACATAAGTGTGGACAGAGGAGAAGAGAGTGGGAAAGGCAGAAAGAGACGGCTGGCAGGAAAAGGAGAGAATATGCGCGAGAGAAAGACTGGAACAAGAGAGGCGGAGAGACCCTGAGATAGGGAAAGGAGCGAGAGAGAAAGAGAGAGAGAGAGAGAAGTGAGCTAACGGTCGTGGAAGAAGGAGAGAGAGTGTCGCGCGCCGCGTGTGTGGGTCGCGTGTCGGTAAGGCGAGCTTGTACCTGAGCATAACTAGCCAAGCGTGAGATGACGAAGAGCCTCACAGCGCTCGCTAATAGCTCGCTACCGGTGTACCCCCGGAGTACTGTGCGTTTTTCGCGGAAACCTTTAAAATACGCCTCGCGTGCCTCGCTGCGAAAATTTGCCCACGCGATTCCGGGACACGTGCCCCGGCATTCGTATTTTACCGTGAGGAACGGTGACGCGTACGCGAGCCTGCAATGTAGACAATCGCAGGTTAAGGGGTTAGATCCCGACGTTGACGGTGAGCGATAAACATCCAAGGTTGTTACATTTCATAATTTTCCCCGAGTCTCTAGCAACGAAGCTTAAGGACGGTGTTTCGTTCAACTGCCCACGCGCGACCGGTGACAAACGGCCTAACGGCGATCCGACGGTAATCTCGTTTGAAACTGTCTCCTTCCTCTCTTCCAGTGCACGTAATACACCTCGGGATATAGAGAGCGAGGGCCCTACGAATTCAGTTTCTACCGCGAAACGAGCCTATCTCCTCTCCGCAACGGCTTCCATTATATCCCTCCACTATTTTCGATTACACGTTGGCGAATGATAAATGGCAGGATGCCCCGGTGGAGTAGTAAAAGCGAATTTACGGTATGCGCCTAGACGGTGATGCGCGGCCGACAATAATTTGCTACCTGGCTTTGCCACTGGCCGTGAGCCGTTTCGTCCTTTTCATTAAAACTTCCGAAACGCCGCTAATACTCGCGATTATTATCTTGCCGCTGACTGGTAATTGAGCGCGAGCGCGCGGGAAATTGATGGAAATGCGTGCGTGCCACTTTGCGCGTAACGTCTGCTAGAGATGGTCGATCGATACTAGTGTGAATAACATTTCGATTATATACTTGCGTTTTCGTGCAATAATGAGTACGTTAGAGGAATTCAATTACGAAGAGTTATCACCTTCCTGATGATATTTTATTTAATCTTCTGCGGATGGAACGATATATAATTGAACACTATTTCGCCGAGATCGTGGGACGATGGTAATTTAAAATTGTCAATAAACAGATACCTTCTTTTTTAGATGCAGCCTCACAGCCAACAGATTTCTACTTGGTTTACGCGTTTTTTGAAACTCTTTCAACCCCCTTTCATGTCGTATAGGTGAGCAAGTCGAATAAATTTCTTTCAGCTGATGACTGTAAAAAATCCGTCTTTTTCTTGCCTTCTTCTCGATTTTTTAACCTATTATCTGCCATATCTCGGGAACTATTACGAATTTTTCAACGCGGTCGCAATTTTTCGAAGTCTCTTTGTCCCCTTTTTCATCTGGCACAATTACAAGTCGATCAGTGGAGTTTTAATTTTCGACCCCATTTTCAGGCTCGTTTTTCACGATTTTTCCGCACATTATTGGCTGCATCTCCGGAACTATTGCGAATTTCGGGGTGCGCCTTGCATTTTTCCGAGTCATTTTGCACCCCTTTGATATGTTAAAAGGGCAGTAAAATCGGTGACCCATCATTTTTTGGCAAAAATGGCAAGGGGTATACCTTAAGATTTTCGCGATTTCTTCAAGGCCCTGTCCTGTCTAAACTAGTGATCGAAACCTATAACTAATATAGGTTTTCTTAAAGCTCTTTGGACGCATTTTCACGTGAGACTATTCGCGATTAGCAATTTTGAAAAAAAAATTGTTGCACTTTCTTAAAATCGTCATATCTCGGAAACTATGAAGAGTTCAGCGCGCGGAAAGTGGTCTATCTTCAGGGCAAATTACCCTCTATCGAATGGTATCGGTCCGAAATAAACAAAAATTTGACATTTTTCGACTATTTTCGCGTATTTTCAGCTTATTTTCCGACATTTTTCTACTTATTTTTGTTCATAACTCAGGTTCTGTTACAAATTTTGGAGTGCGGTTTGTTTTTTTGAGCTTTATTCAATCTTCTTTCACTTCAGCATGGGAGACAAGTCGGACGGTATGCTTTTTGCTGGCGGACGCAAAGAAATTTGCAATACATATTGCAATAATTTAACATTTTGCTTATGTCAGTTGTTGTCATCGGTCACATATGCGAATCTAATGGCTATGCAGATACGTTACGCTCGACGCATATATGCGTAGAGTCGATCGTAAAGAATTAAGCGAAAACAGACAGGAATAAAAAGCTTTTACAGGCGGAGAATCCTAGATTGTGCAGAGAAGCTGAGTAAATAAGCAATGATGAAGGATCGAGCAGCAATTCGCTAATAACCCGCTATCAGTGGCTCTCCCCTTTTGGTCCCACATCTTTCTGAGTTACCCGCAAGATTCGCACGACGCAATTAAACGGAAACATGCATCCGCGCGCTCGGAATAAAACTCGCAATCCGTACGTCTTGCCGCGCTCACTCGAGCGTGCAATGAAGAAGAGCCCGGTGTCGATTCCTTAATGATCGGCGACAGGCAGAAAGCGCCTTCTCACGCGGTCAACAAATGCGCGGAACACCATCGACACGCTGTAAATCCTCTCGTTACTTTGCCTGGAATGTCAGGCGAGTTCCTGGGGCGCCGCGGGCATTAAGGGCGAAAAAAATAGAAAAGAAGGCACCGGCATAGAAAATGCACAGGACATGTTAACGGCGGCTAAGATTAATTCGGAACATTTGTGTGCGCATGCCGTTGTTGGGAGGATCCGATGGAGACATTAAGTGAGTTTCTTAATGTCTGCAATCTGCTAATAGCGTGCGAAACGACTCTTAATTCCTGCGAAGTTTCCTTTCCAAGGTGCGCCGCAGTTAAAATTCATTTTCTTCGTGGCTCGTATCGGCCTATGAAAAGATCGATGGCGCTCTTGCGGGCGTTCTAAATATTTTTTTTGGGAACACCCGTTAGACTCTCGCGTCAGGCCGTTACACGAAGGGCCTTACGGGGGTGGAGTACGTGCTGTTGACCCGACGGAGACCGGTTCGGGTCACTCCTTTTTTCCCCGCTTCATCGGGCCTTTTTTTCTTTACTCCACTCTCTCGTTCGTTCAATCCGACCTCTGTCCGTCTCGCTCGTACCTCGGTAGGTATACCCAGGTGTGACGTCACGCGTGGAGGCGTGATAGGCCATACATGCGTGCATGTGGTGGGCCCACGCGTGCCCCAAGTGTGTACCTGCGAGTCTCGTCAGACTCTCTTCTTAATACCTGAAAAATCTCGGCACGAACGAATGGACGACATTCTGCGATGAAAATTCGACGGTTCAGTTTTCAAGTAACTCGCCCTCTAAACCTAAAGCGACTGAAATAGTAATCGAACTTCATCCGAATTCGCATCTAAGATGGGTAATTTTAACACTAGATTTACTGGACCCGTAAATTTGACCGGTTTTGGATTTAACGAGAATAATGAGAGAAACTGTTACTAATATTCGGTAGCAGCTTTTGCGGGATGTTATTAATATAATGATACAAACGTATATTCTCAGCCTTATAATTTCCAAATTCCGGGTGCCGCATACCTATATATTTCTCCATATAATGTTGCATACCCACATATTTCTCGGCGAGTCAAGCGTTAAAGTTTTCGGATATCACGAATTCTGTGTCGTGCGCCAGTTTATTGTGTCCCCCCGCCGAAGTTACGGGAACGCGCGAAAGAAAAGGAAGACGCGACCAATACGGCGGACACGATGCAGCATCAAGTTCCACCGCGGTCGATATTAAACCCCCAAGAGGGCGCATAAGAAACATACGAGGTAATCGACGGTTGCCGCGAATCTTGGAACCGTGCGCGGTCGGTGGCGAAGTAAAATTGCTAATTTTATATCCTCGAAGATCCCCGTTCCCCATTACCGCGCGAGGCGAGTGCGTAAGAAGTGGCTAATTAATAATTCCGCCGTATCTGTCGGTTTCGTCGTCAAAATCGAGTCGGGACAGTGGCTTTCTTCGACTGACCGTTTCCACGAAGAGAGGTCCGCCCGCGAAATAATTGCCGGCGAGCGGCGATGGGAAAGATCGGTCGAGAGAAAGAAGAAAATCAGCGGATCAACGGGAGACGGGCTAGACGAAAGAAAGGAAGGTATGCGCGCAGAACGAAGGAGTTCTGCTCGTTCTTCCTGGAAAGGCAGAAAAGACGGGAGTGGTGCCAAAATGAAGAAAGGACTACGGGGACTATGTTTCCAGAATGCGAAAGATCGTCCGCTTCTAGATCGCAGAATCTGAGGTAAGAAAGGCCGAAACACACCTCGTCTGTCAACGGCGGCGGTTGACATAAAGCGCGACTACGATGCCATAACTCACGCAGGCGAATTGTCTAGGGCGATTATAACGACTTAAATTGCAAGCAACGTCACGTCCTCGTGGTCTGATAAAGGACACCCACCAATAAAGGACCCCCTTACCGACGTAAGCGCCGCGGTAATAAACTTTTGAGCGCGCGTAAATTTTCGGAACGGCGATTCCTCGGCGTCGTTTTGTTCGCGCAGAAAGCAGCAAGCGGAATCTCTCGCACGAATGCTATTTGTCACTGCCTTACTACTTTTTCGGTGGCTTCCAGCGTTGGGAGGCGAGTGCAATGGAGAAGAATAGGTTGTAAGTCGTTCCCGAGGGTCCTTCAAAAGTTTCTTGATGCATCACCGAGAATGCCCGAAGACGCGCTCGCATCTTGGCCGTCTCGTAACTAACGGCCACCGTTAATTACCTCGTAAGTTACACCCACGAGAGCCCGGAATCTCAGCCGGTCCCTACGGGTGGTTCCGTTCGGTTAAATCGTCGTACAATTAAGCGCTTATTTTTAGGCCCTACGCGCCAGGTCGACGGACTCTATTTAACCGCGTGTCCGTTGTCGAAATTTCTCATCGCGGATAGCAGTCGACGCGAACGGAACGAATGAGAATTTAGGTGACGGGCGTGTACGACAAAATGCGTGAATGATCGTTGATGCCTTTCATCTGTGGAAACACGTGTTGATGTGGTGCGCAGGGAGAAATTAACGTGGCGTATCAACGACCGCTTAATCATTAACTCTTTGACCGCTGTGGTTGGGACCGCTGAGGATGGAGTACTTTGTTGTTAGCGTGAATTCTGTTGCTTGCTTACACAAAGCGCGCATATGTTATTATTGCCATTCTTCAGTTACGCCAACTTACATTAAGCGTGAATGAATAAATATTCATCTCATTTACTGATACTTGTACACATATACGTGACCGTACTCCGTACCGGTAACTTTGGCGAACAAAGACAGCAGACATACAAAAATTCGAGCGATTTTATGCACGCGCCCGTACTCTTGACAACCTTAACCCTTTCAGTGTTACGTATATGTGTATGAATAAAGTCGAATAATGTTCCCTTTAGAGCGACGTGTCGGAAGCGCGAAACTGGCGTGGATTTCCGAAACGACGAGAAAGACGGACGTCTCAATCGCGTTGCGCATCGTCCACGGTGGTCGACAATGGCGACCAATCGCATATATATCCCTCAGTGAGTCGGTGTTCACGCCTGCTAATCACCCAGGGTTCAGAGCTCGTACGAGGGTGATTAATGGATCGGGACCGAGTTCTCCGGTACCGCGGGACAAAGTTACGAGCGAACCTACCGCAGCCCTATATCAATCCTGATTTCCTGAGGCTGCTTTCACAAAGGAACCCTTCTTCTCCTCCTCCACCTTCTCCTTCTCGTTCCGCCGCCGTTGCTCCCGTGGCTACTTCTCCCTTCCTCCTACCAGATTCCACAGGGGTACAATACAATAAAGAGCCACGGAGCATGCATCAGCGTTGTCCCGATTATTCGTTTACCCGGCTAAAGCCGAATTACATTAAAATTCCCACCGCGGACGGCGGTCCAGCATTGTGTGCCGACGTCTTATCGCCGCTGATTTTAAAATGTCTGATTCTTTGCGAGCGCCTAACCAGTTTCCCGTGCCGACGAAAGTGCGCTCATTAAACCTGTCGATGCGTCCGCGCTATTTGTTCCGCGGTCGTTAGTTATGATTCTTTAAAGCGGGCGCGCGGGTATGCGGACATCGTAAGAGTGACATATCCAGTTAGCGATGCGCGAGTTAATAGTTGTGCGTGTCGAATCGGGCGACATTAGAAGCAGGCATTCGAAACATGCAAAACGCCTCGTTGATACGGCGTCGAGCACGGACGAGGAGTCGGTCGACATCCCGTAAGAACGCAATAATCGCGTATCGCGCGACGCGACACGGAATAGTGCAGATGCCAGCACTCTCGGAGAAACGCAGGCGCCGAAGATGCAAGAATTCGAGCGATTCCCCTTGAAATTTCTACATGGGGTATAATGGGAAGTGTCCGAGGCCAGGCCGACGCGCGACTTCTGCTTCTTAGTTATGTCGTTGCACGAGTTTCCGCCGACGACTAGAAGTGAAACTTCGTCGGGTCTGAACTTGACTGGCGCCTGTTCCGCCAATTCGTTTAAACGTGACGAACGCGGCGCCGCCTAATTTACAGGTTTTATCTGCCGAGGCACGCGCCTCCGGTCGCGGTCTCGCTCGTGTGAGCACGTGCTCAACCTCCAGACACGAAACGATCGTGAGCGGAGTGCCGAGGATTAATTGTTCGCTAAAAGCAAACTTCCGCTCGCATGCGTCCTTCCCCGGCGGGAATTTCGTGCCGCCGCGGCCTAAGTTCTTCGTCGATTTTCCGAGACTGCGCGGCCGAAAGAAACGCGTTACGTGACGCAACCCTTTACGGTGATTTTCATCACGCCAGGCCCGCGGGCGCAATAGAAATAATGCGCGCCGCACGCCTTTCCGCGAAAATTTTCATAATTCAATCTCCAAACAGAAAGTACGCAGAAATAACTTAGAGCGTTCGCGGTCGTATTCATTTTCTCGTTTACTCCCGCCCACTCGCGTCGGAGTCAAAGTGCGTTCAGCCGTGAGAGATAGACATTACGTCGAATGTTGACTCGCGCTCAAAGTAACGGCGGGTACAAACGACGTGGAGGATGCGGGAACGACGTCCGACGAAATAACCGGCGTAATCGACGTGCGGCGCAAACAAGCGCATTGTACGTCTCCGTCTGGGTCTCTCGCTTAAATAAAACGACTGGCGCGAATGCCCGCGAGAGTTTCATATTTCACCCTCGCGTGCCACGGGCACGAACGGAGCACGCGAGCGACGTCCAATGTACGTACGTTCGAGAGTCCGTGTGCAAAGGAGGAGAAATTTACTCTGTGGAAACGTCCGGAGTGGTCCTTCATTAGCATCGATCGGCTATTCCGGCGTGGGAGAGATTGTTTATCTTGTCGGGCCACGCGATATTCCCGGGGCCTCGGCGCGAGTTTACCGCCTCGTAACTTGCCGAGGTTAAGGTGGATACCCGCTATATAAGAGGCACCACCTCCGACTCTTTTCCCGCTCTCGCCGATTCTTTTTCGCCCGCGATGCTTTTCTGCACGCACACACTCTCTCCCCCCGATTCCTTTCTTGCCCAGCTCTTTGTGCGCTACAAGAAAGGCACCCAGCCGCTCTTCTTATTTCCTCGTTATAAGAAAGACACGGGGCACATGCATTTTTTTCGCCTATTTCTTCTCCAGTTTCACTCCGCACACCGGTCCTCCCGTCCTCGTGCACGTATACGCGCGTACTCTCCAACTGGCCGCATTTAGTCGTGTAGTAGTAACATTGAGTCGTCAAGAAACGCCCACGTTGCGAGTCGGGGGCCGTAGGGAGATAAGGGCAAAGGGCGGAGATGGCGGAAGAGAGCAGACGAGGCGATGCGTACCTCTCGTACGCATAACCACGTAGCTGAACCGCGCGCACGCACCGTGGAAAATCTACTCGAACGATAAATCTTCCTTCGTACGACGCATAATTAGCCCGCGGCCTTTTCTTCTCTCCGTTCCAGGTTGGCGTACGTCTTTTGTCCCGCTCGCCGCCGTGCGGCCCCGTTTTTGCCACGACACCGCTTTTTAACCTGGAGCGGGCGAGCGAGCGGGCGAGACAGAGAGAGAAGACGGGGAACGAAAGGACAAAGGGAGAGGCGGAGAGAGAAAAGTTGAAGGTGGAAGGACTCGGTGCGGCGCCTGCGAGGCACGCAACTTCACAAAAATAATTAAGGTCCGCGCACACGGTCGGGTAGAAAAAAATCGCGCCCCCTCAGGTATGCGGCGGCGAATAAATCATTTCGGGATAAAGAACTCGCGCACTGGGATCTCAGTGGCACGCGAAATGCCACCGCTAAATGAAGACGCATGTGCGTTTCTGGGCTTCGAGACGATCGAACCGCGTCACTTTCCGACAATCCGTCGATGCGCAAGGAGGAAAATGTTGGAGGAGCGCGCGTGGGCGTTTCTGCCTCCGGATTGCACCATGGCGCGTAACGTGAAGTGACGAAGTCGCACCGGTTTGTGGCGCAATCGGTGCGATCTTCACGATTAATTAGCTGCGCTAATTTATGAACCGTGTCGGCGCGTTTAATCTGCGAACTATGTTACACCTCGATGATGACGACAAATCAACTTGCATTGCGTAAAATTCGATGACGATTTAGTCATTGCAAGAGATCTATAATAAATAACACCGTAAAAAGGCACGTAAGCGCGATAACGGAAGCGAAAACGAAAGGAAAACATGCCGAAGTTTCAAAACCGTCTGAGGTTTGAAGCATTGCTCTTGAGTTATGCTCGAGATAACTCGCCAACCACAGGATAAATTGAGAGGACTTTTTGCACTTTAGAAGATCGTCTGCATGTCAGAAAGTGAGAGAAAATTGGCAGGCTACAGGTTCGACGCCGTGCGCTTCGTTTTGCGCATGCTTCATTACATAAGACGAACTCGAGGGATCACCGAAGCAAATGTTTATTTCTGCCCGTCTGCAGTCGGAATGATTGTTATCGGAATATGTAGAGGCCTGCTGACGGACACCCGGTAGGTTGAAAAGTGCACACTATCCACGTATAGTTAGATTCGAGGAGCAATTGGTGAGGCAGGCAGAAAGGGGGAGTACTGAAACCGCAGCGCGAGCCTCGGCGCCTTTGCATACCTGAAATCCGACGTAGCCGCGACGTAGCCCCGAGATTAAAGTAGACACGATGTAACGAAACCAGTTACCGGTCTTGTCGGCAATGTCAGAAATTATGGTAATTCGCCGGTAGAAACCCCCGCACGTCGGGAAAAATGGCCGATAGCGGGAACGGGAGCAAAATATAACAGGGATTAGGTAAGTAAAACACAAGCAGCCTCCTTCACGGAACAGTTCCGAGGTCTCGCGCGTTCATCTGTTCACGGTACATCGTGTATATCGCCTGTGTATATCATCAGATCGCATCTCGATGCTGGCCCGTAGTTCAATGGAAGAGAAAGAGTGACAAGCGGAGATGGCGAGGCACTAGCGTACATCCAGACTGGACGACTTAAATTGGTTCACACGGTGTAGGTAGCCGACGGTCGCCAACTAAACTATATTATCTCCATCAGTGAACGCGTCGCGTGACAAGTGGCAGCCAGTTTCCACTTTAATCGCGCTGACTTTATTGCTCGCGCCGCACGGCGTACTCGCTTATCGATGTTCATTTATATTTCGGTGCGATGTCGAAACCCTTTCGAATGGTAGAGTGGTAACAGTATACTTTTCGTTTGCTTTTGAAAGGGATATCGCGTGCCTCTATAATTCATACCACGATTCACGACTGGCTAAAGAAAAGCACAAAAGATTGGGAAATACGTGGAAGAAACACAATACAGTCCGGCTTAGAACGCTGAGGAACTAAGTTTGAAGCCAATACGAGGAAGTGGTTCAGACACTGATACGATCGGGGATGAAGTGTCAAAATGAAATAAAAGGCCCGTTACAACCTGTACGTTCTCGGGATAACCTAGTTAGATACTGCCCAATCCAGAGTCACAGACCTCAAAGACGACCGAGTATCAATGTTTACTCTCGAACGTATGTCGGATGCCGATTGAGCTGTCATGTTGTAGATTACATTTGTCATAAGCCACGCAGGCATTTGCGTCTTAATCTGTGATCGTCATAGTGCTCCAAGATAAAGTGTACCATCGGTCACGATGATGAAGTTCGACCGACTCTTAGCTAAGTACATTTTAAAGGACCACATAGACAGCACTGTGTTATCGAATGTCTTCTTTTGTATACTGCGCGTTTTTATCATTTAACCCTTCGCGATCCACACTATAGTCGCTATTATCGAATCTGGCTTGTAACTTACAGTAACTAGCATCATTATCCAATATGCAAAAATTGTTATATCGAAATGTGACATAGGACCGTATTAGACATAGAACTGCAGAGACACATATGAATTTTTTCTTTCTACAGCGTGCAATATAAGTTAACCATTTCAAAAATGCCAAGTGTACTACGGAAGCGCGTTTAATATGAAAGCGCAGAACATATCGAACGAGTGAATGGCACGAGCGTTGTCACGTCAAGAGTGACGGATGACACCGTTGCGGACACAGTCTGATAGCTACCAACGAAGTAGTGTCGCAAGCGCATTCTTTTACCTCGTTACAAACGCACTCATTATGCGGCAACATCTTCCACAACCAGATACCACGAGATATCGTTCAGGTCGGCGTAAAGGCGAAACTGCATATACCGAGATTAACGTCAGAAATCGAATTATCTAATTTTTTGAGCAACGCTCTAATCTTTCGCTGCCCTGTATTCTTTCGGCACCGAACCTGCGCCGTGTGACGTCTCAATCATTAGCGAAGCTATTATGCTCGCAGGTATTGTTCACGCTTCCGTCAATGGCTATTAGTCGTGGCCGATAATTAATGATCACGTGTCGTGAACCCGATTTTCACTGTCGACGGCTTGATGACCGATCGACTCGTAGATGAAGACGCGTCGGGATACGCCTTCTACCCCAGTATATTTACAAAGTGCGCACCCCGACAAAATAACACTCCTTTCTTATCGTCGGGACACCATTGAAGCGTGGCGAAGGCGTAATTAGACATTTACAGCTTAATTTAAGTATGCCCGCAGATTGATGTAATGCGAGTTTAATGGCGGTATGCGCGTGATATACGATGCGCCATTTAGATGATAATTTTATTTGCGCTGAAACGCATCGGTCGCATGAAAGTTCAGGCTCTTAATCAGTGAGTAAAATTGCAACGGCGCAAGAAGCGTTTTCTGAGCGACGTTAAGGGAAAAATGAAGTTATACCGCCTCAGATTCTCTCGGTCGCGAGTGTTGTTGCCCACGGCATTGAATTGATGAAAATCGAATGCAGGCCTGGCGAGCCTCTGGAACGTTACCGCGCAGAATCGCCGATTATGCGAACATGTCGAATGACATTCCAGACGATATGGGAACTGGCATAAAATCGCGGAAACGCGCTGTCGTCAATCGCCCACGACGATTCCGTAATTACGAGGGGACGAGCGATCGATTCCCACGCTGTTGGGTGGCCATCTTGTCGGAGGACGAAAAATAAAGCTCGCTCGGGGGAAATGAGGCGTCGACTTATTGCAACTTCCGCGAATACGCTCATCGATGAGCAGCGACATTGATTCATCTGACAAGAATTTATCCCACTGAATAACCACGACGCTAATGACGTCGCGATGAATGTTAACTGCACATTTTCCACGGTCCCCAACTACGCGTTAGATCTGAAATCTTTCCGTGCGCTTCTGGATATTTATACTAGACCGGAATGAAAGAGATTACTCGCAGGAAGCAGGAAAAAGAGAAAAAGGTAACTCGTTAGCGGCTCGTTAGCATTAGCGATAATTCTCTCTGCCTCCGTGGCAGGCGGCACGAAAGGACTCCTACACTTTGGATAAGCTAATGGATAAGGCACTTGAGCGGTGGTTATTTTAAGCCAGCATCTTACGAACAATGGCTCCTGTACCGGGCACGATCAAAACGATCGCACAATCGCGTACGTTGGACGTTAAGACGGTAGGATAATTAATACGCGTAACTGCGGACCGCACCCAGTGCCATGAAAGATTACATGATAATAAATAAGAACGACTGCCGGAATGAAGTAGAGATATTCTAGATTCTCTTTTAATGCGTATTACAATCTTTTAGGTTAAGTGATTTAATACGCTTTTTTATGGCATATTTATACGCTCTTCAGGAATACTGATTTGGACGGCAAAAATGTTCTGGTAGATAGCCTCTCCCACGCGTCCATAGTTTTAATTTTTTGCAAATAAATTTAAGTCTCAGCCATAAAAAGCGAATGATTTAATTTTTTGTTCTAAACTTCTTTATCACTCACGCGAGCTATTAATCTTGTTAACGACACACTTAGACTTAGGAAAAAAGAGGAATCGAAGAAAATTGTTCCCAGTGTATGCGCACTTGACTTATAACCAAATAGAACCGAGATTGTAATCACGCCCGGTGACAAAAATTTCGACTACATCGAAAAGGCCATTTTGACGCTCGAGCCGTCGAACGGTGGCAAATTACGTCTCGAACGATTTCACGGCGGTCCCTACCGCTTAAATGTCGGTCGTCAACTGACAAGCTTAACGATCACGTGGTCGAATTGATGACTACCGTTACGTTAATCACAGGTCGGCAATCCCGACTAACAAGTTAAGGATTGAAGAAGCGTATAGTCACGTGTTGCAGTTACGCGAGCCATCGATCAGTCGATCGCGATTTTTGCGTCGCACATGTACCAAGATCGCATACTCGATCGAGCGCATTCGCTATTGACTTGCAGACGGGATCAAATTTTCGGGGAAAATTCGGATTTTCTGTGAAGATAACCGAGTCCACGGGACACCCACTGTGCGAACGACTAACGGCATTAAATCACGAGAACCAAATACGCGCCGCGTTTTACTGCCTCGATCGAGACGCGTAAATTTTCGCCGCACACGATGACGCGCAATCAGTGCGCGCGAGCAAGCTGTAATTTTGAAGCCGAGGAAGTTGCGCCCCTGTAATTACAAGCTCACAGCTGGTCGCACTTTGTAGTCGGCGAGCGCATGAGTAATTTCGCATTTTCGTGGTCATTGCGCAATGGATCGCGGGCAATGAGAAACGGGATCGCGCGCCGTAATTGTATCGTAATCCGTATTAATCCGGATTAAGATGATAATTCTCGCGCGGTCTGTATCAACAGGAGGCAGCGTGAAATTATTAGCGTCGATCCGGCATCGACATCCGCAATCCAATAATTCGAACTTCATCCCGCAGCGCAACGGAACACAAATGTTCGCGGAGCGTATGTATTAAATACGATACGCTGGCGCGATATGGAAGATTCATGTTTGTAGCGGGGAAGACGATATCGTCCTTTTAGCGCATCGAGTTTCAAGGGATTACATTCGCACATCGTCGCGGTTGCGTATTACGTGCGTATCCCCGGTCGCGTTTGTCCGACGTGATCGGCGCAAACGAGGAGATGTTCCTGTCGGCTCGCGCGTTTATCTGCGATCTGCCGATCGTTCGAAAAGGCACGCTCTCTCCGCCGTAGTAAGGGCTCAACGCCGTCCCTCTCCTTCTTCGCCTCTCTGCGCACAAATAATGTATTTCTCTTCTTCCTCCTCTTCTTTCCACGGTTTCTTTTTCGCCCCGCTGCTCTATGAACGGACTTTGATCTCGCGGCGCACTAGCCGAAGAATTTCTGTTTGTACACGCATTGTAATTTGCCGTTGGCATTTGCCGGCGTGTTCCCGTCGCCGCACTTATGCAATGAAATACGACGATAGCGCATTACCGGGGAAACG
Organism: Cryptocheilus praepositus; assembly: GCA_033815515.1. NCBI lineage: Eukaryota > Metazoa > Arthropoda > Insecta > Hymenoptera > Pompilidae > Cryptocheilus > Cryptocheilus praepositus. Next base: position 529,354 of record JAWWQZ010000069.1, on the reverse strand, counting down.
TAACGGCGCAATTGTTGGAAGATTGTAACCGTAACAACTGCGGATCCTCCGAGAGCACTCATTCCCGCGAGCGGCCGAGTCTATCAGTCGCGATCATTATACGCGGCATCGGGGACATCGCAGTGACACTTCCCCCGGCAGAAAACCGCGTACCTTTCTTCCCGCCCCGCCCCGCCCCGCTACTCCGGGATCCTCAGGGCGTCTGTAATTTCTCTCGGAGGCGCTCTTGCTCGCCGTCTTGCTCGCCGGCTAGCAGGCGGATTGCACAATGCCACGCAAACGTTCGACTACGAAAACGTTGACGCGAGGAGATCCATCAATCCGCCGAGCCGGTCAGCGTGTATCTCAGGGCTCGGAGTATCGATCGTATCGATCCCGGCTTGTCGAGGTGCGTACTGCCAGAGTTACATACATACGCGTAATACACACAAGCGTTCCGCTATGTACGTGCGAGCCTGACGAAAGTATCGGGATTCCTGTCTCCTCACTTGACCACCAGAGGCGATGCCCGGCTTCTCTTTCTTTCTCTCTTACCCCGTCCATGCTCCCCCGACCAACAGACAACGCGATTACAAGCGGCTCACTTTCCCACGACTTTTTCGCGGCAAGCGAATCGCTCGTTTTCCTAATTGCGCGCCGCAACGTGTACATCGTCGCGTTACGCTCAACCTCTGCCGCTCGATTAATGTTAATGTCCCGCTCTGATGCACCGTCTAGTCGCCCTGCTCTCTAGACGAACTGCTTGCGCACAATCTTCTTACGACATCACAACAACTCATGCCTAAACGCTTTGCGTTGCCGATTGTCCGGCCACACCGTTCCATCTTGTAACTTCTCGCTTATCGAACGCTACCTTCAGCTCGGACTAATTCGCACTCGTCCGCTGTCGAGATTCACCGGTTGTCGACGCCGGCTACAAGTCGATGAATACGCGTCGATCTGTCGGACTAATTAACTTGCAAGTACCGTCTGCTACCGAGCTCATTTCTATCGAACGCACGCGGTGTATATCGAATCACAATCTCGCGAGTCGATCAATGCAATCGCGAGACAGAGCGATACGGTTCGAAGAAACGGCGAACGTGACATCCCACTGCGTCGTCTCTGTCCTGCGTCTCTTCGTCGCTCGTAATATAAAGCCATAGATTATTCTTCGGTCTCATTAGTCCGCACTTTTTTTCTCTACGCCGATGCAGTCGGCCAAGGTCTGCGCCCCCGTGCAGATCCGTAGGACGTGATCGGACGTTCCGTGACTCCGATCCGCCAGGAACCGGCGATATTAACCCATTAACGTTTATAAATCGTCGCCGATGGGGCGTGAGTCGCCTGCAGAGTGGCTTTCGCGACGTGCATTTCCAATGTCGAATATCACGTGGCCCAGCGCTCTCTTCACCCCGCCGTTTCATGGTGTGTGGAGACGAAAAAACGAGGAAAGGCAGTGGTAGGAGGGAAGGAAGGAGACGCGCGGGGAGAAGGGCGCGAGGAGAGAGGAGAAATTGGAGGAAGAAGGAAAAAAGGTGGAGGAGGAGGAGAGGGCACGTAAGAAGGTGGAAGAGATCGTGTCACGTCTGCGGAACCGCTTGCGGAAATGCCTGCTCGTGACTCGTCGAATCACGTGCCACGGTACCGTGCCACTCCGGGCACCGACGGCCGATTATTTCCCTTTCGCCTTCTTATTACACTTAAGCAGCCACACTGACGGATGTTTAAAATTACGACAACCCCTGCCTCGTTATCTGCCACGGCGACGGCAGATTAATATAGTAGGTGGAGACGTGAGCCGCTCGTCTCCGATTGCGCGAGGCGCTTCGCGGAGGATTATTAGTGCCGGATTAATCGTCGGTAATTAATTATCGCCGGTGAGACTTAAAGTGGACTGCGTTAGATTCGGCTTTTACTGCCTGCGGTTCGACTTTTTTCGACGCTGCGAGAAGAATGCGGTTGCGTGGCCGCGAGGATCTGACGTCCTAGGCTACGTTATTGACTGTGATATACTGAAATTCAGCGACGATTGCATAACGCCGCGAGATGTGCTCGGTAATGCGGTAACAGCAATTAGAGGCGTAGACCTCGCACAAAAATACAAAATGTCTGTTACGAGCGGCCGCGTAATGAATACGTTGTAACGAAAATGTGTATCCTGCCTTCGGCTGGATAAAATGAATTATCACCGACAATTATTATCAAGTGAAATACGATGGAAGGGGTCAGGAGAGGTGAGGCGCGTGACAGCCGACAATTATTTCTAATGCAAGCCTCTAAGCGGCAGTGTGAAAGAAGATGTGAGCAACGGAAGGAGAGAAAGACCGTAATTATCATCCTCCGAGCGAGTTTTCGATTGGGAATTATTCGGTGGAAGGCATTCTATCGTCATGCGTCTTTCAATGGAAACAACCGCAGCGCGCCTCTCTCGCTACGCTCCACGATGAATTGTATGTTTTCCCGTTCCTCCTTTTCCTTTTCTCTCCGTCTATCGCTATCTACCTCTGCACACAGTAATAATAGGAGCGGTCAGGTCAGAAGAGCGATCGCGCTAGACGAATCCCCGAGCGACGTGGCCGGGGGCGCATGATTAATTATTACGAGCATCCGCGCGGATTAATTAGTGGATCTGATGAGCGACAGCTCGTCGAGCGCCAACTCGACGACGACGATCATGGCTACGACGAGGACGCTTACGTTTACGTGCGAGCCTCCGCTGCTCAGAGGTATTATTAATTGATCACGGACAGGTACTAATTGTGCCTCTATCGCGACTGAAAACGATCCTCGTGTGTACGCGACGCATCGAACAGCGGTGCGCGGAGAGAAGAAAAGGTCGTTTACTTGATTTACCGGTCTTTCACTCGCTCCGACACTAAATGATTTGGGTGGCACCCTTCTGTCAGTTGACGAGAGATATGTCGGGCTGCCTCCAACTTTTTTCCGCCCGACTCAATTTCGACACTCGATTGGTGAGTGATAGCACGAATATTCCTCCCGGTTGTCGTCGTCGCTGTCGTTGTCGTTGTCCACGCGCTCTCGTCACTCGTTGGCACTGGTTAAAACACCAGTTCATTCAGGATTTGAGGTCACTGTCGACGCGCGGCCAGCGGAGAGTTTCAACAGTCACTTTGCAATTACTTTCCCTGGCTGGCCACGCTCGGTATTGCGCGGAACGTGGAAATTATGAGAAAGAACGTGGAAAATTGCGGGTGGTAACGTAATCTGTCGATAATTCCTCTGAAAAGTCCGTGGAAGCCGAGATTAGCCTGACACTGTCATTGACGCGCGTTTACCGCGACGGAAAATTCGACGTTGACCCGTGGAACTCGGAGGATTCATCCGCTGTCGCGCACTGTCGCAAACTACAGGGCGCGTCTTTAAACAGCGTCGTCATCGGAGAAAAACGGCGTAAAAGACGATGAGTAAGTACCGGAGTGCGTAGTCTAACTTAACGTTCATACGTCGTCGTCCCGATAACGCGAGCGAAATTACAAAGTAACGAAGAAGTTCCATCCGACGTGTATAATGGTGAGGCTTTCGTGCCTCCATCGCCGCACGACTGTAACCGATCTTCTGTAACGAGTAACGGCCGCCGTGTAACGCCGCTCTTAAAGATAATGAGCGGTGTGATTGATCGTAAAGGTAATGACCATCGAAGCTCACCCGGTGCGTCCAGTGCCCCCGGTGCTGGGAGAAAAAAGTCAGCTCCGTTCGCCGATTTTGAAAACTCTGCGGGAGGTACTCCGGTTACTCTCCCTCTCTCTCGCCCGGAGTCTCTCTCCTTAGCGTTCTCCCCGTCTTATTTTCGTACCGCAGTCGAGAAGTAGACAGGTAATCGTTCTGACATATAGCAGAAATTCCTTACGTCCGTTCATGCCGGTATCACCGAGCCGGCCAGTAAATTCGTTCTAATTTGCGAGAGTCACCGATCGCTTTGCCGCGCTTTAACAATCATAATTAATTATGTACTCCCCGCGACGGTGGCTAATTACCGGCGAATTTGCGAGGGATATCGTGCAACGGGTATGCCCCGTCATTTTCTGCCGTGATTGGGGAATCGCCCAGGAGCCCGATGCTCGACGATTTTCGGCGAAATCCTCGGCCGACGCGGCTTTTTTATTGGCACGATCAGACACTTGGCGCGCGGTAGAGTCGACATCGCGGGCCTGCCAATTTAGAAAACACCGCGGGGGGTGTCTGACGATTCTGTACGCTACACTTGCCGCGACGTAGGACAGGTGACCGGTCTGACACCTTTAAGAAATCTCTCGCTCTCGGACCTGGCGATTATTTTAGTCGTAATCTATCATCATCGAAAGCTGCGAACCCGTGCAAACGTTTCGGCAAGACGCGCGATGATATGTCAAATGAATCGAACGCGTTTATCCTTGATATTAACCTCATTATGCGGAAGTGTGCGCTAGCTATTCCAAGGTAGAAGAAAATGCTTTTAAGCCGTACGTCAATTTACAGCGGCCGTCGTTTATGCCAACACTCGACTGACCCGCTTTTCTCTGTCCTCCAATTGCGAGTGTCATTTCGGAACGATTACGGTGCTTTAAGTGACGATAATGATCGGCGGATACGGGAGAAGGGACGTACGACAGAAATTTCGTGGGGCGTCCCGTCGATTAGGCCAGGAAAATAAAAAAAGCCGGGCGGCCCCTTTGAAGATCACGAGCACTCGGGTTAACAGTTACGATTTATCACGAAGTGGATTATTAAATACCAGAGTTACGCAAGTCGGGCGTCGTGCGTGCAGCCAGCAAGCCGTGATGCTCGGTATCTGGAGCAGCGATCAAGATCGATGGAAGGTCGCGGAACACTAATCAGAATAAATTTTCTCCTCCTAAGTTGCCGTCACTAATTCAGCTTTTTCAAACGATAAGGAAGAAAGACAAACGCCGGAATGCTCACAAAAACAAAAGTGGCTCACAGACCTCACTTTTTCTTCCGGTGACCAAACTGCTTTTATTAACCCGAATGGACTGTGGGCGTGCAACTTGAAGCAGCCAAAACGTTCTCGATCCTTCTCTTACTCCTAACTGAGAACGCTACACAAACGCAACTCCGGCGAAGTCCCCGACAAACTAATTACAAATACGCAGATTACACTGTGTCAGAATCTTTAAATCACTGTCAAGTGACATTTCTCCGAGATATCTGGACCAGCGTAATCGCGCTGGTCAATTTGCATGCACTTGACGCCGTGTTCCGCGGCGATAAGGAAGAGGTTTGCGCGAAGCCAAGGCTGAGCAATTATAAGCGCGTCACGAACTACATTTATCACGATCTTCGCCACTTCGTCCAGCCACTTCCCTTCCTTCATCGAAGTCCCTCATAATCCAGTTAGCTAAGTTAACGGCCGACTATTAAACAACGCGCAAGAACCCGATCACTCCAGCGGAAAATAAAATTTCCCGACGCGGAAACGGCGAGTAAGCGAAGTGCGAGTAAGAAGGAGAGTCACGGGAAAAGAAGTGAAAGCGAAGTCGTTCCGATACTAGCTGGGGGTTGCTGCGTGCGCAAGGGAGGATAAGTAGAAGGCAGCGGAGTATAACATAGGTGATTTCAGCAGAATTCATGGTTGCTTGATTACGAGTAATAAACCGAGCGTTAGGACAAGATTTATGAGCATCTTCGGGCACCTATGGTCCGTGATCGCCACCCTGCGGTCCCGTTTCTGCTGCTCTTTCGCCGCTTTCGACTCGAGCTACGGGCTTACCCCTCGACTACCGACGGCTGCAACCTGTTTCTGTTCCCGAACAAGACTACGAATTCGCCAACAAAAACTAAACCCCGCTTAGAATAACAGCTGCCGTTCTAATTACGCCGATAGCCTGAGATTGTTCTAATTTAATTTATCGCGTCGTTACGCGGTATATACGATGCAATTGCGGCGTGTCGGACTAATAAAATGCTTTCTCAATCGACGTATTTGCATATCTTTTTTCGAGGCGGCGGCGTGCTCTCGAAACGTTGAATCATTACAAGCACCGGATAGTACTTAACAGAACAGAAATTATGTATCTATTATCTGCTACGAGCAATTAGAACTGTCAGTGATTAATTCAACGCAACCGCGTAATTATGCGTGCGGAGATATAACTGATCCGATATTAATTAAGACTGCAAACGGAAAATCCTACGCGTCTGTGTAGTAAAGAAAAAAGGAGAAGAAAAAAATAGGACAAATCTGAAGTTGACAGGTAGTTCGAGCGCGACGCGCTTTCAGAGGATTGCACGGATTCTTTACTGGTTTATCTTCGTGCTACCTGCCTCGTAGAAGCGAAGTATCAAGCGGCGCGAGCTCGTGGTAGCCGATAGTGATTATTCTTCGAGGCGCCTAGGCTCATTGCAATACTCTCGACACGCCATACGTTACCGAAGCCAGGGAGCACCGGAACCCGCGGCTACTCTCCCTCCTCGTTAGTAATGAGACCCCCGATAAATTATCCCACAAGGAGCGTAAAAAGAGAACCGACAAACGGCGAGACCGCGGAGACGTTCGAGTCCCGGAGATTTTCGGTAGGAGACCCCAGTCGCGATCCCGTCCCTTCGGAAGAATTGTGTGCCGAACGTTCCCATTATTAAGATCAAGTTAAACTCCCTATTTATTTATGCAAACGACACCGCTTATAACGTTCCCTTTACATGCTCCTTGTTTTCTCCGCTTTCTCCGCCGGCAAAGCATACTCGTTCGGGTTTATTCACTTACGAGGATAATAAGCGCTCTGCGCGGAGAACTGAAGCCGAATATTTTTTACGTACTCACGGAATCGCGAAACTGCCCAAGTTTCTTGGGTGGTCAAAACTGATGAGTCGGTAAATCACTTCGCTCTCCTCGGCAGCGGGGCTCGCGGAGAATTCGAAATGCGAGGAACGACGGGGGATGGGACTCGACATTGTTGCGGGGCGAATTTACGCGCGCCGCGGCGCAGGATATATGTCGGCGAGGCATCGGAGGCAGCGGGGCGACGATGTAACTGGCACGCTTTGTAAATTGCGCACGTCGAGGATCGGCTCTTTAGAGACGGTAGAAACGCCGACTGCAATGCGATAAGAAAACAATATGAGTCCATTATACGCCCGGTCACTGTAGCGATAATTATCGTCGTACGACTAACGACGCGCAACCCGCGCAATCTTTACTGCCGATCCGAAACGGCCACCCTAACCTATATTCAATTATCATAGCCCTCACACGCCGCTGCAAATGATCTCGCGGGTGTTAACTATCGTTACGGCGGCCGATTACTAAAAGCACGGAACAAATACGCTCACGAGCGAACACTGAAGGAAGGGATTAAAATTTCCTCCGATAATATCGTACCCGAAGCGTCGCGTTTTTTGCGAGGGCATTCCGCGATAAAACCCAATCTTTTTCTGCGGCCGCGCTCGTCGTCGAAAGTACAGAGATAAATTCTCCGTGCGTCGCGGGACATTGAATCTCGATCGGCTCATTCCGGGCCGACGTACAGCCGCATTTCGCCCGAGTGTTTCACATTTACACGACGATCAATGGGGCTATCCTTTAGGAAACGTGAGGCGAATTCTTAGGCACCCTTTGGGTGGTCGAGAACGTGGTCTCTGATAAATGGTTGCACGTTGTCGACGGTACGATGCTTTACAGGGCTTTACTGCGCGGCGAAACGTACTTTTACCTTAAAATCAGTAATTGCGCGAAGTGTCAACAAAGTATGCGACCGAATTTGTATAGGACATTGAGATGTTGAAGCAGCTGAGAAAGTTTTGTATGAAGCTATCATGAAAAAAATATGTGGTATTTAATGTGACAGGTAAGTATACCTGCTTCCCTTACAGGTTATGTTTACATGAGAGAAAGAAATTGGGACTTTACATTGAACATATTTGCATGCGGATTCATGCAAATTTGTGTCTAGTGGTTCATTTTCTCAATGAACAGTACAATTATGGTGGCGTGGTATGATATATCATTCATCGTATGATTCAAAGTAAATATGCTCTGCATATAAGAACTTTGCGAACCAATTTGTATGATTACTTTCTCACATCTGACATGACGCTCCGTAAACATTAAGAAATACCCTCTCTACTTGACTTTCTGACAACTTCATTCCTTCTGCTACTATTCTCAATACCTACTGCGTTACCAAAACAAAATTGTCCAAAATCGCAAACCTCCATAGAAAATATGTGAGGAACAATTAAAAGGTACTCAACGTACCATCTCAGTGCCACAGGGCGCATGAGGTACAATGCAACAAGGATTACACCGCAAGAAATAAACTACATTTACAGATAAGAAATTATTCAAGTAATGTTTACCGATAGCGTCAGCTCCTGCACCAGGAACCGCAATGTAATTTTGAAGAGGAAGAAGTTTTTCATTGAAGAACTGCTCTTGCGTATAACAAGACCCCATCGTCTTGTCCACCATGCCACTAACACACACAATAAAACAATGGAAGAAAATGACAAAGGCAATTGCATATACACATTGAATAATGCAGTTGGACAAGGGCTAGATATAACCTCAAAGCTAAATCTCGCCAAAATGTTCGCCAAATTTGCACACAGCTGTCTAATACTTTTGAAATGGAAAGCAGAAAGAAGAAATATCTCACCAGCAAAGTAATTTCATTCGCAATGACAAAATTTCTGCTCTGCCAACACGGGTCGTTTTGGCGCAAAGTGAGAGGCGACCGGTGAACCGATCAACGTGATCAAGAAAAGCACGCCCGGGGTCGGAATACTGCAAAATTCAGTTGCCCTCATCTTCCCGCTGAGCTCAGACGCAGATTTGGATCTCGAACGGGACTTGCAACGGCTTCACGTGCACAAAAACCGAGGAGCGACTTAGACTCGTCTGGATGTCGGCCATTATGGCGTCCGAATGACAAGTGACAATCGTCAAGACGACGAAAAGGGCGCGAAGCATCATGCGTAGCGGGGGTCTTGCGCATGACAAAGGCGCGCCGTTTAAATTTGAATTAGACCATCTGTAAGGTTATGTACACATGTTATCAACATGTAATATTTGAGATTTCCAAGAATGTATTATTGACACAGTTGTTATGATCATACTGGGAATAACGAATAAAAATTGAATTGATGTCGCTGCCTGAAAGTCGATAATAATGCAATGACAATATTTTATTAACACGTTGACTGCCATGGGTAATTTGCCGTATTAGAACAGCGATGCTATAAAATACTATAGCGTTTGATTGAATTATTTGCAAAATGTAAATAATGTGCAGGTATCGGAAACCAAAAGATCGCATCACTATTCTAACAATAATTGCATTTATAAAATAATTATTGCTACTCATTGTGAATATTTTGGATCTTCAGTAAAATTTCTTGCGCCGGTCACCGATGACCATCATGGCGGTCAAAGTGTTAATGTGGCCTTTGACAAGCAGTTAGAATGCCGACAATTTCCATGCATTTTTATTTGTTTTTCGTGCTTCTGATTTTTTTTCGATTACTTTGGCGTGTTTTGTTCACTCGGACCATCAGATCGGACTCTCTTTTCGTTCAGTATACTGTTCTCACCGCTCGCGTGGCTCTCGAAATCTCACGAGGCTCGTGCTTTGGCGTGGGAGTCGAAACTATCATCTTCGTGCGCTCGCGTGAGCGCCTTAAAGCTTACCTCAGGACCGAGATTTATTCCCAGGAATATTATCAGGGCGCTGGTCGGCGGACGATCGTAAAGCCGTTGATCGTAACGACGAGACTTTTAATTAATTTGAGCGAAGGTTCCTTGACTCCGGAGCACCGATACTTCGATGACGTCACTCTTGAATTCCAGAGAAAGAAAAATGTTGCCGGAGCTTGATGCAGATCTTGCAATTGCAATGCTTATATTTAAATTGCAGCTTCGTACGAATAGCGTATACTTTTTATTGCGATTGCGATGAAAGATTCTGCGTGCAAATATAAACAATGCAAGACGAGTTTGCATACCGTAACATTACGTCCTGGAACCACGGTTATCTCGAAAATGACTGCCTTTCTAGGATTCATTATCGCAGCTATCTCTCGGGCGTGGAAATATATACTTTCATCGATCACGTTCTTCCAGAGCGAGTCCCGCATCAAAAGATCCTCTTTCATTGAGCGGCCGCTGGTAAGAGAACGCTCTCGATTTTATCGCGTTCCTGTGCGTCATCGTCCGTGCGAATAAATTCACTGCTCACATTGCATCACAAGCGAGTCTTTCAGGGCATTGTGCTGTTATGAATTGCCATCAATTAAACCTTCAACGAAACTATCAAATGCTCAATCAACTCGATTGATTAGTCATCATGTTACGACGTCTTTTATTACTCGCTATTAGTAACTTGTCACCGCGCACACTTCGCCTCAAGAATTTCCAAACTAACCGTTATTAGATGCGACCCATCGAACGATTTATAGACCCGTAAGCGTCGTTTACATTCTACCGCCGAGTCGCCGGACGTTGATTATTTTCCCGCAGACACACGAGCGGGTTGCCTTTCATCCGAAAAGACTTTCATTTGGCGAAACGCCGCTGCCTCGCGAGCGTTTCGCTCCTGCAGAGACTTGGAGGGTGCCGCTCTTATTGCGCAACACTGGCGCCAGGCCGCAATGCCTGCGGGGCCCGGGAATGACTCACCGAGACGAACAACAACCGTGCCCCGGAGAGGAGACGTGGCCGAGAGGTTGACCCACCTATCGCGCAACCGAGGACCCGTCCAAGGTGCTTCAGAGACAGTTCGTGAGAGTGACTTTTTCGCTCGGGACGATTCGCGGCTCGGCTCTGACCCATTTTTATCCGCCCGCCCGTCGCGCGATATCGTCGCGCTGCGTTTCTAGAACCTGTCGCGACACACGAGTGGTGACTCGCTAATCGAAGCTAAAAATAAATACCTTTCCTCCGTTCAAAGGCGCAAAGTTAAGTGTTCGCTTACTGTCGTATAATGCAATAATCATTTTCTCCTCCAGGCTTTTGCGGCCAGGATTCGGTTGACAAGGCCCTGCCTTCCGGATTGATGCTGCCTTTGAATGCAGCATTGTGCCGATCTTATATACCTGAAGGACGACCTGAACTGTTTGCGAAACGTCGATACAATGTTGAAGCCAAACGCAGCGTCCATCCGGAAGACAAGACCTTATCAAACATGCAATAATTATTTAGCGACATTTAGACCGACTACTTTCTTACGTTCTTAGAGTGACGGTCTGCTCAACGTTTTTCGATCGGCGCAATAAACGAAAATCGCGCGCGATTGCGCCAGGGCGAAATGCCGACAGGACAGGAGCGCGAGAACTAATAAAAGGGCGGTGAATACGGAGCGAGGCTCGGACTGAGCGACGACGGCGACGACACAGAAGCCGAAATGCCGGCGAGGGGTTTTATTGCGCCGGGCAGGATATAAAAGTCCGGGTTACAAGCGCGCAACTCGCAAAACAGCCCGAAGCCGGTCACCTCTGGCTCGGTCCACCGGTTTGGCCACGGTACTCGCACGATCCTCGCGATCTTTCGTTCCTCGTTCTCTTCAAGGTGCTTTCTTTCTCGGTTTCTCGCATCGCTGCGCCGCGAAACTGACCCAGATGATCGTCAGCCAGTCTTTCGGCGACGCTTTTGTCGCGGGGCGATGACGGTGCCGTCAGAGTCTACCCGATTTTCGCCCGTGCGCTTATGAGAGAGAAAGCGCGCAGGATCGAAGTGCGTTGTTAATCATTTTCAGTGGACAACTAGCGCTGCGGCTAGCAGGAGTGACGTGCGGAATTTACGCTCGGCCGATTGTACGAAAATGCATGATGAAGGCAGAAAATCAACGTGAGCGCGTTATCAAAAGAAGCCACTGACCCAGCTATTAACGGGAATGGCTATCGAGATTGGTTCGAGATCGAGACGCCTGAAAGGTAGCCTGGCGAAGCGCCACGATGTTTGATCGTCGATCATGTTTCATCCATCCAGGATTGACCTCGGGGTGTATCGTGTGACGCCGGCGGATGGGACGATATTAATCATGGTTTCTTCGCGAGGAAGGGCAGATTATTACGGTAGAAGAGCAATCTTCTTAGACCTCCTCGGCAGCGTACGCACACTCTCTGATAGCGCGTCAATCGATCATCGCGCGCCGGGAATGGCATTGTCCCGCATGACTAATTGTAAGTGTGACCGAGGATGCGCCAATTGTAATTAAGCGTCGCCCCCGGTGCGTTCGCAACAGGCGCTTCCTGGTATTCCCTTCGGGCGACGCTTCGGAGATCAATGCTGATCGACGAAATGAAATTTGCCGCATGATCTCAAGACGATATCGCGTGATGGCATGAAGAGGTGCGACCTACGGTATAAGGCCGCTGTTACACGATACTTTGCCTACCACTTGAAACAACAGATGGCTGCACTTCGTCTGCGAAATTTTAGCACGTCTCTCCGTTGATTAAAGAATCCAAGTTTACTCGGCGGCAGGGTGGCCGACCCATCAGAATTTCCTGGTCCAGCGTATCATTTGGAGAGGAAGTGTTCCTCGGCGACGGTCTGCAGCTAAGTTCTACGTGCAAAGTCAGTGCCGACGGAAGTTACGTGACCGGTACGGGTGGCTCCTAAGGTCAGGCGTAATAGACACGCCATCCAGGAGTGTCTACGAGACAGGAAGAGAGCTCGGGCGCGAGCGGTACCGTGTTGACGCAGGTACATCGATAACTAAAGGGAGAGAAACGGACAGCCGAGCGACGTGCATTATGGAAGGACTCACAGCTGGAATTACCCGGTATGGTTGATCGCGTAAAAAGTGTCCCCTTTAATTAGCGTATAATATGAGGCTCACACGGCGTGACCGGCCGTCGTCACCGACCGTCGTCACCGACATCCTCTTTTCGTTCCACCTCCTGCCTGCCTCCTCTATCGTCCGCCGTCATCGTTCACTTCGTTGGCGCTGTCGTAGATCGTCGTTTCGATTGTCAAAGAATTATCCTCCGCGGTAATGAATACGCCAGGAGGCACGCTGCCCTGAAAGCGACGGCGGCCGTGGAGAATTATAAAAATCGATGATTGCCAGGTCCACGGCGGCGCGGAGGCAACGATCGGCGGAGGGTTGCTCGGCGCTGGGTAGGAGGACAAAAACTAACAAACGAGTTCCTCCTTCTTCGGTCCCCGCCTTTTTCTTCCTTTCGCGATCCTTGCGTGCAGCACCTCCTCCGCCTGCCTTTCCTTATCCTCCCGCCACGTCAGGAGAGAAGAAAAGGAACGGAGTATCGGAGTTCAATTTTTTGCCGATTTTAGATCAGGCGGAACGGCCAGATATTGTGTTAAGTTAAAATAAATGTTGGTTAAGTTGAACAGTTTACACAGATCGTTTTTGTTATTGATGACGTGCGTGTATGGCACGAGTAATAATATTCAATGGCATAATTGGTCATTGATTTCAAAACGCGAAGTGCCTTTGTTATTTAAATCTATTCCGTAGATTCATTGTGTTCTTCCTTTTGATCCTATGGATCCGGTATTTTTAAATCCTCGATGAATTATTTCGTTTGGCACATACGAAGAAGCCTCACATATGAACCTTAGTGTTTTTGACTGAACTGAGTATTTATGAGCCTCACATAAGAACCGTAGCGTTGTATGATTTCAATACTTGACGTGCTAACTGTGCCCCACAGTTGGATCACAGTAATAAATTCGCGCAAAACGATTAGCGCTGGACCGTTTGTTACCGTCACGTACGATTCCACGAAAATACGTTGTTCAGTCGCGTCCGATATATAAACTCGTTTCGCCGACCTTCCCACCGTCAGCATTGAAGTCTTCCGGGCTTCCACGCTCCTCGAGTTATTGGAGGACCCTGCGCAACACGTCGCCACCACTCGCGGGATCGATAAGGATCTACTGCCGGTGGCCAATGTCCGATGGAATGTGTGCCAGGCCTGCCAAAGGATCGTACGTCAGGCGCCTCGCGGCCTACCGAAGGAGAGAACTTCCGATTTACGACCCGACTTCATCTTCACTGGCTTTAACTGCTCGGCCGATGGACTGATATAGAGACGAATATTTATACCGGACTTTTAGGTCGGCGCACTATAGAGAAAATCACTAAACGGCACGGCAATAGAATTTCATAGTGTCAAAGAAAAATGAGAATTAAAACGGATGACGTAAAGGTATGCCGCGTCTGGAATTCCTCGATGACACCGATTGGAACGCTTGACGTTGCCTGTCTCTAAATCGTCGATTGAAAGAAAGATCACGGAGGCTTTTTAATCGGCGGATGATTCATTCGCTTCGTTAAAGTCTACGGAGGGAAGATCCGCTGGTCTCGTAGCGCCGCAGCTTTCTGCGACGACGGAAAAAGAGAGGAACACGTTTACGACGAAATCAATCGATCGTACGATAACCCCGCGCAATCCTCACCCTCCTCAGTTTCCTCCTGCCGAGGGAGTAGGCAGTAAATCGAGAGCTCGTCCAAGTCTCGTCTCGTTTCTCATCCTCGAGCTCACCTGGACTCGTATAGTCGGCGAAAGCACCTAACAGAAAAACGGCCGGTAGGGTGTACACGTTGCGTCTTGTACGAAGATACGGAGTCGAGGGGATACATCAAAAGAGGCTAACGTTCGCGGTGAACGCACGCTTCCGAAAAATATTGGACGGCCGGACGAAGATGCATCCTGAAAAACATCCTGCCGTAAAACGACTCAAACCTCGGAGGTTGAAAAATAACAGAATCTAATCACGAAAGTAGTTTCATAAGAAACTCCAATATGTACGGTACATTAGCATTTTTATCATTAGAAAGTCCAAAGAACATTTCCACAACGTCAAAGCACTTCCATTACTAATCTAGCCCGTAGCCTGACCCAAGAAAGTGCAATTCTCTTTCTATCTTACTTGGGTATCCGTGAAAACACACTCTCTTCGCCGATTTCTTTGCTTCCCTATATAGACTAGGCTTTCCACTACGACATTAAAAAAAAAGATCGATCGGTCGTTCGATAACCTCTCCTCTTTTAGTGGCAGCGTTTGGCATGAGGATGTCGAGCAGTAAATTGAGTGCGCGTACATATCCATCGAAAGAAGCGTACGCCAGAAAAACTATCGACGGGGTGTATCGGGGGTCGTTGTATCGGAGTCCCGATACGCGCACAGGGGATATATCAAAAGCAGGAGAGAGGGAAAGATGGAGCAAGAGAGAGAAGGGGGGAGAGAGAGGAGAGAGAAGAGAGAGAGACTGAACCATCGAGGGGGCAGTAAAGCATCGGAGCTTCGATCCTGCGACGTGGAGAGCCCGTAGGCAGCTGCATAACGAACGTCAGATAAAACATGAGGACTCGCCTGAAACACGATATCCCGCGTGTGCTGACCAACCGACAACAGCAACAACGGTCGAGCAACAACGACGGCGCAACAACGAACAATGTAAACGAAGACAACGAGGCCGGGACTCTTCGAGTTTAGGAGTCGATTTGCAAGTGAAACTCGATAGACGAGCCCCCGTTGTTCTCGTCCTTCGTCGTTATGTGAATGTTCAACGAGGAAGAGATTCCTTCTCACTTCAGGACGTGTCTCTCTTTCTCACTCGCTTCCCGCCTCGTCCCTTCGCCCTTTCCGCTGGTTTACCCTCCTTCTTCACCCTGACGCGCTCTTACCCCCATCTGAATTTACGATCCGGGAGACGGAGAGGATCGACGACCGATACAACTGGAGATCCCTTCTATCGGGTGTTGTACGCGAAAGTGACTTACGAACTGACGCACCGACTGACGAGAGACGCTTTTCTCCCGCTGCCGTCGATGCCGAGAATCGTCTGCAGAACGATGGGAATGCTTGGGAATCTTGAGTAACAACGACGCGAACAGTGCGCGTCAGGCGGAAAGAATAAATCGCGCGGCAAGAATAAATCTGTACGTGGAACGATATTGCGAACGTTCTTATGAACATCACGGCGTTCTACGTAGGCATATAGACTTGGGTCTGTAGCTATTAGTTTGTATCCGACCGATACCCCATTGGCAGCAGCGGGCAAATACCGTTGACAGAGTAATTGTATATCCGTCCGTCTTTCCTGACAAATGTCGATAGGAGAATCATTATTTTGAAAGCTATCTAATGAATCTCCATTATATGCATTCTTGGATTTTTTGGTTCTATCCGTCTTGACGTGGAACTCGCTCGGATGCCGAGCCAGCAGAATGCAGTAGCTAAGTTACGATCGCGATAGGGACGTTTCCTGTGGACAATCAAAATCCGATACTAGTTGTAATGTCCACGAAGGTGCAATGGGTTCAAGGTTGGCGAACGGTCGTTTGTTTGCACGGCCACTCCTCGCCACGCCCTTGCGCTTATATCTGTGCGCCATCCTGTCAGGCGTCGGGGATCGTAATTCATTTATCGGTTACCGAGGCAGCCGGGGCGTCCCTTTATCTCGATGACAGTTAAAAACGTCCGCGCAAATTAATAAGCGATTGCCGAAGCTTCGACGTTCCTCTCTTTTTATCGCGAGTCCCGATAAGATAGACGAAGGTGAACTTTAAGAAATCCAGTCCCACATCTGTTTCGGTTCTGATCCTCTTTGGTCGGGTGCCTATTTCATCCGCGGATAAAACTGTCGAGCGTGAATTGCAAGAAGGGATTTCGTTCAGTTTAAGATACCAAATGCCTGCGGAATGTCTTCGGGATCGCCGTCGTATCGCAGACATCGAATTAAGAAGGAGCGATTTTGTTTCGCCGATTTCTACCCTCGACTGTACTCCTTATGTCCGTCGGGGGATCGAAAGATAGAGACCTGATAACGTCAGGAACTTGTTAGGAATCCGACAATATTGACTGACAGTCTCACTCGTATTTCACGAGCACTTATGCTGTTTGTCATCCTGTCATAAACGCGATGAATTGCACTCGCGGGACATTATTTTGCCCTTAAGCGACGTAAGCTCCCCAACAACTTCGGTTCCGCCCAAGGAAGTTACTTCGCCGTATGATCGGCGATTCGCGATTGTTTTTTACGATTGCGCCCGATTACGCGAGACTTCGAGTCTCGGGGCACCAAAGCTGTTCCGCGAATTTTAACGAAGTTCGTTGGCACATGGCGAAGAATCGCGAACACGCGTTTATCTGATCTAAAAAATGCGAAGCCGCGGGAAAAGCTTCGGGGAAGAGGGCGACAGGATAAGAAGAGGGCGATCGATGCCAGGGGAAAGAAAAATGGTAAGT
The DNA here is from genome assembly GCA_033815515.1 of Cryptocheilus praepositus. NCBI lineage: Eukaryota > Metazoa > Arthropoda > Insecta > Hymenoptera > Pompilidae > Cryptocheilus > Cryptocheilus praepositus. The sequence continues at coordinate 512,199 of JAWWQZ010000069.1, read as the reverse complement.
TCAGAGCGAACGCGAGATAGGGGGAGGGAGCATGTCAAAACTAACGACATTGCCTCTCGACTCCCTGGAGACCTGCGGCGAGGGCAAACGCGGCCAGGGAGCCACCTCGTGTATCGGTACGAGGACGAGGTACGAGGACGAGGAACGAGTCATCGAGGTAGTCCGGGCGATTCCTGGTAGGCCCGGCTGAGACGTGCCTCGAGAGACAACTAACCGGCAGTGCTATGCCGTCTGGACCAGCTCCTCCTCGATAACGCTTTGTGCTTTTCTTTCTCCTCCTCTTTCTCTCTGTCACTCCTTCCTTCTTCGCGCTCTACCCGCCCGCCTCCTCCTTTCTTTCTTTCTTTCTCGTTGCCACTTGCAGCAGACTGGCAGGCTGCACTTCCAGCCAGCGCTGTCAGAAAAAGATGATCCTCCGTTGCACGTGCAGATAGCAAATCACAGCATCGTCGTCGTCCGGTGTTGCGTACTCGACGACGACGACGACGACGACGACGACGACGACGTCGACCGGTACGCACCAATGACTGGCAGTGAGTACCAGTTTGGCAATGGTCAGCGATCTCGTCAAAATTCGTCCTCCGAGTCGCGGGCCCGTCGGTCTACCGGGTATAACTTCCTCAGTTGGAACGACCGAGCAGAGGGTAATAAATATTAATTGTCGATTTACCGCACCGGGACGACGCCTGTCACGGAGCGAAAGGGATGTGAAAGTTGCACCGTCCAAAGGTAACCGACGTTCGTTTATAACGTGGAGAAAATTTCGACCGGTGTCAGAACGACGCCTGTAAAAGTGTGCGTTGAAATGGCGAGACGGGAGTAAATCACGGCGCCTTTAGCAGAGACAACAGAGTCAACAGCGAGGAAAGACGCGGTACGCGGTCACGTACGGGTCGGCCAGTTGTTCTCCGCGTCGGGCTCTTTCTTTCGTGCTCTCCACGGATCGTCCGTACGTCAGTGCGCAGGCTGCGAATGACGGAGCACCTGTAAGGCTCTACTCGGCCGTGGCGCGCTACGCTTTAGCACAATTATCATCCATTTACCGGCCATCAAGCAGTTAGGAGCGATTACGGCTATCATAGCGTAGTTTCGTCAGCGACATCGTCGAGCAGGAGCGAACGAGGGTGACGGACAGTCCTCCTCTAAGTCTGTAATGGCGCTCAGGCTCGGTCCGCGGAGGCCCATCAAACGATTAGCGGATCCACCTGTCATCGTAGATCCCAACCGCTCCCAGTAACTCAGGCCCATTATCATCGCATCAGGGGGCCCTAATGTCGCGTATCCGCCGGCTGATTGCCCCCGCTTTATGCCTCCGCTGCTTGATTCCTCCGTTCTCGGGGCCTTATGAAACGGATCCTACGCTACATCTGGGACGCACTTTCGTTCGCGAAATGTCACACGGTGAGGCCGTGCCCCGACTACCAAGGACCTAGTTGACCTAGTAGGAAGCCGGATTTTAATCGCCGAACAATCTTCGATCGGCATTCACGCTCTACGACGCAAGAGATCGTGGCGAAATAACCCCGGAGAAGCCTGAGAGTAATTTGCCGATAGGTTGACGCGACGCGGTGAAGTTCGAGATTGCTCACGGCGACGGAAGAAAGTGAAGAATTCGTACGATTGGGCTCGTCTCCGGATCCCTCGTGGTTCCCGTCGTGGAACTCGTCCGTTTCCAAGGGGGGAGGAATGAGTCTCTGCCTTCATTCCTGCTCAACGTCAGTATCGGAGACATCGACGTGCCAAGAGCGCCGCTGGCAGGAGCCGCGGAACGCTCCGAGACAATCCGGTCAGCTCGACTGACTCGTACACGCGGCTACGAGATGTACTCCGAGAGGGATAACAGGCTCAGGAGGAAGAGAAAGACAGAGAAAGCAGGAGATTCTCCGTGGCCACGAGAATGTCGTTAGTTTTGACAAGGCACGTTCGTTGCGCGGTGATTCGATGAGAATATTTACTGCGTCGGCTGATCTGTCAGCTGATTGTGCCGCCGTATTTTTACCCCGACTTTCTTGCTGGCCAGAAGGAAGGTAGGCTCCTACATGAGCGTGCGAGAACGAGCGAGCACGGCACGGGTTACATGCGTGTGCGTTTATACGCGAGCGTACAGTGGCTGAGGGAATCGGAGGAGGTTTTGTGTAGACGACGTCGAGGACTCTTCTCTTCGCCTCTCCTTTCTTCGCTCTCCTCCTCCTCAGCGTCTCCTCTCTCTGTCCTCTCTCTCTCTCTCCCCCCGTGGCCAATGAATGCCGATCCACTGATGCGTCGGCTGGTTTGACGAGGCCTGATGGATGCTCCTGGAATCCCGGGACTCCGCTCGGACGCGAGCGCGCAACGAGCAAAATCGCGGTTTAAATCGGCAACGCGCGGTTAGATATTCCCCAGGACGAGTCAGACCCCCGATACAAACGATCGCCGCCCTATTGTATCGGGCGCACCTAACCGTTCCGATATAGCTGGAAATACCAGCCGGTCGATACCAAGTTGCCCGATCGGCCAGGACCAGGATTCCTGCCAGGACTGGTTCCAAGATAAAGAGAATGCTGAAGTGCGGAGGAAGGTGCTCTTGGGACTTCATAAACGCACTTTGTCTGTCGAGAATCGACGAAGATCGGTGAGAGCCATATCTTCTCATTTCCGAAATTTCCGATTGCCCGTCGGTCGACTACGTCGCTGAAAGATCAAGGCAAAACGTGGGCATGCCGTCCGACCGGCTTATTAGCTAATGTCAAATATATTCTCGTTTCGTAGATATTTTCAATATTGAGCGTGGGCGACATCGACAATTGAACGTTGAAAATCTGATAAATTAGTAGCAGCCTGATGACGAGAGCTGTGCTACGGTGCACCGAGAATGGTCGCCGTACAAACAGCGGCGTCTATTTTCGTTTCGGGACGCAGCGAGCAGGATGAGGAATGGGGCCAATTAAGCAGTATATCATTAGTGCTGGTGCTGCTATGACAAAGTCCAGCATTCTGCGAAGTAAATTACTCGTGTCTTCTACGCTGATGTCCAAGGAGCAGTTGACTTCTTGACGTCTTGTATCGTTGCTATTCCAGACGGAAGAGCAAACGGTACTACGGTCCAAAAATTAGGCCGTTGATCGAAACGGCTGACAGATCCGTCCCACAGTTCACCTTTCATACTTATGCTAGTAAACACTTCATTAACAACTGCAAAACGGCCAGCTACATCGGACGCCTGTTCGAATTATTAAGCATTTCCGGGTTTGATAATCGAAGTAATTTCGGCGAAGAATCGTATCACTGAAAATTACGATGGAAGGATATGGGCTGTAATAGATAAGCGTCATCGGTCACAGCAAACGAAGGAATATCGTGTCTAACCGCAATACTTCAACGCGGCGAATAATGTCAGAAGAAGCGATCGTTCAGCAATGCGATCGTAGAGCGAACGTCAGCGGCCTAGGCTCTTAAGCGCGATATTGCAAATGAATCAACCGGCAGGGGGGATATCGAAGACGTCGAAGAAGAAGAACAGGTGGACATTAACCGTCGGCCGTTACCTGCCCGTTTCCGGGAACTGGAAGGCACTCTCGGATACCACGGGGATAGAGAACCTAAACCGAAGCGGAGTAGTAGCTAGACTCGGTAGCAGTGGCAGTGCCAGTGGCAGAGTAGTGGCATAGTAGTGGCAGAGTAGTGGCAGAGTAGTGGCAGAGTAGTAGAGAAGCCGGTGCCTCTAACCCAAACGACCGGCGATATAGCGTGTACGCGTCGCCAATAGCAAAGGCAGAGAAGAGGGACGATCTTCCACGTTTCCAAGTCGCGTTATTATCACTGATCACGTAGCTACTTAGAAGCGGCTCTTCTCTCCGCGGGCTTTTATACCGTAGGTATCTCTGCCTGGCAAGGTAGCCGGGTGATCCAGCCTGGTTTTACTCGCCTGTTCCTGCTGCTTCTGCTTCTGTCCTCTCTCTTCTTCCCTCTTTGTCTCTCCCTCTCGCCTCCACCTCGTTTCTCGCCTTTCTCTCTTCGTCCACCGCCGTCTTCTTCTTCTTCTCCTCCTGATTCTCATCCCCCTTCCCTGTGCCCTGCCACCTTTGTAGGTATTTGTGCCTCGAGCAGACGAACAGTCCCGGCTCGGCCAGACAGCGCTGCGCCTCCGCGGGTTTCCAAGAATCGCGAGTACCGCGGCCAACGTACGCGAGGGAGACGGGAGAAGAACGACACGAGAGCGAGAGGATAGCGAGAGAAGAGCGAGAGAAGAGGAGGGCGAGGGAGGCGCCCTTACTCTACGCAGGAAGAGCATCAGGGTGACTAGACGGTGGGAATCGTTCCCGACGAAGAAAACTGAACTGGCACGTCGTATCAGCCAGTCTTGTTTTGACGCCGTGGAGTGGAGCGAGTGAGGTGCATCGACCTCAAAGGTCGTCGTGCCACCTGGGTTACGGAAAACGTGGATTGGTGCCACCTCCTCTCTCCTCTCCCCTTTCTGTCTACCGCGCGGGAGGAGGCGAAAAAAGTTCCGTGCCTTCCATACCTTCCGCCACCTGCGACCGGGCACCTGTCCGAGTTAAGCGCTGAGAACATCCCATTTGGGGAACCCTCGGGAGCCCAAAGCCGAGAGAATTCCCTGCGACGACGGCTCCTCCTTCGCGCACTACGATCAACGCGAACGATATGAATGGAGAACAGTTATACGTTGAGAATCGACCGGGACGCATTTGCCTTCTACGTAGATCTCTCGGACTGCACGCCCCTGCTCTTTCAGTTTTCAACGCTCACGATAAAGAGTCGTTTAACAGACTGCTCTTGCGAACGAAGTAGGCCGGGCGTAATTTCCCACAGTGCCTTCGCAGGAAAAATCTTCGCAGCGCCCGCTTTCATAATGAATGATGTGGCCAGCACAAGTCTTTGACTATCTCGATTGCTTCGCTCAACGAAAATATCAGGTAAAGAGCTTGACTTAAGGGTTCGCCAGATCTTGATGTGCCGGACGCTCTATTTAAGCGAGGTGCAGCATCGCGTGCAGAAAGTCGCGGGCTCTGATATTCCTAAGAGAGAACGCCCGTCCCATTATATACCTTAAAACGATTTATCGATCACGATCGTCCTTATACCTTCTTCCGTTGCGAATGAAGGCGGTTAAGTGCGTCTAACCTATGCCTCCGTTCGCGCAATTATTTACTGAAACAGTAAGCAGCCCGCCTCTTCGTCCGAGGGACTTTTATCCTTTCTCCGTCGACTTTTATCCTTTCCCTTCGAGCCTCCTCTCGTCGCTTTTCTTTCGGTCAGAGACGCAAACTGGACTAGCTACAATAACTATCAAGCCGTGCTTATTGTCCTTCCTTCAGGGATGCCGGCCAGGGCCGCAGTGGGGTCTGGCCCATTGTTGAAGACGTACGCGTGTACGTCCGGCAATACGCAGCCGCCTTCTCTCTCGCCGCTCAAGATCTATCGTTGGAATTTGCGTATGTAGATTAACTCCCCTGCCAGGGGCCTATTGTTCCCGAAGAAGGAGGCGAGGAAGACCAGGACTCAGATATCCTGAGGTATACGCCCGCTCGTTAAAGGGTGACTTCGAAAGGGCGAGAGGGGTGGTGATGAACACGTGGCTGTACTTTGTGAAATCTTGCCGGAGTCACTTTCAACGAGACGTCTTGTCAGGAATCGTCTGCGTGTTGAGAATACTAAGAGGTAAAGACGATGGTTGGGGATATGAAATTCGATGAATCAGCAGTGATAAACTATGTATGTAGGGTGTCTCCATGATGTTGACAAGTTTCACAAGATTCTCAAAAACGCTGTTGCACAGCACTTACTCCCAAAGAAGCGTCCGCAAATGCGTTACATACAGAAAATTTGGAAAATAAGTTTCTCAACCGAAAGAAGGTGCACTGTGCATAGATGGTACCAATGTCTTCCAGGGAACGACGTGTGAAACAGTATCCTGGCAGTAGGTATCGGCACGACTTTTCTCATTCGCTACCGATGCACGTGCATACTCTCACAGCACCGGCAGGTGAAAAAAAATGATTAGCAACTTCTCACGAACGCAGATAATAGCCGCGAAGAATTAAAGAGTTAACGGGCTGCGGATCGTCCTAGCGAGCCGTCAGGAGGAGCAAAGAAGCGAACGTTACTTGCAGGCAGGCAGGCAGGCAGCAGCGAAATCCAACGTGAAGGAACTCTCGGTAGTTCCTTCGCGAACGCGTCGTCGTGTCTCTTCCGTATTTGCACGTGTGCGTGCATGTGCGTATGCCCCTGCGTGCGTGCGTGCATGCTTGCGTGTTCGGGCTGGTAATAAAAAAATTGACGACATCGCCACCGCGCCGACGACACGACGGCTCCCCGCCGACCAATAGCTATTGATCAGCGGCTCTCTTGTGCTGATCGTGGCCGACGGTTCTGGAAAGTGAACAGGAGAGCCTTGGACCCGACCGGCGCACAATTCGCGAGGGCTTCCAAGTCTGCCTTTTAACCGCAAGCGGTAAAAGAACGCGTTACGTCAAGTCCGTCGAGCGTAGTTATTTTCCTCCCTATCCGGGCGGCAGAAACTCAAATTAGAACGAGCCGATTTTGCCGATAATCGGCAGATTAATGCGCGACGCCGTGATTTTGACTTGCCGCGCGATTTATGTAAGGTGCGTCATGTCTCGTTATCGACGATCTTGGGTCAGTGCAGGTGACGATAGGCGCGCCCTAATCCGCTCGTTTGTTATCCCCGATGTAGCTATGCGTCGTGCACCGACCGGTAACTGGCTCGATTGCGGCTCGAGGAATCGTCAATTTCAAGCTGGCTCTCTGAGTACGACGTCCAGTTCGGATGACGTTCATCTAGAAGGACGGATGAGCGACTATTGTTGATGGACGCAGACGTTCGTAGTGGGACCGACACCATCGGAGCCAGGCATCGTACTGTTCGCGTAGACGGCAATCAGCCCGAAATAGACGACGTTACAGCATTCGAACAGTTCTCGTCCTTCTTGTCTCGACAGGTGCGCCGTATCTGAGCGCTGATAAAAAAAAATAATCGCGGAGGTACACGTGGTGGAACAATAACGCCTAGTCGTGTATGTGGCTGAGAAAGCTAACGACCGTGACTGACGTGGGAATCGAACGCGAATCAGGCGGATTTTCCACGGGGAAAGATTTATGATTTCCTCCCGGGCCAACGATATACCGTGATGTCTCCGCACAAACACGCATTAGCATGCCGTTCAGCGCGATTAAGGCTCGTTTCGTCCCGCCAAAGTTGCGAGGAGACAGGCTGGGTCGAGCGACGAAATGATGCGCCGATCAGGTCGTAACAGCTAGTTGCGTCACGCGCTAGCCGTAGAACGCGTCTAATTTGAATGGCGTCGGACGGCTGGAAAATTATTTTTATCGGGACTAAATGCCTGCAGCAGTTTCGACGCGGAGAACTTAAACAGTGGAAGTATTGTTCGGCAACGTTAATGGGATGCAGTTCGATCGGAGAAGGAACGTTGAACATTGTGGTCAGAAGCGTACTCGGCCTGCCACGCCGATGATCTTGCGTTTTCATTGATGCCCACTGTGAGCCGTTCGGCTTGTGTATAACTGAAAACGTCCGTGTAGAATTGACAATTGACGTAATCACGTCAGCGTCGCGGGGTATCGATAATTGAATCGTGAAAGCTTTCTTTCATGGCTCGCGCGGCCGCGGGACTGTTCTCCGTTCAGAGAAATTAGCGATGAACACGTATAGCTTCTCCTCATTAGATTCAACGTGCCAGTTATAAACGCCGCGTGCTCAGTACACATCAAAGTATGTCTTTCGAGAATTTCGTTTAAGTGATCCCGGTGAAAAAAGTTGCATAGCGTGTACTGCAAAATGGTACCATTCATGAACACATTAGGGTAGAATGAATTCAGTGTAAGAATTAACGAGGTAACGAGTAACGTTATGCGACGTGTACAAGAACGAGTAAGCTGTGCGCACTACAACGCTCCGAAGAAGAAATGCCGTTGAAAAAAGACGCGCATACGCTACTCAGCGATGCTTATGCGTGGGAACGCGTTTCCATTAAATCACTTGACTTCTTGCGCATTCTTAACGGCGACAACGACGTCCAAGAGACGTCGAAACCAGCCATAAACCACGACGTGAAACGATTCTCGGTCAGGATGTCGACGACTTTCTAAGATCTTTCTTCGAGCGTCTGTTCGCTAAACCATCGATCTCCGCGCGGGCATCCGGACGTTGGATCAGAAGAAGGCTAATCGGCATGTATGCTCGGCTCGGTCAAATAAAAGACAGCGATGACGCTATGCGATTACGCCCTATTTAATTCAAACAAGAGTAGACCGACTCTCCGCTCCGACAGCGTGTAATGTCGAAGGCACAGGTTTTCCACGGCATACGGTCCGTGTCTTTTCTCAGATGCCTCGAGTACTTCGCGTTCACGTGATTACCCTTGAAAGCACCGTTCTCCAGTGGCTCTGCAAAATTCTCGCGCAACCTTGTCGACGAGGTCGCGACTTTTCTCCGTCCCGAAAGCCGTCAGAACGATCAACGCCGACGGGTGCGCGTGCAGCTGACCGATGACTAAGATTACGTGCCATCGAACGATTGTAATTGGCTCGACAGCTCGAAGTGCTTCCATCGCGTGCGGCAATGTATAGGCGAAACGCCGTAAATCAACGGCGGGTTAAGGATCGTTTATAAATAACCAATTAGAGACACCTGTGTAATGCCGACCCGATGCCGAGAATCGACCTTATCCGCGTGGAATGCAGATGCGCGAGTTCGCTTTGATCTTTGTGCTTGCTGTGCCCATCCATTGTGTGACCGGTCGGCTTCGAGATAGGCGTAGATCGTGGAACTTCGACGTTCGTCATTCGAGATCGTACGAGGCGCTGCAACACCAATTAAAACACCGCGCAAGAATTATGGCGTTTCGTTCGACCGATCACGTTGACCAGGTGCGTTCTCTTCACGGTAATGGCGTCAAATTATCGTGCGACCAATGCCTGTGATCACGAAAATTCACGGACACCAGGTGCAGCTTTTGCGTGCACAAGATTGTTGCTGGGGTTAACCGTGCTTAATTATGTATTTAGAGTGCACCCTCGATCGGTTGGCAAGTTTATTTTTCAAAGTCTGTACTTTTTTCGCACGAATGCCTCTTCAGGATACAATGGCGATTCTGCTTCCAATTGGATCAGCTATCTTGAACCATAATAGATGCACCGATTTTCTTACCAATTGCATCTATGCGATTCTACGTGCATAGCTTTTGCATCCTAGCACTGCAGAGTTATTTCGAAAATTCGGAGACGTCTAGTAACGTCAGGTATCTATCGATTTTGCTCTAATTGTCTAACAGACGATAGCTCTATCGACGGCGTATAATGAAACGGCAGCCCTCGACACACGGGAGTAACAGATCTCGGCATGAGTGTCGACGGAGATTGACCGAGTGCGGAGCAATGTGAAGGAAGTCGAGGTAGAACGATGATCACGGTGCGTCGTTGTTGTGTACCGCCGACGTGTTACACGGCAGTCGGTGTAACACAGTAGGTACACCGCCGTGCAGGGACACATCTGGCCGCGTGGGAAGATCGCGCTCCCATTCCGCGACTACGGCCACGAGCAAATCCCGTCCAGGTTTCTCTATTTATGCGAAATTGCCGCCGCTAGTCCGTTTATTTATTATGAAACACGTGGACGCGGAGAACGACATCGCGTAACAGTTACGCGAACGCAAGGGGAATTCGAAATCTTTCGGCAGTGAGTCTGCGCCGAGATGCTGAACGAATAAAAACGACGAGATTACGAATATGAAATTCTGAATGGCCTGCAGATTCACATCAATTTAAAGATCCCCCGTCTCACTCTTCCCGTCCGGTGTTCTTCTCTTTTCGCTTCGACAAAGCGGCTCTTATCGCGGGCCCGTCGCTAATTGAATTATGTCGCCTCGTAATTTCTTCGTTAATCTCTCCCCCGTGGTGAGCCCCTCGTGGACCTCGGCGAACGCGCGATCGACTCGGTTTATTTCCCCGATACAATTTGTCCGGTCGTCTTTATTTATCATCCGGCCGTGGGCTTCCGAGAAGGCCGCCGCTTCCCGGCCGATAAGTCACTTCGAAAAAAGGAAGGCGAGGAGGCGGGGAAATAAGAGAATCGCAAGAATCAGCGGAGCCTCGATGGGTGGGAGGGTGTAGGGTAGCGAAGGCGAGAGCAGCGTCGCTTTAATTTACACCGTCCATGATTTATCCCGCCGTTGGGAGGGCGCGCGTCACTTCCGTCTCTCGCCGCCCAGCCTTCCTCTTGAATATCCTCACGAATCTCCTCCCCTTCTCGAAACTCCCCTCGCGCGCCGTCGCGTTTAATCTCTTTTCCCCTCGTTTCTCGCGCACTTTCCGAGAGTCGCGCTTTTTGATTTACGGCCGACCGTTGCATCGAAAACAGGGGCGGCGAAGAAGGACGGTGAAGAAGGACACGGCCAAGAAGGACGGCGAGGCGAGAGAGTCGAAGAAAAGAGACGAGCGGAGCGACGGAGGTGGGAGAAAGTATCCTGTCGTTTATTTCGAGTCACTTTCGACAGTCGCCTCGTTACTTGCCTAAATTTACGGCGTATTGGACCTGAAGAGGCTGGTGCGCGTATCTGTAAGTCCGTGGCGCGGACCGTCAATGGAGTCATGAGGCGTTTCAGGGTCGCATTGTTCCGCATCGACTTCGCTCGCCCGTGTGAGAACATTCCGGCGTTTCCCGATTAGGTGGTTCGCGATACATTTGCATAGCAGTTCACCGCATCTGCCTCTCCCTATTACCGCGCGCAAACTGGTAAGTTCGGGCTGACGGGCCTGCGTGCGAATTAATCGGCCGAAAACGGGCGGCGGCGATAACGGCAGAAAAAAGAGGAGTGCAGCCGGAAAGCGCGCGTATTAAAATCGATCGACGACCCGGCGCGTCTTCCTGCGGCGCGCTCATTTTAATATCACAACGGACGTATCGGTACGATCGTATACGAGCAGGGCGCTAAAGGCGAATACGCAACAAACGACGTGCCACGGGAAGATTGACTTTATCTCGCGTTCCAACAACCAGCGGAGTCTCCGAGCTTTTGATTGTCGGCGCTCGCAGAAGCCGGGAGCCTCCATCCGCGTTCCTTCTCGTCTGCGCGAGAGGAAACGAGCCTGCAGGAAAGAGAGAGAAAGAGGGCGAGACCTTAAATCCGACAGGAATTACCAGCCAAGACACAATATGTCGGGCTCCATTAAAATTCGGACGGTGCAAATTAAACTTTCGCTACGCACGATGTCTGACAGCGGCGAGAACATCCGACCGCCGAGAATTGCCTTGCGAGCGAAGTGACAAGGGAACGGGGCGCAGGACGGGGGTTGAGAAAGAGGGAGGTGTGCCTGAATAATTGAAGCTTCGAATGGAATTAATGGAGCGTCCGCGAATTTATCATTCCGTATGCGGTACTCGCGCCCTCAGATTTTCAGCTTGAGACGTGCCCGTTCGTCGATATCCCTGGAGACTGACTTTCCGGAAAATGACGGGACACGTGTGTCACGGTTATTCGGAAGCGACGACAATGAAATTGTTCTCACGACGGCTTGGCTCTCCTTCCTAGATACACGCTTTCGGAAGAGATCTTGGTAATTACTCGGCGTATTGAATGAGACGCTCTCGATTAAAAAGTCATTGTCGTGACAAAGGTCGCGTCGCTGTGGTATAAGGACACTGATACGTTTTATGCGGAACTCGGTGAAAAAGAACTGTTCTGCGAAACGACACGTGCTCGTTATAACGTTTATCGAGAGTCGTGACGCTCATTGTGTGATCCCCGTTCATTGCAATAATGATCGTTGCATCCACGGACGCCGTGTACCATTAGTACGTTAGTCGTCCGTGGAAAATTAGAAACCAACAACTGTGAAATCACGATGGCACGCATGAGAGTATCGCCGTTTCTAGCGAACAGTCTTCATCAACGACAGCGTTCCAAGGTTACGTTTAACATTTCGTTTTCACTTAGGCGCTCACAGAAATTGACACGATAATCGTTCCGTTGCTCGTCAGCGACAGAATAGCAGGAACTGAGAACGGTAACGTGAAAGAACGGGACAGATGGAATTGTTGTTTCGCGCGGTGGAAAAAAAATCGTTGCGCACCCCATTCATTTCTTTGACGAATGATCTTGAATGGCGAGTGAGGTTTCGAATTCAATTACGATTTGCGGAATTACCCGTGCAAATGGGAGAGGCGAAGGGGAGGGTGATGGAGTGAGAGAGAGACAGAGAGAAAGACGAAAAACGAAAGAGAGCCAAGGCAGGGTCGCCATCTTTTCTGGACGTACAATTTGGACCAGTCGCACCGAGGCTCCCGCGTTTCGCTCTCTTCCACCTTAATTAATTTTGCTCGAGATTTACGATCTCATTTGTTACGTTAAATTGCATCGTATCAATATTCATATGGCGAATATGGAATAAAGCGACGCCGCGAGATCGGTAACGAGGATATAATAAGGGGCGTAGAGAGGCCACGCGTTTGGCGTAAGAATTTATGCGAAATTATTCGTCATTTGAAGTGAAAGCGCGCTCCGGTCCTCCCCCACTCGTTTAGCGGCGACGGACAATCTTGCCTCGAAATTCGGCTGCTCATTGTGATTCATCGGACAATAACTCGTCCACATTGCGTCGTGTCTCGAGAGAGTTTAGCGGAATTCCGCTCGTGATCCGATCCGCGAGTCCATTGCCAACCGCGCGTCTCTTCAAAAGGAGACTTGGCTTCTCTGGAATTTATCGGAATATCGTTTTGGCGCCGGTTGAAAGTCCACTTCCTGAATATCGCGGTTTCATCCGATCGCGCGTTCCATAAAGTATCGAACGTTCGTGGAATCAATATCAATTAGCATCGCGCGACCTCGACAGCGCGACCGTTTGAGTCGCTCATAAACGTGACTAATTGCACGGGACACGTCGCCACTGAGAAATTACCGGCGAACTCAACGTCGTTTCTCATTTCCTCCAATCATCTGGCGAACATTACGGTTACGCGAAATTGGAATAACGCTTTAACGCGTAAAGGCATCCCGTCATTTCCGGGCGTAATAAATGAACGACGGGAAAAGCGTCCGGCGAAAAGGTGTCCGAAACCGCCGCCGATAAATTTCGGCGATTTATCTGCAACTTCCGTCGCGAGCGATATGCGCAACGAATTGCGCATGCCGAAATAAGCAAATCCTTCGCTTGTTAAGCACGATGGGCGCTCGGACGCGCGTGCGGGTTGCCTAATCGAGGAACGTACCTAACGGGTGTCTAAATAATTCCCGCGTAAGTGCCGCCTGCAGCTTGTGCAATAAATTTGCACACAAAGTGCTCTTTGTGCTCCGCACGCCACCGCCTCTTCTTCCTTTGCACCTCCGAGCCTCGCGTCCGACGTTCTACCTTCTCCGTCGCCTTGCCTCTTCTTTCTATTTGCGCGTCGTTCTCTTCCCGGCAAACTCATTACTGTTACATTCTCCGAGCCAATGGAACCGGCCTGTCCACCTCAAATCTCTCAACCGACATTTCGCGAAGTCCGGCCTCTTACGAAAACTAGCGAAAATTTGAAAATAGACTGCGCGGATGAAGGAAGAAATTCGTGGGAGAAACGCGAATGTCAGATAAATCATACAAATGTACGATGCATTACGGATAAGAAATACTTTTTGGATAACTGAGTGACACTTTAAAAATGGCGAAAGTTATAACTTAAGGACAAGTTCTGTGCGGCAACGGTTATTTACGTATCCAATTAAATAGAGTTTTTTATATACATTTTCCACATCATACCTTTTTTCGAATTTATTTCTTTGATTTTAAGTTGCTGCACCGGCTGACTTACAGTTTGTACCAGGTTGCAGTGGAATGCTTTTTCGGTGATCGATATACTGGTTGAGCTCCACCTGACTGATTGCGCCCGGCTTTTACCTGGGTTTATTAGCGGCATACCTCTCGTGCAGTCGCCGACGCGAACCGCAAAGATCCGAGATAAGTTTGAAAAAGAAAGGAAGGGCCCGAAAATGTCATTCGGGTGAAATTACGGTGCGCTATACCGCAGGGTAAGAGTAAGTCAGGATTATCGGCCACGTGGCTGCGGTTGCTAATGATTTAACGACTCCGTGGCACGCGATGGGCGTGGATTCCGGCAAGAGATTCGAAAATTAAGATGTAACCTGGCACGAATGCCGCCTCGTACTCTGTATCTTTCGCGGAATCTCCCCTAATGAGTGTCGCGGTAACATCTTGATTGATTCTGCGCTCGGATATACGGTTCTACGTTCCCCCGGCTGCGAATCCCTTCGCTCGATTCATCGAGATCGACGAAAGAGATTCCGATCGCGTCGAAATAAAACTCGCTACGCAAGAGTGCGTAACTCACGACGCCGGGCTGCCGCGCGGCTAATATATTCACCTGTGATCTTGAAAACCATAGCGGGCCGCTAATAATTTTCAACCGGAGGAAAAGAGCGATAAATCACAGGCCGCTAGGCAAACTGCGCGGCGCCGCAAAAGGAATACCATCGCGCGATATTAACGTCAGAGAAAATGTCAGACGGTACGATCGCATAATATCTCGCGCGCGCGCGCGCGTTTCAGCGTTACGCGCGCAGCAAATAATTCCCGACAAATCAATTCCACACCCATGCGCAATCCCGGTACGCGTCAGAGACAGATGGGCCCGCGGCGCGGATTGCTCAAAGCCCATCAAACCCGCGGAATTCCGCTCGGAAAATGTGAGGACGCGCAAAATGGCGCGACAGTCGAAAAGCATGGCGGACAAACGTCGATACCGATTGATCGGCGGGCCTCTCATCGAAAGGCGCGTTACAACAGCGGAGCGTGGCCGGCTTGGCATGCGAGTAGGGTACCTTGTCACCTTGAAACGGTCGCCAGTAGGTTGGGTGTAGGTAGCGTCGATCCCCACCAGGTGGCGTCATTCGATCCTTCGATTGGATGATCTCCGTCAACCACTACCGGCGATCTCTTATTCTTTCTCTTACCTCCCGCCTTTCACGAGCGTTTCCTCCGATTTTTGCCGAGGATCCGAGCCCGCGCGCTCTCTGGGTCAAAGATGGCGATGGCCACACGTTCGCGATAACGACTATGATAACGACTTTTATAACGATTCCGATAGCGACTAACGAGCGCGATTTACGGGAACGTTCGCGACCGCCTATGACTTCGGACGCAGAAGGGAAGAGACTGCTTTTCTCTCGCTCCAGCGCACTGTGCCCGCTCAATTCCGCTCTATTCCGCTCGATACGTTGGCGGACGCGAGAACGGCGCACAAACACTGCCGATCGGCGTCGATCGCGTGGCACCTCCCGAGAGGGATCGCGACTCGTGATCCTTCCGATGTGTTGGGAAGGGCAGAGCAGCCTCAACTTGCGACCCACGCGACGTGTTCTGCCTCCGCGCTACCTCCGCAAATCGGCACGTAACGGGTGATCGGCAAAACGTCTCTGCACTATCAAGTCGAATGCTGAATAGCTAATGAAGCATTCAGCACAGAAATTCACAAGCGAAATGAGGCGTCTTATGATTTCGTCTCGGGCCTTTACGATCTTAACAGTTTCAGTGGAATCGACAGCGAACGCGGGTATTGGTACCCGATAGTATTTGGTACAGTGGAAACGTGTCTAACCAATTCGTCCGTCGAGAATTCCGTCTTTACTGCTCGGTAGTTTGAACATAAGTGAGAGAACTCGGGTATTCGCATTCGATGGTATCTGGTACAGCGGAACCGTGTCTCACCAATTCGTTGGTCGAGAATTTCGTTCGTTGCTCGGTAGTTTGAATGTAATTGACAAAGAAGTCTGGTATCGTTACTCGATGGTATTTGGTACAATGAAAACTTGTCTAGTCAATTCGTCCGTTGAGAATTCCGTCTTTATTCCCCGGTAATTTGAATGTAATTGACGACGAACGCGGGTGTTTGCACTCAATGGTATTTGGTATTACTGCTGATCGATCTCGCGTAAATTTATGTCACACGGTCACCCGTTAGATCGGAATATTTTCCGGCGACGTCTCGCAGCAAGGATACCTGTTTATAAGGCGGCAAACTGTAGCTAAGCTGTTGATCCGCGGACCCATACGCCGACGCATTCACCTGTATGACGTAGTCCTCCGGATCGGATAGGATCGCGCCAAGCCGACAGGCAGAAAAGAGCGAAAAAGCGAGGCGGAATAGGTGGAGAGAGGAAGAAAGAGTCGATTAGCGTCACGATCGTGGGCGACGATCGACTGTGCGTGAACATGGAGGTGGAAAGGCGCCGTGAAAAAATCCGCAGTCGCGCGCAAAGCTAGTTGATGACGTAGCCGACTTCTTCGTAGGAGACTTCTCCCCAACGAGGGCGTCGATATAGATCGATGCAACGCGGAGGAGAACGGACGAAATGTGGGTTTAACTTTTTTCCCGCCGTATTGATACGATCGCGTGGTCCCTGAGCACGATTGCGCGATCTCCGAGATATGACATCATGGTCCCTTATCACGCGGATGTAAACTCGCGGGCGAATCCGTGGGCTTCGAGTGGGAACGGGATCGAAGTGCGAGGTAGTTGACTCAAACGTTTCACCTGTTGCAGTTCTTGCGATTGCCATGTCGTCTCGTTCATAAGCATTGTACGTCGACGGGAAGTGAACAGTAACGCTTCGATACGAAATCAACTTACGAACCACTCGAGGAACAAACCCGCCTGCAACGTTTCTACAGTTTCCCTCGCACGAAATCACTTGGCCACTCTCACGATTGGTATCGCGGACACTGGCACTGTCGCCGACGATGATGAAAAGTGTCGAAACCGACAGGGCGCTCGCGGCAGCGCGATTAATTGTGCGCCGTAATGATTTATCCGCTGAATTAAGATGCGGGTCTGATAACGAAAAGTAGATCGCCCGGCGGGGAGAGGGGCGGAAGGAAAAAAGACGGATCAAAGGCGGCCGTGCGTACATGCGCGCACACGGACGCAGGTATGGCGAACGGGGCGGATATATACGACGGATATACATGCGCGTGTCGAATCGAGCGTACCGTCGCCGGGCGCCGTTATCAGCGAAAAAGTCAAAAGGACTCGAGTCGGGTAGGATTTATCGACGCCGGTCACGTGGCCAGCGGACCGTGGCCTAATCGAGAACGAGAGGGAATAAGGAATGAGACGAGCGAGGAGAGGGATGCAGAGAGAGAATGAGAATCGAAGGAGAATGACACGGATAAGAGAGAAGCGGAGAGCGTGTCCCCACGTACGACGGGAAGGTAGTACGAGTAAACACGTGTTAAGGTGGTGTATCCGACACCATAAAACTGGAGCACTTGATTTTACTGCCTGTCGCTGCCTCGTGGCCTCCTCCGATAAAATACCTTTTGCCGACGCCTGCTGGTTCCATGAATACAGCGGCGCGCACCTATGGATAGCGGAACACGCGCGTCAGCATATGCAAGCCCGTCGCCGTGTGCGCCGATACAGAGGCCGTCACTTTTTTTTATTATCGATATCTCGTGAAGACAGCGGCGCACGTTCGACCGACCCTTCATTCCTCCCGTACAGCGCGCAATAAAATTCGCCAATATTTACGAGCCGGACACCGCGCGATTTCGAAAACTTTCCGATGCACTCTCTTTTTGTCCGTCCGTTTGTCCGCGTCTTCGTTTTCTGCCTCTGCTCTCCCTCCCTTCGCCTCCCGACGCCGCCCCTTTCATTCTCCTTTCCCCCGTGAATGATGACGGCGCTTATTAATGACCGGGTATTTGCAAGTGTACCGAACGTCCGCAACTCAGCATCGGAACGACGCGGATTTGTTTTTTCAGCACGTCGCCGATAAAGGAATTTTAATTGTATGACACCGTTTCGCGGATGAGATACCGTACTTATTATTCGTCGACTGTCCCGCGACAGGGCCTCGAGACAAACTACCCACAAAGCATCGTTTGGCGTGAAACTGCGGAATTTAATATCTGTAATTAACGTGTACCCGTCGGCAGCTACATCGATCCACTTCCCTAAAGACTCTCGAAACACGCTCCTCCGGCTAAGTAGCGCGAGTGCGCGTAATCGTCCCGGCGTGCGTGCTTAACGCGGACACACGACAAAATTGCTTTCCCAGTACGGACCATCCTGGAAAGCCGACAATAACGGCCGATTTGAAATTCATGCGCGACGCCGCCGATTTATCCCCTTTTTATGGCGAATCTCCCGATAGCCAGCGGCTCGTGAAAGTTGCCGATTGATCGACTTGCCGAACTTCGTCACGTTATAAAGCTGATTTCTTTATGGCTACGGGGAACATTGTTTCCAGCGTTTCCGCGGCCCGGCAAAAAGTCGGGGGATCGCATCTTGAATTCGATCTCACGCGCTTCCCTCGCTTCGGTGCCCTTCTTCTCCCCTCTTTCTCTTCCGTTTCGCCTGCACCTTCTCTCCTCTCTCCCGTTTCGCTCTCCTCGTTCTCCAGCAGGTGTTGATCGCATTGAAAGCAACCGCCGCGTCGGCTTCCAGGAAAGTTTTGTCATCGCGCAGCAGCACGAGCCTTTTCGTTTTTCCAGCTAATTTCCCAACCTCTGCCCGTTCCGGAATATACCCGACAAGGCTCCCTGCAACCGTGAGATTCGACGCTCGCGCGACTTTCCTTAATGCACGCTGTGTGCGCGGCGAAACTTACGCAATCGGCTGCCACCGACGAAAAGAATGCGCCTTCTGAGAGAGCGCGCGCCTGTAATTATGTACGAGCATTGCATTTATTTGAACGTCGCCGTCGGGAAGGGTATCTACTTCGTACGACGCCGCGGAATACCACTGGACGCGATCAATGGGTTAAACATAAAATCTGATTTAAAGGCAGGAATTTTTAATTGCTCGACATATTGCGACATCGGGATTAAGAGAATGTCACGAGGGCAAAGCACGAAAATTGGAGAACGCGTAAAATCGGTCGTAACTACTTGCCGTTAAATTCCTCGTGTGCCGCAAAAAGGACAGTGCTGATAAAGCCCGCGACTTCTGTCGAGATCGACGGATTCACCACACGTACGACCTCGCCATCCTGATTTCCAGGTATGAACGACGCGCGAACAGCCGTGTGCCCGGAGGTGCACTTTCGTTCGCTCGGAATTAATGGCTGATTAAGGTAGACAAGGTTAAATATCGAATGAATCAGCTGTGAGCAAGGTATCGCCACAGTCAACAGACTTTCGGTAATTACAAAGACGGACGACAGATGTGAAAAGACTAGTAAAGTCTTAAAAGAAATTTCGTCAGCTCACCAATTCACTACGTTTACGGAAATCTACCGCTATCCCTACATACGGCATTGATAATTAGTCCGCTCCACTTAATTCCGTTTATACTATTCCATCGCAAAAGTTCGGGGAAGAAGATTTCCCCGTCCTTTTTGGCGAACAATACACTTGTTACACCTAACAATGCGCGCGGCTACCTAAAGTCGCGCAGCACTCCGCTAACGAACGCGATGTTGCACGAACTGTCAAACTCCCTTTCCCTTGCGCCTTGCAAAAGAAACAGCCTGTCCCGGGCGACGTAACAATGTTGACTCCGACAGGGGAGACTTCTTTCTTAACGCAAACGCCGTGCGTACTCGCCTCCACCGCGGGAACGCGAGGGATCGCAAGGGATCGCAAGTAGTCGCAAAACTGAAGGTATGCGCCTTAATTAACCGGCGCTCAATTGGACGGTGCGATTTACGGTGATCACGGGGAGAGGCCGTGAGCGCGCACGGATTTTACTTTAACGAAATGCGCTTAATGTCGGGGGCGCGATTTCGCCACGGTAATAAAACGAAATGGACCGATAAAGGAGAGGCAAAAGGTGTCCGTTTGACTGTCCATCGAGACTCGTGCTCTGTAATAAAGGCGGCTTCCTCCTTTGCCCTTGTTCATTGTCTTGCCTTCTCCTCTCTTCTTTGCCTCCGTGACTCGTTATCCCATGGTACCGTCCTCTTCTTCGACATTCGTCGACTCCGTTTCTTTCTCTCCCTCCTTCTACGCCACGTACCCGTGCACGCATGTGCGTCATGCGCGCGAGCGAGATTTTTGCGTCCCGCATTCTGGCCGCATTCTGCCCGCGCGAGGAAAGTTACCGACACCCGTCAAGGGTCATTTTGAAGCGCGGAGTCGCCTTCGTAAAACGACGGTCGAATCGCCTTCCGAGCCGTAAAAATGGCATTTAGTCCCGTAATGCGCCTCCGCTGAGCGCAGGGGTATTTAAGGTTCGAGTACCCCGCGCTCACCCTACTGTTACCCTCCTCTGGCTGTCGGCGTGCCACGCCTCGCCACCGGACGGCGTTTCTGCTTGTAAACGAATTCTCGGTCGGGTCATTAATGTGGACGCTCGTTAGGTGGGGACGTGATCGTATAAGCTCGGTGAGTTACGGAAACAGCAGATCCCGGGTGGATGTCGGGATGTATAAAAAAAATGTTACGGATAGATGGGCGTCAGCAGGTTTTGCGCAGAATGCAGTAGTAGAACTGTTGGAAGCCGGCGACTGCCTCGTGCGGGCATGGTGAGTTACGCAGGCAGAAGTTCTCGGGTGGATGTCGAGATGTGTAGAAAAAATCTTGGGGATAGGTGTCAGGTTTTGTGCAGAGCAGCAGTGGGACTGGTTGAAACGCTTCCGATTGCATTGCGTACCCCCCAGAAATGCGCTCTCATTAAGACTGTAAACGGGGTGACGAGACGAAGGGCTTAGACGAATAAATCAGTGCGCGCGAGGGTAAATATTTCGAACAATGGCGCGTGTGCATTCGCGCACGGTCGGCTTGCAAAGTGCGTGCGTGAGAAAGATCAAATCCCCTCGGCCTTTAAACACGCTCCGCACTCTCGGCAGTGTCGAGAGTCTCTTAACTCAACGACACGGATACTCCGATCGCAAATCACCGATCCTTTTCACGGTTTCCGACTGCAAACACGTACGTATGTACGCAGCGTGACCTGCTCGTGCCATCGTTCCAGAGTCTCTCTCTTCTCTTTCTGCGCCTCGCTCTCCTTCTTCTCGTTCCTCTCCTCCTTGCACCCTTCTCCGTCTTTTTCTCGTTCTCGCGCGAGGGGAATCCGGCTCGAGCATTCGGTGGTGCCGGGCTCTCTTGCAGTTCTGGTTTCTGGTTCTGGATTCTGGTCCGCCGCCGTCGGACGGGGCCCGATTAAAATGAAAACAAATGAAGTCGGACGTAATGAGGTCCTGCGGTGAGGGAGAACCCGTTCTTTAATTTATTCCCCCTCCTTTTCGGGCACCTCGCCACCCCAAACCCCTCGCCCCGTCTTTTTCTCTCAATCTCCTTGTCTCTCCTCCTCTCTCCTTACTTTTCTCCTTCTAGTTCGCGCTCTCTGCGTCTCTGTTTCTCTCCCCGTCAGCGGCCTCCCCCGAGAAGACGCATTGGGCGATCAACGCAGAGCAAGATCGAGTTTTCCCGAGCAGAAACTTATCCGCGGCAAATGCCGACACGAACGGTACACGATCCGTGGCTACGTGAAATTTGCACGCCCACCGAGGGTCTCGGCTACCGATCGCTTCCTATAGGCACGGGACGAAAACCGATTCCCGCCCGATTCACTCGACAATGGCCCGCGCACACGGTGCCACGGCCGGTTGACATTATAAATCGCAATCAGCGGACGGAGGGCCCTGTGCAACACGGGGGAAAAAGAACAGAACGCTCGCCGGCGCGGAGACATCGAACAGGGCACGATAAGAAATGTGAATGAGACGAAAGCGACTTAAGCACCGTTGCGTAACAGCGAAAATAATGTAATGCAGAAGATATGTTTATGGGCGAATTATGAGACGAAGGACTTCTTTATGGCAATAATTAAACGGTTGTCAATTATACACGGGTTCGATCGATATACGACGGCGGACGATTTTTCTGGTTTTGATCTACCGACGCGATGGCCAACGACTTGCTTTACTTTCAGTACAGACGATTCTCGATTTTCCTCACGTGAACGGTGATAAAACGATAGCGAAGACCTGTCGAGATTACGTCAACGACGAGCCGGCCAGCTGGCCACGAACAAGGCTAGTCGTCGCTGCCTGGATGGAAACAAGAACGTTGAATCGTTCTCCCGTGGAAAACTAAACGGCGTGAACGAGCACGCACGCTCGACAAACGATGATTCACACTTACTGTCCAGTTCGAGTTAGGAGCAGAAAAGCCTCGGCACTTACCTGAAACAAGAGAAAAATATCGGTTGGTGCGAGCGTTATACTATGTACACATTATATTATAATAAACATTTAACGATTTCACCGTTTTACACTTAATCATCATCGCGTAATTCACCATTCAGCGGGTTACAAAAATAATTTTTGACGATACCTTACAACACACGTGCTCGCGCGTAAACTTAGGTCTGATAAATTATCTTATTTCTACTGAAGCGCGAATCCTCGAGGAATGCGAATAATACGGCGAATCTTGTCGAAGTTGGCTCGGTTAAAAATATATCTTTTCGGCTGCCGTGTTCCTTCTTTCCTTTCTCTCTTCCCACCCCTATTCCCGGATCGTCGATTGGAATTCCTCGGTACGATTTGCGCGTATAGCAATCTCGCACGTGCCTTCTGGTGTAAGTGGGATGAACTCGCATTACGTCGAAGCACACACGCAAGCTCGCGCGTTACTTGCGTGCGCGCGATAGCATGAACATCAAAGTGCAGAAAGGGAATGGCTCCGAGCGCTGAGATAGTTTGCGTGTTGTGCAAATTCGATATCCAAAGTAAATAACACGGATCATAGGTCGCGCTGTCGAACTGTTGAAATAACCTGGCTCGGTTGATTGAACTCGGATCGTCAAAAATTACAGATAAGAACTACACAGACCCGACATTATGCGGCGAACCGGACTGTATCCAGATAACGATCAAGGCTGTACAATGTACGAGAATATCTCGCACCTACTTAGGACGCATTTTCTGCCTATAAACAATTATCGCGGCCCGGTAAGTGGAAGGAAGATGAACATATCGTGCGTGCAAGCATGCGCGCTTGTGTGCGTGACCATCATCTCTTCGAGATTACAGGGTTACGGTGCCGACCAACGAAAAAGGGGAGTCACGGGCATCCGGGTCCTCTCATTGAATCGGTGCCGTGCCCGCGCTTGAAAAAATGGAATGCCGAATCGATCGTGCAAAGTGAACGATTTCGTAGCCGCCGAATGACAAAAAGTCACGAACACTTGCGTGCCGCTCGAACATTACCACATTGTTAACTGGAAGCGACTCCCTATAAACGCGCGCGCCAGGAGCACATTATTTTATTAAAACCGTACAATTTGTCCTTCCCGAATGCTATGTATTATCTACGTTATTAACATAGTGAACACCGCATCGCCCATAACCGAGTAAACACCTTCTGCTCCTGGGCGGTCGTGTCACAATTTGCCGACATACTCGGCATGCTTACATGCTGTTCGACAAAATACGAAAAGACGACCGCGAGGTAACACCAGCTTTACGGAAAGATATGCAGGTACACGATGTTTTCCGGGGAAGCATCAAGACGTATGATGTATAGAAATTGAAAAATCGAAACTTTTGAGCCAAGTCAAATCGGATTATCCGGTTTATTCCGTTAATGAAATTCAGCAAAAATTGCTAGAAAACAATAGTAACAGTTTCTGTCGTTTAGCTCTTAAGATTGACGGGTATCGTAATTGTGTTAGGTAATACATTGTTGGCGCTAATAGCCGCGCTACTGAATTTCGTCGGCAATCAATATGTCAAGGACTCAAAGTAACTCTCGCGACACAGGCACAGTAGTTACCTCCTATCACGCGAGAGATAGATACTTGTCCGGGTAAAAGGCGCAAAAATGTCACAACTCCCTTTTTTCCATCGCTCAACTCTGACGCGAAGTGCGCACCACCACGGAAGACAGGGCTCAATTACAAGGGGAATGGCGGCTCGTAAGGCGAAATTCAATTACGTTAGAAAAACAGGCTGATCCGCCCGTCACAAATGAAATGGCTGTCTGGCACGGACAGCCGGCACTGCTACCAGGTTCGGACGCTGCAACGTCGACTATATATCCACTGCGAAGGCATCTCTCTTCGTGTGTTTAAGAGTTAAGGCGCGGTTATACGCGGATGATCCTCTGTCGAGTTATCGTATCGTTAAGCAACGTCGCGCCATCATGATCTACTTACACCTGAGTCGTTTCATCGACGTACCTCTTGGCATCTGTGTGCTTTTAGAACATCGTCTCTTTGACGAGCGGTTATATCGTGTGTCATTAGTTGTAACCAGCCAACTTCATTCCAAACAGTATTATCATTACGTATTTTTACAGTTGACATTTCAAAGTTTATTAATTGAAGAAAATTGATACGGTGCAGTTGTTTTTGATATTTTCGGCATATTTTGGTTCTGTATGGCCGAATGGTGAGAGTGTTGTGCAAGCATGAAAAAAGTTACATCAACTGTATGGAGAAGACATATTAACAGAATTTGATATTTAGGTCCCACACGTTCGTCGCAAAATACTATTGGACGCACATCCATTGATTGCACTGAACGTCTCCAAGCAAATCGAGTACGAAGAGAATCATGGTTGGAGGATAAGATGGCGAAATACACGCATGATTCGAGGTCGCGAGCGCACCTTCACGCCCGGCCGAGCGGGAAATAGGTGTAAGATACCTGGCGATCCGGTGGCAGTTAGGCAAGCAGGGTAATTATATTTATTAGACAGCGTATGGAGCACGTGAAATCTAAGGCTGGCCGCCTAAATAGTGCCAGAAGCCCTCCAACCGACGACTGACTGCCCAGCACTATTTCCAGCCGCACAAGATTCACCTGTTCGCCAAAGTTTATGAGCGGGCATTACTCGGCGTCAAATAAGTTATCATCTCGCGACGATTACGGAATGATTCCGAGAAGGTTGCCGAAAATGAATACGCGGCCCGTCAGGGACCGCGTATCGAATGTTCCCCGTCGCACGCATTTCCGCGCGGACAATTTCGCAGTTCATTTCATCTTCCATTAGCGAGAGGCTGAGTGGACGACTCAATATCTGGTGACGGGATGCTGTGCGTGAACATTTCCGAGCATTTAAATTTTATTTAATTAATGGTATTTTACGATTCAGGTTTCATTAGTATATTATAAGTAGAATACTTTCTCCATCAATTGAATTAGGTGGTTCTTGTCAAGTACCGTTGTTGAACAATATCGTTATCTTTAGAGTATTATTTCTGTATTATTTCAATCAGTTGAATATAATAAATCTTTGTTAAAAAATAGCAGGGTTTGAGGTTCTTTTTTTTTTTAAAGAAATATTCATGATATTGATCTTCTTATTGGTTCAATGGTTTTGTTACGAACTCAATATCTACCAGCCGTGAACTAACGTGCTACAGACACTATTTTAATTAACACGTAGGATCGCTGAATAAAAGAGACATAATGGAAGACGCCTGTTCATATGTACCTGGTCGCAATGCAAATCCCGGGATTGCGAATCCGCGAAATTTGTCGACAACCGATCGTAGATTCTCCCTCGTCGTTAATGTAACTGTTACGATCTTAAAGCTCGACGCCCACTTTGTTACGCAATCGCCTTAAGGCGCGTGTACGCGCGCACGTACGCGATACATCGAAGGGGCTCAAGCCTCGACGCAGAAGGCGTGTGTCGTGCCGATAGTAACGAGCAAGTGAATTTTCCACCTTAAATAGACAGGACGATCTGTCCCGCTATGGCGAAAAACGAAAGGCATAACCTTCGGGCTCACCTTCGAGCTATTGATCTTCTTTTTCCCCGAGAGCCAGCGTCCACGATCCAAAGCGGCGACCGGCGTAAACTCGTTTCGCAAAATTGTCGCCTGGCTTAATTACGAGCCGGCGATGACGACGATTCATCGCGCTGCGAAGATTTCCACGTAGCCTCCCCGGCATCCGCGATTGCGTAAACGCGTTCATCGTCACACGTCGTCGCTTAACAGTTGTGCGACAACCGCGCTTGAGCAATACGCCGTTGAAAAGCGATAGTAATTCGGTTGCGTTCGTTTATGTCGGCCATTTGTTGGACACCGAGTCGCGGCCGGCTGAAAGAACGTTTAACTACGTGTCAACGTTCCTGTCGACTTCTCGAGGCGTCCTCAGGCTTTCACCGTTCCCAAAGGTTCTTTTCACGTTTTCGTACGGACGCGCACTACACCGGACGACACGGTGCTAATGCGATATAGCCTATGTGCTCGTGTCTCGCTCGACGATGCTAATGAGACGCGTTTACGCCAAAACATCTCCTATCGCGACGCCCAATCTGACAGCCGAGAATCAATGACCATCGATGTACGGCCGCATCGATCGACGAGCCGCTTAACTATGCCCCGCTCAGAGCGTCCAGATGGATTGACAGAAAAAATCCGACGATGAAATCGATAGACGGGTGCGTGGTTAAACGCGCTGGCGTAGAAAGCGACTACTTCGACGCGGACGCTTAACGCTAGATTCACGCAGAAATTCGTAGGTGTAAGACATTATGCGGCGAAATATTTGGGCATGCGATGGGCAGAATTTCAAAATTGGAAACATGAGCAGGAAATTAATTTTTATACGTTTTCGTATCATTTCATCAATAAAAGCCAGCAAAAGTTATGAAAGATAATAGTAATAGTTTCTCTAATTTTGCTCGTCAAATCGGAGACTCATAATATTGAAATCAACTATCCATTTGTTGACTGCGAACGTAACATTCTGTCTGACGTTTCTCCTGTATTGAGGACTGTGGGCAAAACGCAGTACTTTTCCACGCCAAAGGCTTCAGTATTTGGATCATGAACCTTTGAACTACGCCGCCATTTCGTTTGTGAAGCCCGTAAACACCCAGGTGGGTCAAAACGGCGCGAGAAGGAGAGTTTTAAAGTATTCCGCGCTCGGTTTCGCTACCGTCTCGTTAGTCAGGATTAATTACGAACCGTTCTGCTAACGACCACCATTTTCAACGCCTCTGTCTTTCGCGCGCGAACCGCCTGTCTCTCGTCGTCGCTATATCTCACTTTTTCCCTCTTTCTCCTCGCATCGTCCCTCCCCTTGTTCCCGTTCCCTCTTTTTTTCTCTCCCTCCGCGCTCCGTAAACTCGAAAGCAAAACGCTTCGCGTATCAGGCTGCCGCGGTTGGCCTCGATTTGTCAATCCACCAGACAAATCCTAAGTAGGAACTCCTGTCATGGCGACGGATTGGAAGGGCTTCGTTTAATTTATCCGACGACACGTCGACGAGCGAACGGACGTGCACAATGATTTTGTGAACCGTATGCTCGTACAGACTAGCCAGTAGAAATTTAATGTGCCACGTCTAAACTTCGGAACCTGACATGCCAAATAGATCAGCGGTACGGGTGACAGATGCTTGTTGAATATTTCAATGAGCGCCCACCTCGTATACCGTCTAATTAAACCTTTCGTCCAATGACTCCGATTCTGTGTGACACCTTTATGCATCGGACGTACGCTGCTTTTCGTTACGTCGCCTCGCGAGCGCGTAATTGTTCGGCGCTGGTAATTAAACGCTGTCCCAACTTGACAATACTGCTACATCTGGCGAAGTAACAGTCACGGAGTAACGCCTCTTGCGTCACGCATTAAAGATCTCGACATTGGCGCCACTTTCTACAATTACAAATTCCAGGCGTCCGCGAGACAACTCCGGTGGCGGGCGACAAGGGAAAAAGTCGCGAGGGAGAAAAAGACGCGAGCGCAGCGGGAGGTTGTGCACGACGGACGATATCAATTGATAAAATGTGCTTCCTCCGCGCCGTGACGCGAGGCGTCGCATAAATCAATAATCAGCCGCATTCATCAATGAGACGAGCAGCACGTCGATACGTACTAATACAAGGCCACGTTTATGATTTCACGTCCCGTGTCGCGACGTGACAAGAACGCGCGTGTGTGCCGCGTGTGTAGTCCACACATGAGGAGAGTGAAGGTAGGTGGACCGGTGCCGGAGCAGCACACGCATGTCCCTGACGTGCGAATACGCACGCGTTACGGACACACGGCCGATCCTTTACACCGTGCAGTCACTGCGATGCCTAACACCTCCGGTGCACCAGGCATACACGCTTTGCGCAATTTCCCTGCCGACCACGTGTTCGCCGATTGGCTCTCGCGCCTTGCCATTTCGTCGACACTTTTTCGCCGACGTCACCTCGTGGAAAAGCCTGCCGCTCGGGCGATTTTAACGTTCGCCCGCTAAACTCGCCCGCTGCTAAACTCACCGGCCACGCAAGGTAAGAAGGTGGGGATAAAAAGTGGGCCGGACGAAAGTAATTATCGGCGCTCAATATTAATGCAGACAGCTTTGTCTAGGTCGGGCACTAGGCACGCGCGCAAAGATAATCTCCGCGAGATCTCCCCGCAATCTCGACGGTAAATCACTCGGGGCGGACACACCGGAGCGAGCGGGGTTGCGCAAGCACTCAGGCACGACTAAAACCCGTCGTTTCATTCATACGGCCGACCGGCTAATTATAATTCGAAAGGCAGCGATCGGCTTTTCACGAGGCGACGTATTCAAAGCGACCCGTCGCGGTGCTCTACGACTCTGTGCCCCGCGTACAAACGCCTGCGGAAAATACTCGACCATCTCTCGTTTCCCGCGCGGCGGGCATATCTCGACTGCGCAGCACCTGTGAAAGTTCTCACGCGCGGGAATACGTAATGAAGCGGGGCGCACGATTTACTCTTCGCGTCGGGACAGTTTGTTTCTTGAGCGGGCAAGTGCCAAATCGCCGGCGAAGTGGAAAGAACGCGTCACACTCTGGGATTAAACAGCTTAACGGGTCGCTGGGACAGTGGCTACTGGTTAAAAAACCGAGCATTACGCTCTCGAGACTAAGGCGGTTGGGGGACATCGAAAAATAATGATGAAACCGCGCCTGGGGGTAGAGACACGTGAAATAATCTGGCGGCAGTATCTCGTGGTCGGCGAGTGAAAGGGGACGCGGGGGTATTAACGCAAGACGAAATTAATTTCGTCGGCGCAATTAAGATGTTCAATCGACGGAGGTGGGCCGAGTGTCGCGATCAATCGAATATTTCGGGGAAAAGCGGGGCAACGCGCGTGAGCGCCGTAACCAGTTAGCTGTTGCGACTTCTGTGAAAAGCGTGTGCCTAAAATGTGTCGCAAGAAGACGCACAGCATGTGTGCCTGGTATAATGTAGAGTGAAATTGTTAGGATATTATTATTTGATTTTTTAATTTTACTAGTGATAGAGCTTGTTAGAATAAAATTGCTGCACCGAAGACGTACGTGAAATGATTATAACGATAAACTTAGTTCAAACTTCGTGTAAAACAATCAATAAAACTATATACAGTTTTTCATGATAATTGTTTCTATTTTTCCATTTATTCCTTCTATTGGCTTCCTTATATTTAAAACACCTACAAATCTACGAATATTTTAGTTTTCACTAATATTGCAATTTAAACAGAAACTTGTCTAATTTTTTTACGCGTGACGAGCGTACCTGTCAAAAACAGCTGACTAGTAATCGGCCCACGTGCATGCACGAGTGAATACACGCGTTACTTGCGCATGTGCATGCGAAACTGCCAATTCTTGCGCTCCCGAGGGATCGTGCTGTTTGACACCGGAAAAAAACGCGACGCACGCGTGCTGAGTGAAGGAAGTCGAATAAGTGACGGCGACCACGTACGAAGACTAGCCGAGCGAGAGGAAAATAAAGGAGAGTGACGAGATGCGGAAGGCAACGAAGAGAGAGAAAGCAGGAGAAAAGGAAGGGCCGAAAGACGAAATGACGGAGGACGAGAGAAAGAGAGAAGAAGGGAAAGAGAGAAGCAGCCGAAGACAGGTGGTTTGCATACGCGTGCTCCGCACGACGTGCACGCACACGCGGGCTGAATTTTAATTTTCACTCAGCCGGCATGATTAAGGGTCGCCGCGAGTTTTATGCCGCGTTGTGTTCCGCTTTCGAGTGCCGACCGCCTCACGTACGTACATACGAGGTACATGCATACCGTTCCCGCCGGTTTACACGACACCCGCGGACACGTCGATGAAATCGGAGGCTGGCCCAAGGGAGTCACCCTGCGTGCGTGCAAGCTATAAAACGCGCGCGATCGCAGATCCAGAACGTACGCACGCGACTTTCTACGAGATCTTCTCGCGCCGCATACGAAAAGCCTGGTACCGTTTTGGGACAGTTGGCACCCGGCCTTTTGCATACCAGAAAATGCATATTGCACAGATCCGTTATCCTCAAAACAGTTCCTGACGCACCCGTCGGATCTGTTGGACACGAGATTTAGCAAAGGGAAAACATGAGTCATCAAACGCTTAAGTAGGCCGAAGACAGTGACTCAAAACTAAGTCGTCACGTGCTACGCCTTTCGACTCAGCCAAATGCTCCTACTATTCACACCTACCGACTCTATAAAAGGGTCCATAATATACCAATATAATCAATCAGTTGTCCCAACTCTCGTATATTCACAGTTTGAATTTGTACGTCTGTGACACTGCTAGTACATGTAAAACGGTTTAACATAATAAAAAGTGTCAAATAAAAGTTTGAATGATTTAGCTTTATTTCGCGTCGTATTCACCGACTCGCTCGGTGCAAAAACAACCGAAGGGCAAAATCATAACGTCGCCGACAAGCGTTTATCCTCGCGGCCGTCTGAGGCAGCCTCGCGGCATCGTTCGGGTTTGATAGGAAGGCTCATGTGCCGTGCGATAAAAATGGCAAGTTATCTCGTATCTCGCTGGGTCGCGACACGACTTCGCTTTCATAAGAGAGAAAGAGGACTCACGTGGCGGAGAGATTTCTCCTTGGCGCGAGCACGGCGCAGGGTCGTGTGCCGCTTGGCTGCGTTCAGTTACGCATCGGCTACCGGGCTATCAATGAACGCGCCCACGCGTTCGAGATCGATAGGCCGTCCCTCTCTTTCTCTCCCCTTCATCTCCGCCCCCCGTCCTCCTCGCACTCATTCACTCTCCGGCCGCTCTGGCCCCCCGTCGAAGCCGCAAGGTCGTTTAATTCCTGTACGCCTCCAGAAAATAGATTTAATGCGATGCAAATAAGACAACGACCACACTGCCTTTCTGCGGGACGAAAGTGAATGGCACCGAGTGACTGCGCGACTGCGCGCGCTGACTGATCGACGCTTATTAATAAACGTTACGTATCGGCGAGATCGGACACCGTCCCTTCCGCCTAACGGGATCCGCTCAAACGACGGAAAGTGAGATGTCCGGCTAAAACGCGGGAAAAAGCTCGGCGAGAACGTCGAACGCGAAGGAAATTAAAGACGTGTGCTGCAAGGCGCGACGGGGAAACCATAAATCGGCGATCGATAAAGTCAGTTATGGTCGCTGTAAATTAACGTCACCGGCCGGTGGCGTTTTAATGCGCGACGGCGGATTCCACGCAGCGGGCAGTTCTTTTATTAACCCTCTGAATGCTGAATACGGCCGAAGCGCGCGCTGCGGATGTAATACTTTTGCGCTAGTGTGAAATCTGGTGGTTTATTGTAGAAAGCGCAACTGAGTCGTAATTGTAATTCTATGGTTATATCGAATTAAATAACGCCAGAAAGGCTAAGGAATGCAGATGTATGCATTTCATATGTTATTAATTGTCATTTCGTAGAGCTGCTGGCGCAGTTCAATTCCTGGATTACTAATTCTCAGACTTTACCACATGTTGTCCCTGTTAACCGAAAAATAATACGTCAAAGTCTGTGCCATAAGTACTAGTAAATTAATTGAATATATGTTAATTCCCTAGAAACGAAGCAAAACAAATGAAAGAAACATTCTTTTATATTAATTGTATCCTGATTGTTGGAGCGGAGAATTGTCGATTTTGCGAGAGTTACGATTGCCGCAGCGGCATAGCATAATATTATAATACCGCCATATCATTTATTACAGTAATTGCTCGATGCAACACCGTATCAGTTGAGACCGGTCTAAGACTGAAAACCGATGTCGTTAGCATTCCTGCATCTACCACCCAGCCATAGTCCCATGAAAATCCTCATTACCACTCCAACACCTACTCCTACCACACACCCCAAAGTACAAACCGCCGTATCACAATTACAAGTTACAGAAGCCTTGTATAATCAATCAATAGTTGACACCAGCAAAAAAGCGAACGTTTAACCGATCGTCGCACGCATCGAGCGCTTGTACCAGGAGTACTCCGCACTTAAAGGGTTAACGCTTGACACGCTGAAATGTTGCGTGATGTTTTGCGTTTCGTTACGCATCGGTCCCGACCAGCTATCAATGAACTCGCCCACGTGTTTGGCATCGACGCCTCTCTCTTTTCTTCGCCTCTCCTGCCCGACGACGTGCACCCTTCTCGGCTCATTTGCGAAGTCCTTTCGAAGCTGGCTGGTGCGCGAAAGGCGCGGCCAATCGGCTTGCAATTACCTGCGAATCGCTCGTAAGCGCCGGCTCGTAAAGCCGTGTGAGGAAAGAGCACAGATACACGGCCGAGAAAAGCTTCCTCCGTTCGCCCACGCGTGGAAACCGCCTTGAACAATGACCGTAGAAGAAACCGGAGAAAGACCGCGAAGATAGAGTGGCCCACCGACGCGGAATTCGTAGTAAAGTCGGAGAAAGACGTGCCGGCGGAGCGTTGCACGCGAGACCGAGAATAACGAGGAGGTCGGGGGTTAGATTTGTGAGAGGGTGGCCCGTAAATTATGCTCTAAGTCGTGCGCGCGAACGACGGAGGGGCTTTTAGTTGGGCTGCTTAGTAATGAGACCGAATGCGGGGTCAAATTAAGGACAAAACGCTGTCCCAGTTTCCGAGTGGCATCGATGTCGGATTGTAAATTTGCGTATTGGCACGATATGAATCGATGCGGATGAGAGCAAATGCTGCCGGGATGCGAACGAACGCATCGGCGGTGGAATAGTTCGAATTGTAACTGGAATTCTGCAATTACGCCATATTACATATTGCAAGGCAGTTATTCGCAAAATGACGCACGTGTTCATTTGGTATATTGATCATTGTGACTGCAGTACGTGAGAGAACGAAAAGATTGGCTAACACACATATGCCCCCAAAGCCAATACCGATCACTTTCGCTAGCCGCCTACATACCAAAGGGTTCAATTCATGTCGCCAATTTTCACCCGTCGTTTGCCGGTGATTTTTATCGGCGGATTTAATATCGCGTTGCAACCTTGTCGCCGCTGAGATCGCCTGAAGACAATTGGATTTGCCACGGGTATAATTACTAATTGCAGGAATGGGCATTAAAGGGACAACAGAGCGGCGTGGCGGCGTAAGAACGTAAAAAAGGTCGTAAACGCTCCGCTGGAAATGCGCTAAACGATATTGCCAACACAACTCCCGTGGCGAGGCCAATGTCCCGACGCATAATTAATTCTGCAATCCCGCCTCTGTACACTGACGACAACGACGACGACGACGAGTGCCATTCGTCGAAGGTTCGTAGAAGAGGAACGGCCCTGACCTTTACGAACCGTTGACAATGCGGCGCCATGGAGGTGCCATCCGCGAAGTGTGTAACATTGCGCGTTGACTTTTCTCAAGAGTTCTTCGATATTTGTGCATGGGCGGAAGAGAGACACGCAACTCTTCATCTCGAATGTGTGTACATAAGACTGTTATTATTAAGCTCCAAGAAAGTGACTGTAAGCTTGGGTCACAAACGCAACAAAGACAGATCTATCATCTCATGCAAACTTTACTATCCATCTGTACCTCCCCGAGGCGTTCAGAACTTGTTAAACTTGCCGAAAAGGAATTTATTTCGATGTACATATAGTCAAAAATAGTCGAAAAATGTAAATTTTTTTTTGTTTCGGACCGGTATCATTCGATAGAGGGTAATTTGCCCTGAAGATAGACCACCTGCCGCCCGCTGAACTCTTCATAGTTTCCGAGATACGACGATTTTAAGAAAGTGCAAAAAATTTTTTTTCAAAATATTTAATCGCTATGTGAAAGAGGGTCCAAAAAGCTTTAAAAAAAACTGTATTACTTA
Organism: Cryptocheilus praepositus; assembly: GCA_033815515.1. Lineage (NCBI taxonomy): Eukaryota > Metazoa > Arthropoda > Insecta > Hymenoptera > Pompilidae > Cryptocheilus > Cryptocheilus praepositus. Next base: position 478,210 of record JAWWQZ010000069.1, on the reverse strand, counting down.
TAGGTTTCGATCTCTAGTTTAGACGGGACGGGGCCTTGAAGAAATCGCGAAAATCTTAAGGTTGCCCTTGCAATTTTTGCCAAAAAATGATGGGTCACCGATTTTATTGCCCTTTTAACACATCAAAGGGGGTCCAAAATGACTCGGAAAAATGCAAGGCGCACCGCGAAATTCGCAATAGTTCCGAAGATATCGCCAAAAATGTGTGGAAAAATCGTGAAAAACGAGCCTAAAAATGGGGTAAAAAATTAAACATATACCGAGCGACTTGTAATTGTACCAGACGAAAGGGGGTACAAAGAGACTTGGAAAAATTGCAACTGCGCTAAAAAATTCGAAATACTTACGAAGATATGGCCATAAATATGTAAAAGATAGTGAAAAATTACCTCGGAAATAAGGTTAAAAGAAGAAAATCACATGACTAACATGACTTTCTGGGAAATGGAAGTGAGAAAAAGTGATCGCTTTAAAAATGCGACCAAACACACATAAAAAAATGAGTGAAAAGATCCCACTGATAAAGTTTCCCTTATCATTTATTAGCGAAATTAAATAAGATTAATTTCTTCTCATTATCGCAATTCTAAAAACAGCTTACCATCACTGAATTCAACATCAATTCTGACTAAAATTCGCCTTATGTTCTCATACCGTATCCGGCTGATAAGATGGCAAGTAATACGAACATGTTAATGAACTTTCAGTACTCGTGCACCGAACTTCAGCAGCGGATCAGTTGAATTGGCAATTTTTGCCGTATCAATCGCCGGACCTCCCCACTAATGGGATTCATCATCATCCGTCTGTCAAGCGAACGGACGCGCAAACACGAATGATTGAACAGAAAGGAAGAATTGATGTCTGCCCCGCTTTCCTCCGTGTCGTCCTCCGTGGCCCGCGGAGGAGGATGGTATTAATGCATCGAAACCGCGGCCGAATTATTACGACGGCATGCAGATGAGGGCCGAATCGAGATATCGCGCGTCCCCGAACGCACGTACGCACACGTTCACGAGCCTACTCGAGATAAGATCGGCTCTCGGCGATTCGAGCTTCGAGATTCGAGATCCGAGATTCGTGGTACCAAGGCAAGAGAGCGGAGAGGATTCTTGTCCGTCGGTTATAGTACCCGTATGTACTCCCACGCGTTCTGCCTCGCTTACTCTAGGCACACACGCGCAGCCTATAATTCGCGTGACGTGAAATTTCTTGCGCAAAAAAAGCTGGCCTATCGAGTCCGCGGTCGAAGGCGTCTCAAGTGAGTGTCTCCAAAAAAAATGTCCCGATGCCAGCAATAAGATGCGGAGGAAAAAATGCGGAATGAGGTAATTTTACACCCGCAACGAGAGAAATGAACTGGTTGCCGATGCCTGCCGAGCGTACCGCCAAGTTACGCGTCCCTTCGGAAACGACTACGTGCGAACGTTAAATTACACGGCGGCGACCGCATTGTTGCGCGGGATCAAATGACGGCGTGTCGATCGGCGTCGTTGCGTAAACATTCTCGCGGATCGCGTCAGAAAAATTCGATATACCTTCAAGGGATAGAAGTAACGGGCACGCGGCAGGCGACGCATGAAATGTGTCCTGGGTAGATTGTATGCAAGAAGTAAAAAAGTTCGAGGGTGCAGAGAGAGAGAGAAGATCGCGACGAAAAGGACGTTCGACGCACTGTCCTTATATACTTCGAAGATGCCCACATGTCACGGAGCTACCGTTGGCCGCCCGCGTATCGATTTACGATCCAGATAAAATATTGTCCCCTGCCGTGGGCCAGGCACGCCATAGCGGGTGCCCGGAATTATTACACGATCGGACGAAACCGCGTAGTTTGTAATCCGCCTGATTACTCGTGTAACAGTATGAGTTATGAACTGGATTATCCTTATGCATTTCGACATTTTGCATTCACGCGGCATCGCATTACACGGGGATCGTTAGAGACGGCTGTGTGGGATGACGATTTCGGAAGATGCGCCCGACAGATGTACACTTCCATTGGAATTCTGATGGCCCGCATCGATCAAACTTCCTATCGGATCAAACGCGTCGTGTGCCGTCTCAGTGTATTACATTTGTTATTTGAGAAGTAAGCGTTTGTTATCTCAATGTTCAAGCGAGTTTAAATTGAATTTAAAAGGCAGAGGTTGAGGCATACTTTTGATCTAACGTTTCAACACAATATACGTGCTCTCTTCGAAATAATCCATAATTTTACCTAATGTGTGCTATTCGCAATCTTGAAGCTACCCATCGGAAATTATAAAACTTCAAGGCGGCCGATACAATATTCATATACATTCGTTACCTCCCTTCTTCACAGACTCGACCGTATAATCAGTCTGCCGTTAATACTTTTTCTAGGCCCTACTCTCAAAGAACGTCTCACTTGCCGAGCATTACTTTCGCTAGGCGGGCGTTGGCGATTAATGCAAATCGATTCATTAAAAGGACGGCGATCTCGATAAGCATTTATCACGGCGGGTGTACGAAGAGCGAACTGGAGAAGAGTTGTGGGGCAACCTCTGTGAACGGCTCTCAGCCTCTTCGTCTCGAGAGCGCAGTCGAGCACGGTGAATCAGCCTTCCTTGCCGCGGGGTTACGTAATCGGGTGAACACCGTGTGCACACACACTATATCTCCGTCGGATATCACTTTGTAGTCCGGCCGCATGCTCGGAGGTGCCCTATCTGATCTCTCTCTGATGCCTTTGTGAGCGAACGCGAAAGGGAGGAAGTTTCTCCCTCTCCCTTTCCTTTCCTTTCCTTTCCATTCCTTTCTCCGACTAGCTGTTCCTCCGACTCTGCCTCGGTACGTGTCACTACGCCTCTTAGCTTTCTTCTGCGTCTCATTCAATTTTTTTCCATGTCGGGTGTCTGACTCTACCTGCCCTTTTCTACTTCCGGCTGGGAGCTCTGTCAACAGTTCCGGATTCTCCACGCTTCGAATCTCTGGACACAGTGTTTCGAAAACGGAAAACTTGCCACACGTTTAGAGATATACACTTTGTCGAGGACAAGTGATTCAGAGAACTACACCTAATCTTTCCACCCACCGACTTTATAAAAGAGCACATAATATACCAATATTCACTGGGTGTAGTATTATAATGATATTTGTTGCAACATTGTTAATGTATATAAAAGAGCTTTAAATAGAAATTGAAACTATTTAGTTTTATTTCATGTCGTGTATATACAACACGTACTATCGCGTGTAGGGGAAATACATGTGTAGTCCTCTGCGAACCGCATAGCAACAGCGGGTTCGATGAGGCGTCTTAAAAAATATGATGATTGTCTGAATGACGAGCATGGAGATACGTTGAGTATCGAAATACAGTAGACTATCTTATAATGCGACTTCATACAATACATAACGCAATACCCGTGTTATACGGGAGTCTGCTGTACACAGTTATAGCCAAATCGAAGTAACAGTCATTGAGAGTATCCTGACCATACCCTCCAAGGGGGGGAGTGAAGCCGTATTACTGTACATTATTCGTTTTGTCTCATTTTATTACCTCTCTTTGCTCCACACGATACCATTCGGTAGAAAGCAATTTGTGCTGAAGATAGACGACTACCCATGCGCTGAGCTCTGCGTAGTCTCCGAGACAAGATGTCTTAAAGAAAGTGTGTCCGATCGACTTGTAAAAGTGTGAAAAAGTGTCCGATCGATTTGTAACTGTGCCAGATGAAAAGGGGTATAAAGAGACTTGGAAAAATTGCAATCGCGTTGAAAAATTCGAAATAGTTTTCGAGATATGACAAAAAATACATTGAAAAATCGAGAAAAACCTAAGACAACCCCGGGTTTTTCACAACAGCCGCACCCCAAAATTCGCAATAGTTCCGGAGATATCGGCAGAAATGTGTGGAAAAATGGTGCACAACGGGCCTGAAAATGGGGTAAAAAATGAAAACTGTATTGGCCGATCTGTTATTGTGCCAAATGAAAAGGGGATACAAGGAAACCTTCCTCCACACGTGACACCTCCACTTGCTACAACGAGAACTTGTTGCATACTCCGACATTTGGCCAAGAACGCGCGGTGTTCAATACCGGCCGATGTTTGCGGATCAAGATCGCAATCTATCCGCGGCGATCCTCGGGAAAGATCTCCGCGTGCACGTTGTCCGATTCGCGCGGCGGTCAATCGACGATTTATCCGCGCCGATATTTCGGACCACCGCGCGCACACGACCCTTCGAAAAGTCGAGATGGCCGCGGATAAGATGGGAACAATAAGATGATAAAGAGACGTCGAGAAGGGCGCCCTCAGGCAACCAACTGCGGGCAGCGTTTCTGCCGAGATTACGATCTCGCGGATTATTATTCGGGGAAAGGGGATAAAGCTGAAGGGTAGGGCAACGTAATAAAGATGTAAGCCGGGACTCTCGTCGTGTCCCGATTTTACATATCGGCAACAGCATCGACGACGAAAAAGCGAACGACCCGATCGAGGCGCAGCGCTGGCAATTTTCAAGGAGAGGAAGATTAAGTGAATCATTTCGCTCGTCGCGCACTCCGCTCGTCGCAGTATACCGGTTCCAGGGCCGAGTAATTTATTGAACGCCGTGAGATTTTTCGAAGTGCAAACGCCGATTAAATTCGTCCGATGAATTTAGTGACAGAGACCGCGCGCGCGCACGCAGGGCCCATTTTCGGCGGAGTTTGGCCGCGCGTTTTTGCGCGATATATGGCGATCGGCGAAATTTCTCCATTTGTCCCTGGGTATGCCTCTATCGGTGCGTTAAGATTGCGTACGGTACGTTGCGCTCGGCTGCTTTATCCATTTGCATCCGCAAGTGGAATAGTGCGCATGTGATGATTGTCAATTATCGTCGAGCACGGAATAATCTGCGAGCTACAACGTTCACTTATCACCGACGCCGGGATAATACGCATGCGGTGATATTCTCTTTTCACCAAATGTAATACGCGGTGATATAAGCTCGCTGACAGTTAAACGTCTCGGATTGCCGATGTCACTTGCATATTTAAAGCTATGATGCAAATGGGTTAAAATCTGTGGGCGATATGGTATGATCCGAAAACTTCGTCTCCCGGAACTATCCTGTACGATAACATCATTCGCAAATACAGACTTCCAATATACCTGGACTCCGCCATTCCTAGTTTTCCAGAAACCAAATTGCCTCATTTCCTACACTCTTGGTCATCCTCCCACGTATTCGCATAATGAACCTCATTCGACAAGTCACTAAATGAACCTGACAAGCTTTAGAACTAAAAAGTTATCTTAATTAAAAAGTTGCCAGGGCGTTCGATGGTAAAAATCGGTCAACGATGGGCTCAAATTTGATTAGATATTTTTGACATAGAACCAACGGAGCGCGATGATTACTTTACATTTTTCGCAATTATATGAAATAACCAGTATCGTATCGCGTGACCGACCCCAAAACAGTTAAAATACGCACCGACAGCGTGTCTCTGTCAGTGAGTAGAATTTTCCGTAAGTTTGACATAATAAATCTTTATGCTTATCTTATGGCGTCTTTTAATTGGCGCCACTACGACAAACCGAGCACGCGGCCGTCGGAGGCTGCAGTTCGTGGGGAACGTCAGACGATGATGAAGAGGTCGCCGTCGAAGGAAACACACGAGTACGCCTTCGCGGTAGCGTGATTCTCCCGATTATGATCTCAGACGAAGATATTACCCCACGTCTGCGGATTCACTGCTTCTGCCAGGGCGTAACACGGCGTACGCTCGATTTCCTCATAAATCAAAGTCGTCGCTTAAGCGTTACAACGTTATCCGCGAAAAGGATAAGGAGGGTGGAGCGAGGCAGCAGGAAAGAAGAGGTGGAGCGAGCGAAGAAGGACGTGTTGAAGAAGGTAGAAGGAGGATGAGATCATCTGCGTCCGCGTACATTAACCGAGTGCAACGAGTGTAGAAATATTACGGGCGCTCGCGGAGATACCGAAATCGCCGGCGGACACTGGTTCGCTGACGAGGGACACAACAAACCGACGTTCATTTCGCCGTCGCAATGCCACGGCCTTTAGCAACGGTAATGACTCACGGGACGAGACGGCGTCACTGCGGAAGAGTTACAAATTATTGCATTACCGCCAAGTATTAATTATCTCGAATTTCACGCGGCGCGCTTGCCCAATTCCAAGTGTAGCTTTTTAATTAAAGGCCCCAAAGCGGACGGTTAACCCGATGCCTTCGCGCAAGACGCGCGCCGATAATGATAGCTTTCGATGCAAATTAGAAGATTCCAGATACGTGTCGCTCCATGCGTTGATCTGTACCCCTCGGGAGGACGCGCGATGCCTCGCACCTTACGTCAGAGTGCCTTTTCGGGCGTCCCGCGTAGGCTCCGACACCTCACTACCTTTGTCAGCACACGTAGGAGTACAGTGACGCAGTCTAACCAGCTGTTTCATTAGGCACGCAAATAAAAATGCTGGTCCGCGATGCAACGGGTTACACACCGATATCATTAACGGCGACGACGTCGACAGATCGATGAGACACAAGGACTCGCTCTACTGCGAAACGGCCTGCAGAGCGTGCGTTATTAGATAGACGCGTTCATTACCATTTTACGAGGCGTATTTGCATAACAAACGAGCGGCCAGACTGTAAAACGGCGGAAGCGGTTTGCCTTTATGGGTATTGGTAAAAACACGCCGCCGCGAAGTGAGCCTCTCGGCACCTTTTTAATTTCCCCTTCCTCATTTTTGCCCGAAAGTGTCAATTGGCGTCGCGACGTTTTGACTGCAGAGGCCAGAGCCCCACGGAGACCGGATGTCTTACGTTAACATGCACGGAACGCGCGGGTAAAAAGATGCGAGCCACAGAAGAACACGTGACGCAAGTATCCGCACGAGAGGGCAGCGGCGTGAACCTCGGAAACTCAAACTGCCGGTTTTTGAGTCGTTGCGCAAAACCCCCCCTTGAGAAATTGCTTCTTCAGGACGCATCACGCGATGCAATCCGCTGCTACTTTTGCGGCAAGAGATCGGAATTGTGTATTGCGACGATCATTAGGCCGCCCGCGGATTAGATCGCATAAGTAGACAAGAAAGTGTCTGGAGACTGATTACGAGGTGTAAACGGTGGCGGCGTTCGGCGCGTGAGTATGGAGAAAACATAAACAAGTCTTGGAAGAAAACGAGAGAAGCGAAGAGGGAGTGGGAGAGGGAGAGGGAGACGGAGACGGAGAGAGAAGTCGTCTTAAATGAGACGCAGTTGCACGCGAAAGGATCGTCTCTAGGTCACTGCCCAACGAAAGTTACGTCAGGTTTGGATATGGTAATACTGCATTCCAGCACCAACACCTTTGCCAGACTCCCTCTCTCGATCTCGCCTTCTTCTCTCCTTCCTTCTCCGCCTTCGGCCGTTCCTCGTTCTCTGTCCTCTTCGGACACGGGACTTAGAGTACCCGCGATTATCTTGAAAACCTACCATTACGTCAGCAGTTTCGATCGTCGGCCGGTATCTCATTAATAATGTCGTGTTAATACCGGCAATGTAGATAATCATACCCTGCTTCCGGTGCTGTCGAAATTTTTCGCCTCGTAACGGCGACTCATCGGCAATATGAAACATTAATTAAATTATTTTTTAATATTATAACGCGCGTCCACTCTAATAACTGCTTTGTACGTGCCGAAATTTCGACAGTGGAATTTTTAACCGTCGATCCCCGCTCCACGGGAGTCACGGGTATGAGTTTAGTAACACATTTTCTTCGTCCGGAACAAAGAAACTGGAACACGTCGATGACGACGGACCACGAAGTGACGCTGCGATCTTGGTGAATGCATTAATGCGTTAATTCGACGCAAACACAGAGCGCGCCCACGCGATTTATTCCGAGGGCCTTTAAAGATGGGGTCGACACTCCTCGCGAGTTGTCTCGCCGGATCATTTACTAAGTCAATCGATAACGATCTTTCCACGACGCTATTTCACGCACGTCTTGACTCACGTATTATGCAACGTTCACAACGGGCCCTTCGCCTGAGCTGCGGCACGAAATTTTACACCGCAGCTTCGTGGTGCGCCCATGAAAATAAACGTCGTCGTCCCCTGACATAGATAAACATCGCCAAACGCAACGATTCGTGCGATAAGTACGCCTGTTGGCCGCCGGTGAGTTAAACTTTTAATCTCGTCGTTAAATTCCACGATAACGTCGCGTTATATTTTATAAAGGGCTGATTTATTCGCCTTTACATCACGATGCACAATAAGCTACCACGGGCGATATATTTGGCCAATGCTTTAAAAAACGCGACGTGACTGACACATAAACTACCGTCAACGATTTATCCGTTTTTCCTACGCAATTGAAGCTGTTCGAAATCACATTAAACGTTCGGAAAACGATTAACATATTTTCGAAGAATATCATTAAGAACAACTGTAATTTTAAATTTGAGACTTTTGCGACCAGAATTATTAAAATTGCTACCCTGCGGAAACAGTTTTGTCATACGCAACATGGATTCTAAACACGTTGTGAAGGTGAACAGAACTTAAACTCAATTCCACGTAGTATCAATACACGTATTGTTACTATTAAACAGGCTTGCATCTATGTGCTACCTCATCTATGTGGCGTTGAAACGTAAAAACGTGCTCCGCCGGGGTTTCGTGCGTGGTCCTCCGCGAATAAAATCACCCGAAGTCCGGATCGCGTTTTAACGTCATTCCGCGTCCGACTTATCTGAGCGATTTCACGCGCGTAATTTATCGGTCGCCGAACGCGCGTTATTTCCTCGTGGCCGACAGTGCAGAAAATCCGGCGAGGTGCGACGGTCTCTTTAATGAAAAATCGCGGGAGTTATCGGCATTCGAAAGTGCGCGGCGCGCGCGGCCTTCGCGCTCCTCGTAAAGAGCAATCGATAAGGCGGGTAGAGCTAATTGCAACCGAGTTACATCAGCTTTATATCTCAAATTAAACTAATAACCGGCGAAAGCGACCTCGCCAAAAATGGCGCGAAAATGAAAGCGCGCCGACAAAAGGAGCCGGGCGCGTGATTTCGGCGTGACTTCGCTCGCTTCTCTCTCCAGTCTGAATCTTGCGGGGCGAGCCGGTAGGAAAAAGGAGCAACGGAGGAGAGTAAACACGCATCGATCACGGACGTGGCGGGAATCGATCTAACGCAATCCAGGCTGCGTAACGATCGACGCCCTCACCCTCTCGATCGGATGGATGTCGCGACGATGCTAGGCGGTTGGCTCGATTTAATTAGAGGATTAGAAAATTTTGTCGAGACGCAACGGTGGCGCCGTGGAGCGAGACTAGCCGGCAAATCCTCTTAGCATCTTAGCTACTGTACGCCAGTGTAGTGGCTTTCGTGAATGACAGCTTTCTGAACGGTACGCCACGGCAGGGAAGCAGTTTGTCGTGGCAATTTATGCATCGCTAGCTATTTAATGTGATTGTACGGTGGAAAGCAGTACAAGATACAGATCAGGGTGTCATATTGTTTACACACAGTCCGCGTCAAACGTTGACGTAGAGAGAGTGTGCGGTACACACGCCGTACCTTTGCACATTTCGCAGTTCTTTTTAGAAACCAAAGCGCTTATCATTAGTGAGCAATCCGTTAGCGACTTTCATTCCACAGGATGTACAATTCCAGCCATATCTAAGATGTTAACGGAAATTTAGCGACTTTCAGTGTCAAGTATATCAATGTCCGGGCATGAAAGTACCTGACGTCGACCAAACTCCTTTCTATGAGGCCAGTTACAACATCTCAACTGTAACGTCGACACGGTAATCCGAAATGGGCGGTAGCCAGAAGACTCACTAGTCACGTACGTGCTCGAAAGGTTAAGACCAGCCACGATCCCTGCTGCTCGATCGCGCACCTTTCCCTTCCCGACAATCACCGCGCGGCAGACGTTAATTATTTTCTCGCGAAAAGCGTTTGCGTAAATCAAAATCCCTATCTCACGATCCGGCCGGGCGAGGAAACGGAATCGCCAGGCGTTAACAATGCTGGCGGTAATAGCGACAACGGAAAAAGGTAGCGAGACGAGTGGCTCTAAATAATAATTGACTCGCGGTCGAGAGTTGTTTAGACCGGACGAGAGATCGGCACGATAAGCCAGAGGAGACCACCGACTGTAAATAATGTAATCGCCGGGGAGGCGTGCATTCGCGTGCGTCTGTATACGTTGCGCACGCATGGATAAGATGTAGGGAGGGCCGGAGGTGCGTTTACACGTCGCACGTAAGGCCGCAGGTGAGCAGGAAAGGTACAAGCTTCGGCCTGAATGCTGTCGACGTCGTTCATTCTTCGCCGTAAAATCGATCGGCCCTTTCGCGATATACTTAATTCCGATCGTGAGCGATCTACGATCAAACGTATTGGTACACCCACGTTACTGTCTGCAGAGTTCGAAGCGGAGGTATGACAGGCGTGCCTCCTTAAATCGTTACGGAATTTCAAATTACTCGCATCACCTTCAGTGGATATAAAAATTATTAGGTGATTTCAAAATAAGTGATGTTTGAAGAAAATTGTAAAGACGAGAATTTGCCTCAATTCATTATTTGTGTAAAAGCTTGATGTGAAATTAAAATGATAATTGCAAACAAACTATTTGTCTTCAATGTTTCCTAAAATTATCTCGAACTTATGCATTTGGACAAGGTACGGTTTTTGTGTAGAGTCGACAAATCATTCAATGGACCTAATTTTGCTCCGCCATCATCTTCTTCAAACAGATTATTCGACAGTGTAATAAATTTTGAAATTATATCATTGAAATCTATACCCTGATAACGCCGACAGCATTCACTCCGAACACTGTACATTCACATACGGTGGTATCGTATGAGCGAACGTACATAGGGGAGCACGTGGTAATAACGCAGCATCCCGGCACGGCCATTAACACATTTGTTCTCGTATTATCAGATCGTCGAGGACTGTGAATGCATCGTGAGTCGAGACCGTTACGGAGAAACGCACGCCGGAGGAAGGAAAAGGCTCGATCGTGGGTGGAGTGGCACGAGACGGCCCATCTGATCGATGGCTTTCGGATCCAGAGAATGGGGGAATCATTTTACATTGACAAATGAAAACTATCGTCGTGCGAACGAAACGAATGGATTACCCTTTTCGATGCGGCATCTAATAAATTGTCCCGACGTAGAACCTACGAACCGATGAGCCAGTCAGATTTGAGACACATGGAAAATACCTCTTTGGGTTTGATTGTGGGTCTATCGACAATTGCTGATGAACTTGTAGACTCGAGAAATTTGTCGGGAGAAAAAATGATAAGAGGACGTTTGTGAGGAAGAACAGTTCCTGTGCAACGCACGCAGGGCACATCCGGAATATTCGATGTTTACCGGCGTCCATAAATCTTGGATGGAAAGCTTCCGTGGCAACTCGAACACTACAGCTATATTGTCGATTAAACGGAACTTTTGTCGGCGCGATAAAACTCGTTACAGTATATGCTCTGGTAGCGATATAAGTGCAATAATGAACGGTGGGCGTTTGCGCGATCGGCTTTTGATTAATCGAGACCGGGCCGCTATCGATTGGGCGCCAATTTGTCTTGTAGGTGGTCAAAAAATTCGCGGATTATTAATGGTATCAGGTTCAACGTACTTCGCAGGGAGGGGTGGTGCTGGAGGGAAAAAGAGAAGACGCGGTACCTTACGAGTATACCAATCAGTTCGCCCGTTCCTTCCGGGTGCCGAGATAAAATATATATAGTATAATTTAAAGCAATTCACGAGCTGGCAGCGACGTTATTGGCGAATTCCCAGCCGCAGAGAACAACCGTGTAACGTCGCGGCAAATATTGAGTTCCACTTTCTTAACACTAGATTTACGCGACGTGTCATTTTGGCGCATTCCGATTTTCTCAACGAAAATGACAAAACTAGTTTACATTTCTTTCTTATTACGAATGCTGACTTTTATCAATTTATCAATGCTAATATGTATCCAAATTAATATCCTTGTAAGCCTTCTAATATCAAAGTTAAAAGTATTACTTCAGAAGTAAACATCAATGTAATTAAGAAGTTCTCACAAAGTAATGGTAAAAAAAGTGCACATAAGTAATGCAGCGGAAATACTGTGAAACGAATATCTAAAATCTGCAGTGGTTGGCACGGTGTATCTGCTTATGTTCATGTCTCCACTTGTTGGAAACTCGTAATGCCGAAAAGCGATAAGTATCAGAAGAAAGAACGGATCTCAGTATTTCTGTTGCTCTTACGGCATGAAGACATCTTAGATGTTTCATTTTTTTTCTCGGTTTTGTGCACCGAAGAAGAAAGTACAGAACAGTTTAAGAAAGTGTTGGGTTTCGTTTATGTGTCAATTTGACGCGTATCCGTAAAGATAGGTATATAAGAAATGTTCGTACACCGCGTGTTCATAACATCCATCGCGTGCGTCGACGCTGCTAAGAGCGAGGAAGAGAACTGTAAACTGTGTCCGCGCGAGCCAGTCTCATCTGCAATTCCATTTGAGCGGGTGAACGAGGTTGTAGCCATGCCGAATTTATACTCTCCTTTTTACCCGGTTAATCGCGTCCATCACATTCCGCGTCATTTGCTAAGTGTTTCCGCGATAAGGTAGCATTCCGTATGAGACGAGCCCGCGTTCGGCGCCGTGAGCCAGAAGGGAATCCCTTTAACGAAACCGGTCCGACAATTTCTTCCGGGTCGGAGGACTCGGACAGACGAAATCTAAATTCTGATTTTATCAGCGATATCGGTCAGCGTTGCCACTCGAAGTTTCCGCAGGGCGGTGCGAAAGCGATATCAGTTGCGATTTGTTTTCCACGTGGGGGATCCGATGGACGAGAAGGGAGCACATAGTAAAATAGTAAAATATCGCCGGCACGACTTTTTATCGTCGTTTTATGATGACCCTTAAAAGTGACCAGGCAGAACCGACACAGCCCGCGATCCCCGACGTCGCCCATGGACATTTAAATTGTGACAAATGTCACCGCCCACGCCTCGCCGATATCCACACGCCGGAGTCTATATTATACTCCGCGGCAATTTAGGAACGCGAATAAATTTCCCTATTTACAGTCGCCGCCGATGAGACATAAATTCTCGCTTTTTACACGCCAAGTCCGGGGGGACGCGAGCGACGGAAGAAAAAATGTGAACGCTCGTGGAGGCGTATATTTTGAGCGTGACCTTTTATTCCGCGCGTTTTCTCGTTTGTCACGCCGCGAAATCCTTTTATCAACGCGGCCGTACAGGTGATGCGATATCGGCGGGCATAAAATCCTCGTAAAGCGTCGGATGCGACGTCAGACCCGTACCGTTTCGACGATTTCGTGTGTGCCATACGCGCAGCACAATGCAAGATAATTCACGCGCCGCCGATCGAAAAATCGCGCCTAACGAGAGGAACGACAGTGGGCTTTGAACGCTTATCTACCGATTTTACGGGTACTACATGTACCATCGTGTTATACCGAAATATTGATAGTATTATTCGTCGTCACGTGTTGCTGGGCACTGGCGAACTGAGGACTAAGCCTCCGCTGCTTTGTTCCAAATCAAATAATACTATAAAATCCAAATAAAATAAAAAGATACCCACAGGCATTGAATCCCACTTTGTATAAAACTTTATTGTCTAACGATTGGAGGATGCGAACACTTTGCTGTCTATGGCAATTCTCGCGTGTATTGTTTCGTGACTACAGACACTCTTTGCACAGAACCCTATGTAAAAATGGTATTGGTTGCGTCCGTAAGAGTAGGGTTGGAAAGAGGAGAAGGTAAAGAAAGATAAGTAGAATATATTGGGATTGAGAATAGTAAACCTATAGCGACATTATGGTGGGGATTTGGAAGAACATTTATAGCACTTTATAATACGAATCGTCTATCGATAGCTTTGATTTGTAGTGAATAAGGCCAGGTGATCCCTGATTGCGCTACCAACAACACCTGAATATCCTTTTACACAGTTTTATACACCAGCAATATTAATTTGGTGCCAGACGTGTGACGAACTGTCTTGCCTTCGGCAACCAACACACTATTGAAATCGACCGCGTGAGATTTGACTCACCGAACACTGGAGAGAAGCGACGAACGGGCAGGTCGCAGGAATGGACGCGCGGACCGAGACAAATTGATCGTCGCGATGACTAATCGCGGATCGCTAATTACCGGCGTAAGGGTTTCTAATTAATTAGTCAGTCGCTTTTAGCGAGGCCCCCGGAAGGCGTAGCACGGCCGCTTAGCAGGCTACCTCTGCCTACCGGCGATAATTGCTCTCACCAATCAACCGGTGACTAATGTCGGATAATTACTAATTATTACTAATTAAGCGGGCTGCCTTGGCCCCCCTGTAAATCGTTTCGCGGTCGCCCCGGGGGTTGTTCGGCCGCTTGGCACCAAACCCACGCCTCCTGCCTACACACGATCATATTAGCCTTCTTTAGGGTTCTTTAAGGTGATTCCACACGCGGCGAGTGTTAGACGCGCCGGTGAGTTATCGCGACGAATAAATCAGGCGACTTAATAACTGTGATCTAGCCGCGCCGTAAATTGCCCTTCGCGTCTGCGCCCTTATCGCGGCGAGAATTTGCATTGTGCTTACATTATTATATCGACCGTGCGAATAATTCAGAGCCGCCGCAACGGGGGCAGCCGCGAGACGTATAAGGCTGATAAGAATCGACTAATTGAGAAAATGAAAATGATAATTACCGACGATCGGGGCTGCTTGTAAATCGGTGCGCGATAATGAAATTAAGGCGAGCGCCTGTACGGATCCTGTTTGTTCCTATCTCGTCACGCCCACGCAATTATCGCTAGTATGTCTCTAAGGTTCTTAGACTAAGTTATTGCCCACCATCGACGCGCGGTCGTTATTACTGAATACGTAATGGGCGTTTCGCGCTGGGTGAATAATAATAAGCCCGAGTCTTGCTATAAATCTCCGCGGAACTGGAGTGCGCTGCTTTACGGCCGCGGGAATATCGTTTTCCGACAATGGCTCGCGAACTCGTAATTGCCGCGTCCCGAAAAAGTGCGGGGGTGGGACGCGACCGATTAACAGTTTCACCGGGCTTTGTTGCAGCCTTTGCTACGGGCCACTCGAAAATTCAGTCCACGCCAGATTGACCCATTATCCTAATAGAATGTGGCCTGACTTATAATCTTAATTTAACGCATTCAGATGCGAAGCGCCGATAAAGGCCGGCCATCTTTATTCGAACGCTCCCGTCGACGAAGTTTAAAGTCCTCGGTGGTTAAAAAAGCGAAGAACAAGAGGGGAGAGGGGAGGAGAATCTTGTTTCGAATCTATAACGACGACCGGTCGTACAAATTTTCTCGGCTACGTCCTTAATACCGGAGCGATCGTGGAATGGTAGCGCGAGGAAAGGAAAGAGAATCGGAGCGGGAAAGAGTGAAACGGAGAAAGAGAGAGCAGGGATCGTTATCGGATCCTCGGAATCGAAGCGGTCGAAAAAGAAAATCGAGCAGGATCTTCGTGGCCATTGAATGGGGGCCGCCTTATCGCTTACGGATCGTCTTAATAAATTGTCAGCATTCCCTTTCCGCCCGCTGTTCCGCTATGCGCGCAGTCGAATTTTATTTACACGGAGCTAAACGAGATTTTGGATAGGAGTCGACCGCCTCTTGTATCGCGATTGCTCCTCCTTGCCGGTGACGTTATCTTTATCGACCCCGTGCGCGTACCGGCCAATTCATCACACCGCGCTCCGAGTTACAGAAATTTCTGACGATTTCCTGGTCCCACGAACCGACGTGCCGAAACCATTCTCTGCAAAGTCGGCCCACATTTCTGTCGGCATTTTCATTATCGTCCATGCAGTTGTTTCTTTTGCTATAGAAGACCGGCGGCAATGCGTAAACTTTACTGCAGCCTTAATATTGAAATAACAAGACGCGTCAATAAAACGGGCTTCGAATTTCACGAGCAAACTTATAGAAATTATGTATTTAAATTAATTTATATTCCATGCTTCTAATTTCCAAATTCAGTCTGTTGTATACCTACAAATTTCTGCGGATAGTGTCGCATACTTATGTATTCCTCCGTAATCCCAACGTTAATCAACCAATATGCTTCTATTTTTCAAATTCTGCACGTCACATACCAGCTTTTTCGCGTAGTGTCGTTACGAAACTTAACACTTCGTTCGACCGCAATTAATTTCACGGAAGCGCGGGAAGTGGCGAGATCGATAGGAGAGGGGCGGCTTTGAGAATATCGGAGGCGCAGTTCGCTTGGGGTATATTTTTCGACGGCTCAGGGGCTATCCGCTTTGCCGTTTGCTACGGCCGTTCGCCGTTGGTGTTTGCCGTTTGCTATTGCAGGCTCGCGAAAGGGGGCTGTTATCTCGGCGGCGGCATAAGGACAGGGCTTAAATCTCGGCGGTATCTCCTCCTCGTGGCGGTAACAAGTTTCAATTCCTACCAATTCTACGGCCATACATCACTCCTCGGTAGATACAATGGTGACTTCGGGGGACTCGGGCCACGGCCTCTCGGCTCCATCCAACGCAAACGATAAATATCTTATTGTGCGCGAGAAAGAAGTATACTGGACATCCGTGGAAACCGGCGCGGCGATGCCGATATCGACGTGCCGAGCCAACGAGCGACGATCGTCTTCGGCGGAAAGACACACAGCGCAAGCCTATGTACTTAGCAACGCACGCTTCGTATGCTACGCACCGGTTGTTCATTTACGGGGCCTTTCGTGCATCAAGACTCGCTCGATCAATTCGACAAGTCAATTTTCAGGCTCTGAAAATTCTTGCAGTCTGCATCTACAGCACTAAGAGGGATCTCTGAAAACGAAGTTCCCTATGCTCAGTTGGTTCTTGTATATCAGTGTTTTACATTAGGGATCGGTACACCAACTAGCCAATGCAGATAGCCATACATAATGTGACGCAGCAAAATTCATGTCAGACCGATTGCTAAGGAAAGGAAATAATGAAGGAATCGGACGTGTGACGGTAAGTCGTACGCTGCCGAAAGGGAAGCTGCGCTGCATCATACGTTGAGACAAACAGTTCAAGATAAATATCGAAAGACGCAAGTACACAATGCAATGCGAGATCATCGATTATATTTGACATCAATTGTATATCTCCCAAGCAAAATAAAGTTTAGTTAGTAATCAGTTCCCTATAAATTTTGGGGACTCGGCCGAGATTCTAAGTCCAACAGTAATACAGAAAATATTTTAACAATTTACGCGTCAAAGTACGGCGCAACAAATGGAGTCCATAGCCCAAAACTCGTTTACACGACCATCTTTGCTAGTTCGATGGTATCCAGGAAGACCTGACGTGGAATAATGCCATCAATATTACTACGTTACTGTTGATACCGTCATTACGGATTTGAGATATTCATTAGCGTGGAGCGGATGCGCGTTGTTTATATGGAAATGACGGACGAAACCGATGATCTACGACCGCGGCAGGATACGCGGAACGGCGGAAAGATGAGTGATCAGGGGGTAGTGGTAATAATATTGCGAGTTGGAGCATGCGACCGACGAACGAGCGGTAAGTAATAGGTTGGATAATTGCTCACAGTGCTCACAGTGCTCACAGCAGTCGTACGGCTTCTACTGATATCCGATTACACGTCACTTCAAAGGTACGCGTACCCAATAGTCATTCTTTCACCGCCTCTCCAAAAATAATATTTATCTCAAACAATCTACTCTAAATATCTGTCGAAGACCAACGGATGCTCAGATTAATAGATTTTAACGTCATCGCACATTCGACGCGTTGAATAATGCAACGAAGTCTACGCGGTTCTCTACCGACGTACCGAGTGAAAAATCAGTCTAGCAGACAACATACGTCTTGGATCCTGTGTACATTTCTGTGCGAAAAGAAAGGCGACACTGACGGTACCGCTAGCAGTCCGTTTTGTAAATAAAATGAATACGTGCGCGCTGCAGAAAGTCGTCGGTGCGCGGAGCGTGTAAAATGATAATCCATAACGACTCAATCTCGTCGGCGGTGCATCGAGACGCCAGTTACGCGCCGTTACGACGTCGGAAATAAGGCCGAGGAAGATGAGATCTATTATCATAATCGGACCGCCTCCAGCGCCGATCCGCCGAGATGCGGCCGCGAATGTTGCATTATGAGCGACGATCCGCCGAAGATGAGTGTACGGAATCGTTGCGAACACCTACGCCTTCTCATCTGGCATCGTGAATTCGTTCGTGGAATATTTCCAGACGCGAGTGTTAATAATTCCCGACGGATGGCAGACGGTCAGTTATCATTTACTGTAAACCGCATTACTGTAGCGGTTTTTGTTACGTCGCACGGCATTTAATAAATATTTCAAAATTTATTTAATAACTGACCATATCCGATCATATATAAAACGCCAGTAGTAAAAAAAAAAAAATTTTCATTCTCCTAAACTTAATCAAAGTTAGAAACTATCAAATCACTTTGTGCAACGTTTTGTCTCCAACTTCTTGCTGTATGTATGTAAAGTGACGCGCTGTATAATTGTAGTCTATTTAAATAAAGTCTTTTTCTTTACATATTATCACATCACCTCCTGTTTTGAATTTACTCCTTTCGATTTTAATTGAGTACAGCATTCCCTATACAATTTACAGGAAGTTTAACAGAAACGCACTTGGCTTCGAGCAAGTGTAATGCTGTTACGTTGCATATCCTGAATAATCTCATATCGCGCACGTGTCATTAAGCATACGACGACCGCTTTTTCAAATGCGCTAATTAGAATTTGCAAGCCATGCGCGGTTATGTGTGGCATGAAACAAAATGAACGTAATATGATTTAGGGCTGGCCGGTCGCGTGCGCGAAAGTTCGTTATTCGTGTAAATTTACATTTCCAAGGAGTGGCCACTACTCGTTGCGCGGGTTTCAGACGAAACTGGCGTGTTACAAAGTTGCTTATGGATTAATTGCCGTATCCTGATACACCGTGAAACCGATTAGACGCACAAAAAGAATTTTATTAAAAAAAGCATATGGAGAAGTGTGTAGACCAATAACGCATGTCCTGGCACGTCGAGAGTAGCACATTATATTTCGATACTGAAATTTCTATGTTTCGGAAAACGATCCTGATTATGCCAGGAATATCCCTCGTCATATTATAATCATGTATATCTCGATTGTACGTAGTTATATAATTTGGAACGTATAGAAATTCAATTATGACACATAACGCGCAGACCGGTCCGAACAAGATTACGAAAATGTCGAGGACCGTAAAAGGGTTAACTCATGTCGAAAAAGACATAACTGAAAATAACACAAATTAGCGGCAAAATGATTCATATGATTTATATGAAAAAAAAGTAACTACGCGAAGAATAAGCAAGAGTAAAATTGCATTCAACCGTAGTGGGAGTTTCCAGCACGAAATCTGAACCGCGGGGGACTCGAAGACTTAATGAGTAGGATCGGGCGACTTTTACGTGACGAATCGGCGATCGTCGCTAATGGAAAATATCAGCGTAAATCGGTGAAGGACTACCTGAAAGTCTTCAGTGTTTCACATCGAGGTCGGCCGACGGTCTTCCGGCGTAATTGCCGATCGATCAATCGATCGATGAATCGCGCGAGAGCGTGGCCGATCGCCGGCGCACTTTCCACAACGCGGGATATTCAGTAATCGACGATAACTAGCTTCCGTGGCGTGTCACGCGAAAACGAACCTCTCCCTCCCTGTCCTTCTCGCCCCTACGCTTTCTCTTCTCTTGTCTTCGCGCTGCTGTCTTCGTCGGCCAGCAGGGCGACGGGGCATTTTAAACGGGCACTGTAACGAAGAGGCTTAACGAATCGCAAAGTATGGTTATTAAAAGAGAGGAGGCCACCGAATGGACATCAGAGGAGGGCTACCAGACGCCGAAGGTGATTTTCGATTTCGCAGCCTCTCGCCGGGCGAGAGATGAAGCGCCGCTTTGTCGTACTTTTCCGCCCGGACCACTCCATCATCTAACAAAAATAGGCCGCCGCGAAACGAGGGTGCGACGGCGGCACGAGCCACTTTTACGACACGGGACTCTTTCTGCGTGATGTAAGATGTGAGAGTAACTGCATTGCGTACTGATAATGGTAATGATTATAAGAAAATGGCCAGTCGCGGCGGAAGAATGTGTGCATGCGTGATGGAAGAGGTAAGAGTAACGGCTGAATTACATATTGATAATGGCAATGTTTATTATAAAACGGCCAATCGCGGTGTAAAACTGTTGTGCGAGTGGGCGAACTAAAATGTGAGAGTAACGACCGAATTGCGTCATGATAATAGCAATGATTGTAAGAAAACGGCTAGTCGCGATGTAAATGCGTGTGTATACGTAATCTAAAATGCGAGAGTAACGGCCGAATTGCATATTGATAATGGCAATGTTGACAATAAAACGCTTAATCGCGGCGTGAAAGTGTTGTGTGCGGGATGTAAAATATGAGAGTAACGACCGAATTGCATACTGATAATGGCAATGTATCTAATAAAACGCCTAATCGCCGCGTAAAAGTGTGTGCACACGTAATCTAAAACATGCAAATAAGAGCCGAATTGCATACTGATAACGGCAATGATTATAACAAAAGGCCTGATAGGTGCGAAAAATCTATGTGCGCGTGATGTAAACGTGAGAATAACGGTCGCATTGCACACTGATAATGGCAATGATTATAATAAAACGCCTAAAAGAGTTAAAAAGTAAAAGAGTTACTCCAGAGCAAACAGCGTGACAAAGTATATAATAAAATACTGGTTTCCGCCGACGGGCTGAAACAGGTCTGTCAATAATGTTCGTACGCATGCGAGATCTGTGCGCGCGGAAATTGCTTCACAATTTATAAGCGCGCGAAAACGGTAATAGCGTTTCTCGCTGTTTTGTAACGCACGTACTAGCCAATCTGCGCGATCGAGGGGAAAAAGACGAACGTGCGGGAGTAATTAGCCGAGGTAATTAGCCTTGCTGGATGATCTATCATCGCGAATCGTGCCATTTCGCGGGAGTAACGGCTCGAAGATCAAGATCGCGCCCCGTATCGACGTCTCGATCCACGCTGGATATGGAACGATAAATCGGCGGCGCCTCTCTTCGCCAGTCCAGCCACCCCGTCGATAAATAATCGATACACTTATCGAAACGATTACACGTCGATGCTTATCCCTTCGACGCTGAGCATTGCCAACGCTCGCCCTCTGCATACAGGATAGCATATCGATCTTTAAGCTGCCCTCACAATCGTCCGCCCACGATCATGCAAACGTTATCGATCTTACAGTACTCCAGATACGTTTCACGCCGGAGAACATTTTTTTACTGCACTTCCAGATACTGGCTTAACTAGATTGCGAATTCAACGTTCTTTGTTAATCGTTTTTGTGTCTGTTTCGGTTGAACTATTTTATTTTAATTTCCTTTTATCCTGTGACTTGTAGATACTGCAATTTTAATACTACTGGGTGTACGTATATCGGTCTCAAAGTATTCTGGATATCTGTGACTCGAGGAAATATGTATAATACTGGACTCGCAGATGCACTGGATCGACTTGACTGCAAATTCAACCTTTTCTGTTAATCTTAGTAATCCTTGCATCTCGTTTGGTTGAACAGTTTTATTTTTATGCTACTTTAGAACTTGTAACCTGTAACATGCAGGTACTGCGATTTCATCACTGCCGCGTGAACGTATCCCGATGAAGAATTATTTTGAAGTCTAAACTCGCGAAAGTAAAGGCGCGATTTCTTATCTGCCGTGTAGGTGGCGTTACTCACGTAATAGGCATTTAAACGGAAATATACACACGAGGCAAGCACGCCGTGCGAAAGCTCTATTTGCAACCGGGAATTATCGGATTTCGCGTCACGATAGGAGGGTAGCAGGCGAAAGTAGTAAATCGCGCCATTAAATACTCGAAGCACCGTGTGAGATGCCCTTAAAGCTCGCCGAGCCTATCTGCGATCTTTCTTATATGCATATCGGTATGCAATACTCGAGCACGTGTGCTCAGAGCATGAAGCAGTTGGTACAAACATTGGTTTAACCAGCGACAAACCAGCCATAAACGAACCGCCGACCGGCAGCGCGGACCTGCGATTCATTCTCGATACGGATCGTTCGTTCCTCCTAGTTTATGGACATTCAACTAGGGGAGGTGTTAAAATTTCACCCACGGAAATCCGTATCCCACCGCGCCAGGCGATCTTCAAACGCCGGCGCGTTTACACAAAAGTATAAAGGCGACGCTGGATGTAAAGCAAACGCTGAAAATCATAGGCAACTTTCGCGGGACGAAAGAAGTAAGCGGAGAAATAATCGACATGGGCGGAAGAAAGCGTACGTGACGTCACTCTGCAGAACTTAACATTCACCAGGCGCTCAAGTCAATTGTCTGAAAAAATACGTGGCGTAGCGCTATAGGCGAGCGCAGCTGTTTGTTTGCGGACTTTTCTCCGACGCCCACGCACAATAGACGCGTAATTCGGCCGTTTACCGGATCTATCCAAATATTATCGAATACCTGTCAATGTGCGAGTCATACCGTATCGCCGATCTCTGGCGATTGTTGTGCTTCGCTTACATAATGGGAAATTGCTGCGAAACTGCTCCGAAGCTGCTCGATTTGAATATACCAGCGTGAAGTGAAATATCATGAGGCACCGTGCGTGAACTCCAAATTGTATACTTCGCATCATGCGGAACCAATCCGCTGGCAGTAAGACTATTGTTATCGTTCGCTAAATTGTGTGATTAGCTCGTTTTCGTTCAACCTTCTTTGCTATTAACAATCCTGCGCCTGTTAGGGTTGAATATGTTTTATTTTATTGTCAATGTGTTTTGACGATGTATTCGTTCAATTTTGGTGTAATTAAAAGAACTAAGAAGAAAAGAAAAAATTGGTGCCCCTCGTTAAAAGTGAATTATTTGTTAGCCGCACAATTTATACACGATAGTATAAAAACAAGAGTATTAAGTTCCGATTAAATGTAAAATTTTGATCTCCCCCAAATTTATTATGTAATCCCTTGAAGAGGACCTACAAATAATAGTCGCAACATTGAAATGCAAAATACCAAATTTTATTGGCCCGAGCCCGCCGAAGAGTGCCGCAACATCGTTAATATGCAGAGGTCAACATTCAACACATAATTTGCTTTCAGCCTCTCAAGGAACGAAATAAAACACATTCAACCTGAACAGGCGTAGAATTCTTAACATTAAATTGGCTGCAAAACGAAACGCACCGCGCTCATACGTAATCGCCTCTCATAAGCAATAGGACGTAACGACACAGCATGTAGGGGATTCGCAAATTGACACTTAAGAATCTTTGTTTCCCATGACACAATGCTCAGGCTGTTTTCGCCTCTCACTCCCCCCTCCCGGCGCGCCGCACTTTCCGTCTACCTTCTCCTCTGCGTACCTCCCGTAATTCTCTCCCTGAGTCATCGGGATATATGCAAATCATACGAGGGCAACATTCGAGGATCGTGGGTGTGTACTGCTTCGTCTCGCGCTCGTTTCGACTTACGTAATCTAGCCGAGAGCGTTTAACGAGCACGTTGTAGTAACGATTAGTGTAATGATTTCGCGATACGCACCGCGCAAATCCCCGTGGCTGAAGGCACAGCACACACAGGTGTAAGCAGATCGGTAGCAACCGGTCGTTTCACCGAGCGCACAACGTTAGCCTGGTATTTTAATAGCGTGGCCGTTCAGTGTTCTTAGCACAATACGATCTCTCGCGCGCGCTGGGAGACCGGCAAAAACCGACTGGCAGATTCCGCGATATAGCCAAGCGATTTCCAGCGTTCCGCGAAGACTCGAAAACGCGGATATGCCTCGCGGCACGCCGCGGGAAGAAAATCCTCACGCTCGAATGTTTTCAATCGCGGCGCGCACGGCGATCGGATCGAAGCTACGGACGCGCATTTTTTCTAGTGCCGCGTAATTGCTGCTTTGCCTACGCGGCGGCGCCGGTCAATATTTCATAGTGCGCGCGAATTATCGAGCCGCCTGTAAACGAAATACCGATGCGTTGCGCTGATAAGGCCGTCGCGACAGTTGGTCGTTTCCGTGGGTAAAAACTCACTTAACTCTACTTATCGATTCGATAATTCGTTGGAGGCGAAACTGTGTGACTTAAACAATTGTTATTTTGACATTAATGTGTATTAACAAGGTGTTGCTTCTCGGATGAATGCCGCGGTTTAATTAAGCATTGTGCCGCGGTTTAAGTAAGCATACTGAATTCAAACTTTATCAAACGAACTCTGGCCGCGAAAGCCTTGAGAAGAAAATTGAGTATTAGGGTGCATGGAAAGATGTGGTGCGAACAGATATGTGTACTAAGACTGTAGTGTCCTAATTTGTGAACAAGTGGAAATAAGTGGACTCAGCTCCCAACATTGCCCCTTGCTTTATGCTTGCACCGAAAAGACAGTGGTTCAATACCGAGGCTCACCGATGATATGAAGAGGGTTAAAGCGCCCAGCAGTCTAGTCTTTTTATCCGGTAGCCAACAAATTTTCGTTACGAATACTTTCTGTCTCCCACGACGGAACACGACCGTCGGGCTATAATTTCTGCCTAGCATCGACGACAATCGAAAAGCCAGGCAATGGAGCGGGCACGTCGAGGGAAAAAAAGAATTCCGCAGATAGTTGCCATCCAGTCTCGTACGGCCCCGTCCCGTCGACGTTTCCTCGTAGCGGCTGGCAAGAAAAGCCACGGAGAATCGATTCCGCGGAACGGATCGCTTTCGCGAGATCGATGCAGTCGCACTCGGGACGCACGGTCGCACGTGAGACGACGAGAGGAAGCAACGAGTTTACAGAGTAAACACAATTCGACGCACGTAGAACGGTTTACGAGCCGTGCTCTCTTCTTCGCGTGCACGCCGCGTTACGCTTCAGGCTTTGCTCGCCTGTCCTTCCCCTTCGCTTGCCACCCGTTGCCTGCCCATACCACGAGCCTACCTCTTACGCGCTCCTCATCTCGCGTCTCTTTATCCCTGCACATCTTTTTCACACTTTAAAATCTTACGACGCGGCATCCCTGGAATCCGTATTCTATATTCATGCGCTACGAACGTCGGCTACTTGACAGTGAAGCGGCTGGTACGGTGTGTGAGTTGAATCGATCGTCGAAGATATCAGAGTACACCCGGACGAGCGTGCAAGCTCGATGCTAGATTGTAAAATAATCTGCGTGTCGGGAATTGGGACGAGTTTGCTAATGTGACGATACATTTCAAACAGTGAATTCCTATACAGGAGATTCTCATGCCACGCGCTTTAATCAAACGCGGGATCTCACTGTTTAGTCTACTTGACCGAAGCGTTGCTTTTTATCTCCTTTTTAACTGATTTCTTTCTTTTGATTTCGTACTCCGCGATTTCACATGACACAGAACATCGTTTACCGTAGGTGATACATTTTGGCTCTGTGCGCTTTTTTGCCCATCGCCGAAATTGCACCCCTCGCCAACCCCCGAAAGCTTTTTCTACCCATGCTCACGTGTTATTACAACGTACGCGTAAAATTGGGAATAAAAAAACATACGATCACTTCGAAACGCACCGGAGCGATCAAGATTGAAATTTCAAGTGGTCCCGTGACATACGAATTTAATGCGCGAGCGTATCGGGAGACGCGAAGGGGCGAGAGAAGTATAAGAATTCATTCGCCACATTAACTGGCCGCCTTTTCTCCTCTCATTCTGCATCCGATTTCGTCGATGTGCGCACACACGGGCGCGAAGTGCGCGCTTTCACGAGCATACGGTACGCATCGCAGGGCGCAGGCTTAATATCGGCCATAATCTTAATGATCTGGATTTCCTCCTTTTGTAATTACTGCCGTGAATTAACGGCGAATTGCATGCTGCCGCAATGCACATAACCGGCGGAGGGGGCCATGGGAAACGACCTCCGCGTTAATATCTAGACAGCAAACAGGGCACTCGACCCTCCGCCGTCCCACTCTCTCTTTTCTTCTCTCTTTCTCTCTCTCCTTCTCTTTCCGCTTCTCCGACTATCCGTCTTTCTCACCTTCTTTCTTTCCCCGTCACGTGCGTCCAGGTGTTACGGCACGACGCCCACGCAACGCTCCCCGACCCTGCACGTGGCACTCGTCAGTGAGCAAAGGAAACTCTCGAAGGTGTAACAATCGAGACTGCTCAATGACACGATGCATTCACAATGCGACCACGACTTCACTCCGAACCAATTCATTCGTCGCTCCGTAGAGAAACTCGTTCGCGATTCACGGATAAATTGAAATGTTGCGAAGTACTTTGGAATGTATCATATTGTCCCTTTGGTCGGAAGCCAGTTGGGACAACTTGGGAAGAGGGACACTTTTCTACAGAAGCAGCTCGGTGAAATGAGAGTCGAGGCAAATAAGCACGTGAATACCAACATGGCGATACTATATATCAGACACGCTGCTCAAACTTTTGTATATGTAACTTTTTCTCTGTGTAAATTTGTGTAATGTGTTGGTTGGCCTGATTTCAATGGGAAAAGTCTCATCAATACGTTATGACAATATTTAGATTAAAAAAATGTAAATAAAAAGTGATAATGTACTATGAACTGCGAAGTCATGAACCCTCGTCACTCACGTATTATTCCATTAATAAAAGTTAGTAAAGACGGGGACCCATAAATTAGTGTTGAGGCAACACGGTAGTAGGAACAATTTTTCCATGAGAATAGGAATACCGAGGCGGATACTATAAAGAAAAATCAATAGAGACAATATGAGACTTTAACGTAACTTTCTACCTAGCGACTGCCTGGATCACTCGCCGCGTGGAATTTCGACAATAGACCCCCGAGAAGAAGTGGCGAACAGTAAGAACTCGAGGATCGCGCGTCAAAAGAAGGATCTCTCGAATTGAGAAGGGTGGTGCGAAGAAACGGCGCATACGAGATCAAAGACGCGGAGAGCGGAGATCAAAGAAGATCTCGCCAATGTCAAACAGCTCAAAGCTGGGAGAAAGAAACAGGGCAGTGATTAACCACGGCAGTTGCCCTTCCACGATGGAACAAAACGGCGCTATCGTTCGTTGCAAATCAGCACCCGCGACCCACTGCACTTTTCCGAGTCTAAAAGGAGACTTGGCGCCGTTTTTGGCGTGAGTTTAGAGGGACATTTACGAGAACCCGGCAATCAGTCTTTTGAACAGCAAGAAAACAACTGATAGGATATTGAAGACTTATTTACATTACATGAAATTTCGTTCTCTTCATTTCATCATTTCGACCGCTGGAAAGAATTGCAACATCTTCAATATGCAGAGATCAATCTTTCACACATTGTTATTACTAGTCTTTTCAGGCAGGAAAATGTAGTTGAATATATATTCGTATCATTCTATGAAAAAAAAGTCAGCAAAAGTTGCCATAAAATAATAGTAATAATTTCTGTGCTTTCGCTCGTAAAACTCGAAACCCATCAAATTGATGGGTTCATCTAGCGTTAAAATAGCAATTGAAACCATTTGTGTACTGGATTCTCCTTTCGAATACATTTTAACATACAGCCCCCTTCCACTTTTATCCTTTATTTTTTCCAGTAGTCAGTCCAATAACGTGTCTATTATACCAGGACTGTATGGATTGCGCTCTCCTTTCCGCCTAGGCGAGACTGCCGGCATGAGAGCGGACGAAATGCAGCATGCAAAGAGAAAAACCGCATTCCACGTGAGGTGTACCGATCTCACGCATGAAATCGCATCCAGCGTGCATTATCTATCGGCAGCGATCGTCGGATCTCGACTACTGATTTACGGCCGCCGTGAATCATAAAGTCAGCCCGCGCGAACGTGGGGAGCGATTTCGCCTATGAAGACATTGTCGATACTTGAGACACGGCAGAATAACTGAAGCACAACGTACGCATGAGGCAACAACTTCGGTGCTACCGGCTTTACACGGTTGCAAAGATCCGATGCGATCTGGCGATAATCGTCCGTAGCTCAGCCAAACCTGACGACGGTAGTGACAGTCGTTTAATTGTAGAGTTAATAAAAGCGTCAGGACGTGAAAGACGTTGTTTCATAAGGCTGTGCTTGTAAAAAATCCTACATTAGATAACGAGCGCCGATAGCCTACGTGTCGTGAAATGCACGTTGGGTGTATGGACGTTTCCGCTCTGATGAAATTAATTGGATCGTACACATTACCGCGGGGAAACATCGAGCAGTTGCTCCTCGGCCTCTCTCACTCCCACGCATCGAACTTCCAAGTCTAGTCGCGTCGTTACCGGCACTAACTGCCAATAAAACCGCACGCTCGTATTGCCATCTGATAGAAAGCGTTCATTGTGCCAGTCCGGGCGCACTGATATTGCGAGCGCGCGCGCGTTTAGATAAAATCGATTTCCTTCATGTGAAAACGACATGTCGTTTCGCGTCGGGTCAAACGGCGATCGTAACTCAAACGTGGAAAGCCTGTTGTGAAGTGAAAACGGAAAGGTAGCCTGTTCCAAAAGTCCGTCCTCGCGCCTGTCGGGATTCGGCCTGTTTCGAGGAAGTCGCCGAACAATGAACGTGTCTCAGATCCGCAGCACGCATCGAAATCAAAGCGCACTGTCGCCTGGTCGCGTGACGCGCCATCGAGAAATAGAATTTGGCTAAAAGCAGACACCTACAGACGCATCGAAGGATAGAGGGTCTAAAATGGCGTACAGTTATTTTTCGTTTACGACGCCGGGGCCTAGATTTATGCAACACAATTGTGCGACTTGCCAGCATGGCGGGCGCTCATTCGCGAAGAGGCGCCTTTACGGCACTCGAGTTTTATTGGTAGCACACCAAATTCATTACTACGCCTCGTTTGACCGACGCGCGTCCTCACCGTTATAATTGCTCCATTGTGACGAAGACGGGCGGTAAGGACCCGGCCAGGGCGAGGAACCGTCGGTCCACGGAACTCATCGGAACAGAAGTCGCACGGGCTTACGTAAAATGTATTAGAAGCAAGCGATTCACTCGTATGTTTCGGCGAGATTGGCGTTTCCGCGTTCGCCAAGCGCAAAATGCAGGGTGTAAAGCCCTTTTTAGTTGAAGACGCTGACTACGGAACTTTGTTACTGTAACCCAACATGTTTTAGATGGCCGCTCTTTAGGAGTATGTAGTGATTGTGTCAATCACTCTTCCAACTTTCATCCCTGCATTGTCCAGGTCACTTGTAGTCATTTGGAAATTACAATCCGTAATTACTATGGAATCATTTTTGCGCATGTATAATAGCGTAGTTTCCAAATTAGTTCAAGTAGGGTGCAAAGCGCGGATGTGGAAGAGTGATTGACATAATTACAGACGGCACCTGAAGAGGGTGTTTTTAAACATGTCAAATTACCGTAATAAAGGTGGTTTATGACCAGCATTTTCAACCAAAAGGGGACTTTATATTTCTTAATCATTTAAGTAAATTACGATAAGATTTGAATTAATCGCACCGTAGAATACGGTATGTCCGTCGTTGTCGAAGAATGGCGCGATATGCGAAACGATGTTCTTGACAGCCGCGATCGCAGATTATTTGTCCAGAAACAATGACCTCTTTTTTCGGTCTGTCGCGACGGACGGGACGAGCTATTTTCGAGAAGGGAACTGCATTATTTTCGAAGATCTACGGCGGCGCAGGTGGACCTCCGACGGAGATGACGGACGACGAACTAATGACGTCGCCGACGACTACTCGTCACTCGTCGTCGTAAGTGTTGGCGCAAGGTCGCCAAAATTCTCGAAATTGCCTGGCTGCGCGAAAAAGTCGGCAGACGGTTCCCAACGTTTTCAGAGTGCTAGGTCAGTTAATCATTTCGAAATATTTCGTATGTCTAAATTCTCCTGGCAAGACGCGCCAACGCCTTGTAGATGCGGAAAGGAAAATGACGCGATCTTCATCGCGCGCACGAAGAGTTTCGCGGTGAAAAATCGTCAAGTCTACTTAATTTGGCTACTGTACGCCACGAGAGTAACTTTCGCTTATGTTATATTTTTTAAAGGTACGCTACTAGCGCCGTTCATGAATATCATCTTTCTGACCGGTACACTCAATTTATTCATTTATAACTCTACTTAACACGTTGGCTGCCGTGGGTGTCACCGGTGACCGGCGCAAGAGATTTTACTGAAGATCTAAAATATTCGCAATGGGTAGTAATAATTATTTTATAGATGCAGTTATTGTTAGAATAGTGATGCGATTCTTTGGTCTCCAATACTTGCACATTATTTACATTTTGCATAATTCAGTCAAACGCTGTAGTATTTCATAGCATCGCCGTATTAATACGGCAAAATACGCACGGCAGTCAACTTGTTAATGTAATTGCATAGTGGTAAGCACTACCAGATCAAAAGAGTTCCCACTAGTAAAAAATAATAGCTCTACATATGCAGCCAGCGTCAAAGACCCGAGACGTTCGGTGGACAATCGAGCTGTATCCCTTTGTATTACGAGAAGTGAACGTCGTAGCTCGCGAATTATTCCGCGCTTGATCGTAGCTGCCAATCAGGAGCCGCGGACTATTCTGGCCGCGCGCATGTAAATGAGTTAGCCGCGTGCCGACTGCCGCTTCCGACGAAGTGTCATCGGAGAAATTGGAAATAACGCCCGGCACTAATTTCGCCCGTCGTCGCGGAACTTATTAACGGGCCGTAACAAGGTGCCGCGCGCCTCCGCCGATCGCCACGGAGTCTTTAAACATGTCATCCCCGCGTCGCTTTAAACGGTACACTTTTTTGCCGAGCGTAATAACTCGACAATGTATGTGCCGCATTTACAGATACGCCGATCGTTTCTCATCGCGCGTACCGGATCCCGGAGAACTCGTTTGAAAGCACTTTCCGAGAAGAGCACGACCCGGCGAAAAGAATGCGCGGTCGGGAAAGAAAGTAATGGAGAATAAACGAGCCCACGCGAAATAAACGCGCAGGCCAGTGACGTCATGAGAAAAATCGGTGAACTCCGAAGGAAACGCGCTGAAATGACTTTAAAGGGGGAGCCCGTCAGGCCGAGACGAGAGGAGGACGAGAGGAGGAAGAGCGGTGGGGAGTGCGTGCAAAAAGGAGAAGGAGGGGGATGACTGGTACTAACACTGTAACGTTAACATCGCGGTATGTTAACGTTATGCGAGCAGACAACGGGCAGCGTGGTACGAGGGCGAGCGCAAAAAAATTTTTATTAGCCCGTACGGCGCATAATAATGCATAACCCGCATGTATAATGCCAGTAAGTAAAGCATACGCGTACCAGGGCCGGTCCGACTTGCTTCGCTGCGACCGCGGGAAAACGCACCCTTCGATGCTGTCGTCCGACACGATTCGAGTGCCATCCGTTCGAATGTTCTCGCCAATTCGATCATTTGCACGTTTCACGCGACGAATACATAGGCAGTTGCGTTTGAATTCAGCACTATGCCGTCATTGCGCTTTGTGTCATCAGAACTAGGGACACTTTGCTTCGCAGAAAAAATTCAGATACGTAACTTTTGATGTTAGGCAGAGATTGTGTCTGATCGGAGAAAGGATTTGTGTTTGTTTCGCCGATGAAAGGTTAAAGTTTGCTAAGAGCTAACCGTCCTGTGCGCACGCGGCCCTGATCGGTGCACCCGTAGACACGTGCGTATCTCCTCAGGTACGAAACGAATGCGTGTTCTCGCAGGCACGAAGCGTTTTACGATTATTCGCGTGCCTGAGCCGTAACTTCATCGTGAATCTTCCTAACTGAATGAGGTTAGGGTTCTCGCGGGGGAATAGCGAATATCCGCGAGGAGAGAGTATACCGAGTCCGAGTGAAAATGAAAATGAAGCGCGCCCGCTAATGCCGTTGCTGCCTGATTGAATTTTCCCGCAACTTTTTGCGCAACCGTTCGACAGGCAAAACCAAGTCCGCGGGACTATTCGCAAGACCGTTAAGTCTATAATTACGGCGGGCCCGCGAGTGTTCGGCACGAATTAATTATCTCGTTCGCGCGGAGGATGCCCACCACCGGCCAAAATAAAATTTCCTCCATCGCCCATGGTCGTCCACTTAATAACTTCCCTCTTGCCGCCTCGCACATAAAATCTCGAACGACTCGGAGAAAGACAATGTTGCAACGGCGGGCGCGTCTCGCTGCAACTGCGAAGCAACTTCGATCGGAACGAAACGAATTACGGTCGTTAATGTCAACGAAGAGGCGTGCACCTTCTTGAAAGGGCAGCCCGACGCTCGCCGGCGAGAGAACGGCGAAACGCAACATGTCGGTGGGAAAAGGGACGGAAAACGAACGACGCCGATCAGTTAACGTTCTGCGTTGCAATAATATTGGATCCAGCTTCATTGCAAATTCAACGTTTTTTGATAATGTTCATCAGTTTTATGCCTATTCTGAGTAAATTGACTTAATGAATCCTGTAGGAGATTGCCTCTTCAGAAGCACTATGAATTTTCTACATGCTTTTTCGGTAATATATTCATCCTCTGGTTTACTTTGTATACACATGCTACACAGAATACCAAAAATATACAGAGCATACAAAATAAATCAAAGGAAGACTATACTAAGGCTATACTACTTTGTATAGTAGCAGTACACAGAGTATTAAGAGTATGCAAAGCACACAAAGTAAATCAGAGGAAGACTATACTAAGGCTATACTACTGTCTATAGTAGCAGTACACAGAGTAGTAAGAGTATGCAAGCCATACAAAGTAAATCAGAGGATTACTACAGGCAGCGCAGTAAACAAAATAAATCAGAGGATGAGTATCTTCCCGGTGAAACTTGTGAAAAATCCATAGTGCCCTTAAAGAAGGGGCATTGACTCAGAACAAGCACAAAAATGATCAAGACTGAATAATATAACGCGATGTGTTTTTTCGAGACAGGCAGTGCAGTAATGGTATACGTGCCTGGAAAACCGATACACATACAAATTTATATTCTTATTAGCTTTCTGCATTTACTCCTACTCTCTTACTCCTACTCGGACTCGGACTGCTGCTATGCTCTTCCGACCTTCCAATTTTTCTTTCGTCAAGCAACAGCAGTGTGGTCACCGCATTTAATTCGTTTTAAAAAGGACGTATAATTACGTCATTATTTTTTTAACAAAAGGAATTAATACTGTGGAACCCACTTCCCAATTTCCGCATTTTCGTTCCCGGCTACAAAAATCTGGAAAACAGAATGAACGAAGTGTTCGCGGTATTCATTGAATGCCTCGTGAAGATACGTGAACGTTGAAAAAGTGTCGTCTTGCAGCGCATGGAGTAACACCTCGCTACAAATAGTCTTGCACTTATTTCAATAATTCGGCCGTTAAAACGCTGATCGAAAGAGGCCCACGCCGCATCTGTCGGCGGGTTAAAGCGGGAATTCTCTCTCAACCGAGAAGAGCGCGCTCGCATAAGTGAAATAGCTGCGTGTGGCGGACCGATCGGCTTCTTGGCACTATTCCGCCTCGGCCCCTGTGTAAAGGAGCCGTTCCTTCATCCACGACGAAATAAAACGCGGCTCATCCAACGTCGGGCGAAAATCTCCGACGAGTGACACAGTTGGACGAAGCGTTCGCCATTGTCTTTGCACACTCAGTCACACACCCTCACTTCCCCACTCACACGCCAGACATTTCACTCTATCTGGAATTCTTTATTAAACTAATATGCCACATTGGACTGTGTTAAGAAATATGTAGTATTGGCATGCCTTGGTTAAATGGTGATTTATTGTGCAATTATTTGACAATGTTAATTTCGGGTTTATTTCTGTACCGTGTAAATAGGATTATAATATCAAACAGAAACCAAATCGAATTTAATGGTGGTAATTTCGATCTTGTTTCTGTGTAACAAAAGTAGGATCACAATACCGTATGGAAACAAAACCGAAATGAACATTGCATTAAACAAAACTTTCCTGTCAAATAGACTTCTGCGGCGGAGATTGAAGGGTCTCGAAACATGTCGCATTTCGCAAAAATCCACAATAAATAACCATCAACCAAAATGCACCGAATACATTTTTTAATCTACCTGATATAAATATTCCAATATAGTCCCTCACACATCCCGCACTGCGGACTTTCTATGTTTTATACGCGGAAAAGCGTTCAAGATATTTCAGCGCTAAATTGTAACCAGATTCCGCGCCTCATAAACGAATACACGCGGAAAGATTTCCAGCGATCTCTATAACTGTCCTAGGCAGTCGCCGCTGTTATTACGAGGCACAAATTACCCTCGGTGTTTATAGACGAATTCAATGAAACACGGCGGTTACGGACACCGGCGCGGGAATGCCGCCAAATGGAGTTCCAGCAATTACGTTATCGCATTCACGCTTCTGCGAACTTCCCAAAATTGACGCGTGACGAATCTCATCAGCGGCCAGACGCAGGGTGAAAGGACACGTGGCAGGTTACGAGCGAAAGGAGCGAAAGGAAAGGACGACGAAGGAATCGGGAGAAAAAAGAGCAGCGGAAGGCGGGGTGCCATATCGACGCTCGTTAGCGATTATTATGAGCGTAGCTGAATCACCGTCGGGCTCCACGTACACCACGGACTTTCGTACACATCGTACCGGCAGGAACGGGGAGTTTACGATCGGCACGGATCGAACAATGAACAAGAAAGGGACGAGTATTCGGCCGTGAGATACGGCGGTAATAAGCCAGGCGGGGTTCATTAAGTGCATTGTTGTATCCGAGAAGAGCTCTCTGTCCTCTGCCTTTCTTTCTCAGTCTTTCGCCTCTCTGCGCACCCTTCTCGTGAGCTTTTGACCGCGTGCACATCAAAGATCGATCGAGCGAAACCGCGAACGAGGAAAAGGGAGGCGACTCTATCTTTCTTTCGGCGTTGTTACACTAGGGATAAGCAGTAACCCGTAAGCAGAAACGTAAGCGGACGCGTTTGCCATTTAACCGTTTGCACTCAAGGGGGCAAGAAAGTGACGCGTGTTGAGAAAATGACGAAGAAGCATAAAGAGTATAAAAGAAATATGGAGTTAAGTTCGAACGCGAAATGCCACAGTCGATGGGTTCGACACTAGACCGAGGAACATTGTAGGCCAATAAAATGATCCCCTAGATTATTGTTTCCCGGGAATCGTTGGATTGAGGACGGTTGTTTGATCTACGGAATTTACCTGAGCAGCTGCGGGCATTTGTTTGTGCGGTGCCGGGGGTAATTTCCTTTTCCTCTTCCGCGAATGACCCACTCGCGGTTTACACGTCGGCCATCGATGGTACAAAGAAATTTATTTCGGGCGCTGAATCAACCTTCGTCACTCGCGTCGAAATGACCGATGCGGTCCGTAGGCGTGCATTCGGGATCTACGAAGTTGGCAATGACGAATTACGACCCAGTATGGTGAACGCATTGCTCGCCCGTTTGTCAACGCGTCCAATTCCGCAACGCTCCCGCGATCGCGACATCTGCCAAGCGTATATCTTGACACCGAATTCACCCGAATGTAGCAACATTTCGCAAATATAGGCGTCGGGCGCATTACGTGCTTTCGTCCTCTTACGAAATGATCCAACTCGCATCAAAACACGCATCGCATTATCGTTCCAAATGGCGCGCCAGAAATAAAGCTCCTTAAGCCGAATGAAGAATAAGTCGGCAGCCGGTTCGACAATATCGTTGTACGCTAACTCGCATCCGCACATTGTTCCCGAAGACATTACTCTCGCCTAGCTCGCATCTGCCGTGGAAACCTGTCGGTGCCGAGGCACCGACATTAATACGCGAAGCGCCCGTTTGTCACAACCATAACTCTAATAGCACTTTGTAGAGCTAAACAAATTTCGTGGGTGTAAAGCGACAAGCAACCCGCATACGCCCAAAGTAAATAACCGAAATAAACGTCCTCCCGTTATAATTATAACGACGCCTGGGGCACGCCAGTTTACATGCCCGTCCCCGGCGACTCCGTTAAAGTGGAGCAAAGTGCACATATCATGCCCGTTTCGTTCGCCGAAAAACCGGTATCGCCGCCGGAGAAACATTTTACATAAATGTGACTTAACAAGACTACCTTCTCCGCCCTAATTAGTAAACGTTTGTTTATTATAACCGTACGTTCTACGTTATACGCGCTTTTACCGGCGGCGTATATTCGCGCGAGCAGCACGACGCCACCTTAAATCGGACGTTCGAACGAGAGAATCGGCCGGGCGCACAGTTTTTAATTCTATTAAACAGCCGCGTACCTAAATTGGCCCGGGAGCCTCTGTAAAAGACGATATTACACCCGGCCGGCGTACCTAATTTCGGGCCCGCGGAATTCACCGCGTCACCTTAATAATTACGCGAATCCGGCGTAACGGCCTCTCTTCCTGCGCTGCCCGGAACGTGTGCACGCGCTGTACCGCGACGCAACAAGGGCATGCGAAAAAAGGATCGGTAAGCGCGATCGTAACAGCGACTAATTTAATGCCGCAATTACCCGTCTCAGCTGATCTACGCGCGACCGACTCAAACCCGCCGATATTTATGCGACGACAGCGTAGATCCGTACTTTCGGCTCTTTTCACGTGCGGCCATTAAGCCGCTCGAATCGACGTCGCTTCGCCTTCCACGATTATGCGACTCCGCCAATTATCCGCGACGGCTTCATTAGTCCGCTCATTTCGCGTATATCATGCATTCCGCGCAATATTTACTTTCATGCCTGTCCGCCCCCTTTCGCTTAATGCGAGTGCGTAACGAGTGCGCAACGAGTGCGCACAGTGTTGCGCGCGCTTTTGGCGTAACGCGGGTGAACGCGCGGCATCGTGAAAAAAGGGGAAAAGGCGAAAAAAGGGGGGAAAAGAGGGAAAAAACGTGAAATTCGTCGTTTCGCAACGGCGAACGGTCAACGTCGCTTATGTCAATCTGATGTAACAGAAAGGAGAATCTCATCCCGGAGGTATTACGCGAGGATAAGGGCAGGCCGCACGGTGAGGTAATTAATATTCCAACGGTCGACTAATGACGTCCGCGGCGGCATTATGCGCGCTGATAGGCCAGGGCAGTCGAAAATTCGCTGACTCCTCACGACTCATTATTTCAAGTCAGGGCCGTAAGACGTCGCGCCCTCTTTCTCTCGGCCGTCCTTCTCTCGCCCGGTTCAATTAAATGCTTCTTTCTCTCACCCCTCGTCCTCAGCGCACTTCATGCCGCTCTCCCTTTCTTCGCTCCGCTCTCGGGCTGCTCTTATTTTCCGCATTTAAAAGCGCAAAAAGTTGATTGTGCCCGCATAAACGCGTCGAAAATCAACACGGCTCTGCCCGCGGGCTGGCTCCTGGACGGTGGAAAAAGAAACGGGGCGCGTGTAGAAAAAGGCGGAGGCTGGAAACCTCGCGTGACTGTCCACTTTGGACTTATGCCGCAATGTGGAAACGACATCATTATCCATCCCGAACACCCACTGCGTGGATACGCATGATTTGCGGGTGACTATGCACGATCTTTATGAAGTCTTCGCGAGGCCAATTACAGCTCCGTAAGTCACTAAAGAAGTTCCCTGCGTACGGTACGTATGGAGGATTCTTAACAGTAAGTTTACCGGGATAAAGATGTCGAGATCGTCGAATTTCGAGCGCATTGAAATTACACATTAAAAACACATTCGGCTTCTCTAGAAGTTTCACATTTCGCTCCCTTGTCTTTTTGAAACATGTGGAGCATTGTACTAACACGAGATTTACGCTTCTGTAACAGTTTCGCATTTAGCTGCCTTGGGGTTTTGAAACATGTGGAGCAAATTATTGTTTTGACACTAGATTTACGGAGAAATATCTACTACTGGTATAAATAGTCCAATGCAATCACGAAGTATGTTAAGAGTTGAAGTATTAGCACAACGCATACAGCGTACAGTAATACGCATAACGCATATACGCAATACGCATAACACATACAGTAAGAGTAGAAATGGACAAGGACGATGCATGATAAAGTTAAAAAACTGCAACCCGCAAGAGAATCAATAAACTACTGCTATTAGGTTTACCGAAAAGTTCTGTTCGATGTCATCTCAAGTTTTAACACGTATGGCCGGAATGAATTTCGATAAATATTCGTATTATTGTATTAATTAAACTCAGCGAAAATTGTTGCAAAATAATAACAACCGTTTCTGTAATTTTACTAGTTAAATCCGAAACCCATTAAATTGACGTACAGATCTGGTGATGAATATGCAAGATTATTGCAGGCATGTTCGACGAAAGACCCAAAGCGTTTGATCGCCGAGCATCTAGGTGACTGTTTCTGTGATTGTAAAGAGAGAAAGAGAAAGAGAGAGACGAACAAATACGTCTTTGTTTCTTGGAATGGTTCTTTCTTTAAAGCTCGCGACCTAAATTTTCAAGAATACCACGTTCGAGTTTCGACCGTCTGACAAGAGACATCGAAGGGGGCTTAAAAGAGTTTAAAAGCTCGTCGCCATACCGGGTGTAAAGGAATGTCCGAGGGACAACGTGCCTCGGATGTTTGGTAGAGCAAGCCCAGTTTGGGGATTGGTTGCATAACAGGTGACACAAACGCGAATAGAAAGGAAGAGACGAGCGGTTTGTGCCAACGTTATATGCGGTTACACGAAAAGTCACTTTTGCCGTCTTAACGGGATTCAAACGAGCACTGGTACACCAAGTATTTTTTTTTTAAACAGCACTCGTGCATTTTCAGTCTTTCATACGATCTACCTGAAACGAGCCAATACGATTTGAGAGTTCCCTGTTACCGGTAACAACGTTAATCTAAAGAAATACGATATGCAGAGCCCCGTGTTCAAGAGAAATAATTTTCTGTGTGAAATTAGAGAGGCTAACGTCGTAACCGAAGGTGGTATGCCGCGCCTCACAGACAGTAGAAAAAGCCTAACAAAGCAGTTCATTCGCGTAACAAGGTTTTTCGAGCGATGAATCTTCCGTCGCGTTCGAAAGCAACACGCGTATTCCACGTTCCTCGCGCGAGCGGAATAAAGCGTGCGTAAAGGTACGTGTAATATCTGTAGGTGAGAAAATACGAAGGCGCGAGTATCGTCTTTCGTGCCGAACCGGCGGAGAAGCCGTCGGTATGATAAACGAGTATTGCGCGAACACATATGCCAATAAACAGCGAAACCGCAAATACGTTGGGTAGGAGTACATAAGCGGTTGCCATCTTTTGGTTATTTACGTTTGCACGCTTCGCTATGCGTGCCGAAGGCCGCATTTTGTTTCGCGCCATTGCGGCCCATACAACAATTGGGTCGGCGGTTCTTCCGTATACGCTCAAAAATAACAGCGGCCGTCGAGCAAATCGCGACGAACGTGCGAAACGATCGTTCGCCATCGAACAAGCCGCCGCGATCGATAAACAGTCGTTATGCCATCGATGCGAATAAGCGCCGGCTTGAAAGCGAACGCCGATGAAATTTGTGTAGCTCTTCTGCCAGATGGTCGATGCCAATCACATGACGAAAGACGTTTCGCGATTTTCTCAATTTCCGCTCATTATTCTCTTCCTTCGTCTATAGGTCGAGCAGTGCGCTTTTCATGGCTGAAACGTCGTGAAATTAACATTCCCGGTCTAACGTTTATAGGGTCGCGGTTTTTCTCTATTCCACGCTCAAGGACCTTCGGCAGGATCGCCTCAATTTTCAAGAAATTCCTCCCTCGGCCGGTTTGCGGTTTGTACCGCGCCCGGCATGGCAACCGCATTCAAGGATGCACCTTTCTAACTATGCGGACGTCAGTGTCGTCACACCGAACCTGCTTTTTTCTGTCACTCACCATTGACAACTCCAACTGTTCCCGCGCGAACTTGTAACTTCAGCTTACGGACACTCGTAAACAAAATGTAGGTCAAATAAGTATGTCACCGCCGTAAACATACCATTTTGCGGATAATCTTTTGCCAGACAAACAGATTAGCGTATAGCTAGAGTGAATTTACGAACCAACTGCCATCGCGCTTCGACTGCAGTCCGACGAACCCGTCCTATCCTACCGAAAGTGTAAAGCTGTAGACCCTTACCTGGAACAAAGTAAAAGTGCAAAGATAAAGCATCAGTAACATAGATCCGCAAATTTGTATCTTTCACGCGTAAGATCTGTCCGACCAACCCACACGCAAGTACACATGTCACGCGCTTATATATACGCGGCACACGAGACACGGAGAATAACAGCCGCGGAACGCATTTCTCAAAGTATGGGTGCATATTTGAGAGCGGACGTACACGTATCCTTGGTCGCCCGAACGTTACACGCCGGTTACATAAGCATTGTTATTTATCTTGGTGAGGATCGCCAGAACGTTCACGTTAAAATAATAACGCGGAGGCTGCCAATGTCCCCGAGACAGAAAACGTCTGACAGAAATTCGCTTGTTACTCGGCCCGTGTAACGCCGTTTAGCACCAGCGAAAGCTAATTTATCGACAAGACAGGTAATGGCGATACTCAATGCGATTTGTCACCGCGCGCGAATATCGGCGTACGGACGCATGTATTGCGGACTGGTATTGATCGGGTGTGCGGGCATCTTTGACGGGGCTCGTTGATCTCGTCCGTTTATTCCATTATTTATTTCATTTCTCCAAAATATTGAGGTCGACGAACGACGGCGCTGGCACGATAAAGATTAATCGGCCGCCTTAAACGGTATCGGCACCATTGCGCGCCAATCAACGAAACGATATCTTACTCCCGACGATTTGCATTCACGACTGTTTACAGTGCGCGAACGCACGTTGTTGACAGTGTCGCAGATTGGCGGTCTTATAAAAATTACGAACCGCCTGTTCATCAGTTTTATTGAATTAATTTGATCGAGAGTTTAACTATACGTGTTATACGGTTGAAGATCGAGAGGCTCCTCTTTAGGGGCCGTACAGAATTTTTGCAAGTTTGCTCTGGAAGATACTCAGCCTCTGATTTATTTTATCTACTACCCACGTAAACGGTAGATAACTTATACTATTTATGTAAATATCTACTGTTTAGATAGATAAGATAAATCGGAGGACGAGTATCTTCTGGAGAAAATTTATGAAAAAACCACAGTGCTCCCAGTTTCCTCTAGAAGATACTCATCCCCTGATTCATTGTATATACTATTTACACAGATAAAAAAAAATGAAAAATGCGAAACATGTAATACATAGAACAGGATCTACAGGACAAAATAAAATGCATTCAATGAAAAGCAGGCAGAAGAATGACTAACATATTCATCAGTTTCGCGTGTTATCCCGTGCGCCGTTAAGGATGGGACGAATTTGTTTGTGCGTGACGTAAGTCCCTCGTCTCCGCAATTGCGTAATTGGACGAGCCCGGAGTTTTATGAATGCAAGTCGTTTTCTCGCCGAGGGAAGCTGGCCGGCAGACGAGGCGGACGGGTCAGAGAGATATTTTTTCTGTGGCACGTCGGATGCGCCGTTGCATAATGTGCAAGAACGCACGTACGACGGACGTACGACGGACGTACGACGGACGTACGACGCGGCGCGTAGGTGCGTGCTTTCCAGAAAGTGATCTACAGCGTGCACAGGGCACGGCGACTTCGCGGAAACGGGGCGAGGAAACAGCAACAAGAGCCAGGGATCATGATTCGCGGCCGTTTGGTCGTCGTCCATGACGAATCTATTCTGATTTCGTTTTGCTTTCGTGCTTGCCTCGCTCGCCGGTGCTTTTCCCTTGCACACGGCCGCGGCTGCTTTTGTGCAAATTGTTTCGCAACGATCAGACAGAATTTCATGAGAAACTGGTATCAGTGCTGCGAGAGCAGCGCGGCGAGCGGACGTTTCGCAACGCCGACCCGCCGCTGGAAACGTTTACACTCGTGTCACAAACGAACAATGCGTAGAATGCGTTGCGAGGCCGCCTCTAACACGCCGCCTTTCCGCTCGCGAGGGCTCATAAATGTCAATTTTACCGCCGCCCCTAATTAACTCAGCCGAATGCCTGATCGACAATGACACCGATCGCGCACACGGAAGACGTTGCGACATTTTCTGACGGCCGCCGAGCGGAATTTGTCCTGACCTAGGTACCGGTATTTCCATAGAGAAAGAGAGAAGAAAGTTTGGGAATCTTTCCAAGCTTTCCACTTCGATAGTGGCACGGGTTAGGTCTGACCGCGTTGCTGACCGGCCGTTGCTAGAGAGACGCAGGGTTCGCTGGGGGATGCTGAAGAGGGAAATGAGCGGCAGGGGGACGGGGAGGGTCCGAGGCGTAAGAAGTCAAGACGCAAATAGAACGCCCAAGTTAGCCTAACGGGCCTGCCAGGCGGATCGGAGGGGAAGTTGGACCAGGCACATGCTTACCAACCGTTTCTTCGTCTGCCCATAGCCTTTCCATCCTCTTTCACCCGACGTCTTTCACGACCGGCTATCTACTTCGTTGCGTCGTATTAAATCGCACGCCTCCGAGCGAAAAAGAGCTTCATATTTAATCTTTCGGTGCCAGCGGTCTTTTTAAAAGCCGTGCCGGACAGTGCAGCGCGATACGTTCGTTTAATAAGACTGTTTTGATGAAATTTGACGCACCCTCGACTGATACCGAACGCTCTACGAATTTTTCACGCGAAATTTGAACAGTGTGATGCCGGTAAAACGATTAAGTCGCGAATTCGCTGATGCAATTCTTTGAAATTATGGATTTGTTAAAAACCCTGCTGGATATTGCCGCGCGACGCGAACGCGCCTATTTAATACGACAGCTATAATAAATTTTGAATGCACCGTCAAATGAGCATTGCCACCCAACACCGC
The DNA here is from genome assembly GCA_033815515.1 of Cryptocheilus praepositus. Lineage (NCBI taxonomy): Eukaryota > Metazoa > Arthropoda > Insecta > Hymenoptera > Pompilidae > Cryptocheilus > Cryptocheilus praepositus. The sequence continues at coordinate 435,421 of JAWWQZ010000069.1, read as the reverse complement.
AAGAATTTTTCATATGAAATATTTCCTTATTAAATAAAAAAAGTGAAACTAACAGTAAAACGATTAAGTAACGATTTCGCCAATACCGTCGCTCTATTATTGAATCCCGTGCATCTTTAAACCGACCAAACACGAGTGCCGGTCGTTAAATTATTTTGACGGACCATCGGTCCTTAACCGTGGGCGAAAATTGGACGGAGTTGCCGACGGAAAAGTTCGGGCAGGAAATAAGCAGGAAATTGAGAGGATCGACGAATTGGCGAGCAGCGCAGCGCATTGCCACCGTCACCTTTACGCTCGCGCTTTCGTTAACTCAATATTTGCTCTCCCGCTGGTGTTCCGCAGACGAAGTACCCAGGCTCGCGCACTCACCGAACGAACGAACGAAGGCGGATCAGCCGTGCGATGACAGCTTTATGAAATGAGCGGCGCGGGGTCGCTGAGCTTTTTCTCCGGGCCGGCGAGAAAGAGAGAAAGTCGAGCCTGGATGGGGCCTCGTGTTTCGGCGAATAAAGAAATCGTCGAATCGGGACTCTTCCATTTCTTTCTCGCGGCACCTGCCTGCCATAATTCTTCGGGAGCACCGCCGGAACATCCAAATTCCCGACTCCTGCCGTCGCGCGCGCTAATTCGCCTTCCGCGGACGACTTAGCGCGATAAAATAAAGCGTCGGCAGCATAAAATGCCCGACAATATCGTCAGCGAGATGCCGTCGCGCCGGTGACGTTCAGCGTCGTTCAGCGTCGACTCTTACCTATCATTCTTGCAAATAGGACGCTACACCGACTCTAGCCGCCGTCGCGTTATTAATAACCGGCGCGCGATGTACCGGATTCTTGCGGAAAGAATCGAGGGGAAGCGAAAAAATATCCTCGGAGAATTACGGCAGAATTTCGCGTGTCGTTGCTCTATTACGCTCGTCTATTTTCGCGCTTCTTCGAAGGAATATTTAGCACCTGCAACGATTACGTCGATCGGGCCGGGTGGAAGAGAAGGAGACGGGAGAATAAAAACGCGCATAACATCTGGCGGCGGCGGTCGGGACGACTCGACGAGGAAAGATAAAGTACGGAGACGCGATTCGTCGTCGGATTTTCGAAGGCGGGGGCGGAGACGGGGTGGCGCGAAGAGACAGATATTCGCGTCGTTCGAGGTGATAAAAATCTCATTCGGCGGCGCGGCGAGGAAAAATATTATTGCACGTTCGTTCGCTGCGCATAACGAATAATGCGTATATAACGGGGCAGCGGGCCGGCTGTGGGTGGGAAATTCTTGTGTCACCGGGTCGCGGCGGGCGTAAAATGCGCAAAGTGCGGATGTAAAGATCGCGTGTGTAACCTCGAAGACGCTGCAACGGTGCCCGCTCGCCACGGGTGAGCTGCAAAGTGAAATGTTTGCGCGAGTTTCTCTCCCGCCGTCCCGCCGACCCCCGCCGACTCTTTCTCCACGCCACCCCCTACTTTCGCGCACGAACACGCGCACGAACGTGTAAGAGCTCCGAGGCCGACGCGTCCGCCCGCCAAGATGAGATCACGTCCGCGGATCCTGAAGAATCAGGAGCTTGCGGAAGCAAATCGATGCGCGCCGATCGGAAGGCCCGACTCTATGCTTTGTGCCGAACAGGTCCTGCACAATTGAACGATCGCGTTTCGCGCAAAAATCGAGATTACCGTGCGTAGGCGAAACGTGCTAGGCGTGTATATTGATTTTATCGTGATTGAAAGTGCAGTTTGTCGCGAGCCTGAGAAATCGAAAGCTATGACCCCTACGTGCGCGCGGATAACTCTGCGGGATTTACGTGGTGGAAAAAATACGTGGCGAGGCTTATCTGTAATCAGCACCGATAGTACGAACCTACCCGAATGGTCGACCTGCTTATCGTGACTCATTCTAGAAAACGTGGAATGGTGCCAGCCGACGGGAGGGCGGATGTTCTCGCTTGGCTTCGCGACCCTCGCGCGTTAACTGTATCATTCGTTTCTAATCTCGACTTTCTGAGCCTCCCGGTGAAAACACGCTGCGTGATGTGCGCTGACTTACTCGCGGGGAAAGCTCGGCAGACGTCCGCGCGCATAAATGCCGCTAATTGACACGGTAAAATATCGGAATGTAATTTAATCAGGACGTCATCGGCGCTGTCGCGAGAAATCAGTTCTTCCTCGTCTCGATTACGTCATCGCTCGCCTACGGGAAGACGCGGTGCTTTTCTTGCGTCGCCGCTGTTATCCAAACACAACGCAATTTCACGGCATTAACTCGCGTAAGAAGCGCGAAATGTGCAAGCTAACGTTGCCGTTTCATCTGAAAAACCTGTTGACGAGGCGTAGCCCCGATCGTTCGCGTTTTGCGCCGCTCAAAAGACGGTCGACAAAACGACGGTATTCATAAGTCGCTTACGGCTAGTTATTACCTGTCGGTGACCTTATTAATCAATCGGGCGTCCTTCCGCCGTCGAAATTGGCCCCGCAATATTGGATTTCGTTTTTTTCTCATCCGGAGCTGACGACCCCACGAATTCTAAGTGCCAATCTGGCGCATGTCACCGAACTCGCCGTGTGACAAACACGCGCGGCGGTTCCACTTTTAATTTCGAACGGCTTCCAGGCTTGCCAGTCTCGGCGACTTAGCATTTGCATGAGAATAATGAACCGAAAAGGTTTTTTCTCGCGCTGTCGTCTTAGCTCACGGGCAGGCGTGATCTCTATTCGTTTAATCGCGTATGTCACGCGACGAAGCGGTCCGTCCAGTGACATTTCAATCACGTCACGATCGTTTCTTTCGGACCTCTTTCTCGTGGGAAGTGATCGTGCCTCGCGCAACTCCGGAAATGCGTGAGGCATGATTTCTACTTACGTAAACGGTGGATAATCAGAAAAAAGCTCCTTCCTTCGTTGAAAATCGATTGAGAATTTTTACAATACTTGAATCTCTGTATGCTAAGTAAAATGAGGTATGTGTTATCGCAATGTTAATGGCAGCTGCATATTTCTGATTCAGCAAGTGTGAAAACTTACGGATGTTCGATTCTCAACCGTTTTTCGGTCTTCACACTTGATACGTCAATTTTACTCATTCTTGACGAAACTGTGTAACGGAATATCTGTGAGTTTTCACATTCTCTGAATCAGAAAAGTACATCGACACATAACATTACATTAACACACGCTCGTCGATTTCCATTTTCAACCAACAAACGGCTTTTGTCTTATTAACCACTATTATTAATAAGGTTAAAAACAACGCACCGCTCAAATCTTACGTAAACGTTCTTCATACATTCCTTCTTACGCGTAAAGCTATCTGCCTTGTTTTTATGCGCATTTGGTAATGGCTGGAAAACGCACTGGGATGCGCACGCACCGATTAAGTTGGAAAGCGTAAAGCCACGAATTTACGACGGCACGCGTCTGCGTACCCACGTTTTGCACACCTACGTAACTGACGACGCGGCGAGATCCGCGGCGCGGGAAAAATTCGACTGGCCGAAGCGAGAGGAATGCCGAAGAAAAAATTGCCGGTCCCGCTTGACCCTTGAAGCGCCTTCGCGTTCCCTCGACAAACACCTGACCGGGGCCTGCCACGACATTCATTGCGCGCTGCAAGACTAATTGGCTAACTTTACGACCTTCGCCGCGCGAGAAATAAATTCGCGGCAGCATCCCGCTCTTCACAAATTCGATTACGACGCCTAATGGATTGTAGCATCAAAATAAGGTATGGTGAACCCTTTTATCGGTTGAAATATTACTCAAAACTCTATTGTATATGTTCGTCTACATGTTTCGAGGCGCTGGAGTCCTCTCATCAGAAATGGCGATAAAATTTGTGTCTTATTGCGTGCATCAACTATTAAAAGCATCCGTAAAATCGTTTGGAGTAATGTGCAAAAAAATAAAAGGACTTATTTCTCATTTCACGTTATAAGGAGAAAAAACATATGACAATGGAACGTAGCGTCAGAGTGATTTTAGTGTTCACGAAATCCGCGAGTTGCATATGCTGGAGATAATTAGAATTTTTTCGATCCGCCGAGAGACACGGAACGATCCTTCGAGTGGCAACGTTCGCGCTAAGAGGCGCGTTAACGGAGCAAAGGCATTTAAAGTGCGGACGCATTGCGAGATAATGTCTGCGAAAACTTAGGAGGGCCGACAAGATCTCTCACGTAGCCACGATCCGTCGACGAGACGTGGAGACGAGGAGACGAGACGATCGACGTGGCGAGCATGGCGGCTGGCGTTTCACAACGGCAACTTTTTTACAAAGCGCCGTCGGAGATAATGTCTTAACTGATCGCCGCCCGAGTCGTTTACACATCGATCTGGAACGAGTTTAAGTAGCCGGCAAAGTCGTTTACACCTTACGCCAAAAAGTCGTCGAGAGGGTCCAGAACGCTCGCATGATTATGGACCAGGCACCTCTCTCTATACTCACAACAATTTGCATACGAGACCGACGATCGTTACGTGCTTCTTTTTGGCTGCCTCCGACATTGGCAGCACGACGAAACGTCAACGAAACGCGCGCGCGCAATTAATAAACGCAATTGCTCATCGGCCGCGCCGGTTATTCTGCGCCGATTAAATCGCCGATTAAACGGCCGATTAAATGGCCGATTAAATCACCGACGATTGATTCGAAGGCGCAATTCAATTGCCATAACGACTGGTAATCGCGCTCCGCGAGTACATACGGGTAATAAGAAAAGTGCAGAGCCGCGGCGAGATTGAAATTAGCCGCGATCGGCTTTCATCATTTTAATATCGCGGCGGGAGTTTTCGCTGCCTGTCTGACGCGCCTGAAAGAAGGCGTAAGCGGGGAGAGCGCTCGCGCGTAAATACGTGTTCGATTTCCCGGATGTCTCGCGTGAGGGAATATTTCCGAGTGCGTGCATTCCCAGGGCATATCCGCCTGCAGAATCTTAACGTCTTAACCGCCGATCCTCGAGCCAGTTTATACGGCGATTGGGGACGGGTTTAAGGAGGCACGTACGTCGTTTACACCTTGCACCAAAAAGCTGCCCCGGACGAGTTCGAGGGCGATTATACTTGCCCCAAAGAGCGTCCACCGTGTCTCGAAGAAGGAAACGAGCGAGAGACAAAGAGCGGTACGACGACGGCCGCTCGTGGAAAAAGAGAGGGAGGGAGGGTAGCAGGGACGGTCATATACAGTGCACGTACTCATTAAAAACTGAGACCGTCCTCTTTGTGTATATAGACACGTAAATATAGACGGATATTATTGGTGGGCGCGCGTTTTATACGCGCCGTAGGAATATCTTCGGGGCCGAGTGCGAAAGAACTTTAACGTCTTAACTGTTGGGCCCCGACCTGGAACAGGTTTAGAGACCGAGAGGCGGACACTCCTGAATCGCCGCAGTTTGCACCTTCCACGAAAAGATCCGCGCGCGATCGTTATGCCTATCGACAGGTGAGGCCGTCCGAAGGCGCGCAGATAACGGAAACGTTGCTCGCGCGAACGAGAGGGTATCGCAAATAACGCCGACCTTGATAACGACGATAACGTGTTCGAGAGACGTTACCCTTTGTCGAACGCGCATTTGCGTACGAATGAAAACGACATCCGCGGAGGACACTGTCTCCCACAAGTCTGCAATTTCGAGCGGAGAATTTATCGAGATGATTTGCGCGAGCACATGCCAGTTAATAAAGGGGTCGTAACGTTGAATGAAGGAACAGTAGAAAACTAATATCGAGATCGAAGACGACGCGATATGCTAATACCGTGCGCCTCAAGCTACTCTCTACGTTCCCAGAGGAAAATATTCGCGCACTCATTCGCGCTTTGTCTTAACGACGCGCAGAATTCAATTATCAGGGGGGAACGGTCAAATTTTTTTCTTCGCGCACCGACCTACTCGCATTATTTTCGAGCGGTATATGAGCGTGAGGCTGAGTTTCTTGCGGGAGAACGTACGTATACCGGGTGACGAAAGAGAGGCGGTACCCGACGGCGCTTAAAGGTAAAAAAGGGGTAAGAAAGGTTTGGTCGGGTGCTTTACATAGCGTTTGCCAACGTCTGGCCATGCTGGGAATGGCAGAGGGGAGGCCTTCTGCCTTTATACCGGCTAATACTCTGGACGAAAATATCCGTAATGCAAGGACAGGCGAGTCTAGCTAAGGCGCCGAATGCGATATGTTCAGCCGTGCCGGGCTGAACCCGCAAAATAAACGCGACCGTTTCTCGACTTCCGTCGTAAAACTCATCGTCGCAATCGCGTGCGGAAAAGCGTCGGGCGTTTTGTCGCACAAAAATAGCTGGAAGACGTATCTCGCACATCGTGTCGAACGTCGTTCGTGAACTTGCCGCGCGTCATTAGTTTAAATCTGCAAGCGGCATAAACACGCTGCCTACACGTTCCGCCGCACTGCATAGGTGCTGCAGGCGAGATCGCGTAAAGTCGAAAATACGCTGCGGCGCTTTTTCGGCAACTACAGCTCATCGGGTCACAATGCGGCGATGTTGTAAGACCAAACATGACGCTCTTCCTGCGAAAATTCACTCTCGCGTGTCGGCGATACCGTTTCCAACTCGCCGAAGCGTAGGTGAAATGTCGGACGGTGATGTTTTCGTTAGCTGCGCTTTCCGAAGTGACGCGGCGCGTCCTACGAAAACGTAACGGCTGCAGGACTCATCGATCCGCTGCCAAGATGGAATGCAATCGTCTGGCGTGATTTATGGTACGAATGACTGGTTGCGGGCGAGGCTAAGTTTGAACGCTCGAGTGTACGTCTAATTTAGGCGCTCCTTAATTAAAGCCGTTTCATTGAGGTTCGATCGTTTTCGAGCCTTGGCGGTACGCGTTTCGTGCGGCACGTGAAAATTTACGGAGCGCGTCATACGTCAGGTAATACGACGAAGAACGTTTATCATTCGGCACGATTACAAAGGTGGTCGGGGCAGATTTAGAGTAGCGCTGGAGCATTTCCCCGTATTATAAGGGACAAGTGTGCTTTAAGGATAATTTGCAGTCGACTCAACGGCGTATCACTCTCGTGCAATAAACGCTGCGCCATAAATCCACCGCGGACGCGATTTTAATGCCGGCTACGTCGCGTAAAGCTTCCAAAAGCGAAAGAGCGCGCCCGAACGGTTTACATTCTGTCGTTGCATTAATAATTCGCCGTCACTGCGCGAAATCGTACAAACAAGGGTGTATAAATCATGCCGTCTTAGCGGCGGTGTATAACTGGCGGAAAGACAATTTTCCATTTTTCACCGCGATCTGCCCTGAATCCCGGTTCACGTTTCACTGCTTTAATTCGCGAACGTCACATAAAGCAATCTGAATCGCCGTCCTAACGATGCTCTTTTCGAGAACGGCTCGATTTATGTCGATACGTTTTCGTCAAAGACCGTCGTCGGCTCTTGAGCAACAACTAGAAATAGCTCCGACCTACCAACGTTCATTTTCAGATCAGTCCTTAAAAGCACATACGTGCCATCAAATTTTTTTGTATCCCATCGCGCTCGCGCGATTTCTCTTTCAGGAAAACGCGACGCTTACCGGTCTCGCGTCTACCTATGAAGATATCCATAACCGTGACACCGCGAACTATCCGTCCACCGCGGTGCGTTATTTTGAAGATGAAACAAATGAAAAGTCGCCGAGCGGCGTCGATGCTGGCAGACGGACGTCGAGCGCCTTTCGAAATTGGGCCAATTTGCGGGCAACAATGTTGTCCGGAGCCAACGCTGGCATTAAGGCACGAAGGCTTTTAACGAAATCGGGAGTACATTACGAGCGAGACGGATCGCGCGCGTTATTTCCAAGGTTGCGGATAAATCGAGCGAACCAGTTACCAAGAGCCGCACATACCTGCGGACTGAAGCGAGACGCCTGACACCCTGTGAAGTACGCCAATTGCATGCCGCCGCGAATTGAGTCGTCGGCAAGTATTATAGCGAGTGTCGCGGTCTACATGATCTACAGTGGTAGCATGTTAATTCAGACGGTGATCCCTGACTTTCGTCATAAATCACCTTCCGCCAAACATATTTTCCCCATTAACTAGGCGGCATCCCGCGCGCAAGTGGATTCACCCTTTGGTGCTACCGGTGACTATAGGTCGGTTCGTCAAATTCGCGTTGCGTACTACTGGCGACTAGTGCAACTCGTCAAAACTAATCTCTTTAAGAACCTTTTTTTTATATGTTCATATTTCCAACAATGTATAATAGGACAAATATTATCAGTGCAGCCATACGATAATATCTTTGTTGTTGGTGTTGAGGAATTCTGTAGTAAAGTATTGCCATCGAAATTTCGTTTTTTGTTAGTGGCAATAATTATAATTTGAAGAATCAAAACGTAGACATAAGTAGATGTATGCTAGAAGGGGTGAGAGATTTTACCTTTGTCTTGGCGACAGGAGAATTTATGACAGTGTGGGTGACAGAATATGAAATGCTGCGCTGTGTGTACAGGTGAGCGTATATACATAAATAAATAAGTAATGCTATAAAAATACATGTAAATATATCTCCACTGTAGTCGAGTTTGGAGTGAACCAAAATTAGACATTACGAATAACTTTGGCTTCTGTAGAAGTTTCAGATTTGGCTTCCTTGTAGTTTTGAAACAGGTACATCAAGAAATTATTTTAACACGATATTTACGAATAAATATGCAGGTACATGACACACAGAATTTGAAAAACACAAACATATGTAGCAGAGGGATTTGGACATATATTCATACCATTCCATTAATAAAAGTCTGCAAGCGTTGCTAGAAAATAATAGTAACAGCACCTGTCACACATTAAATTAACTGGTCCCGTAAATATAGTGTTAATAAGAACCAAGCAATGAATAAACAGACTCCAATTTTATCAAATACCTGCACAATTGCAGCGTGTCCATGACAAAACTGCGGCATCGACAGGGTTAACAAAAGTTCCCCAAAAGCAGCAGCGCACCTACACGGAAGCTGCATGCCCAAATTCTCGCCGTGCGAATTTTTAGCGGAAGATTCGCACGCCCAGTAACCGTAGGTCAGTGCGCAATTCTGGACACCTGTCAGCCGAAAGAGAGACGAGTTTCCTAGGTCGTGTCTACTCGTTCTGTTACGACACGCCAGTGTCACGTGCGTGATGCGTGGATGAATTAAATTTTCGCGACAGTCGCGAGTCGCCCACAGCTCCTAATCTGACACTTACCGAGACAGTGCTGATATTTGGCACCTATTATAAAACAGCCGTCACGCCCGATTCTCCTCGAAAATGCATGTACACGTTTTGATCGCTAATGTAACTCGACTTCGGGCGTATAATAGGCTAACTTAAAAGCCAGGCGAAGAAATCAACGAAGGAAACATGGGACGGGCGCGACGACGGTCATTCAAGAACGAGCAAATATATTTACCCAATGAATTGGCTGTCTGGACGCGCTCGACACCTGAAGACTTTCAAGCGCTGACAGGGGAGACGTTTTCCGGAAGAAGGCCAATTCGGCGGCAGGTGCGGCGCGCACAAAGGGTGCGGCAGGAAGCGGATAATGGAAAGGCTTTTGGCAAGAATCGGGCGACGGCAGGGGATCGTCTACGCAGACACGAAAGTCCGAATGCTCGGGTTTAATTTCGTCATCGGGCAAGAGCGACGCTTTAACATTGGCATTGGGGCGTTCCGAGTCAACGGATGCTGCCATCGATCGCCACCGAAATAAGTTCGAGGACTCCGTCGAAGATTACTCGCGCAGAGCACTGGGCAGGAAGTTGATCGGCGCTCGTTCGAGAACGTACTGAGGGTGTGGAAACGTTGAAGATTCGACGTCACGCAAGAGTACACGCTATCGGCGCTTTCCTAACAATGCGCGGCGACTAAGTCACCCTTCGGCCTCCCCGACTGTTTACAAACTCGACCGGGCTACCGCGAACTTCGTAATCCCTTGCGGCCTAGACTCATGTGCATACGACGTCGTGTACGATACACGTAGGTACTATGACCAAACTGTAAAGGTGTCGTGAGCTGCTATATTACAGAAGCAGCCAATTCGCAGCTGACGTAGGTAGAGATGAACGAAATAATTTAACCCTTTGAGTGCTGAATACTTTTGGCCAAAGCGTTCGCTGAGGACGAAACACTTTTCGCTAGTGTGAACTCTACTGATCGATTATGTAAGGCGCAAGTAAGTTTTAATGGTAATTCTGTATTTACGCCAAATTAAATAATGCAAGAAAATCATTTGATAAAGAACGCATCTGTATTCATCCCATACATTTATAATTGTGGCTACAGTAGGTGAGAAATCGAAACGATTCGGGACGCATATATGCGCCCATAGTGGACACCGACAGATTTCGGCGGACGCATATATGCGTCCATAGCACTCAAAGGGTTAATAACGTCGCCAGTGAGAAAATGGAATAACGTTGAGCGTCTGCCCAAGACAATTTCGTTCGGGAAGATACACATACAGCGTTCGATCGAATTCGAGAGTTCACCAGCTGGTTCAACGATATACGTGGGTATCGAAATCGGTTCATTGACATTGGCAGTGGCGGTGGTGCCTGAAAGACATACCGTTGTGCGCGTAACGTTATCCAATCCGCTCTCTGGCACGAGCGGAAAGTGCCAAGCTGCCTTACGGCATGCATACTCGTTAGCTTTCCTTTTTAACATACGAACTGTTACTAGCGCAATCAGGAACGCGGCCTTTCTTATTCACCACAAGAGTATATCGACTGACATACAACATGAACCTAGTTTTATAAATAATCCTAATTTACTTTAATCCCAAAATATTCTACTTATCGTTCTCTTCTTTGCCGTAGCACCTCTTTCCAACTCCCAGTTACTACCCAACATAACTAAGTGGAGGCGTAACCAACCATTTCTCACGAGGGTCATTAGAATGTCCACTGACACAAAATTGTTCCCCAGGTTCCAAATTGTTAGGTAACAAGATTTATATAGCGTTCAACGATATCTCATTAAACCCCAATAGACAACTTTGACTAGCTTTACGTGACTGGAAAATGACTAATGTATCACGCTCGAAATGATAGTCGAATTTTACATTTAAGACTTTCGCGCCCAGAATTATGAAAATGGTTCCATTGTGATAGCCGAATTATTAATAATTTTCGAATCAATGGTCTATAAACTGCATAAGCTCACGTTTCGTTCTAAGTTAGGCTCCAGCCTGCTCTTCTCCTTTCGCTTTAGTCGCCTCTTATGACAATCAAGGGATTCTGTGGATGTACCCCCAGCCACAGAGGGACAATACCGTATTATTCGTCGAATTGTTTGGTCAGTCGTCGTATAACACTCCCAAGTAAGTCCGACGCTAACTGACGTGCATCGGCACGACGGCAGGTTCTCCAAGATGGCGTGTGCGTGTAAAAAGGAAGACACGAAGGCGGTATTTCGCTTGGTCCCTATCCAGGTCATTCCGGACGGCGTGGATGAGGGTGGAGAGAAGAAGGAGAGGAAGGAGAAAACAGTGAGAGCCTGCACAGCAGCGGACAGAAGCGGTTGACAGAGGCAACGGAGGTAAAGGGGCTGGACCAGTCTCGTGTTGAGCTCATTAAGGACAACAACAGCGGAGGTACATTGCTTCCTAGACTCGTAGCCAAGTCCATGCCAGGCGTCGTCATACCTCGCCCGATCGTCGTTTTTCATCTCGCACGTCGTTGCTCTCATGGTGGGCCTTAATCCTTGTCATTAGCCGTACATTTTACCGCCTGCGTATTCCGTCATCTTATAAATAACGGCCCCGGTCCGCGGCTAAGCGAATAAGAGAAAAGTCGGCGCCGATGGTCGCTTCGCCACTGAGAATTGCGCACCTGGACTCTTTACGTGCGTAACCGATGCTCGAGGAGCAGTAAAAAGAAATTAAAATAGTGATCTTCGGAAAACTAGAGAAAACACCTGCTATAGAGTAGAAAGACAAAACGCACGGATAAACGGGCCCGTAAGTAATTACGCACTAATTAACAAAGGTATTCATTTCCCGCATACATAAGTTCCCGTCAAAGTGTCTTTCATGAGGCGCCCGCCGCACAATCCGCCCTCGTAAATCTGCGGCATGCATTTTCGCGGGCATAAACCTTTCGTAATGCCGGACAACATACATCATCACCGCGGCGCAGCGGTTCACGGATACGCGGTATTCTTGATAATTTCAGAGTATTTATGTTCTGTTAGGCAACAGTGTAGCGAACACAGGAACGCCGAGGTCCACGCACGACGACAGATTAGCGAATCTACATTAGCTACTAACGGCCGCCGCGACGAGGATTAACCCGCGCTCGAAAGCATTTCGCCGCGTTCAATTGGCATCCAACTGCAGCGTGGAACATTACGTTAACGCAGGAACCGGAACACAAGATCCTACAGATGGGCAGTGAAAAGCAACGCTTTAGGAATCATATCAGCGACAGTCGAAGAACGTATGCGGATGGATTGACGAGTCAATCGTCAGTCCCTTTGATTTAGGCCAATGAATCAATGTCGACTGACTTTACACCTCTGGCGACGTGCACCGATAGTTTCTCAAAGCCGAGCTTTCGCGCTTCATCGCCTCTCGCTTTACCTACAACGTTGCGGCGCGCAACATCGTCTGGTCTGGCGACGACAGACGGGTGAATCAATGTTCATCACTAAAACGTTCCGCGAACATGTTGCTCTCGCACCCGTTTGTCGCTGTTTTCTCACTACGTAATGCCGTCGCAATCTAATTTCGTCGGTCGTCCAACTGACTGACTCACTTGGCACGTCGCGCACCTTCGTATTCTTTCCTTCGCGGCGGCCCTTCCCTTGCGTTTTGCGAAAAATATTCTGCACCTACTGGATTGCTTAAATAATTAAGGAACATAAAGTTCTTCTGTGGCTGAAAGCGCTGAATATCAGATTTTACATTGTACATATTTCTTAAAGAAACACATTTCATAATACACCAATGTCCCTCAAGCATGTTGAGTTGCAATGATAAAATTCTATAGCTGAAAGTTTCAACCAAGAAAGTGCTTCATATTCCTTAATCGTTTAAGTCAATTACAATAAAGTTATATTTAAACACATAAACTACTGGACTGTGGCCGATAATTCCACAGAGTCTGGACCACGTTAGCTATTTTTATGTAAGGAGTGTAGCCCGAAAGCGGCTGCGACATATAGGTGACATGGACACAGGCGACGGAAAGAACTTAATCTGACGCGGAGAATGAAATTTACATAATCGAACCTGTCGTTTGCACACAGATTTTAATTTGACGCTAACAATTGCGCACCTCTCCACTCGTCCAGAATCTGGCATATACAAAATCGCTCATCAAGGCCGCTGAGCGTCGGGCAAATAGACATAACGCGGCTTAACGATCCTCCACCCTTTCTTCCAGCCACGCCGAACCACACTTGGTCGAGTTTAACTTCGGTGTTTACATCGTTTACCTTCCATCCATTTCGCGGAGTCACGGTGTCCTTGCCTTGTGTCGGTCAAACATTTGCAGCCTCTGATAGGTCAGACACGGCGTCTAATCTTAGAGGTTACTGCACGGCTGCTACCGAATTCGCATCGCACCGGCGTTTACATCGTAGTCTTTAAATCGGATTTATGATCGAGAATTGTTTGCCCCGCCGAACAATGTCATTAAGGTCGAGAGCGAAAGCGAAAATTACTCAACTAACACCCATCCCCCGTTCTCCAAACAGTTTTAGTGCCAGAGATCTTTTAAAAAACCGTGTCGTCTAGAGCCACGCGATATGCCTCATTTATATTGACCCTTACTACTCGACGACTTTTCAAGTCGGACAAAGTAGCAACTCGAGATGAATTTGCGATAAAATATGTATTCTCCAATTTAAGATGTTGTATTTAACACGTTCTAAGAAAGAACATGACGAACAAAGGTACCTAGGAAACGTTATACAAAAAAGTGCACAAACACTGTTGCCTCCCACTCGCCATTCGAGTTGGCTCATGGAATCTGTTAACTGCACTCCCCTGATTTTATATCGAAAAATGTAATCAAATTTGTGTGCATCATCAACCGAGCATTAGCACCGAATGCCGCAGCAATCTTTGACACAAAATCTCAACAGCGCGATGGCACTAAAACGGTTAACCGCCTGGCTTTTAAAACGACGTTACGTAAAGATTGACACGTACCCCCCCCAAACTGTGACTCCGGCGGACGTTAAACAATCGAGAAACCCGGTGCCATCTTTCGACATCGAGCTGGCGAGTGCCTTCCCGTTCCCCGGGCGGGCATTAAGATCTCGATCTTGAAGATGCTGGGATCGATAGCCGCCGACTCGAGGTGGAGGCAGCCTCGAGAAGCCGACGTGACGCCCGGTTCAGCGGTATCGTAAATGAAGCGGATACCTCGGAGACGAAGCGGGATGTACACCGTTGGCGAACCGTTTATTTTTACAGCAATGCCAGGGTGAATGCTCCGCGGAATGTTTAGCTTCAGCACATCTCGCCCGCGCGCCTTTACAGCCACACGCATGCACATGTACGCATATGCATGTACATAGATGTATACATGTGGGCTGCATACGTATGTAAAGTCGGCGCACCGAATTTCACCGGCAAACGCGATAAATCCGATGATTCATCCCGCAGTTCGACCATTCATAAAGCCCGCCGAATAACGCCCGTGTTCCCGACCGAATCGTCGATCGAATCGCACGAAAATCGATGATAAACGAAAGGCCTCGCTGAGGGTGGGAAGACCGGAATTTTTCGCCTGCCGTTACGTAGCCTACGCTCTCTTATGTCTCTCTATATGCCAAATTTATTTTCGGTCAACGCTTCGGAATTCGGTTATTTCAACGAATACCTGTGGAGCCTGGATATTCCAGGGTAGTTACGATAAAAACGTTATACATCCGGCGAAGTTTTCTAACATCGTCGAAAATATTGCACGCGTCGATTCCTACACGGTGCTGTAAAGCGAAACTCACGTCCAACAATCGATAGGTTCGCTTGCAAGCGGGGTGGGTAGAGGTGGAGGATAAAAAATAATCGATCGGGGATGAGCGAAATTAATTAGGTAATTATCGGTGGGTTAATCGTGGCCCCTGCGGGCCAATCGGCGGTAACCCAAAAATAGAAAAGTTCGCGGCCTGGAAGGAATACACGTTCGGCATTAGGTGAACGCGAGCCACCTTCCGCGAGAGCGAACCTTCGCACTCGCAACCATAAATTCCATCCGGGGCGACAAGAGAGAGGTGCGCGCTCCACTATATTTATGCGTATGTGAGGCCGACTGGGTTAGGGTTGTCGGTCCATTAGCGATGTTTTGCGCGAGCAAAGTGCGTGCGAGCACAGCTGTTACCGCGTAAACCATACGTACGTCTGCCAAGAGCAACAAGAGGACGCGACTATGTGTGCGAGTCGGTGAAAGTGGAAGGAGGCTGAGACGAGGGGTGGGTACAGGGAAATTGGAGAAAAAAGTCGGCGAGATTATCTTCGATCTCCTTCGATAAAGACGCTCCCTCGTGCAGCACGAGCCGAACGCGCTGCAGAAACTCAACCTCAAACGATATAATCATCTGCCGCACGAGGATGAGTGCCACTGCCGCGACAATTGGCGCTTTGTGCTCGATTTTAATTAATTTCCACGCCAGACATGCCCTTTTCTACGTCTAGGTCGGGCCGCGGCGAGGGGGCGATTCTTATCTAAAATTAAGACACGCCGCGCATTAGAACTGGATCTGCAGGAAATTACTTTCTGACTGACACTTGAATGCGACTCAATTTGACGCTACGTCGAGTTCGGCTCTCCGGACGGTAGGGTCGTGAAAAATGCCGCGCGTCTAACGGCGAGACGGAAGCGACGTTTAAAGCTGATAAAGATTCGTCGTGAAATGGTTGTCAGGTGCGTTATACACGACGCAGGGAATCTCGTCGCCGGCCTTCCGGAAACGGAAATCTATAAGCCGGCTTCCCGGGGCCAGCGGCGTTTCGCCGTCTCTTTTTCGTTCTCTCCTAAGTCGCCATAAATAAGCCTAATCGCGAGGACGGAAATAGGAACGTCGTGTGCGCGTCTCTTCTCTTTTTCGGCCTTATCTCGCCGTCGACGGAAGAGCTCCGCGCTGCAGCGACCTCCCTACCCATTAACGCACGAATTTACATCTGCGAGAGGAGAGCTTCCTGCGTAAAAAAGAAACGAGAGCCCCGGGCCGCGGCTTGTCTCGAACAATTTCGGTCCTCTATTAAATTTCCGGAAAGTGCCCAAACGTCCGAAAACCCATCGAGCGCCATTATCTAACGGCGCCGGCCTATTTCTAAATCACGCGCCGCGGCGAGTATATCACACCGACGCGCGTCTAACGAAAAAGTGCGTTCGTGACATCTTTGATCTTCGACGCCGCTGAATTGTGTCACGTAAACACGCGTAACGCCAAGGAAGCCGGCGCCTGCTATGGGAGGAATATGAATGCGCGGCGCAATCAACGCTGTAGGAAGCATTACGAATGAAGCCGGGGTGTCCATTCTAAATGTGGATAACAGAACTGCGTTGCTTATCTGTCGATAGCAATTTTCGACAGTTGAGTTGAAAAGTATTGGTTAGAGTTTGGAACGTGGCAGACAAGGAGTTATTGGTTTGCGTTGCTATTTGAAGTCGGCTTGATAACCGTATATATAGTTTTCTATTTTATTTAAATAAAGTCGCATTGAACGCGGTATGGCAAATAATAGACCAGATTTCCACTGCGCAACAAGAACTTTATGGAACTACAATAAAGCACCTAATCAAAGTAGATACACGACCAGCAGACGGAAATATTTGGAAATGACTGACTTTTATTATAATATGCAATAGCACTGTCAATTATTTTCTAAATCGGATCTCCAACAAACGGCACCGGAAATGATCTTCACGCGTCGAAATCGTCAGTCCAATAAGTCTTCACAGAGATTTTCGCGTCACTCCCTGTTATGGGTTTACCAGTTGGATTCTATTTTAGTACACCACCCCCACCGTGTACAGTTTACAATAATTCAATTGACGTGACAGATAAACGGAAGGATGAATTGTGCAGGGAAGAATTGAAGAAGGGAAGCAAGAGGTGGCGGAAAGACGGGAGGGTAGAGGGGAAGAAAGAGGGGAAGAAAGAGGCCGTCGGAGATGGGCACTCGCAAAAGCCAGACGTGGCAGGCTGCAGGAGGTCGCACGTAATCACGACGACGTAACGCACTTACGACGTGTGCGCGAAGGATGCGCACGTGTGCGTGCGACGATGTGAGTGCCGCATAATACGCGTAAGCGGCCGGCGTCCGAGGAGGAATTCGTAGGT
Organism: Cryptocheilus praepositus; assembly: GCA_033815515.1. Lineage (NCBI taxonomy): Eukaryota > Metazoa > Arthropoda > Insecta > Hymenoptera > Pompilidae > Cryptocheilus > Cryptocheilus praepositus. The sequence continues at coordinate 418,148 of JAWWQZ010000069.1, read as the reverse complement.
GTGAGGGTGTCGCCGTTTGGAAACCGGCCAGAAAGCGGTCGAGAGGGGCCAAAAAGAGCCCGCCTACGCATCACACATACCGTGCCGATAAATAATCGAACGCCCTGTCCAGAATCGCCTGCCAAATCCTCGTCACTGGCGGGCTATGGTCCTGTCGAAGGTCGTGATTTTCCATTCAGAGCCGGAGGTGCTCGCGAATTAGCGATTCGTCATAACGGAATTTCGCCTAACGACTATGTCTAATATGAGCGAAATTGCCGCCCATGTCATTACGCCCGCGAGCGATGGCCGACGTAACGCGAAAGAGATCACTGGTCTGCGAAATTTCGGATATTTTAGAGAGTTTCTCGGGCTCCGAGTGTAGCTGCGGTTAGAATTGATACTCTGGAACGTCTTTCAGTGAAATATGACGACGATAAATGTGTGATCCGCAGACATGTTTCACTGTCTGAAATTATATAAAGCACCGATGATTTATTAGCATCGATGGCTGTTACGGTATCGAACGGCAAAACGCGAATGTGTTAACGAGCCCACAGAGACGTGATGGGCTGATGGAAAATTCGAATGCCGTGCTTAAAAAGCACGGTGGGCACAAGTCGTAATATTTACGCAACCGTTTTGTGTGTGATCTTCAAGAGACACGTTTTGCACAACCGACTGACGAATACCGCAAGCCATTCTTACTACGCAGAAATGATTGAAACCATACCTTGCTTTTGAATGATCGATAAAGATAGATGTAGACAGAGCAAAGGAGACAAATCGAAATCTAGCGACTATTGTCACGACTGCCGGGATGCGTTGTACCACAGCAGTCAGGCTTAAAATTAGATTCTGTTTTTCATCGACAGCTGTTGGACTCCATGCTTATGGGCCATTCGCGTACCTACGAATCACTTTTATACCGCCGTCGACTCGAGATCGACACTAGATCGCCGGCTGGGACCGTCCAAATGTAAAGGCAGATAAAGCTGACTCGATCGTCCCTACCGGCCGTAAACAAATAAGTATTATGTGCTTCTTAAGGGACGTTACATCACGGCGAACGATGCAACATAAAGGTGCGGCTATAAAAGATCTCCCGAAAATTCGGGGCATCGCGTGTTGTCAAAAACAAATATAATGTCTCAATTTTTCTCAATTAAGCCGTTGCCTTCCCGTGCTTTTAGGCGTAGGCTAAAATAGACGGAACGATTAATTGCCGATAGTCGCTTTATCTTACTTATTTGTCCTTCTGACACAGCCACATTTCATTCCAGAGATAGACGCTGGAAATCACCTTGAGACGATTCCACGGGTTTCTTCTACGTCGCGGCGTCCGAAAAAAGAACTTAATAGGAAACGTGGGACGATAAATCGAGAGAAGAATCGCACGAAAATTAGACAGACCCCGAAGGTGGCATGTTCGAATGAGGAAGACAATTTTAGATCGAGATTTATAGATCGTCTCCACTCGACGAGACTGTTGCCGGTGGCGTGCGATCATAACGATTGTCAACGCCTACACGACACTTTTATGTATTTACCGCGGCCTTGGTGAATATTGCAAAAAAAAAAAACGACGATAGATGTAAAGCACACGATTATGTAACGCGCGCGATAAAAAATCAAGGAAATAAAGAAGCGAAGAGGACGTGCGATGCGGCGGGTATAATTTTTCTGCGTCCTTCGGTGAAAAAAAACTGCCGTTTCTCTCTTTGAAGAACACGAAGCAGAATTTCGTGAAAGAGGAAGAGCGTCGGCGGCGGGCGAAGGGGAGGAGGCCAATCCGGCAAACAGTGGACGATATTTCATGCAACGGAGATTACTACGCTGGAAACATCTGGCGGCGTAGGAGATTTTTCAACAATTCGGCTCCCCGCCGGTCTTCCGATCTTAACAGACGCAAACGACGCGACGATGTGCGCGTTTTGCCTTTTAACCAGCGAGACGAGTCGTTTAATTAGCTCGTGACAGTCTGTTTGTTTCGCCGGGGCCTGGAGCCCGCGCGGACGACTTACTGATTAATGAAGAAAGTGATTAAAAAGGGCGGACGTTCATTAATGATGTTCATTAATTCCGAAGGACCGAGAACGAATTCCGCGTAATCATCCGGCTGTTCGAGCATCATACATCACCGTCCGCCTGTCGCGCAACTCGCGAGATGTCGACTCGTCGTCGGTTCGGTGCCTTTTCGACTCCGCGTTCACCCCATTATCGACTCCTCGCGCTTCACAGTGCATCCGATACGCGTAATTAGTTCTCCGAACGCGCCGACTACCGAAATACAACTGTCAGTTTCATTCGTCATTCGCACATATTGACTTGTCATCGAGCCGCGCGTGCCCTACGGATATTCGCCATCTTCGGCGGCCCCTTTATAACGATCCACGTCGAAATGAATAATCACCCGATGCGCCAGCGTTATGTGACATAATAATTACAATGCTCCTCCACCTGCGCGGCTCGGCGAACGAGCGCGTGGGCTGCCAGGGAAGAGAAGGGAAGCGAAAAAAACGATTGTCGAAGCGAATTGTTGAAAAAGAAGTAAGTAGGTCAATACCGAGAATCGAAGTGATCGTTAACATTCTCGAGCGTTTTACTGTTTACAAGTGGTCGATCGCTCGAGAAATTCAAATAAACCGTTCGATACCGAAATCTCGCAGCTAAATCGGATTTTTAAACAGCCCGCGATGCCTGTATGAAGCGCTCGCGCGAGCAACGCTATTATTTTCCGCACCGTTGTGCCCGGCGAACAATTACGCCTCGGGACAAATTTAAAATTAAACGCCGTTCCTCGTCGCCGTTTTTTTTTCGCGCGACAAGGACGAAACAAGGCACGGTTAAAAAGAAAATGGAGCGAGCGGCATTGCGCTTTAGAGCGTCTGGGAAGTGAACGAAGTGTTCGAGACGAATAGAAGGCTAGACTATCCCGATGGATAAGGGGCGTCTCTATTCGCAGATAAGGGGGTGAATAACCGGGGATAAAAATACTGGCGGCGTGGAGTGCGAGAGACGACGAGAGACGAAGCGAATGTCTGAGAGAGACGGGCGAAGATAGGGAGAGAGGGACAAGGGGAGGAAGAGAGCAGTTGGACATGGTTGCCATCCGATCGGAATGTGCTATGCCCACTGCGCCTTGCACTGCCTCAAGCCGAGTCCAAGTGTCCGGCCACAGCCGCGGAATAAATGACCCAGAGATAAAATGGCCTCCGCGCTCCTCCTAATTAAGACGGACTTTTCATCCGTGAGTCTCACTCTCGGCATACTCGTACACGCCAATCGTGCGTACCGATGAATGTACCTGAATCCGGATCGACGCAGGACGAACGTACACGTAACGCGGGTAGCTGGTCGATCGATGACGCAATACACCGATCATAAAAACACAGATGTTTTAAATCATACGTAATGACAGACGGACAGGCCGGAATCGGTCTAGCCCCGACCTAAAAGTCAATAATCCTCGTTCGAAAATATCTAACAGTTCGTAACGTTGACGAAACTAAATAACGGCAAGATTCATAGTCAGCATCTCCGAAAAACATTCTAGCTGGTAAGAAAGAAAAATAAATGAACGGATAATAGATGCACAGGCAGCGTAGACGGTTGAGTTTGCAGGGGAAAAGTAGAGCATTAGGGGGTTAATAGTAAACGTACAATGACGTGAACATTCCAGCGGGAAGATCTTTATTGTGTTAATCTCGATTAGTCACAGCAAGAGCAGAGGGTTAAACGGAGTCCCGTGGCAGGACCCCCGACATCAATCAGTTAGAGAGCGAGGACCTCCAGCGTGGGTCGGTTAGGAGAGCGCAGAGAACACACTCGGTTAGAAGGTTGAACGTCGTTGCGAGTCTCGCGCCTCGAGCGTTTCGTTCGGTCGCTGAGCGTGCAGCACTCAGGAACGTGACGTACCGTCACAGTGTTTGCAGCGCTTCGCCCTCGGCTCAGGCATTCTGCGGTGACCTCGTGACCTCACCGATATTCCATCGTCGGTTTCTGCACTTCGCACATGAAACGCGCGAGCGCACGCACGCACACACACACGTACGACAGAGGTGGGCCGCCCTCACGTGCCGACACACACGCGCGTTCGCAGCACACACGGAGCTCGGTCCAATTTTCTCTAGACTACTACACCCCGTGAGCGAGACGATTTCCTTCGGACACTTCTTCGCTTACGTACGAGGGAGATGTTCTCGTCGGAGCCGCGCACGAGTAGTATCCCTCTAAAGTTCCCTGTCAACTTCTGTCACGCCGGCGGACGGAACGTGTCCGCACGGGCGTCGGGCTCTTACGTCCGAACCGCGATCTTGACAGGCAGAGATCATCGACGAGCCAAGCGGCGTGATTAATGAACGATCCTAAAGGGCACGATGTCCGTAAGTTTCTGATTGATATGTTTTTCCGCCACGAGGCGTGTACGGTGGGTCGGATGTGACGAGAGAGATACGTGGAGGTTCGTTTGAAACGGCGCGCGAACCTTATAGGAACCTTTGACCGACGTACTCGATGCGATGCGCTGCCATGCGTCTGTTACGTGATCCGCCACGCTGAGAGATGGGCACGGATCGCTCTTCTCGCCAGGAGTTCAGTCAGAGCTGTCGAATGTGCATAGTTATCCTAATGACTTAGTGGTCGCTTACGCGTCGATAGGCTAGATAGTGGTCCGCGATTTCTGAGCATTTGTTGGCTTAGTTTCGTGTCGTCGACGACTTCCGAGGAAGCCTGGTGCTGAAACTTCGTTGGGAGGGAATGCAGCTTTTGTCGTCAGTGGGAGGTGCGCCGCTGACGTCGTTGTTCGTTCGCGAATGATAAAACATCGATCGAGGATGTTTCGTCGGCGAGGCCGATCATCAGCCGGATATCGCACTGAGGCTCAGCTCGCCATCTCGCTCGACAGACTGTCTTCCCTTTCTCTCACATTTTTCCCCGCGGCTCGTTATCCACGTGGTCTGAACTTTCAGAGTCGCCTTCGTGGCCTTAGAGTGCGCGGCGCGCATATATCCCGGATAAATCTGTTCTTGTCAACGATCGAGGCTTCTTTAGAGCGGCATAATAGTGGCTCGCCTGTCATTCAGCTTCACCTCTGCGTTCAGCGACATTCAGCGGCGATCTGCCCGCTGCAGGACGTTAAGTCGTGAGTGTGATTCCTTCGGTACGTGTCAACCGGTGGCTTGATTTACTCGGCGCCGTTTTCATTCCCCGTATCAGCATCGCCCGGTAATTAACCAGATACGTTGCATGACGCAACATTCGAACTTTCGCGATTTCAGAGACGCGCGTCCCGCAAAAATCAGCACGACTCCTACCTTTCGCCCGTCGGTATCTTTGCGCATCACTTCGGCCCCGTCACCGATTCTCGTTCGCTAACTCCGCGACAAGCGACGATCACGCCGGATATACGCTTCCAGCGACAACAGTCGTTCAACCCACTTTTCCAGCGGCCTGGCGACGACACGTTGTTCCCGCTCAACATTCACTGGCCTCTCCCTGGCTGTCTCCCATCCCGAAACGTAAACAAGAGTGTCACCATTAACTAACGACCCTTTTAGCGCGACGATCGGCCTCAGTCTCACGTACAACAGCTGCGGCAAACTCGCTATTTACGACAGTCTCCGCGCGAAGACTTTTCCCTCGTCGCTGGGATCGTTCGATATCAATTACGCGCGGTTTCGTTGTCGGATCCTGCGCGCCGCGAGGCTTCGCAATCCTTTCTAAGAGGAAAGGAAGGTGCTCGAAAGGAAGTCACGAGGCTTCGAGGGTTGTTCACCGCTGTTCGAGGACGCTGCGGGTGTGTTCACATCGCGAGGTGGAGGGCGTCTAGGTCGCCGTAGCGCCTCACAGCCATGTCACACACGCACTGACGGACGCTCGACGCCGGGACGCCGTCTTCGGCCGGACTCGGTCCACCCTCTCGGTAAGCGTCGGGACGCCTGGCGTCGGGCCAACATGCGACGACGCTTAACTCGATCGATCTCCGCTACACGGCGCTGAACACGCGTCCGCGTGCACGAGCGCTTCGCTACGTTCCGAAAGAATTGATAGCTTCTGATGGCGTGACGTCGCGTGGCCCGCTCTGTGTCTGCCTCTATGTGCGTGTGTGTGTGTGTGGGTGCGCACGCGTGTCTGTTAATGTTGTCATCATTTAAAGGTAGACTAGCTCAATGTTACGAACCGTTCGAAAACACACATTCCGCGACGGTAATAAGCGTCGCATATATAGATACACCGTATAAAAATAGCGTAAAAGATCAAGGTAGCCGTTTGCCTGTACAGCGTTACGCCTCGTGAAATGGAAAAGTTTTCTAACGCGCAGATCCTCAGATCGACAGATAAAGGTGCATCGTCACTCTTCGGACCCGCAGCGATCGTGTATTATTGGCCCCGTGGAATGAGCGTGGCGAGTGCACGGAAACGAGGGGCGGCGCTGATTTACGAATGACAATGACGGCCACCGTGATAACCCGTGCCAAAAGCATCTCCAGTCGCGTAAAACTTTCCTCGAAGCGGGACGCTCGGCGATTAGACGAACGGCCGTTAAAGTCGCATCGTATAATGCGCGCGTCAGTCAATGCGCCTCGTTGGGCTTTCGATGCCTGGAAAACAAGGTGGTTACGTGAAGGAGGAAGACGCGAGACGTGGAGGGAGACGCAGAGGGAGACGCGACGCGAGGTGTGCCGGGGAGACGGGACGTGGAAGAAAACGAAGAGGAGAGAATAAGGTGGCACGACAGTGGCGAGTGGGCGTCCATCTCGGTTTATCTCCGCGAGGGTGACGTCACCCACGGTATAAAGGCGTCTCTAAAAGCGAACAGATGGCCTTTATAGTTGACCATAGGCCGTGGTGCCGCGGCTCGGTTACCTAGAGTATCGCGAAAAACAGATGCCATCGTTATTACTTAGCGTACCGAGTCTACACTTTACAACGAGAATTTCGAACGCAGCTCAGAATTTCTTTGCGCGACCTTCTTGCTTCGGAAATTACGTAAGCGGTGGGGAACCGCGGGCGAACTTAGGTAAAACCGATTAACGACATTGCGAGGTATCAGTGGGATTTATTTAGAAGCGAATCACGATGTCAAATATTACAAGGGATGATACTGACATTTTCGTATCGCACGTCTAACGTTGCTTGGTGCCTCCTGACAGTTCTCTACTCTTAATTGAACGCAACTCAACGCACAATGCCATAGCGTCGTGAATTCGACACAGAAAGGGTATCTGCGTAATACGAATTTCGCGGACTCGCACATACCAACACGCCAACGTTCGCCGTCGGGTACGAAAATGAAAAGTACTGTAAACGCTGATTTACGCTGAACATTAACCGAAGAAATACCCCTGTCAAATTTTGCGTACAATGTACGACAGCGTGAGAGGGCGGTGTGAGGATCGTTAAAAAGAGGGTATTTCTCGTAGGTGAAGGTGAACGACGTGACTTTTTCGAGCGTTATTTCTTACGAGCGGCGGACAGTTTTAATGAAAAGGCAAAGGACCGCGAGGGTATCACGGCAAAACACGAAAAGAGAAGGCGGGGAGATGGAAGGACGGACGGAAAGAAATGGAGACGCGGAGAAGAAGGTTTATCGCGCGTCGGGCAGATAAACGAGCGTGCAACGAGCGACGGGGAGGAAAGAGAGGCCGCGAAAAAGTAACGAAAGTACATTTTATTGAGTTCTGGGTGGCTGCTGCGCAGCGCAAGAACGTACCTTACAAGTTAATAAATTTCGAAGTTTCCCTCTCGCGAGTGGAAGGCGCCGCACGGGAGTAAGCAAAGCGAGTCGTACTTCGCCTCTTACTCCGTGAGGCGAGCCCGTTGACGTGGAACAGAGATTTCGCACCGGCGCGAAATAATTCTCAAACAGTTTGTGAATTATCTCGTGCGCCGGCGAAGCTGAGACGGGAATTAATAAGTCTGCACCGCCGCTCTCCAAGGTACGCGGCTGATCGATATCTCGTACAATGAGCCGTGTGATCTCCCGAAGCGAAAACAACGTTGCCGGGATCAATAAAGTAAAAAACCTAAGCAGACTCACTCTACGCAGAATAATGGATCGACGTGAAGGATATTGTTAAAGGGAAAAAATGTTTCCTCCTTGTATTTCGAATATTTAGGAAATTAAATAAATGCCGGTCGTTTCAACATCAAACGCGTCATTCTCGGATACGCCAATTAGTTGGAATGTGTTGAAGAAGGTAGACTGCCACGTTTTGTGCCCGCCGTGACCACAAGATCAAATTGTGTTCGTGAAATAAATTTTAATTGAGAAATTTGAAGCTTCTTCACTTGTAGCTATTGGAGCTTCTGGCAATCTCTAAGAAAATTGATATTTTCACTGTTGAAATTTATTCACATTAAATATTTCACGCGATTTAATTTAAATATTGTCAACATAACGTAAAATTACATTATGCTTAATTTCTTTTCCTCCCTCACACACATTCGCTTTGATAATGACACAGGTTTGATCTCGGAATTTATTTTAAAACTTTTTGTTACGGACCGTATATTTCTCGCCAATGTGTAACGCCATTTTACTTCAACCAGGTTTTTTATAATCCTGCAAAATTGCACTACGTAATAATGCACGCCGATATCAAGAAGAAGAGCACCCTTCACGTCACCTTAGAAAGAGTCGAATCGCCCTACACAACATTAAGAAGAATAGATCGCGCGTTATAACAATCCAGTGCCTCTGCTATCAATTTCGTAATCGTTTTGACGAAGCCCCGCAGCTTCCAACGTTCGCAAGGACAGAAGAGTCAGTTTGAGCTAACTGCGTAAGGTAACCAGTGCAAGAAGTGTTGCCTAATGGCAACTACCGAACGGCCTAGAACGGCCTTCAGTAGCTGCAACTACGCAATGGCTGACCAAGCACGACGCAGAAGGCGGTTACTACTTACGACGTCGCCCGACCTCGTGTAACACTTCTCCCGTTAATTGCTCCATTCCTCGGGCATTTAAAGGGCGACAACGGCAACGGCCACGACGATGAAATAAGAGCGCGACGGCGTTGTCCGAAAAATAATGAATTTCGGGTGTCTTTCGTCTCGCGTGTTTCGCGCCAGAAAGGATTCCATTGTCAGCACCTGCGGAACGTTTAATGGAGGGTGTACCCGCGAGCCTCGACCGGAGACGGATCGGAAGTGGGGACCTTTTTTCGAGGCGACGGAGGACCAAAGAGCCTTAACCTAATTAAGGAAGACAAGTTGGGCGTAAATCACGCCGAGGAGAAAGTGATGACGAGAGATAAAGAGGAGGCGCTTTCGAGAGCACACCGGGCATTTATTTTACTCCGCTCCGTTTTTTTTTCTCTTTTATCAGATGACGCGTTTCATTTCAACCTTATTGCAATTTACTCAAACGATTAAGGAATGTGTAAAGCCCTTTTTCGGCTGAAGATGCCGACTATAGAACTTTATTACTGTGGCTCAGCATGTTTTGGGGCCACCGGTGACCCTCTGCTGGACCATACGAAAATGGCTGTGCGTAAAAAATGTGTTTCCCTAAAAAATGTGCACAATGTGAAGATTCGAAGTTACGAAGAGTAGTCATGTCAATCACTCTTCCACTTCAACACTTCGCACTATTGGTCTACTGGCGCGGCCTGACTTATCTTTGCAACCGAATGTTTCGATTAGATTTTTTATTTTATCCTTTGTCCTGCATTGCGGTGGTATGCGAGAGCAAAATATCCGAAGGAGGTGAAGTCCGGTTTTCAGCGGGCACCGAAGAGGAATCCCAATTAAACGGGCAGAAACTTCAATTCCTCCGCCGGACGCTCGGCAACCTTCAATTTCTGCTAAACTCTCACCGGTGCCCGCGTTTTTCCATCCACGCGTATCCGCGTTTATGTTCCGCTGCAGCGACTTAATTATTTTACGTCGCGCGTAAAAACGCAGAATGCGCACTCGCGACATTGTGATTCACGGTAATTTTCTTTTATGCCGCTCGTTGCGAGTGGGCAATGTTATTAACTAATTGCCTGGAATCTCGGCCACTGGCTTAACAGCTCTATTACGATACGCACGCAACGATCGCATGTGACGCGTACACAACGATCGCATATGACGCGCACGTGGCAGCTCGAAGAATACGTTGGTATATCAAAAAGTGAGCGGACTCATCAAATTAAACACACAATATAAATGTGTACAATTTTATCTTTCGACATATGAATCTTGTCAAGACACTTTTACATCCGGTAGTGCCACCTCTTTGAACCAAAAAAAAAAAATGATCCACCATCACTGCTGCACCGCTGTAGCACGAATGCCGGACGCAGTGCGATTACTTTTTGATATACACTCGTACTTCTAATCCACATTTAGCGTAATTTGCAGCGATACGCAGACGTAAATCCCCGTACGCCGATGAGTCGCGCGAGGCGCATGAGGAGGAAGAGGCGAGCGAATACTTCTTCCTCAAGCAATTAATAAATCCTTCCGTCTCGCCCTCGCCCCGCGCTCGAAAGTTCACTCTCGCGCGAGGATTAATGTGCCGCGGGGATTTATGCGCGCGATGTCGAGTGCAACTAGGTCATAATAGCGCTCATTAAACCTACGTGGTCTCACCTCGAGCGGGCGTGCGCTCGTGCGTGAATGCGTGTTAAGCTCTTACACGCCCGTAGTTGGCCCGCACTCGTGTCCTGTCCTTCTTAAAACGCACACGCCCGCCGAGAATGTTTTTCTTTAGCGCGTGCACGACGCGCCGGGGGAAACGAGCGATGGGGAAAAAAGAGAACGAGAGCGAAAAGGCGTAAGAAAATACGACGTGGATATCGGGGCGTGCGCGGCAAGCGAGAAAAAGGACGAGGGAGCGGCGAGGGGAGCGCGGCGCAGCGAAAGAAACGTGGAAACGCGCGCAGACGAAAATACGACGAGTCCGACAGCGCCCCAACAGCTCGCAGGAAACAGTGAATCAAAGAGACAGCCGTTCTCGGGGGTGTTTTCGTAACGATTTCATCGCACCCCGTTCCCTGCGCGCTTAAGGCAGGAATCTGCCAATTTTCAAATGTCGTTTGCGCCTTCCCAAGTGAGCGGGTATGCGAAGCGTTTGTTAACGCCTTGACTGACGTATGAAGTGCACCACCGAGAATGGGTACAACGTGTTAACTTCGGTTTACTGTGAATCACCGCTGCTGACGCAAATATCCGCAAACTCTATATGTTAAAATAGGCGAAAAATGTCAAATTTTTTTTTTGTTTCGGCCCGATACCGTTCTATAGAGGGTAATTTGCCCTGAAGATAGACCATGCGCTCTTCCATGTAACGGAAGAGGGTCGAAAGGGGCTCAAAGAAAAGTAAACCGCACGCGAAAATCAGTAGTAGTAGTAACGCCCGCAGGTACATCGTAACTTCCTGCACGGATCGAAAAGAGAATTATATTGCATTTGTAAATTTACATTTAGCATAAGTCAAGTGTAAATTTCATAGCTGTGACACTGAATATAAATAAGAACATTTCAATGATACAAAAATACGACGTGAATCCACATACGTGTTTGTTGCCAATTTCAGTTGACCTTCATTTTACACCGTCCGTCCATAAACTTCTAATGAAACCGACAGGGCTAAAATATTATCGATACACTCATAGGTACGCAATCGCAGTGAAACAATCTACCTTAACTCTTACGGAGGTACGCTCCCGTACCGAGATAAAAGCAAGAACCACGACTATCAGCTGCCCGCGTCAAAATCTATATCCGCGCAGGATTTCGAAAGGTTTACGAGGGGGCGTGAGAAAGGAGCGCGTGAAGAGGGAGCGACAGGATATCTCGATATCTCGAGTGCCGGGGCTTTCGAGCCTAATTTTATTTGGCGGAGCGACACGCGCCTTCCTCGTAATTACGGGGACGTCAGTCAATCGCCGAGAAGTACACGTCCATGCGGCTGATAGTATCTCTTGCCACGCCGTCGATGGAATGGATTCGGCGCGCGTCAGACGAATCAAGGAGCGTGAAAATCACGCCCGGTAAAATTTGTACGAACCCACCGTCGGAACGTTATCGTTCGGGGATCGGACGATGAAATATCCAAACAGCCTTTTGCTCGGGATGTTTCCATCGAAACTTTTTTTTTCACTGCCCGCGTCCTAGCGCCCCAGTTCTCGAGTGAGTATACGAAATCATCGACACACGGTGGACTTTGTTGTGCCGTCATAAATCGATCAACACCGAATTACAAAAAGAAAGTAATACATTTTCAATATGAATACTCAGGCGATGAAACCAATGTTTTAGTACGTTCAGAAGTGTACGTACACAGAAGTACGATGGTAAATAGAGGCAGCCGCGTATGTTTCAAACAGAACTTCCCGGTATACCTGATATAATTCGGTCCAAGTCGGAAGATAATTGGCTTTCATTTAGGAATATCATGCGCGGAATCTGGGTATACGTTAGTGAAAGACATCGTGATGGCATCTTGCTTGATTTTGCTGTTGTGGAATTCCATCAACAATGTGCATATTCTCGATTATGGAAACCGGTGCGAGGGAAAATTTACTTATACCACGTACCCTAGCTTAATACATTGGGCACCTAGACGTCACGATGGTAATAACGTCAACATTAATTTCTCATGAACTGCCCTCTCGGGAGGGAGACAATTATCCAGACAGGACATCACGTGTTTGCCATGTTCGCCCGTTAAATGGTTCGTACCCGTTACATCTACTTCTGTTGAAACTGAACTTTAAGCTTAGACAGGAGTGAAAGTGTTACACGTCAGATTAACATTTTCTTTCCTTGTTCACGGATTATCAACCTGCGTAACTATGAAAATGCTGCACTTTCAACACGTACTCACATCGTAAGTTACAGAATTATCTATGACTCTATTTGTTCCCTACCATACCTGCAAAGCGATAAGAACAACGGAGGCTTACGCCAGCTACTATGAATTCCAACGTGTCAGGTGCCACGCGTGGCGAAATTATTTCTCCGGAACCACCCAGCACAAGGCGTGAATTGCAAATTTTTCACACCTACGTTAAACCGGCGTAAGCGAAGTGCATAATTCCGCAATAACATCGAGATCAGCTGTGCGCTCAAAATAAAAATCCACCTAACCATTCTCCTACACCCACGACCGCGTTGAACCGACGACTCCGTATGTATTTAATTCTTTGGCTGCGCTGTTCTATATTTCGTGAGAAAACAGGTTCGAGTGCAAAGGATTAATCACGGATATGTATGGCGGATTCGCTTCACTAAGTATCGCAATAATTTGTTTGTCTCCAAAAATGTTTAATATTTTCATTTCTTTCACATGCATTGTAGCGTGCAATATTTTATGCTTGTACATATTTTTCTCAATAATAACGCGCGATCTTTTTGTATCCCCTTACAATAAACACTCAATTTTAACAAAAGGTTAACGTAAGAAGCAACTGGCAACATCGAGTAATCGGTAGTGAACATTGCGACCGCATAATTCTCTTGAGAAATGGTCTAAAATTTTTCATCGATCGCTAGATGCAACTTGGCGCATAATGAAAAGGAAGTTTTACGGTACTCAATAATAACGCGCCATCTTTCCGTGTCCCCTCAGATGGGACCATCGAGTGGGAAGGGTTAAATACGTAGCAGCACAAAAGCACGGTGCATCAGGGGAATGCCCCCGGCGCATCGGGACACACGGAATTAAAATGGTCGGCTGGCATAACGACAAAAGGACGAGAGCCACGCGGCGGATAAGTTCCGGACCGACGGATGCGGGCCACGCGGCGCGGGCTTCCTCTTTTTTCCGCGACCACCCATGACAGGGTGGGCAGGCGGCTGCGGTGCCGGTGGTGCGATACGCTCCAATTTTCCGTGGCGCATCGTTCGAGAATGAATTCCGGGACGGTGTCGCAGCGGATTTACGATCGGCGCCCGATTTAGAGGCGCGCCGGCCGGGCAAACTAATTGCGGCAAAACGATCCGTCCCGCGCGCTGCGAGGAACAGGAAACGGTGGGAAGGGCGATGAATATAAAAACGCGGGGAAGGAGGACGAAGAAGACGAAGTAGAAGGGGCCGCGAATCTTCGTGCCCGAGCTGCGCCGCAGGAACGATTCCGCGGGTGGGGTTGAATGCGTTTTTCGTCGTCTTGGTAACATCGGCGGAGGTGGGCAAGCCACGCTTGCATCGGCTTTCTTTGCGCGCCGACGATGTTTAAGCACCGTCGGTTATTACAGGAGACAGACGGTCGGCCGGGTGGACAAAGTGGTGCCATATTTTAGGAAGAATTCATGGCTAACACGCTCGCGTCAGCCGAAAGACGCGGCTCGCCGATGTACATGCGCCGCGCACTTTTGCATCGGTTAACTACATTTGTTCCGCGCGCGAGTCATAATAGAACGATTTTTCAGCCCCTTTAAACGCGCCCGGAGTGCTTTAACAGATTGAACGCCGCGCTACTCCAACTAACGTGATAGCCGTTTCCTTCGCAGCGAACCATCCCACGCAGAAACGGTGGATGCGCGTAATGTTTTATCCCCGACGTCGCCGGTTCGAAATTAGTCGCGGTACGCCAAGTTTGACAAGCATCGACTTTTCTCACCTATCCCTCGCGGCGTATCTCGCGGTAAGCCTGCTAAGCGCGTTCAAATTCGCCTGCAGACAGGGCGCGCTTTAAGCCGCCTATCGAAGCTTTCGGAAATTGAATAATTGCCGGCCCGCCGCACGGTGTATAATTCAAGCGCGCCCGGACAGACAGAGTCTCGCGCGAGTAGTCGACGCTCGTAAATAATCGGGGAGGCCCTCGTAAAAGATAATCACGAATTGCGTCATTACAAATGAGCGAGTCGGATTGTGCATTACCAGAAGCAGCTCCTACACGTCGCGCGGTGGATTTAAGAGCGATCGAGGCGTCCTGATGTAGCGGCGGTAGCAAATTAATCGCCGCGAAGGAGAGGAGAGAAGGAAAAGAACCGCCGCCGACGATGACGAAAAGAAACGAAGGAAAAAGCTATCGTAAAGGCGGCACGCGCTGGGGGAAAAGAGACGCTTTCAGAGAGGAGGGTAGATGAGGCTCCGGAGGAGATGAAGATGTTTCATTGAAAGTCGACGAGTCCGAGATGCGGAGGGAGATGAGCGCAGCGAGAACAGGGGGCGGGGGCGGAGCTGGTGGACGAGCGGGTGGATGCATTCAGGTTATTTCTGGATCGACCTAGATATCCTACGGCGTGTTTTCTTGGACGGTACTTTAAACTGTTTCGGGTAATTAACGAATCGAGTCGCAGTCGCGCCGAGTCCAGTAGCTCATTGTCCTCGGGCAAGGTACCCGAAACTTCTTTCACTTTGGACTTGCAGTCCGGTCGCCCTGCAGCTATAATTGCCAGCGCGGCACCTTCATACGCGCAAGGATCCTTCGCGCAACGCGCACCTTCAGCGAATGCCAAAAGCAGTTCGCAACTGGTCTTTGCGAATCATCAGCGCCGTGCTATCTAACGTCACGTCCACGCTCGACATACGGGATGTTTCGGTGTGTAGAAACTTGCGTGGACATATGTTCGATGTGACCTTGTTGCCGAATTATAGACGTTTTTGTCTCTCAGTAATTCTTATGACTATTGGCTGCTTCCTATAATTGTTTAGAAGTCAGTTTTCTTATCTGACGCACGATCATCTGATCTGCTACGTGAACACTATTAGACGCAGTTCCAGGAAACAAAGATTACTTCTTTTCAAATGAGGTTCGAAATAGATCCCCTTCAAGTGTGTAGCTTATATTTCCGTCACTTTAATACATGCTGTTGTTGATAATGACACACATAGAAATTTATGAGTGATTGCGTAGATCTATGATGCGTCGTTTGGAAGCCAGTATTCAAACCGAGGGTGGCCACTTCAAACAATTTCTATGAAAATTCTTAAATACTACGTTTCACTTAAAAACGGCTGTAATTGGGAAACAAGTTCACATCGAGCATATGTCCATATAAACGTCTTTCTTTACGCTAGCGTACCGAATCTATCCCTGAAGTGACGCCCACACTTTCGAAGACACCCTACGTACGTTCCCCCGCTAATCGACCAATGCTCCTTCGATAAGAAAACGCGCATGACACGCTCATTAACGCAAAGTCACCGTCAAGAACCCGTGTCGTCTCAATAAAGGCTGAGCCGTAACGAGTCTCACTCTGCGTCCGACATCGTTCGCACAGGAGCTCGCGAGGGGCGACGATGCGCCTTTTTATCTGGCTAATTTTTTTAAACGCTGCCCGAAAAGCGAGAAAGCACCCGGGCACCGATTTATCGAAAGCGACGAAGCGTCGAGCGAAACCGCGGGATGGTACTTAAAGTCGCGGCAGGGGCGATAAATTCGTCGCTTGTAAACGACACGTTACCGCGCGACCGTGTGGCCGGGGTCCAGCTGTTTTTAATATCTGCCTGGGGAATCTAGCGCCGCTAAGTGCGCCGACTTAGCGCACTCAGGCCGACTACACGGATGCACGACGGAGGCGAGGGTTCGACGAACCCGAAAAAAAGTACACGGCACTGCTACCGGATAATCGATACGGATCACGTGGCTTCAGCGGCGCGAACAGACTAACGTGCAACAATACTTCGTTAACGAGCGTCGGTAGGAGGATGAGTTTGTAGATCTGTGCAGGAGCGCGTAAGAAAATATCACTATTTTCAGAGATCGCAATTAAGTTTCTTTTCTGCGCGAGGACCGTCGGCGGCAGATCGTCGTTCTGTAGGGTTGCGTAACACGGCTCGTGGAAAAAGAAACAACAAACGAAAAGAGTCTCGCGTGCACGCGATCGTCCACGCGTGTACGATCTTGCAGACGGCGGCAAGGTGAGTCGCACGATATTGCGTGCACGTATCGCGCAGGAGCACACGGTCGCGGCCGCGTGCGAGCTTGCGAGTGCGACGGTGTGTGCGTGAAATTGCGTGGGTGGCATGAGTCACCGTCGCCAGAAATATATTCGCCTTCTCTGCATTCACAATAAACACGAACGTCACCGCGGTGTCTCCGTGCGTCGATTTTTAGCTATCGTCGTTCGTGTCGTCATCGATTTTCGTGACACACGTCGATGCCGCGAGCGCGGAGAGCTGTCGATATTAGCGGAGACGCGCGCGTGCGTGCCACCCCATACGGCGGGGGTATTTTTAGAAAAGCCTCTCGATAGTAGCCATCCGGTTTCGGCCGTCACGGATGTCGCGAAGCGTATAAAAATCCTTTTTAATTCGAACGCTCGCGCCGAATTTTCGCACTAAGCGAAAATTTACGTCTGCGCGATAAAGTGAGTCGCGCGGGCCTCGCGGGGATATTTATCTATGCATATATCGCGGTATTTAAAGGTGCGCTCTCGTCGGGCGGCGCAAGGCTCGATAAGTGGAGGGCAACTTACGCCGACGACATTCTCGTATCTCAGACGACGTTACAAAACCGATGACAACCGCACGACGACGTCACGGATATACGCCGCGGCACAGGAACCACAGAATTATGTCATTACCGCGAATAATCGAAGCTTAAGCCGGCTGAACGATTCGCCGGAGCGTAAGTCAGCGCGCAACGATGGGCGCGTGTTTGTATGCGGATAAGGTATAAGCCCCGTAATTTCTCGCGCGACGTGTTTTACACGCTACACCCGCGGGCCTGCGTATGAGTTTCATCGAGAGCAGATCGTGCCGGATAATCCGTAAGCGTTGCGATGAGTCACCGCTAAGTGCCAACCTGCGACGTCCAATTACCTGCTGAGGTCACGGCGTTCAACCCCGGCCTCTCCATAAAGCGGCGACATTAATTCGCGCGAAACATCGGGCAGACGCCGCCATTCGTAATCCGTGTCATTTCGCGACTGTCGAAGGCGCTAATGTTAAGGAAATGCAGGCGCTGATTGAATCGGAATGATGCACAGCCCTGGCGCCCAACGCGTAATGCTCTTCGTTAACGTGTAATCACGCGGTCAAACGGTTGTCCATTGTTACACGCCGGATGACAATGAGTGAATCATAACACGCGTAGAAATAGCTCTGACTAAAACTACCCCACGCATGTCCACGGCACAGTCTTATACTTTTTGCATTAACATCTTATCTAATTATCGGCTTGCACCGATCTTTTTGGATTCAACAGAAGCAAAGGGATTCGAAAAACATGTGAAGAGAAGGGCTCGACAATGAAACACATCAAACGGAGCAAGGCGTACGTCAGAACAAACGAAAGCCAATATGATAAATGAAAGTTGACGAGGGGAGGTAAATTGTCTAACCCATTTCGAGAGATTGCACTTTCGCATCGTTGAATGGCGCTATTTTGACATTGAGTAATCGGAAACACGAATAAACGACACGCCGTGTAGTGTTCTAATGGAATTGCGTAATCTTCGGAGCCGTAAACACGATCTTCGCATTCTTAGGTGTCATCTTACTGTGTGCCACGTGGCACGTGGGAGCGAAAAAAAAAATAAGATTCGGCGAAGGCCGAGATTGAGAGAACGAAGGGGAAAGGGCGCGTTGCACCTCGGTTAAAGATTGCGGGTCAGCTGTTTATTTTTATCGCGCAGCGTAACACGCGGATGGAAAGTGACGCAGTTACAGACACGAGGAACTCTCGGCTTAGGCGAGGCGCGCGTCAACAGTCGTTGACGGTGATTGGATTGTCGCGTGGAAAAAGCGGCTGCCAAGGGAAAAGAAAAATGGGTGAAGGAATGGAGCGAAACAGCGATGGCGTTGTTCGAAGGCACTTCTGCGAGAAGGGGAAAACGCATGCAGCGCGCGTGTCAGTCCCCGAGGCACCGGTGTAAAATTAGACCTTTGTTAGCCGCTCCCCCTGCGGAGCAGAAAAATGCCCGCGCCGAACAAACGTAGATCCGTTATAGAAAAAAAAGGCAGAATTGCGAAACGCCTACGTTCACCGCCCATCCATTTGTCTCGCGCCCGCTTTCGCGCACATCCGCGCGTCGTGTCGCCGAGAGATAATCCTGTCAAACAATGCAGACGACTGATTTACGCGGTAACGATGCACCCCGCCGGATGACGTCGAACGCGCACGTCTAATCACTCTTCATTCACGGCCGCAATAAAAGAAGCAGCCAGCAGTCTGCGGCGACAAACAATTCCGCGCATTGGACAACACCTGGCCGACACACCCGAGACACACCGTGTATATCTGCCGCGACGTTTTCTGCCCGCTGACAGCGCGGCTGTAAACGTTCGAAATGTAATCGTTATTCATCCCGGGGCCTCACGATTTGGCCGATTCTCACTTTCTCACTCGAGACTCTACGATTCGTCGTGGGCAAGGTTAACGGATCCGCCCGAGGATTCGTCCAACGCGTACTTCCGGTTCTCGCGACTCACCCCGTATTAATTGCGCCGGGCATTAACGGGCACTGCGCCGGTCGGATAAATAATTACCTCTTAATTAAGGCACTCGGCCCGAACATCTGTTTCTCAGGGGATACAATTTGCGGCCGAGGGACGCGGGCATGCGCTACTTCGTTTCCTTCTTTTTTCTCCCTCGAAAATAAAGTCCTGATTTACGACGTTGATCCCCCTCGGACATAGCCCTGGCCGCCACCGCCGACGAGGACAAATTGCACCCACGTTACTTCCTTTCGCATTATAGCGCGTATTATATTTGAGTTATAACGCGCGACAAAAAGTCCCCGGCTCCCCGTGGAACGGGACTAACCGGTCGCAACGAAATTGTCTCTCGATCGCCGGGGAAACCGTCCGACTAAGTAGCGAGGTGTCGATGGTTTCTAGATCGGCAGACTCGATAAACGCGACGCGAAGCTGAGAGCGGTGCGCGCGAGAAAATGAGTTGGAAACGGGCGATTTGCGCGAAACGGCGGCACAATTTGGCACAAGGACGGGCGCGATTAAACTACGTGTAGTCGGCCCAAATTTTGAGAAGCAACGTAATCGGCCGTTTCTGATGTATTATGAAAAAAAAATTGTTCCCGCGCGACGTCGACCGTATTTGGCAGAGCGCCAATGCACGGCTCTTTGTCTACTCTGGGTCAAGTGAAAAATCATCGATACGGGGCAATTACTTTTGATTTTTGATACGGGACTGAGTCGCATTCTTTCGTGACTGCATTAACGACGGAGTCAACGAAAAAACATTCACATACGTTCCTTTGATGACCCGATGCATCTCTGGGTTTAATCGAATTCAGAGCCTTACTTCACGCGCACACAGCTGCGTCGTTCATATACGAGGAATAACGTATGAAGTTGCTCACGTACGGCATCACAGGCGAACTTAACGCACGACATGTAAGCATTACCACATTACACCCTACCATCTGCATACGGACGCGAAGAGGTTTACGGACAGGCAGTTCTGTAATTGCGTAATTTATCGCGTAATACAGATGCGCCGAGAGTGTACTTTCTACGGGATATTTTTTTCGAAAGAGAAATATACGAAGCGTGAGCGCTGAATAAATAAACTTTCACTGACTTTTTCTCGCTAATGACGGGCTAGATATGCAGCGCGGCGAATAACGAACTGGAAATGAAAAATAGACGCCGATTGTTACACTAGTTGCGCGACAGCTCCGACACCAAATTTGTGCTTCCTAAAAATAGTAAAGAAATCGACATCTGTCTGCGGGAGCGACGACGCGTGAGTGTGGCATTTTTTAGCTTCGCTCGCGTAGACCAAAAATCATATCGACCGCGCGAAGAATGTAGTCACGTTATACGCGAGACGAGCCGTCCGTAAATCGGAGAAACGCGCATACCGAGCGCCTCCCCCTCGTTCGCGAGTGACGTAACAATTTCAATTCCATCCGCCGTATATATTTTATTTCGCAATCGGCGTGATTGCAGGCGAATAGACTGCTTAACGAGCCGAGGTTTCGTCGGACGTTGCCTAAAAGAAACTAAGCGTTACGCATGAAATGTATTTCTGCGAAACTGGTTGCGATGCTTCGCCCGCCGCGCTGTCAATAAAAAGTACGCGTGCGTAATGACGAATAGTGCGTGGGGTAAAAATAGAGAACGCGTAGACACGGCCAATTAACCGGATTTCACAGCGACGCGGATACGCAATCTAACATTCTGTCAAATGAGCCAAAATTTCATGCATGAGGAATAACGAGACACGCTTTAAATCTGTGCGCGCTATGAATTTTACCCCCTGTCAGTTAAAGAGGTAATTATCAATTAAACGTAACAAGAGTGAGCGACGCCTCAGGACGGGATCCTCTGAATGGCCGTAAAAAAAGCAGCGATGCTCAGTGAACGACATAAGGTCGACGGGAAGAGCGCGTGAAAATTAAATAACGTCGCTTTATCATTTCTCTACGACCCTAACGGACGGCGGGTAATTGGATTTCGTAACGTTTCTTCGGGTTTCTTCTCGCGTCCTCGGCATGTGCTTTCAGCCGGAGATCACGGCGCGTGATAAGACTAAAGTCGTGTCGGACTTTCCACTCCGAATGGTTCACACCGATCATTTCTGGATGACACGCGTTCCCCCTTGGAGAGAGCCTTAATTTCGTCGGCTCGTATCTCTTCTCGCTCCACACGCGGACAGACACGAAATGTACCGGGGGCCGATACCGTCGACGGAATATAAGTGCGCGCGTACGCTTTTCGTGAAGCGGAGAGATTAATTGGTTTAATGGTTTTTTAATTGCGACGTGAAAAAGGACTCGCCCGCTCCCGTCATATTTCCTCGGCGTATCTCCGCCGTTGACACTGGCGACACTCCGAATATTGCGCGCAAAAATCCGTCGGGGCGATCGCGCCGTATGTTGCCGGCCGAATTACATGGAAAATACGCGCTGATTTAAAAGGCCATCGGCGCTTTTTTCGATTCTCATCAAACGGCATTTAACGGCGCGCGTTCGTTCGATGAGCCTCGTAAAATTAAGCCACGCTCGTGAACACAACGGATAATTGGGAGCTGCTTCAAAGCAGAGCGGCGTTCATTAAGAAACTTTCAGCCTTCGCCCGTTCCTGTCTCCAAATTGAAACGGGAGCGTCGAATTTTGCCGTGGCGACCTTGCGATCGCAAGGCCGGCACGGGAGGATCGAAGTTTCTTAGATGCCAACCGTGACTTCGCGGCCGACGCTCGTAAAAGCCGAAGATGCATTTAACGCGCGCCAGATTTATATGTTTACGGCCTCTGCCCGCGAGAGCCATTGTCGCGAGCGAATGGGACTTCGCCCCGGCCAAATCGTCATCGCGATGGATTAAAAAGCCATCAGCCCGAGATGAGTTAGAGCCGGCCAACGAAATATTGCGATCTCGATTCGACACGGATGATACTCGCGCACAGAGGCGGAGTTAATATTAATTTTAGACAAACTGGACTTTTTCCAAAGGAAACCGACGAGCGTGCGGCAAACGTACGTATACGGATCGGAGCTTATAAATGGCCGTTGCCGCCTGTGTGAGAATTTCATTGCCAAGCGATCCGTCGTTACATGCGCCTAAAGTCGGAGTCCAGAATGAACGGACAAACAGACCGGCATGGCTTGCGACGAGAAAACGGAGCGAAGCAGAACGAAAGGTCCGGCAGACAATTAGGATTCTCTTCGACATCCTTGACCTAGTCACGGATACGCTGACGTCATCGCGCGGACAGACCGGCAGCCGAAATGATTTATTTCTCCTTTTTTTCTCTTTTCTCTCCCTCGCCGCGGACCGGTGTACTGCCGTTGCTTGCGCCGCTTTTATTTTTAAGTTTGACAGGAACATGACGTCCCTAGGAACAACTAGAGGCGCCCGAAATCTGCAACGCCCCATTTACTATTTCCGAAACCTTCCTGCCACGCATCTTATGTCATTTCGTAGACCTGACAGCGTCGAGCCGCGAACAGAAAGGAAAAGAACCGCGAAGCGTATAGAAGGCAACTCTATAAACTCTAACACCGTACCAAATAACTAAGAGCAGTCCTCCGGAGCCGTGCGGACTGCGATTGCTGATTGTGATTGCGACATTTTCTTACACGTTCTTTCTCTATGTTCGAGAGCCGAACCCAGAGCCACGAACAACGCGATAAACACATTCGGATGAAAAGCGATCACATCGTCGTCGTCGTTAATGAGCAACACGGGGAGAGGTAGTTCGCGGCAACGGCGATAAAAACGTCAGACACGGCTCGATCTCCCCGGATCGTGATCGAAGCGTATCACCTCGAAGCTCGTTCCTTCTCTCGGCACGGTTTTCACCGGCGACGGCCCACCACCTTTAAATTGAAACACCCGATGCCATCGGCTTACGGCGCAAACGACGCGTGGCGCCGTCGTGTAATCAGATTAGTTCGAGGTTATAAATAATGTAATTGGTTTGCCTCCCGGTGCGAGAGCGAGAGAGACCGCAGAAAAAAAGAAGCGGCGGAGAAAGGAGAGGAAAGAGCGAGACCGCTAACCGAGGGAAAGGAGACACAGAAAGAAATGAGACCTTTGCTCTCGGCGTGCCTCAAGCAAACATCGTGACACCACGCCCGCGTGCATGCGATATTAATTCACCCATTGGAAAAACGTACGTAATCGTCGTTTAGCAGTAGATTTATGGAAAAATGTGTAAGTACATGACGTTCAGAATTTGGAAGGTAGAAGTTTGGCGTCGAAATGAATTTTGATATATATTCGTATCATTCCATGAATAAAAGTCGGGTAAAGTTACTACAAAGTAATTGAAATAACTTATTTCGCTGTTTTTTTAAGGAACATGCGTTATCCTCATTTATCGCTAGATTTACGGCGAAATATGGAAATGTATATTCGTTGCATTAATAAACTCGATTCATAGATGCGACGTGAGGAGCCGAAAAAACCCCGTCGCGTAAGAAGACGCGGCCGGTGTTTAATTAAAACATAGTGCATAAACCTGTATGCGACGGGACAATTTTACGAATTGCCTATTATCGATAATGAGACCGCTGACCGGATCTCGTTAGGCGACGATATTCGGTCTTCTTGTATCAATTTTCGCGGTGGAATTTGATGAGCGCGCCCGTATCGGACGCGAGCAAGAAACGACAGTGTTCGAGAGGGCCGGGCAATCAGAATTCATTGCGTCGGATCGTTACCACTGTCGCTGTTATTGTCCGACGAGGGGGACTGGTTCGTCGATCTCAAAGGAAGCGTCCACTTCCAAAAGGGAGATCATTAAGATCGGTCCACGTGGCGCGTTTACACGACAGTCTGTCGCACAAGAGCGATCGTAAACGAGCAGGCTCGATCGTAGAATCGTTGGAAACGCGAGCACGCGATCCTCGATCCGGTTTTCTCGCGATATTCGCGCACACCTCGATCGCCCCGAGTCGGCTTGAATTCATTTCCGACTCCACGCTCCGCGAATTATAGCAGTTGGGATTCTCCGCGTCACCCTTGATTATCCGTCCGATCACGTCGAATAAATCGCGAGTCTTTCTCCCGGCAACCCACGGACTCGAGGAGGATCCGGCTATCAAACGGCGCTCGTTAATGTCCCGATCAGATTTTAAAGTGCATTTTGATGGTGCATTACCGAGTTGACTCTAAATCTGCCAGTGGATTCTAATCCAGTTCCAACGCGGGCGTGGGCGTTGTCAAATGGCAACGAGGAGCGCCTAAGCCGACGCTGGTCCGACATTCAGATTAACTATTTTCGTTTTCGTGCCGACGATGTCTGTTCATGCTGATCGCGCGATCAATTTTTTTCTCACTGACCCATAGCTTTGCGAATATATTGTTTAGACAAACGAAAGGTCCACCCAGACGGCTTACCAACTCGCGGAACAAAATATCATCAATTACTTCTGTCTCTCATTGTACTAGTCTACCGGTGTATAGTAGTGTATATAAAATATATAAAATAAATGAAAGGATGAGTACCTCCTGCTATTAACATTATCAAAAAAGGCGGAATTTGCAGAATTCAACAGTACAAGTATGGCCGACCGATCAATTGCGTTGAGAATCGTGTCGGATGGTTTTTAATAAATATTGAAGTGAGGTCGGCGCCTAAACGAATAGCAGAACGGAAATCGTTCAGTTGTCCATCCATCAAGCCGTCAGTCAGTCGACTCAAACTCTAGACGACTTGACCGCCGGGTGTCTTTCGGCAACGGTCACTCCCACCTGCCAGGCCAATTCATCTGCATACGGGGTGTAAATCGCAAGCTCAGTCACTCGGAAGCTAATAATCCGGACCAACGCTTGACAAAGTTGGACAGGTGCACGTTCCCTCGCTAATATAGGCCCGGCGAGCGTTAAGACTCTAATTTTCGGAATTGCCTTGTCGCCCCGCGAATTCTTGCTCCCTGACCGAAACGTCTTTATATTCCAGGCGGCGCGAACCGCACTCAAAATGAAACGGGCTCGCACTCACGAGAATGGTCGGGCTGATAAATAATTGCGACGTACCCGTGACGCAGTAAACACGTACGACGGACGGACATTATCGCGCCTTGGCACAATACTAACTTAGTAATATGTGGTGCCGCGTGACACGCGCCAATAAACACGCTACAGTAATATCTCGAAGGCAGATAAGTGTGGAACACGTTTTGTTAATAAATAGCGACGATAAAGTAGCGACCAGTCAATGGTCGTTACGTGTTCGTACGTCAGGAGCTTTGACAAGATAATTTTTCAGAGCTGCCTCTACAATGCCAGCCAGTGTAGAGTGGTAATCTTGACGGGATTTTTACGAGAAGTTTTGCACTCCGCCGTATCGCGGAACGTAGGTCACTTCAAAACCCGACGGCCGTATTTCGCGATCGCGTCGGCGCAGATTTTCTAGGAGAGCGCGAAGGTTTTTAAGATCGAACTTTCTTAAACGGAACGGTGTATGTAGTGCAGACATTAAGCAGGTGTCTCGGACGCTCCGTCTCGTAAAATTTGGCAAACTATCTACTGAGGAGTCGTCTCTATGTGTTTAACGGATACTTTTAACATAAACGTTGTGTTTTCTCTTTTAATGACCCGAGGCACTTGGCAACGGAAGACAGGTGCGAAGAAAAGCCCGGATTACACCGCGGGTCTCTAATTAGAAACTCCGCAGGGCAACAAGTGTTGCTCTTAGCCTGGACTATGTGGCTACTCGGAAATGGCCAGATTCGTAAAGTAAACAATATCAGAACACATTAGTTATGATGTGAAATTTCAGGATATTCGCCAGAAGGCGCAGTGAAATATTTGTTCACAGATAATTAACTGTCTCGGTTTTGTCAATATCTTTAAGATTAACTACTTTAGCTAGTATCTAAACAGGGGAAAAAAATACCCCTTCAACGTATCATCCAGAATGCCGAGCCAAATGTTTGCCTATGAAGATATAAATCATCCCGCGATAATGAGAGAGAGAGCGAGCGAGAGAGAGAGAGAGAGGCACACTCAGTTTGTATACATTATTTGCGGATAAAAATAAAAGTACACTTCTGTGTTGACAGGCGACAATGCGAAGTTACGTGAGGGCAGTCGCATGTGAAGCGGAGGCCAATTTGGAAATAATTTAACGGACGTTTTACCAGTGACCGGCACACACCGTGGGGTCAGCGACGCGTGACCTTTCGGCGGGAGATTTGTGGCACGCTGGTTTTAAAAGAGCGACGCTGGCAGAGAGAATCGTCGAGGCGACAAAGCGTAGGAAAGATGGAGAAGAGAGAAAAAAAGCGGCGGGGAGGAGTGGAAAAGTAACGCGCCTTGGAGTCTGCCCATTACGATTTGTTACGGCACACGCTGAGATCCTCCTCCTCGAAATCTCCAAATTCCGTACCCTTTTTATATCAATGCCTAACTCGAACCCCCACGTAAATCACACCGGCGAATGACACGTTGCAAATTGCGCGCAAGCTACCCTGATCTAAAATTACACTTTATGCTCCTACTTCAACACAATCGACTTCAGTGATTTCGTGCAAAAATTGCTACAGCGACCGACGACAATGCTCAGTTAAAGGTAAGCGCAAATTTGATCATAGCATTTTGCGACGTTGAATCGACGTAGCGCTCCTATACTACTTTGCATTTTTTTCTTGCATCCGACATGGTTTTCAAAAAGACTCGATACTAAACGGTTAACCACTTCAAGTATACTGTCGCGTATGTGTCCATTTAATTTGTTTAAATTATAATTATTTTGACTACCAAAAATGAAAATTCGATGCTGAATTATTCACTACAGAATTCCGCGAGAGCAAAAACAAAATTCCTATCGTGCGGCTTCTCTGATAATATTATGTTTACCGGAAAGTTCTATCTGCACTTCAATAAAAATAAACATTGTCCACATATTCAATACATAATAGAAAGATGACGAAACCATTGTGTCAGTAAAGTAAAAGAGCATATACGTAGAAAGACAATGCTAAACTGAGGCAATCATATGCGTTCCAAACAAACAAATTCATATATGTTGAAACCTAACAACCAGAACTATTCCCGGTAGACCTAATATTTGCCTTTGTCATACAGTTGAAAATATGAAATTATCTATATAAAAAAAAAATGATGCTAAAATTATTCCTTCTCTTGCGCGTCCGACGAAAGAAGCGCACACCTCATAATTCAGCGTCAGACCACCCAGGCCCATTTCCGCTCTAAATGTTTCCCCTTTGACAGGTGAGCGAAGCGTGCGTCTGGGGGAAAAATAAGGAATCATGATAGAAGGAGCAGGTTAATGGAGGAGTTTATTCGGCTCGACGATAATTTGGATCGCTGCCGAGAAAGAAGGCCTATCGCGTCGCGAGGCCCGTTTAATGCTGAATTGCGATTTGCTCGCAGCCGAAGTAGTTGTGGTGCGTCGGGGTGCGGCATTAAAGCCGAAACAGGACGGACATACATCATCGACGAGCCGCGGCGGGCGCAAAGGCCTCACCCGCATTACGCTTGTATTTTCAATCTGGCAGTGGCGAGTGCCTGGCACGGATTATGCTCAGCGCTGCATTATTATGCAGCCGAGTGAAAGAGAAAGAGAAGAAGAGAGAGGGGTAGAGAGAGAGAGAAGTGAATTTGAGCTGTGTAGGCCGGTGTAAGTACCACCAACGACCGTCGCCGGGTATTATTGTCGTTTTGGCAGCTCGCAAGATTTTCGTGATTTAATGCGGTGGATACCTTAAAGTTACCGCGACTCGCCAAAGACACGGATTCCGCTGTCACGAGGACCGAAGTGGCGAAAGCGCGAGTGAACCCCCGTATCGTCCGGGCAGATGCACACGGCGTTTCCGCGCAGAGACGTCCGCTCGTACGTTAACGGAAAATTGAGTTCGGTCCTGCATCATTGTATCATATTCTGGCTTTGCGCGCCAGAGGAACTAAAGCTTGAAATTGAATTCGGTCCTGTTTCATTGTGAGTAAATCATTTCAGCTGCTCTAGACTCACCTAGTCATTAAGGAAGCGAACGTGTGACTTCTACTTCAAACATCCTGCGTCATACGCTGACGGGGACTCATATGTGTATTTTCGCAACGCGGAAACACGCGGAGGAGTGTGGAAGGTAGCGGGAAATTTGCCGTTCTTGCGTAACACACCGTCACGACCTATGCAATGTTACTTAAACGAAAAAAAAAAATCGATAAGGCTATCCTGTCAACGTGTGACATATATTCGTTTTGCGCAGATACGCACAGAAGAGAGTAGAAGGCAACAAAAAATTTGCTATTCTATAGCGAGACGTCAGAATCTATGCAACGAATTTGCATAAAAAAAAATGATAAGGCTGTCATGTCAGCGCGGGACATTTGTCCGTTTGATGTGGACCCACGCGGAAGAGAGTGTAAGGTAGCTGAAAAATTGCCGTTATTGCGTAACACACCGTCAGTCTATACAACAATTTGGACGAAAAAAAATCGGTAAGCCTATCCTGTCAGCGCATAACATGTGTTGGCTTAACTGAGCGCACGCGACAACGACGTCCCGAAATTGACAATTGCAAGAACACCCACGCCCGTAAATTCCGCGCGCATTCCCGGCGTCTAATATTTTTCCGGGCATTGTATCGGACAAAGTAGTTCCGCGCCAGGTTTATTTCGTAAAGCCTCAATTGGTGCGACTTCAGCGCATCACTCTTGAGTTTAAAACCCACCCGTCGACGCGCGCCGCGCGATTTTGGTACATTGACAACAATTCCGCTCTTATTGTGTAACTTTCGGCCAATAATCATATCCGCCGGTCGGGCGAATTTATCTCCCGAAATTGTTAATTTACCTGTAGCGGCGGCGCCAATCAGTGTCATCGTAACTCTCGGCATACACCTGCGCGTTTGTTAATGCCGCATCTCAGCGGCAGAGGCAAGAGAGGACCATGACCTACATAATACTCGCTCTTCGTACGCGGCAGCGTCCGCGCGATAATAAAGGACGCCAATTTCCTCGTTGCGGCATGCTCTTATGACCAAAAATACCAATGTTCAGCGGTCTCTTATTTTCAACCTTATTAATAATAGTGGCTAACGAGATAAAAGCCCTTTTTTGGTTGAAAATGAAAATTGATTGCGAACTTTTGTTTGGGCGTCTCTGCATGCTTCGGAGAGCCAGTGCTCTGCCCACCAGGAGTCTGTAATAAGGCGTGTGCCAATGTAATGTTATGTGTGGGGTATTTTTCTGATTTAATTCAATTCTCTTTCTTCCCTGTCTTTATCTGATTAAATTAAATTGTGATTCAATTTTCCGAATCAGGAAAACACACACACACACAACATTGCACACGTAATTAAAGACTCCTGACGAGGGGGCACTGACTGCTCCGAAACGCGTAGACACGTTCAAGTAAAAGCTCTCAAAGAATTTGTATTTTCAACCGAAAAAGGGCTTTTATCTGATTGTCCGCTATTAAAAGTACGAATGAGCAACCACCCCCGACCCTCCTCTTCTCTACGGGTCGACATAGTTTCGCGGCCTGTCTCTGCACCGTTCACTTCGGCGCGGATTGCGCAACGGGCAACGAATAAATCATCGGTCGTGCCGCTTGCCAAGGCGCGGAGAGCGCAACGATTTGTCGGCTACACCTATCCTCCTATCCCCTGCACTCGGTTAGGATCGAAGTTAACTAACGAAAAGTCGAGTGAGCCGTACGATCGCGCTGAGCGTGGCGACAGGTGTTCGCCTGCAACGGCGCCTAATAGACTCGCCAATAGCCGAGCTATTCCATCCAACCGTGTCACATTTTCCGCGCGACGCGAGAGATTCGGGTTTATTCGAGAATTTTAGCCCCGGCCGCGCGAGACCAGTGCCGATAAAGTTCCGTCGCGCTATGTTCCCCCCGGCTGGCTACGTAACGCGCGTAATGGCCCGATCTTCGTTTCGACATCGCGCGCTCTGCTAACGCGAAAATATTCGCTGCAGAAATATGTGGCGCGAAACAAACAACCGCGTGCGATACGCGGACGAATATTGCCAAGACGCGAAGTTGCCACGGAGCGAGTATTAAGCGGTTGAGTCACGGGGGTCGTCGAAAAAATATGCGCGAGAAGTATCGAGCGGCGGTACTTTTTTCAATTGTCATTATTTTCACTGACGGAGAAATGAAAATTCGATGGCAAATTAGCCACTACAGACTTCCACAAAAATGTTTATGTGACCTACATGAAAATAAGTATCTATATAGAAAAGTAAAAGTAAGCGAGTATTGTCACTTGCACGTCGCAATCAGATGTAATGGGATATGAAACCTGTACAATGCGATCGTACCACACGGGACTCAAACGGTCAACACCGGTATTAGAAACATAATTACAGAAACTATTACAATTATTTTTGAGCGACTTTTGCTAATTTTTATTAATGCATCCATACGTATATGTATCAAAATCAAAGTCCAACTTCTAATTTTCAAATCCTGTACATCGTATATCTAGATATCTATCCGAGTAATATCACCTACACATTTTTCCCTGCATCTACCGTTGAACATGCTGCACTTTCACGGTAATGCGCGGAGGTTTTTATCGGAATGCCAAATTCGTTTGCGCCGTCGAAAAACGAGCACGAGGATCCCGTCTAAGGTAAGCGAGGAATTAGAGATTTCCGGTGGCAGGGGCAGGGCCGTGTCTAATCGCGAAATTGAATGAGCACTGTGGGGCGTAGATTTTATCGTTGACAGGAAGACTTCATGCAGGTGCGAACGCAAACGCGTGGGCAGGACCATGAATAAATCAGTTCGACTCAGTGCGCGGATGTATATAGTTCGACGTACGTATCTATTCAACGGATCTCCCGTACGGTATAGTTACCATAGTAACGCAGGGTCCTCAACCGTGCGGGTAGAGAAGAAAGCGAATGGAATTATCACGAGCTCTCATCAAGTAATGACTGCTAACGAAATCCATTGTACGTCGAATACGTCCAGTTACAAATCATCGCGCGAAGACATAAGCGTAATAAACGGGCGACGACAAAAGGCTTGACTAAAGTAATAGCAAGACTGCCTGCGATATGGTGAAATCTCTCACATCGTCTGTACGGTAAGTTTCAGATTGAAAAAATGTAAATAAAAAAATTATATTACTGTATTATGTCAACCGTGGACTCTCGTCAAAGAAGTCGCGGCGCATGATCTATCACGTACGTCGCACGCTTGACTAATTCCGGTTAATATTAGATTTACGGACACGTATATAAGTGTATAGCATTAGTCGAAGGAATATGTAGATATATAATAAAAAATAAATTGGTACATACGTATATCATTCGATTAATAAAAATGAGCAAAAGTTGGTAGAAAGTAATAGTACTCGTTTCTGTAATTTCGTTCACGAAATTTAAAACGCGTGCAACTAACGAATCCCATAAATCTAGTGTTAAGCTGACATAGACGCAGGAATAACTTTTACATAGGCGTAGGTATGGCGAGGCGGACACCGTGAGGGAAGGACGAGTAGACATAGTGCGAGAGTAAACCGTAGCTTGAATCGAAACGAATGTAAAGCACGTGAAGGTGCGGCGGCGAGCGGGGGGCCGCGTAAGAGCAGAAATGTGTACTTTGTATTTTCATTTGCTCCGGGGCCACGTGTGTGGTCCCGCCGGAGCACGTGTCGGCCGTGCTCAGGAGAGTAACTTTTTACCGTGGCGAGGACGCGCCACCGGCTTTTTGGTGCCGAATTCCGAAATTCCGCGGTCAGACATGCCGCGGGACCAATGGCGGCGGGATTCCCCGCGGGATTGGCGGAATTCGTCCCGTCGCTGGGACAAGAAATGCAATTGCAATTATCGCGAGATCTTCCTCCTCCCCTGTCTACCCCGACTGCGGATCGCTGTTCGGCGATGCCGAATCGATCCTCGTCCACACGCATTTCTTACGAACCGTGTCCGCTCGTTGCCGTCACAAAATATAAGACGAAAAAAAGCTGCGGCACGTTAATCTCGCGAAGAAGCGAACATTCTACACGTTCTCTTTCCCTAATGAACGGCGATGGGTGCGATGGTTTAAGAGCTGTCGCGAAGTAACGAGAGGAAATGATGTGAGCAAATTGAAAATATAAGTATCGGGGCGTGAAAACATTTTTCGCGGCTTGCCAAAGGTTTTCCGGGTTCAATGTGGGCGGCCGCGGGATGACATTCCAGGGTATTATTTTTGCGTTCCAGTGTAAGTTACAATGGCGGTGAGAGCGAATATATTCCATAAATCTGCCGTCTTTTGGCACCGATGCTGCCAAGCAAAAATATCACGCGTTGTTGGTCCGCGCCGTGTGACATTTCGGGCCACGACATTCGACAGTAAATATCAAGCAGTACCGACAAATACGTATATTCAGATCGAAATATGAATTCCTTGACACGCGCTGCTTTCGGAAGTTTTCCATAAAATTACTCGTATATCAAAACAACCGTGCTACATTGTCGCTCGAAATTATTCTTACACCAGAATGTTGCCCCGAAGTACGTTTGATGTCATAAATTTCTGCACGAGTCAGGAAGAAGTCGGGCTGAAAATTAACTGACGTCAACTTCACTGTTCGGAAAAACCGTGGAAGTCGTAGATTAAGTAGGATCTTTGCGAACAAGCGTGATAAATTATCCTGTAACTCGTTATCTCGGCCAAAAATTCCGGGGTCATGCCAAAAATATTTGTTGCGAAAATGTATGTTGTACATTTGAGTTGTACGTGCTTACATTTGATTTTGACAAACAAGCTTGGACGAACAAAGAGTTGCCAAAGAGAGAGAAGATACATCAACGCTCCTAGCCTGACCTGTCCTTAAATTCTCTTATGTGACAGAAAAATGAATTTGTTAACACCGCTTTGTCAGCACCTACACTCTTCTTGCATTCGCAGAGTATTTTATCACGCGTCACAAATGCGCTGGCGTAAAAACAAATCCCTTCATCGACTACAAAAGAAACGGACCTTGTCACAATTATGGAAGATAACAGAACTTATCAAATAAACGCAACCATGTCCTAATGCACCAACCAATATAAAACAATAACACCTACACTCTTCTTGCATGCGCAGAGTATTTTATCACGCGTCACACATGTGCTGGCGTAAAAACAAATCCCTTCATCGACTGTAAAAGAAACGGACCTTATAACGATGGAAGATAACACAACTTATCAAATAAACGCAACCACGTCCTAATGCACCGACCAATATAATACAATTAACACCTACACTCTTCTTGCATTCGCAGAGTATTTTATCACGCGTCACACATGCGCTGGCGTAAAAACAAATCCCTTCATCGACTAAAAAAGAAACGGACCTTGTCATAACGATGGAAGATAACACAACTTATCAAATATACGCAACCACGTCATAATGCACCGACCAATACCAGTACACAAAAATGAAATTCATCAACTACTCATCGTGAGTCCACAATCTTATCTCAACAAAAAAAAAAAAAAAAACACTTGCAAAATCAAAACTTTTCAAAAGCACACTACCTAACATATGAAACTCTAAAATACTAAACAGCTGCCGCCATCTCGCGGTAGCCACCACAAGTCCCAGTTGGCACCTTTTCGTCGATGCCAACGACGAACCGATAAGACGATGTGGGAGGCCAAACTTAACCCCCAAAATGGAGTAAACATTTTTTGCAGCCCGACAAATGAGCACAACCCCCGTACAGGTTGTCACGCCATTAAAACTAAACAGCCTAACGTTCGTCTTGCCACTATTCTACCACTGATTCGTAAAGGAACTCAGAACGGTATGACATAAATCGGAGCACGTATTCCGGGTACCCATAATTTGCTTGTCAGACAAAACGCGCGACTTCGCCGCAACATGGTTTATACGACGCGCTTAGCAACGAAATGAAATGTTCGCGGACACGTCGGAAAAATCGGCGAGACCCGGGCGTGCAAACACAAAACGACTTGCACGGCAACGGGGTGTGAGGCAGAGCGGCGCAGGGCGTCGAATAAAAATGGTTCGCAATTTTAATTAAACGAGATCGTGCAATGCTCACCTGGTCCTCGAGGCCCACAAGGGCCTAGGTCGCGTTCACTGGCCGGAGATACTCGCCTTCCTTGACACTGAATGTGAAAAACACCCCTCCAATTCACTTGTCACTAATTAAAGTTCTCGCGATGGCGGCCATACTGCCGTTTGCCTGCCGCCTGCGCGACCAGCCAGTAGATGTCGGTGGCGGATGGTCGACGTCGTCGAGGCATCATCCTGGAAGAGAAAAAGAGAAATGCCTCGTTTTATGCTCGGTATGGTATCCACGCGGATTCGATGTCTCGTATGTTGCGATAGCAAAAATGACGACTGCCGCTGTAATCGGCGAATGCCGCTTTTAACACGTTGGCTGCCATGGGGGTCACCGGTGACCGACGCAAGAGATTTTACTGAAGATCCAAAATATTCGCAATAGGTAGTAATAATTATTTTATAAATGCAGTTATTGTTAGAATAGTGATGCGATTCTTTGGTCTCCAATACTTGCACATTATTTACATTTTGCATAATTCAGTCAAACGCTGTAGTATTTCATAGCATCGCCGTTCTGATACGGCAGTCAACGTGTTAATTGCCCTGAAATCTAACAAGTACGGTGCTTGGCTGAATACTGAACAAATCTGTGACAAACGAAATCTGAACAAACGAGCAATAGAATTAGGTTGGACTTATTTGTCAATAGGCTCCAAGGGACCCAAAAGTCTCGAAACGCGTAGAGCTCGTACGGGATAAAATAAAAGACGTACAAAAAACGAGGGAATGAATGAAAAATGGCGGCAATAGACAATTGCACGCGCCATTGTCATCAACTATTTTCGCGCTATTCACGTCTGGACTTAGATCGTCCGGTGTATTTGAGAATGTTGAGAGGAAGTTACAATTGGAATGCTAACGCAGATAAACATGGAAAATAAATCATTTGGTTGAATACTGCGGTTGGTTGAAAAGCACGCGGTCAATGTGGTCACGGTAGAACTACGAATTTTTGTCGAGGGTACATGTAATCATTATTTATACATCATGTACTATTTACCTGGACCTGCAAATTGCTCTTTGGAATTAAGTAGTAGGCAGAAACTGCAAACTTGTAATTTGTGTTAGTCGTAATGAGACGAACTATTAATATCACTCCAATACACGTTCACCTTCCACAACTTTTCAAACAAATGCTGTAGGCACGAACTGTTTCGAACATAGGTTAGCAACCACATTAATTTTTCTATTAGCCACCTATATTCTACTCAGGGAACTATATCACGGAGATTCCGGACAGGTTCAAAATTAATTTAACCATTTTGCAGGCTATTTAACAAAAATCATAAAAAATACGATTATTCAAAAAGAAACCTCCAACGCAAAAATAAGATTAGTAAAATATTTTTCTAATACAAGAGATGGTAAGTAAAAATCTTGCACCATTTCATTTCTCGTACAACAGATAGCGCCATCGAAGATAACCTAGCAATACGTAACATTTTAAGCTCGAAACTGGTCACAGTCAGATTAAATTTATAATAGAAGTTAAACAACAATTTGCATTAAATAAATTATCTTAGCTTTATACAAAGACATTATTCGTCAAAATGGCTATCAAAATTGTGAGGTCGTGGCCACTTAGCAAATATGTGAAATTTAATATGACCGCAGGTTACTAACCTATTTTATATTTTATGATAATAATAAAGTGTATTTGGAAAAGTAACATTAAAATGTTTCAGTTGAAAAATTGAAGGGTGCATGGAACGGTGGAATGCAGGTAGCCCCATGGATAACAGTAAGTTGTGTTGTTATTACTGTTGCTTTCGCTGGAGCAGGGTTACTTGCATTCAGAGAAGATAATTATGGACGCAGAAAATACAGCAAACAACTCATAGGTAATCTTACATGGGCATTAAGGCATTTGCTTAGACCTATTACATTTAAAGATTATGTAATATTATTCAATTCATAAATGATTTGATGCGCTTGAGTTCTAGTTCTATTGCGTGGCACTTTAATACATTTAATTGCGTATTAGTGTACTGAACATGTAAAATATTTCTTGCATTAGTTTACAGGCCTGATGATCCCATACTTCAGCGTATATCCACAAAGAGCAGCTTGGATGGATGAATATTGTGAAGTACAGAAAAAGTAGCAGTTATATCTGAGTATATTATTATATGTTACCAATAAAATTAACTCTATGTACATTTATTGTGTACAACCTTTCCGTGTTTAAATGTATTCAGGTTGTCTTATCATTTTTATACATGTTATACGACATGTATTGTTTCTTTGGTATTGACCATGACTGAAGCTCCTACATTAGGCTTCAACGTACTTGTTCATCATTATATTCCAAACATTGGTATGAAAGCTTCTATATTATCGTATAGTTTTTCAAATTACTTAGTTAGCCAGTACGATAAAATTGATATCTGTTCATTTCTCAAATTATGGAATTTATATAATAGCAAAGTAAATAAAGTATAGACAATATTAGAAAAACTGTAATACAGAATCTCTACAAATAATACCAAAGGAACATATCAATTCCTAATTCAGCTAACACGAGCCTATTTAATTTATTACCTGTAGTGTATTTATGGTATATTTTTCAGTAAAATTGAAAGGATATCTAACTTTATTTCAATAATTTGTAGTTCTAGTCAATTTTGATTTCTAAATTTGTTATAATGTATAATCTAAATTTATCAGTCACCCATACAAGAATTGCAACTTTGGATTTAACAGAGTAAAGATTTTGTAAGTATATTGAAAACTACATAGCAATTACTTTGACAATAATGTTTTATACACTCAAAGCAAAAAATGGCCCCTTTTTTCGTGAAGTGCTGTTATCAAGGAACAGTAAAAGATAAATTTAAGCATTTGTGAAAGTAATATGCTGTAAAGGATAGCGAGATGTGAAAGAACGTGTGCTCTCTGCCTATTAGCGCCATCGAGTTTAAATGTTTTTAAATCACGTGGACCGTATACGTATAGGCGCCAATTTTAATTTAATAGTACTTATTAGCAACACATATTTTTTTTTAACATCCTAATTCTTATTATTATAATCATTTGACCACAAGGAGAAGAACCCTGTCTTTCTGAAAATATTTATGTTTAACTAGATATATAAATCTCCGGAGAAGACCAACGTAACTCATTAAAGACACTTGGAGTTTTAACTAACTCGGTTCTACTTTTACGTTACGCCATAGATACGAGCGGTTCGATACAAACTTCGGTAAACGGTACTTTTAAAAATTTGCCGAGCATGTGTTTTGACTTGTGTAAATTTGAAAACCATCACTCACTCACTTTGAAAAACAACACTCGTTCACTGGGTGTTGTTTTTTTATTTATTTACTTGTACG
This sequence comes from Cryptocheilus praepositus, assembly GCA_033815515.1. Classification (NCBI taxonomy): domain Eukaryota; kingdom Metazoa; phylum Arthropoda; class Insecta; order Hymenoptera; family Pompilidae; genus Cryptocheilus; species Cryptocheilus praepositus. The sequence continues at coordinate 380,488 of JAWWQZ010000069.1, read as the reverse complement.
AAACGTTTTCCAGCGTGAAGTTTGTAAAAAAAAGAGAACCATGTGGTTTTTTACGGTTGACCGGAAAGAGCTTACTAAATGTACGAAATTATATAGCTCGTGACATCTATGAAAACTGTAGATTCCGTGTATTCATTTTCGTACCGCGAAAGCCACCTTTTTCTCCTTACCAGATCTGAACGAGGGCAAGAGATATTGATATTTGAAATCGAACAGTGGCTGCTTCAAACACGAACCCTTTGTACAACCCCTCTTCAGTCGACCCTTAGGACATTAAATTTTTTTACGCCCTGATTCCATATATTGTAGCGAACAAACATATGACGCACGCTAGGTCGGAAAATAAACGATACAGGACCGAAACGATTCAAAGCCGACGGTAACATTCCTTTTTATACGTTATCTTCTCATATGGATTTGGCGCATTCTATACACCTATGATAAATTTCGGGATTCAACGTTTTAAGTGCCGTATCTTAAACTCGGGCAATTTTCCCATGTGCTCGCGGAGCAGAACCTGGCGTTATAATGGCTGATTACGTATTAACAAGTTACCGTACTACTACTATACTATAAAGCTTTTTATTCTGTACAGGTTGCACACACTCTCAGCGGTGTTAAATTTCCGGACAAATCGCCCACGTCGTAATAACGATGCCATGTAAAGTGCGCTGAAATGTCATTTAATCGATACATTGCGTTGATCCGCAGAAAAGGTCAAATATGAACACCGCCAAAGCGCAGTTCCAGGGCACCATTAACGGAGGTATACATGGACGGACGCAGTTCGCGTGAACAAACAGCACTATTGCTTTCGTCTTCTATCGCTACAAAAGTCCGACAGCTGACCAAATGGCAGCGCCGTGCAATTTAACGTTTATGTTTCTTGTGAAACGCATAAAGCGCCGGAATGCACGCCGAAACCAGACCAATAAAAGTATACCGAAGTGCGCCTTTGTCATATAGAAGCACAACAGCCATGAATCTTGGCGCATCAACCTGGATCCCGCCAGTAATTTTTTCATTAACATTTCATACCCCGTACATCTCAGTAGACGAAAGACGTAGCACAGCCTCGTGTTAGACGGATCGATGGGTCCTCCGATAATGAACATTATGTCTGGCACATGGGCATAAAGTTTAACGGCACCGCGTCACGTCTCGAGATCGGAGAAACAGCATCCACGTTCGCCCATGCATCTCGACCCTTCGGCCGGATCGCATTCGGCGCTCATCCCTTATCAACGTGCGCAGACGACTTTCCGATCCCCTAACGGGCAGGGGTTCGGTGTGAGGACAGCCTTAAGTTATATCGCGGGTACACGAGCTCTTGCGATACACTCAGCGCGCAGGATCGTAGGATCGTAGCCGGCGCTTCCTTGTGTAGCGTGTGTACGCCGTTATAGCGCTGTAGCGTGAGGGACCGTAAACGAGGGGAATAAGGACAGAAGAATGTGGGTTTGCACGCGGGTGCGAGGAAGATGGCTTGTCGAATGGGCAGAGGCGAAAGAGAGGGAGCGAGCCGCAGAAAGGGAGAGGGTGGAGAGTGGGACGAAGAGAGAACGAAGAGAGGACGGAGAGAGACGGAGAGGAAGAGAGAGAGAGAGAGAGAGGGAGAGAAAGGGTGAGAGAAGCGGAGGGACCTCCGCGATACGGACCACCCCTCGCGGTTTTGCCAGTGGTTCAGTCAGCGTTTCGCACCGCCGTCGCTTCTCCGCTCCTTCACGCTGATTTCCATCGTTTAGCCCTCGTGTATACCGATACTCGCGCGGCGTGCCTCGAGAAACGCCACGAGATCAATGAGCGTACGCGTCCACGGTGCGACGAAGCCGACAGCGAAAAATCATCGAAGAAGGGCGGCACGATAAGATCGGCGATCCCCGGAAGCGACGGCGGAGGCGGTCAGTCGACGGGCGAGTATTGTTCCGGAAGTGTTGAGGGAAAATCGGGTGAGATCGATGCTCCCGAGTCACGCACGCGATTAGGGCAGAAAGTGCGCGACGCGGTGTGCCTCGAAGGCTCATCAGAGGAGGACGACCGGAAAGGAACTAAGGAGGACCTCACCGGGTCCTTGACGTCAGGACGGTGTGCATGTCTCAAACCGTCAGCCACTCGCTCGTCGGCTTTTCGTCACGCAACGCTCTGCCCACATTCCTGAGGTAAGTTACGCTTTTTCGACTTTGCGACACCCTCGCGACGGAACTAACGTCCCGGTCTACGGGTTAAATCGCTGCTGCTCGACGTCCGCGTAGACGGATAACGATGAACCGGAGTACTTGTTGGACGAGAATACGCGGAAGACTGGCCTGATGCAGCCGGTGCCGATTTAATGTCCGATTAGCGGGATACCTGGACGTAAGTGCCGTCGCGATTGACCGATAGGGAAGCGGCGTCGCGTTTCAGAACGTCCTGTATAGTGTCGGTCGACGGCGGAGGTGGATCTCGTTCGCCCTGTAATTGGTATCACACACACACACAGAGACGCGTAGTGCACTCGATGTATCGATGGTGGACGAGCGCTAGGCGGCATGATCGGTGTAAACAGCCTTCCGCCTCAACGAATGCTTTTTTCGTTTTTGCATTGTGTACGTAGTATCGCACGGGAAGTTTCGAAGCGCGGACGCAATCGATTATTGTTCGCTGATGACGTGAGCAATTCATGCACGATGAATTGACGAGTTGCGGACCGTGCGTTTGTTACATGCGACCGAATGAAATGTCGGTTTTGATTAAATGCGGCCGGCAATTCGTTCGAGCGAAGTCAATCAGCCGTTCCTTCGACGAACCTTCGAATCCCGCCGGACAGGACATCCGACCGGACATCGCATATCCGATTCCCCGATAGACGTTCTGCAAGGAGAGATCCTTACCCCGCAACTCGACCCTCTGCTTACCCCCGTTATCAGACGAGATCGGTTTGTAATCTGATCGCTTATGCATTCTCGCTTACCTTAGCTGAACCGTCTTAACCGGATTAAGTTCCAAGTACTAATCCTTGCCGCGAACCCCATTCAGTCGTCCCACCCGCGTTCTCGAATTTGTATTTTAGCCGCGGAGATGAAAAAGGCCGTGCGCACGCAGAGAGTAACGGTAAACTGATAAAAACCTCCCATTTAACGATACAGAAAAGCGAGTTAATTAACTCGACCAGCTGCCGTGCTTATTCTGGCGCAATTAATATCGCATACGTCATTTTACTATATCTCCCTGTAAGCGAGGAAACGAAAAATGTCAGTTTTTTCGGCCAGCGCAAATATCGAATTCGCGAATTTCCCGAAATACATGTCCGAGTTAGTCAGGCGAAAGCTTCATGCAGCGGGTGAAACGCGTCATGCTACGCGTATATGGGAGGATGTAAAATTTGCAACTGCTATTTACGTCACGCGGAGTGCATCATTCTTTCGTCGGGGGCACTGAATCAGAAGACGATTCTTACTCCGATAGTAGCCGGCGATTCATAAACGCGACGGCCAAGTTCAGCGGTGAGGTCGACTTGGACTAGTGCCAAATCGGAGTGCCATGCAACTATACCTATAACCGTACGCCCCCGAAACAGCTGTTAACCCGACTTGTTGCACCGCCGAACAAACGCAGTCACGTTGCACGCCTGCGTCTATGTAGGACGCAATCAAGTGTTACTTTCTTCGAGAACCACATGAAAAACACAGTCACGTTGTCAGCGAGCCAGAAACTTAGATTTTCAACGAGAACTCTATGCCTTCCGTTTCTTATCGACATCCGGCCGAATAACAATCCCGAGCGCGTACCTGTAGATTCTGCAAATTCCCGACGAAGCCACTTTGCTGCGAGAACTACCTCAAAAGGGCACTCGTACTTTTCGAGCTACACAACTTGCCCTTTGATCTAGAGCGACGGAACGATTATGCGCCGATACGTATATAAGAGGTCAGTTCTTTGTAGCAGCGGTCCCTTGATCTCGGGGAAACTAGAAATTCATTCCGGGCATCGCTGGTGGTCGACTACGGGTACGCAAACCATACGCGGGCGTACGTAAGCATGTGTGCACTCGGGTATTTGCACTACCGAACGAGGGTGCGGGAGCAAAATGTTTGTTCGTCGAGGGTGGCACATGAGCAAAAAGGTGTTGTAAGCATCGTAAAGCTCATTCGCGCACTCTCAGTTCGACTATCGACGTTCAACGACGTATACTATCCCTTGTCGCAGCCGTGTGTTCCTAGACACGCGTATACGTGCTTGAGCACGCTCGCCTATATGCATATAAGTGGCGTGCACACATTCTGTCGCGGGCTTTAAAGTGCAAATTAGAAATGCCTTTGTCCTTTACGCACTGACGGACATCCGTAGGACTCCCATAGTCCTACGTGTTTCGCCTTACGACGGCAAAGCCTATTCGCGCTCTCTCCGTAAGCGGTCTACTCTACTCGATAAGCGGTCAGCGATCGTGTTGACATTTTAAAGAGGGGGTCGCCGATCGAGAACTCAAAAGGAAGTGCCGACAGAGCGCGCGAACGCGCGCGCACGCTTCAAAGCTGCGCTTTCCATACCAGTACTTTGCCAGCATGAAATTTCTCGCGGTACGTCGAACACCAGTCTCCTCTCTCTGTATATGATGCGCTTTGTGCATACACTGGCTCTGCGTTGCTTACAATCCGAGAACGTCGATTCCACCACATGCCCGGCTCGAATGACGACAATTCACTGGCTCTGACACTTCGAACGCACTCCGTTCTTTGGGGATACAACATACGTGGCGCGTGACGCGAAGCTTTTTTAACCGCGCCGACGGCCACTCGCCATTTTAATTGGCGCCCGCATTTTCTCTATGTCTCCGACGCGCACTGCCGCTTCCTCATCGATCGCTAGCTAAGCGTCCAATATAAATGATTTATACCCTTCCGCCTGGCGCCGCAGACAAATTTTTGACGGAAACTAGTGATTTCAGACGATCGATTTATGCTACGTCCTGCTTCGAAGGACGCACCACATCGTACGCGGTATTTCTATTTTTAGAATAATAGTACTTGGAGGAAAAAGGAATGTTTCAACGGCACAGCGTCATTGTCTGTTCGGGCGCGTAATGTTAACGGAGAATATTTTTTGTGGATCAGGAAATTTACTTTGAACATAGGCAAATTGTTACGCGAGCGTGTTTACGCTGACGACGCAGATAAGTGAGACAAGCGTATTGAATCGATCAGTAGAACAATGTGGTGTTAGGTCAGACAGGCCGTAGAGCGCGCTGACAAGATTTTTCTTAGGCGATCACAGAGCTAACGAACCACGATGGAAGCGTCCCACGCTTATTAGGTTTTCATCGGCGCACAGCGAATTAATATACCTCGTTATCTTGGGCGAATGTCTCCGGGTGGATGACTATCGCTTAGATAAACATCGGAGGCAAATTATTTATTCCTGTATAGCGGGTGCTAAGGGCGCAAAGCTACGATCGATTAGGGACTGATTAACAGCTGTCGACGTCGTGATTGCTCTCGGTCACGAAATACATTCTACTTTAGTTCGGATCCTCGCATTGTGCAGAGCTCTGCGTTCTGCATTTCCCGAGCATAAATTCCAAGATACACTTCGAGTGGCGCCCTGTAATATCATAGAATGGCAGCGATATCGGGAACAACATACATCAGCGACACTTCGCGGAAGTATTCTCCAGATTTTAATTAGCGCCCCACGAGATTGTTTGTCTCGTTATTTTCAACGCATGTCGACGTTGGCGGATAATTAACGGTCGGATAATGATTGGAGACAAATTATTTGTTCTCGGTTAGCGTGCGGCGGGAGCGTAGAATGCGGTGAAGCAGGGAAACAAACGATTGGCGTCGATTATCGACTGATCAGAAACCGATGCGGGATTCGTGGCATTGTGATGGCTCATAATGCACAGCGGGCATGCATTTGCCGCACGGTCTTTCGTGCTTTATCTCTAACGAATACATGCGCAATGCTCATACGTCCAGTGCGTTCGCACGTCGGGGGATATAATCAGCCGACGTATTTCGTGTTTGTATACGAAAACGCTGCGCCAAGAACGTTTCCTCGCGAATGGTTGGCCGGTGTGGTTGTTTAATTGTGATTGCCAATCAAACAGGACAATCAAGCGCTTAATTACCGAAACGCGTTTGGTGAATAGTAATCGTTCGCCCACCATTGGCTCGTCCTTAACACATTGGAGGTCTCGTGGGTTCGAAAATTCGTTATTGGAGTCAAGGGTGCAAGCCTACTTGAGGCTTTGTTAGTTTGTTGGTGGAGGGTACGGGTGAATTTAAGTGCGACTTCAGCAAATGGTTGAGAATGTGTCAGAAACGTGTTCGAGTTAATTTAAAGCCGTGGAGGCGGATAAATAAAATGTAGTAAAAAAAATTTCATTTTCTTTAAGAGTGTTTTAAAGTCTCACTTTGCCTGTCGGCAGAAGCTATTCTTCCCGTTACAAGCGCGTAAAAGTGCTCCTTATCACGAAGCTGCGTGATTACTTTGGTCCCATTAAAAATTTGCCCTAAATTGCTCACCAAGAGAATGTCCGCGATAATGGTTATGAGGAATATTTAGCTTTTATTACGGCACAAGTTTTTCACACCGCTTGATTCGCGAGCAGATTTTTTTCCGTGGTTACGACCGCAGTAATTTACGACGCGATGATATAATCCACGAACTTTTTAGTCTATGTCGTGGGAGTATCCGCAATTTTGAAATTTCAACATTTTCGTCGAAGCAATTTCCGGAGATATTGGCAAAAATGTGTGGCAACTCGTGAAAAACGAGCCTGAAAATGGGGTAAAAAATTAAATCTCTATCGATCGATTTGTGATTGTACCAAATGAAAGGGAGTACAAAGAGACTCTAAAAAATCGCAACCGCGTTGGAAAATTCGAAATAGTTTCCGAGATATGATGAGAAATAGGTACAAAATCGAGGAAAATACAAAGAAAAATGCAAATTTCTTTGTGTCCGCTAGCGAAAAGCGTACCGTCCAGCTTGTCTCCCATTACGAAGTAAAAGAAGATTGAATGGGGCTCAAAAAAACAAACGGCACTCCAAAGTTCGCAATACTTTCGGCAATATGGTCCACAATTGATAAAAAAATGTGATTAACGAGCCTAAAAGGCGGCAGAGGTAGATGAGAAATGAATGCAAACGGGGCATGAGTAAACTATAAATAAGCATATTATATAATTTTCGATAGATTGACACAAGCATAACCCCGCTTTCTGCACGCGGCTCTAACTTACTAAAGCATATAAAGGATATAAGGTTCTTTTACTTTAATATACCCAAATGGTGGGATGAAAAATTGATTGACAGGTCTATCGTATCTCGTCTGTGCCCGTGCGCCCCGTATCTCCGAAGATATCCACAATCGGTGGCATCGGGCATCCAGACGTCATAACTACCGGTATTTAACATGGATACACTGGCTTGACAGGGGTTGTCACGGTAACGTGAACCGCTCCTAACAAGTGCATTCACACGCGGCAGGAATATGAGCACTTATCGCCAGATGTCCGGCCCGGATACATCGTACGTCCTATTCGCGCCTCGAGTACACCCGTCAGCAATATCGTCTGCCGTTGTCGTCTCGCGAGTCATTTCCGACAGGAAGCGTCCGCTTCGTCCAATCCACTTTCTTCGTCCGCAAACAGCGACCGGCGCTATCCTCATAATCGGCGTGTGCCGGTTCATCCTACCGGCTCGTAAACAGACCGAAAGGACCCTCCTTACCTCCCGAAAAATTGCCACTCGTACGTGGGCCCGCAGTCTTTTTTTCGGCCGCGAGGAAAAAAGGAATATTGAAAACGTCGGGCGAAACACGAGGAAGCTAGGTCGAAACGGTTTTCGGAGCGGTGGCCAAGTTGGATTACGCCGTCGGCGAGCAGAGGCAAGTGTGAGTTAGTCGCGGGGGAGTAACGAAACGAGATATCTATTTACATATACAGTTGCATTATATGTGTGTAGACGTATAATCGTGGTGCCGGCGTGAACCTAAATTTTCCGTGTCGCTGAGATGAGTTCATGGCAATCCAGATGCAACGCCGTTAATTGGCAGTTAAGCGGTTAATTGGGATTCAGTGAGTCGCAGACGTGCCCGTCCATACTAATGAGTGTTTGAAACTGAAGAGGGTTCAATTATTTTTCGCGCTATTTTAAGGTTGCGCGGATTTTCAGGTTTCGTTTTCGTATTTTCATCCCCGTCGCTTCTCGCCGGTATGAGCTGAATACGTCGGACGTGGACAGCCGACAACGATGTCGATCAATGACACGGCAACCGATGGGGTTACTATTCACGTAATTGACCTAATTCAGAAACTCTTCGTGCGCGCGACAGTTGTCGGTCCTTGACAAAAATTGGGAAACGAGAGAGCACGCTGCAGGACCGGGGAGCGAATGAAATTCGGACCGGACGCAATTCGATTTTATTCGTTTTAGCAGCTTTCCGCACGGCGGAAAGTGGGATCTCGATTTTCCTGTGCTTGTTCCGAGCGTGTCGCATAAAATTGGCGACGGGTAAGGTTCCCTGGCTGCGGTAACGATGATACGGACTTCGTTTGGAGTCGACAAAAAAGCAAAACCGTCGTTGTTCAACAGGTCGCCGAGCATCCAGCCGAGTGTGCTCTGTGCAAAAAAGTTCGTAATCGTCGATATCGATGCCGACCACCCGAAAAATTGGCGACGTCACGGTAGTGTCCTCAATCGAATTATATCTGTCAATTTAATTAGGCTTGCAAGTCAGGGCAGGTAATCCTGCTCTCGTGTTGCCAAAGGTTACACGATCGACAGGAAACTTCCGATAACTTGCGATGAAGTTTGTCCTCTCATCCACCTCATATGCCTTTCAGCGATCTATACACCTGTACAGACGAGGCTTTAATCTATCGTCATCACAGTAAGTGGGCTAGTGTGGCGAACAGCTTCCGTAGACTGATTTACGCTCGTTCATACTTGGTGTCGGTGGACAAGCTGAATCCATAGACGCAACGCCGTTAATGGCTTAATTCGAAAGATAAATGTAATTACATGAGCGCCTGAAGCTTCTGCGATAAAGCAAGAGCACAGATGCTTTGTAGGGCTACTTAATGCGAGCTATGAATTAACAAGCCATAGCTTAGTCGTATGCCGGTTAGAAGTGGAATTTAACAAACGCTCGCTCGACGATTGCTGCACGTTGAAACATCAGGTAGTACACGTAACGTGTCATATAGAATTGAACGCGACAATGCACGCGTTTGCTAATCGTATCGCTGTTTGCCAAATTGACAGAAAACGCTGCACGTGGGACGCAAACTACAAGTATCATCGTGGACCCATTAAAAGGTTTAAATGAATGGGTATGTAAAATATAAGTATTACCGGTAATAAAAGACTGAAATTAAAAGCATCAAGTGGGATATGTGTAGGAGCAATGTGCTCATGAAAATATACGGTTAAAGTTCAAATCGTAAACCCCGTAGGTAGTAAAAACAGATATATACGCACCCACTCGACGGGCGGCGAACGACGAGGCTGATGTGAATCCAGTGTTTCTGCGTAAGGATCAAACGCCCACATCGCCATGTGTTATCGAAATCCGAGCAAGTACGCATTTGTGCTCCATATCTGCAAAAACCATACGTGACAAATGTTTCATTTCTTTCTCGACACAGCAAAATTGATCTCTCACAGCACATGTCAATTCGAGCATTTGGGAATAGCGGCATTTAACGGCGCTGTGTGTTCCCGAACAACGGCGCTCCGAAATAATCCCGTTGTTCGGGAGCATATACTGCACGCGTTCTAATTTGAAACGGATTTAAACGGACGTGGTAGAATTTCCTTGAAAGAAGCGGTTTATTTCCCGCCGCGGACCCCTCTTTACCCTTGGGCATCTTCCGTCTCTCCTCTGAGGGTCGAGTGGTATTAGAAGGAATGGCTGGAGGCGAAGGGTTCAACCTAGGATTAAATAGGACGGAGTAATCGCCAGTGCTGTAATTATATACTCGCGAAATCCCAGACGCTTTTCTCGCGCGAACGACCATCTAACTGAACTAATATTCTGGCGGCACCCTTCATCTCTTTCCCTTATTTCCTTCTGAGGCATTCCATCTCGGGCCGAGCGGCGGCGAACATTTCGCAAATCGTGCGAAAATGTGCGCTCGGCGAATATACTCGTGAAACCGTATCAGCATAGAGCTTACCAAGCACGGTCGCTATGACTGGAATTCCAAACACATTTCGATTCTTCCGCAGTCCTTCGTTATAACTTATCGCCGTAGTCGAGTTTTACCTGAATCGCGGAACGACATCGAGTAAAGACGAGAGCGTACTCGGGGAAAGTTTTAAGTGGCGTTATTAAAAGACTCCTGCTAAAATGTATAAGATCGATGTCGATACGGCCGCGGCTGTTCTCCGAGAGAAGTCTCTTTCTTCCCATGCCTAGTTTGGCTTCCGCCAGGGGCTATGGGTCCATCTGGACCCCAGTATAAGAGTGGGGAAACCAGGCTACCCGAGGTAGAAAGCTTCCCCCGGTATGCGAAAAGGCATCGAACACTCGAGGTGTGGAAACCCTCTGGAATAAGGAGTGAAAATACTAGTTGGTGACCGCAAGCAGTCTAGGATGTAAATGCGCTATTCCTACGGGAAAGTATGCTCTGTTTGTACAGTACACTTGCAGTCTGGTGTGTCCAATGTTGGAACGCACAGTATGCCGAAAGTGATATGTCTCGGTCTGCACCCAACAGACAAGACTTTTTGAATGTCGCTGCGGCGTACATAATGATAATAGAGTAAAACTAATCACATATTTGAAGCACTTAGTGCTTTTAGAACACGGACGAGGCGTCTCAGACTGCAGCTAGCATGCGAGACTTTCTGAATGTCGCGTTACGGACATAATGATAATGTCTCTGCACATTAGAAGCACTTAGTGCTGTTGAAATACGAGACGCAGTCTCCATGCAGGGGCAGCAGTCAGTCTGAAAGGTAGCAAACTTAAAAAGGTCTTGAATGTTATGCTACAGAGTGCATTGGAGAATCAACATATCACTAAGGTATACAGCCAGTTCCTGTCATTCTCCGAATTCTAATTCCACTACTTTCAGGCTGTTGTGGCAGTACGCCATGACAATAGACTGGTCTTTCCAAGGTTCCCCTTGTGAGTGGACGAGGTTTCTTATTTTCTCGTCGGGCAATGATGGCTTTGTTTCGAGGAGATGCTGGGGACTCATCAGGATCGAACCGTCTATCCGCTTAAGCTTTACTATCTTACGTTGGTAATAATAAATGATGAGCAAGCTTCGATTTCCGATGACTCGCGGGTACCAAAGAATTTTTCCAATGCGTCGCGCGAGAGTGTTATGTCAAACTTGAACATAGTCTAGAAAGTAATTGTTAAAGTGATATAGGGGAAACTCTCAGGTGCGCCACGCTCTCAATGAAAACATTTAGCTATAGACTAGATGCCTCGTTTGGCTTAAGGCATCCATCCTTTTGTTAGCCGCTTTCAAACTGAGTACACAGTCACAGTTGCGAACAAGGGGAGGATTGACGAACGAGGGTGGATTGAAGGAACACACTCGATTTAATGTGAACCGATGGCCACTTAACAGTAATGCCTACATTATTATTCCCTTATCGCTATATACGTTATCGAGCATGCCTTCGCGATTTATAGACCCATACCAACTCTCTGCCATAATACAGTTCCATTTTCTCATAGGAGCGGATTTCAGCGTTATATCTTCTGAAATAAGCGATACACGGAGCAATCGCATTATACCGTTAGCCATTTCCTCACTAATATTAGCTCTATCAGCTTTCGTTCGACAGCGATGAAATCTGTAATCCGCCGTGCAATCGTCACGCGCGTATACCGCGTTCATCATCGCAGCGGCGGCGGTCGATGCGCATCGTCCGCAGGCTAATGAAAGGACAAGACCGCGGACTCATCGACCCGAGGTCGATAACGCAAACCCGGCACGCGTTTACACCCCGCACCGCAGGTGTACAGCTCGTCTAAGCAAACGTGGATCCTGGACGTGACATTTTCCGAATACTTTAAGTAATATGCCTTCCTGTGGTTCAAATGTGAAACTTTTAATTGTAACCTGACCTGTTTCGGGACCACGTGGACTTTATCCTCGGGAGTCTATAATATTTAGAATCGCGTTAGTGCGTGCTAGTTATACTGTGTCGTTATTCTATGATACACCATAGATACGGTGCAACCAGCATACTCTAACACAATTATACATATTATAACATCCAGAGGGGGAACACGTGTGGTCCCGAAACATGTTGAGTTAACGAATAAAAGTTCCACGTTTCAACCATAAAAAGGTGTATTATTTCGAATCCTTTAAGAAGGCTCGCCCGTTATCGTATCGCTGGGAAAAAATTGTGAAATGCTCGGTACGCGTTCTTTATCTCCAAAAGAACGAAAACATCCAAATACGCGTGTGCAGGGGGTACTGATCGTTCCGCATAGGACCACCTCTGCCACAGCCCGTGAAGCAGTCAGGATCCACGTTTGCTCAGACAAGCTACACCTTCGTTACAATGCGAGTCTCGCGCCAGAAAACGTTACACAACACGATCGTTACGCGCGCATTTAGCAAGACCTGCCCGGCGAATCCGCTTAGCGTGATTAAGCCGCGCAGTATCAGATGGATAATGGGCCGCGATAGGCGGGGGAGGGGGGTGGGGGCAAAAGTCGCCCCGATATTGAATATAAATCTGTCCGGGCGCGCAGGCAATGTAGGAGACCGTCGTAATCCGATTGTCGATGTAACCGTAGCCAGCGACAAGCCACGTTGTACTCTTTTCTCTTGCAGACTTCTACATTGGCCTCTGTCTTGGCCAGACTCTGGGTCATGTTCGCGTACGGTGCTGGGGTCACCGGTGACCCATTATACCATGCCGTTTGAGTGGATAGGGTATACAGTTACGTAGTTGTTTGGGTGTTACAAAGTGGCGATTATCAATACACCATCGCCACTTAGAGCCTATGGAGACACGTGTAGAAGAGAAGCAAACGACAGGGACGATTCAGTTTCTCAGAGCGCATCTGCCAGGATTCATAAAATAATATATGTAGTATATATATTAATATCTATTTGCGATCGAGGATATCAGAGTAGGCTTTTACGCCGGGATAAACTATACCCAGTCTTACAATTATCGAGGTGGCCGCGATAATAAATGTTTTTTCTGTATTTATAATATAAGTCATTTCGTTAGCATTCCTGCATGTTTTCAGTTATTACAGAAACGATCATTTAATTGCCTAGCAGTCGCCTCCGCGCGGGCAGCACTGCTCCCACGCGGCGTGAATTGCACAACACCGAAGAAGACAGACTGAAAGTCGTGTTTTGGCGATCGTTATTTTCCGACAAACGCAAAAGAGAAACGTGACTGTGTGCGTCATTGCTCTCAAGCGGCGCGCTGTAACGAGTCACTGGTGACCCCGGCACGGTATGCGGAGGTTTAACGCAAGAGCGATTTTTGCAACACGCCTCCCCGTGCCAACAGCTGCCGCCACGCTTTGCTGAAGCGTCGTGGCATTGTTGTGAAATCGATAGCGTCGCTTGGGTCCTATCCGCTGTCGAGTCTTTTCCATCCACTCTTTGCACCCCCAGCCTTTCCTCGCGCCCCTTGTCACGTTGTAACGCACAGTACGCGGGACGTTATTTCGCCGAGCGGTTCGTTGGTTTTGAATCGGTGCCGCCGACGAGACACCCTCGAGCAACAAGCTCGCGGCCGCCTATCGTCCTATGACTTTTATTACGCGGAATCGCGTCGACGGTTTTTCGCTCTTTCGATTTCCGAAGCGCGCCGGAGGTGTGTTGGAAGTCGCGACGTTTCGACGGCGACTTTTCTTCCGTTCGCGAGGGAATTACGTGGGAAACTTCACCGGCGCGCCGCAGAAATTTTTCGCAACGAGACCTTCTCACGAACATTTTTCGCCGGCGGATTTATTTTCGGGGTCGCTCAGCCACGGTGGATTGCCGATTTTAATACCGTGGGCGTATTTGCGCAGAACGGACTACGTAGTTAAACATTTTCCCGTTCATTAGGTCCAGCGTCGTTATGCGGATATTGCCGGTGTAAAATGAAATGCATTTTTTCCTGTGGGCTTTGCCCGTTACTTAATGACGTTAATGGTTTTAAGCCCCGGAAAAGTACCGTTTATATCACAAACACGCCAACTTTGAAAATAATTCTGCAATAAGCTGGCTGCATTATGGAAACGTCACTTTTCGATATTATAGAGCCAAGGTGATACTCGTCCAGAGTCACGCAACGGGCGCTGATGAATCATGCAATTTCGCCTTTGACACACTTTCTTGCTGAACTCGAGGATAATTGACGATCTAATCAACGTAGTTGGCGGAACCCAATAAGGCATAAATTCCACCCGAACACGTCTGTTTTCTCAAGAGCGAGAGATAAGATCTTTTCACCCATGAGGATGAATCGGTCAAATTCAATGACATAAAGTCGCAGACATTAAAAGGTCAGCTCGAATTGTGGACTGAATCTTCGTACCCCGTAACGATCCCCCGCGTGGACAGACACTCTGGCTGAACAGTAGGGACAAGGATGCAAATCCTATGAACTGGCCGATTATCCGCGGCTCGTTCGCAGGACTTGGCGAGATAGGAGATAACGGCGGTTCCTGCCGTTTGCTACTGGCCCTCGGCACACGTCTCGCAACCATTGCCATTTGCATACCCTCCACGTTCTGCCAGTCTCCACCTCCAATCAACCCCACCTACTAGCCAACTGCCTCTTCGTGACGCTGCCAAAGGCGTCCCATTACCATTTGCACTGAGTAGGTATTCATAGCCCGTCTACAACCAGCTGGTTACCACCTCCCTGTAGCGGAGTCCATTATCAGGTAAATGCTGGAAGATCATCAATTCGAGCATATCATCTGGCCAGATGTCACGGATGTCTGTGATTAACCTCGAGCTAATCGATCCAAGGACATTCAACCCTTAGATTAAACGAGTGAGACATGGAACGAAGCCTGGTTCACGGCCAAAAGCAAAGTACTGTGAAATGTGTTGGGGTGCTTAAAAACGCCCGAAAGCGTGTCAATGGGAATTAATTCGTCAATACTGGTCTTCAGAATGTGCCGTCTTTGATTGGAGAGCCGATACTGACGGTCGACAGTCATTTACGGATGGAGAACAAGTTGCACCGAAGGTGTGGTGGATGAAATCGGATTTTCCTGCCTCCTCATTACGCCGCCAAAGGCACCCCATTACCATTCGCAGCGAGTAGGTATTCATAGCGTGTCAGACTGCGAACAGTTCGTTGCCACTTGCCTTAACAGGAAAGCATTGTTGAGAAAGCGTGGAATCGCCGGAATAAGTGCATAATTCACCTAAAATATCCCGGGTGCAAATGGGCGAACTGGATATAGCCGACGCAAACATACAGCTTTCCGATACTTCCCTGTCATTATTTAAAGCACATCCGCGCGTAACAAGGTGAATCAGAAAGAACAGCGCCGGGGAAATGGCCGATGCATGGAAATGAGGAGTTAGTTTCGAATGTACAACTGGCCTGATTTTAAATAGTACGGTAAATGAAAATGTTAAACAGTAATAGATTGGTGAAAATCGAATCGCCACGTTGAGGTAGTCGCGGGTAAAATCGGATTTTCGGCAATGCGATTAATGCTAGGACGATGAGCACGGTTTAATATACGCTTTGCAAATAAATAAAATGCTTCAGCGTAATGATATAATGGCAATTACGAGCCGATGCAGGGTATTGTGTTCGTATAAAAATATCCGAAGATTAAGTTGACGAACCGTAGTCGCCATCCTCTGGTAAAAATGAGAATCCTGAAATAAGTGCTCATTTATCACTTAAATATAGCTGGGTGTAAAAATAGGGACGTTAAACATGTCGACCACGATCAAATCCACTATATTTAAAAGCGACACGTACCGTTTATCGCGGCAAGTCAGTCTGCACATTCCGACATTCCGAATAGCGACAAGAATAATTAAGTTCCAAATATTCGAATAACAGTATCGAGCATGCGTTGAAAAATAATACACGTAAGTAACCATTAGTTACAGTAACAATGGCAATGCGTCACGCCTAACACGTTCAATAAATCAGCTTGGGTTTCACCTGACATATAATTACGCGTACCACATTCCGTGCAGATGCATGTGCAACGCCCGCTATGCCATAAACGCCTTTGATAACATTTAAACGGCAATACCGCAGCTGCTTGACAAACAGATGTCGTTGTTTAAAATATTTATTAGACGGGCGCATTTTGTAAAGGACAGACGACAGATGATTCTTCGGAACGATTTTTCAGCGATGTGCCGAGGGAAAATACCGGCGTCGCAGAGGGAGACTGGCGTGAAAAGCACGGCAACGCGAAGGGGGAAAGAAAAATCGAAGTTTTCGGCACGATCACGTTTTGCCGCTCGTTAATTCGCCGTGCAATCAGCCGCGAATCCCGCGTAACTTTATTACGCGGGTAGACGTGCGCGCAAAAAGTGTTCTCACGTACTGGGACGGGAAAAAGGCCGAGAGTTGCACGTCGATCATCGCGCGCTCCTCTTTTTCGTTCGACGAACGGGAAGCCAAAACAGTCGGCGTGGAAATTTGATAAAGGAAGAAATGCCGATGCAAGGGAACGAAATTCCACGGGGGTAGGGTTGAGGCAGCGAGACCTTTATTGAATTTTATTGTTTGGAGATGGACCGTTGACGTGGGCGGACGTCTGAGCAGACGACAGCGGATACTGGAAATAGTAACGAAAGGGGAGACAAGAAGGCAAACGAACGCAGGGAGACACACAGAAACAGCGACACTCCGCCATAGAGGCACACACGTTTCGGAGGAATGGAGATAAAAATGTGGAACATCTGCCGCGCGGTTTATACGTCTTACGTTTGTGCCATTTGAGATAAGACCGTAAGACGAGAATAATGAAACATTCGCTCCCGTATGAAACTTTGAACAATCCCGTCGGAATACGATGACGCGCGCTTTTGCGATCAACAACTGCGAATGGCCTGCCGCGCAATGGGTTATTGAGTGAAATAATCGCGACGGGTATAAGATGATATTGGAAACGGAGATGGCATAAGAAAGTAGACAAAAGAAGCTGACGTGGTGCCGGCGCTGAGATGGGACAGACGATAAATTTATTTAGGATCTCTGATATGGGCCACCGGTAAACTTCTATTTCGCTGTATCCAAACAAATGCATGCTTGTAACGTCTGGGAACTGAAAAGTTATATCGCCACATTTAGAATCCGACCTTCAGTCACTCTGCTGTTAAAAGCATTTTCCTCTCTGCATAATAAGTTGTTCATAGCCAAATAATTGCAGGAAATTCGTTGCCGACGTTTAACGGCACACTTAAATTTGCCCAGAATTTCATAACAGCAATCTCGTTATGAGACAACCATAGAAAAAGGAGATTAGCGTTCGCCGTGTTCTGTCCAAGTAACTGCGGCTGTGAATAATTCTGACCGGTGTACCGCAATTACCAGATAATATTTCAAAATGGTATCCCGGCACAGCGGAATACACGCTGCATGCAGACATTTTCGTTTCTTTACAATGAAGTTGTTAATTGCCGTTGTGCGAAGGGTGCAATTCAGGTCAAAAGGTATTAGCCGTTCCGCTGTGGTCAGTTGCCCGCGTCGTAAGACGATAACGGTAATATGCAGACGTGTTTTTTTTTTAAACTTTTTCCGCTACACCTCGGTACACGTCGCGCCTTACAATCCCGGAGATGACGATGTACCAGCCGCCTTGAATATTTATATCGCAACTTCACCTGAACTTCATCGCGGGGCTTATGTAGATAAAAAAGAAGGCGAAAAAAGTCGCCGTGTGAATAAAAAAGCGCAGGACGGTTCCCAGCTTTTAATGGACGCTTTAATTATCGACGTCCATATCTATTGACATAAATATTCATAAACCTCCACGCTCCCATCGACGATAATTGTCATGTCGCATAAATCGTTTTCCTCGCATTAGCCAGTGCGGGATTCAGTCCGGGATTTGAAAAATTTTGCAAACCGCCGTCGTTTACCAATCTATTTTGCCACCTGCAATCGTACCGCCAAAAGGAAGCATAAAAGAAAAGTTGTCGCGGCAATGAAACAACGAGCGCACGCCCCGTATCTAATGGAGGTTTTAATTATCCCAGGCTGTACCAGTAGCCGGGCATCAAGTATCCTGTTTCAATATTCATAAAGCTCCCTGCTCCTTTAGCGTCTTCCTCAAAACTGAAATGCTCGCGCGCTCGAGGTATTGCCTGTGAGATAACTCGCTCTGGCACAGCAGAATATCAAGTTGCTCGCAAACGTTGCATTGCAGTTCTCGCTTATCACAGGAATTCTCCAATGGCTTTCGCATTCGTCCAGCGTTTACTTATTTCTACAGTGATTCGCGGCCGTGTCTGGTTGCACATTGAAACAGACACGGGCGCAATGCCGGTGCATCGTGAATACGACGATTTATCAGCTGGCCGTCCTTTCGCTCGCCTTTTACACTTTGTAGGCGAGCGAAACGAAAATGGCACGTTAATCCCTTCGGGCGCGAGTCGTACGTCGCACGTCAACCTACAACTCCCAAGGTTAATGCATATTATGCGGAGTTCTCAACCGCCGCCAACACAAACCCTACTAGTCGCAATTATTATATTCGCTGCTATGGCGCCAGCTGAAAATGGAACGCCGCTGTTGCAAGGCTTTGGCCGGCTTCCATTATTTCTCCGTTATCACAAGTGACTCATGCCGGTGAATTCTCGACACTCAAATGGATTTTCTGTGTATTACCTTTGGACAAACTCGCGATAACACTTTCATCTCGCTTCGTACGGCGAACTGTGGATACACGCGTCTGCCAATGCACTGTTGATAAAACTGCCGAACATAATATGCTCCGATCTCTACGGAATCTACTCTTCGCTGCATTCAACAAAGATATACGTGGAACGTATTCATCCTTTATACCGTATCGAATCATAGGTTTGCGTGGGAAGAATGGAATGTTTACTTTTTTACTTTCTCACTTCAAAACTTTCGTCATGAGTTTCACCTGCTAGTTATTTAACTTCGTCGTCGGTGGACTAATCAGATGTTAACCCAGGAGTCCGACGTTTAAAGGACGCGTCACTCGAAACGTGCTCACCATAATTTTTCGCATGCAAGCTTTGCATGTTCCTCTATGTAATATGATGAACTGCGGCTGTTTGTAATGAGTGAGGGAGTGATTATCCAGAGAGCGTGTAATATAGATGGTGGGAAGTGCCGTCGCTGCCAGACGAAATAGCAAGACTGTCAGCACCTGCGAATACTACTCGCAGTCCAATATAGTAGAATCTCGGTCTCCGACGCCCTTTGAGTCGCTTTCAATTTGAGGACGCAGATGGTTGCGATTATATATCTCGGCTTACAGTTAGTAAAACGTGCACTTTGCATAGATACCCTTCTGTATAATTTTCGCGAAGAAACACGGCATGTGAAATGCTATAATATTAAGTGGCAAAACTTTAAAGGGCTCGTGTCAAATATTAGTAACAAATTTCAAATTTAATCCTCCATTTGCAGAGAATTCGTCGGTAACGTGAAATATGTTTCAATTTCCCTCCCGTCCGATTGCCCTATTCTTCCCCGAATCGTTAAAGCTTGGAAATCGATCTCTAATTGTATTCCAGCGTTGCAGATGGGTTCCAAAATGTCGCCGACCTAGATCCAAATTTTCTTCATTCACATGAAGACTGGTCTGGGTTTGGATATTGATACTTAACACGTAACCTCGATCCATCCCCTTTCATCCATTATATGTACATAAACGAGGGCGAAGTTTAAAGGGTGATCACGCTGTGGATCTGAACAGTATGGACGCTTTCTATACGGCAATTTATCTCTTTTCAACCGCTCCGCCATTCACCGCGTCAAACTTCTGCAGTCAAAGGGCCGTAAGCCAATTTTTAACATCTTCGAGCAACATAAACACAACTCCACTTAAAAAAGAACTGGTTCTATAAAGGCCGCGGCAGAAAAGGATTTTAATTAAAATTGAATGCAAACCGTCGTATTCTTTGTCGTCTTTTTTACAAAATCTTGAAAAATTGGATTTAAATTAGCGCTGTACGTCAGTACCCACGCTTGGGTGGATAACCCGGTGATCTGTCTGCAGGCAGTGTTACGTTCGCACATACCTTTTCCGCTACACAATTCTCCTCTCGCACACTATTTCTAGGCCCCGGTATCCCCATTTCGTGGTAGGATCTAACCCATTATATCTGAGTCGGAGCAAGCTCATTTTGAGGAATGATTGTTTAGTTTTCCGAGGGAACAATGGACGAGGGTCGCATTCGGGGTCACGGCTGGCTTTGGTCAAGTACCAACACAGTCGATTTTCACGCACAATGGCACCTCACTTTGATATACGACCGACAGTGTGCTTTTTCCGTGAATAGTTGGAACATTGCCGATCCTTGTAATTGTTGTCTTTTACACGGCGACATAAAACACATTGAAACGCAGAGCTGCGGACGGCGTATTGCGAACGAAATAAATGCTCAAATGACAGATGAAAACAATGTTTTCTATAAACAATTTGAATCCGCTCGCGAGCAATGTGCAATGAATACGTTCCACTCTCAGAATTTTACGCTGTCACCATCTTCTTCAAACAGATTATTCACGTACTTTCCGAATATAATAACCAGAAAACATACGTTCAAAAATATCAAAAACATTTTAACAGCTGGACATACCGTCAACGCGACACTTGTAGAATTTCGGGGAGATTACTACAGAAGCCAGCCGACGGTCATTCCAGTGACAGAAGAGGCTATCGAAATCGATCCTCCCGCAGAATGCGCGGTTCACTTACGTTAACGGCCTGACCCATTTCCACTCTGCCTTCCACCCTGCAAATCTCTGTAATTCGAGGGATACGCAGGTTCATTTCGTAGGGCAATGCGAAACACGTCCAGATCATCCCCGATTTGTCTGCCGACGTGAACTGCTCTTGAAGGATCTACTTCGCGCAACCGGATTGAGCGTTGTTCTACGTCGTCGTGCTCTGTTTATTGAAGCGTTAAGTTTATCTTCGCAGAAGCAACAGGAGCACCTCTTCTAAAAATATTATCTTTCTACCCTCCGTTGATGACACCTCAGAAATAACGAACCCCACCCTAACGTGAATTGAATAACATACTTCATAACGTTATCCGCGCTCTCGCCTATCTGAAATCACAGCAAACGAGTGAGGTCTTTCGCTGAAGAGGCTCTAAGCCATCAAACGGCGACGTCGCTCGAAAGTGATAGAAGGCATCGCCGTTATGCGAAGTCGCTGTTCTCGCGAGCGCGTGTAGAAGCAGATCAATTTCGTGGGACGCAGCATCCTTTACGTGTCAGGCGAAAGGAGGGAGCGTCGGCCGAGAGTCAGGCGAGCGAAGGAGGTGAGAGAGTGTTTGAGGGTTATAATTTTTTATGTACCTACACAACGGACGCTCGAGGAATAGGGATGAAAGAAAGCCGCCAGCTTTTCGCTCTTTTGCCTTCAGCCCAGCGTGTGTGAACTATTGACCCCGACCCCGGAAGGCGGAAAAGAGTGCGGCCCACGCCTTTAAAAGCTCCTGATGCTTGGTCCACACTATTTAAGGGGAATGATTAATACCCCCGGCCGGCCGGGTGACAAAGTGCCCTGTTGCCCTTCCGGCCTTAGCAGGAGTCTCTGAGTGCACGGAAGAACCGCGGGAGACAACCGATCACTACCCTAGAAAATGTATCGTCGGCGCGTACCGCGGAAAATATGAAAAAACGACGGAAAAGGTTGCTGTGCTTCGCGTACGTCGGTGTATGATGCGGTATTTTCTGTGGTGTCGATTTATATTAGCACGCCGTCAAATGTGATTAAGTTTGCAGCAAGCAAATTGTAGTACGCGAGGTGTTTATGCGTTCGAGGATGCATTAATTGGTTGCGGTGCGTCATTCAAACGGGGAAGTAAAAGCCGAGTGTGTGGTCCCTGAGGCAGTTCAATTAAGAGTGCAGAACAGTTAAGATACACCAAGATTATAGAATGAGATGTACAAAGAAGTACGACGTGCGGAAAAAAAATCATAGTATTAGCTATTCTAGCAATTATTAGTTTTAAATAAATCTTACAATATTCTTCTGTATTTAAGATTTTCGAGACCAATATTTGAGAATTTGTCGATCCAGACGGTTGCCGCTTCTAAACGCTGCTACATGACGTATTCAGATTGTAACATCTGCAAAACGTCGGCATGTATCTGAGTTTAGACACACCAACCATTGAAAACTAACAATTTTCAATCATATTGTTCGTTGGAAAAATCGAAATTGTAAACTGGATAACACGTAGTCTCTCAATAACCGACGCGTTTTCTCAAATGACTGACAGGCTCACCGTAAAACGTCGACGTCGTAATATAAGCCTAAACCGACAATCCACCAACTTACCGTCAAAATCGTTCATCATTAACGCCTCGTCGTTTGCACGCCAAGAACATAGTGATGAAGTTACGGGGCACGTTGTTTGCGTTTCGTGCCAAACTTTCGACGTAGTCACGGGTCCGACCCGCATCTCTCCGGCTATCAGCCGCAAGATGCGATCGCTCAGAAGCATATCGCGATGCATTGAAACGAGCCACCGCCCGGAGACAGACAGAGTTGTTTAGATGGCAATTTGCTGCGGACCATACATCGTCGCTATCAGTTTGCAGTTCTTTATTTTTTCGCTCGCCATTACTTTGGCGAACGAACGAAAAATACTTCCGTTGGATGATTCATCGCGTAAACACCCTCTTTTCGCAAACAACTCTTATTAGTTGCGTTCATACGGCAGAACTTTCATCCGGACGGTATATGCACATTGCAATATTGTTTGCGTCGATCTGCGTGGTTAATCGCAATCTTGCAGAGGTTAGAGCGGCCCCGGCGCCGTTGCAGACGAAAAACCAATTAATAGCTGAAAGGAAAAGTTCTGCATTTCTCCGCGTCTACGTAGAACACGTCGATACTCTTCTTAGTTACAGTCGGTAGAAGTTTGGTCGATCGGTCTGAACGCTCCCGGGGGAGGTTTTTTGATTTCGAGAAGTGATTTCACGCTTGTCTGTTGGCCTCGCGGCTGCCGATCGCTCCAGCGGTTTCGATTCGGCATCAATCCTTCTCGTTTACATTTCGAGATTGAATGCGGTAGAAATCTTCGCCGTTGTTACGCAACCCCGCTTTCTTCCGCATAAATCAGTGCACCCGCTACATCCCGCTACTACCTTAACACGAGCCCCTTCTTACTGCTCTTCAAACTTTTCTCCACCGCCCGCAAACCCTCATCAAGTGAAAAAAAATAAGCATTTGCTACAAACTCCCAGCGATCGTTCGAACGGTAATTCATCTGGCATAATTTCTACTTTCAGCTGGAGGCGTGCGGCCGATTTCTGTGCTGCGTGCAGAGGCTCTGCAGAAACGGAAGTGCAGTCGACGAGGCCGAGCATCGAATCAACAGAGGCCGGAGGGGTGCACAGGCGGGCCCCGAGTTGGAGGGGCCCTCTGGCCCGGAAGATGGTATTCTCCCGATACCGGTCAGCCCTAGTCCTGCGTCCACCTCATCTCAGGAGGACGCCTGCAAGCCACCCCCGCGAAATTGCTACCGGCTCGTCATGCTCGGCAGCGCGCGAGTCGGCAAGACCGCCATTGTAGCACGGTAATGTCACGAGCAACAACTTTTTTCTCTCCTAATTCGATACCGCTCGTCTGGCGTGTCAGATGAATGGGGTTCAACTTGGCCGCTTCGCGCCTAATTCCGGGCTTGCCAGGTTAAGCCGCCGTACTAATGGACACGGAGTTTAGAGGATTTCAGTCAGCCGTCACCTTCGAAAGTACTGTTATTTAACTTCGCGCGGTATCCCGGGAGAAAGGGCTGTCGGTGCTGGTTCGCGCTGTAAGATGGGAGTTTAGATTAATAGATGAAGATATCGGGGTGCGGGATAGTTGCGAGCCGGAGTTTGGCCGCCCTCTGCGCAAAGGAAGTCGCCGAACACGTTTTCGTCTCGAAATTTGCCCCCGTTCGATAACGAGGCCGGAGTGAGATGGGATCCGCGCGATTCCTCGCGAACGAGTTTTATTATGTCCCCGGGGTACGCGCGAAAGAGTTCGCCCGCTAGTTCTCGGGCACGTGCGTCAGCGGGCTTGACCGATTTTCAAGTTATTCCCTTGCGCGTGTCAGACGGCGTTTTAATAGTATTGCGTAAATATTAAACGTCCACGTTTTAATTCTATCGTATTACGGTGAGGTGGGCGGAAAAGTCAGTCACTTATGAACTCGGTATAAATTGTCGACGGGTGTCATAACATTGATGGGTGTCTAAGGGCCTGAATAAGGTAGAACGTTAAAACGATTGCGTGAGAAATGTGACGGTAATTAATTTCCTACCATGTAGTCCTTCAATGTGCCGCATCACCGAAATATAGCCTCGAACCGTTCATACGTAATATTTTTGAAATATTCCTAATGATACCAAAGTTTACGATGAGCGAAAGCTGGTTCTACGCCGTGTTTCACACTTGAATATTCAATTAGGACTCGCGACGCGCGAAAGTTTCTCGGACCCGCCGTATAAAATGATCCACGTCGGGCGTCAGGTATTCGACTCGGCCATGTACGCGGGCAACATCGGCAACGATAAAGTTCTCTGCGTTTGTTAAAAGCGTCATGAATTATTCCGCGACAAGCAACACCGTCGCGTCGACGTCCCCTCCGGATGAAGATCTAATCAAAAAACGGGAGAAGTTTCGCGTGATCGGTATAATTAAAGAGATATGCTTCCTTTGTCGGCCCCTCAGTTCTTCTTCGCGCAGTTAACGGCCTTCGCATCGGAGACGCTAAGCGTCCGCTCTGCAGTTCAACGGGCAAAACGAATGCAAATTACAATGTCACCCCACTCCTTTTGTCGTTGGACTTAATTTCAAACTTGCCTCATTACAGGAGGGGAGAGCTATGTAGCGCAACGTGCGTACGCTACCAGTAGCGGTAATAGCCGCTAATGCAATCCGCACTATTTGCGGAAAATTGCATCATTGCGAGTGGCAAGTTTGATAGCCTATTCAGCGCGGTCGGGAAACATAGGAGCCCTGCATACGTTACACGTTGTAGCCGTGACAATTTCTGCGGCGAAAATTCGTACGAACGCCGAGAGACGACGGATCGACGCCACAGTGCATATTCTCGGCGTGTAATTTTGATACACGGCTCTCCCGGCGTACTCGCAAACTTCTTGGGGTTATTGGATTTGTAACGTACCTCGGCAAAATATGCTCGAATTGCCTTCCACTTTCTCGGAGCCAATACCGAAGTCGTATGATAAACTTCGTTACGCCCGAAGTTGAGCTATGAGTTTCGCGCTGAATTCGCCGAACGCCCTATGGGATTCTCTTCCGTCCCCTTTTTCGGCCGTGCTTAGCTGGCACTAACCTGGCAAGCAGATCCTACGAAAAATGTCGCGCACAAGAGAGGCGAGAGAATCAAAATTGTGCGAGGGAATCGTGTCGGACGAGTGCGCGAAAAATATCATTCAGCTATTTTTGTGGGATGCTATTGTTCGCTGCGTACCTATGGAGAGGCGCGAAGAAAGGAAACACTAACAGCGGACTGCGAAAACACCCATCGCGGACGTAACTCTTGAAAAAATTCTCGCGACTAACACTCTCCGATAACGAGAGAAAATAACCGCGTGCGTCGAACTCTATTGGACAATGTGTTTGGTGCACGTTCCGCGCCATCAATTATTGGGGCATACTCTGTCCTGTACCAGGCATGCTTCGGCGCATCAATTACTAATAGAACGAACAATGTACACCTCCATTAATCTCTCGTTCGTGCAGTACGCGAACATTGTCATTGTCTCATCTTTCGTTGTTCATCAACGTGGCAAGGGATCCACATGCCAACAGAATTGGAACGGAATTTTAGAAAGCCGTACGGTCGTCCCACGCAGGATTGACAAACGTCGGAAATCGAAAAAGTCACTTTCAATTACGTCGTCCGGCCATCGCGAATTTTCACGAGGCCGTTTCCGCGTATAAACTGACAATCGTACGTGAGCTCCCATGTAACTCTGTGAAAACTTTTGATTGTAGAAGGTGTTAGAACAAGGTATACCTGGAAATCGTCAACTTCCCGTAGACGATCGATATAAGGGCGTACGCGTTATTCTCAGGAGCGACTAACGTATGAAAACATTATGACGTGTGTGCACGCTCAGCACAATGTCCGCATGCCTGCAATTCATTTGCCCCGCTCGAATCGACGAAGCACGAGTGTCGGGTTCGCGGTTGTATAGATTTCTCTAATTTCGCCCTGATTACGCGGCTGCTTTATTGCGCTATTCGTAATGACGCGCAGCATCGCAACATGATAAAGTCAGCGATTCGCGGGGACAGGTGTGCGAAAAAGCGGCTCGCCCGGAAAAATAACGTGTGTCGTTAACGTTAACGACCCCGACGGGTTTATTAACTGCGCGAGAACGCCGAACGCTCGCATTTCCCGGCGCGATTAAATAGGGGATCACAATTGAGCGGCCGCACACGCGGCAGTGCATTATACGAAGTTCGTTTTGTAAAGAAAAATCGTTGGAGCGCGACGTGCAGCGCGAAACCGATAATGGACTATATCGGCTGTTAATGGACCAGTTCGGTTCAGCGTGATATTTAAATCTTCGATAACCGAACAAGCGGTACGTACGGCAAGCGCTTTCATTTCCTGTTTGCAGACGACATCTGTTAAGATTTATCTCAACATACGAATTACACTCGGCACGACGGCTAACGTAAATTATTCCCACCCTGGCTAGTGCGATACACAGCGGATTATTTATGACATTCATGCAAACCTGCAGAAAAATCCCGCCCAAGTGTTTGCACTATTTTCAAGAATATGATAACGATTCGAGATAACTTCTGCGAGAGCAATTAGCTTGATACCATTAGAAGTTATAGTCGCGATTAATGAATTTATTAGCCGCGCGCAGCTTTATCGCCACCGCACAGTTTCGCGTGTTACCTTGAAAATTTCCGAGCGCGATTTGCCATGCGCTAAAGTTGGATTAAGGTACGCAAAGTGCCGACAAGCAGCCGGACTCTCGTGAAGGCGAGGCGTTACATTAATGACGAGCCACGTCGATCGTTCGCTTTTCAGATTCTTGTCGAACAAGTTCGAGGAAAGTTACACGCCAACGATCGAGGACTTTCACAGAAAACTTTACAGGATCAGAGGGGAAGTTCACCAGCTTGACGTTTTGGACACGAGCGGAAACCATCCGTTTCCTGCCATGCGACGATTATCCTTCCTAACCGGTAAGTCCATCAGCTTTGCGTCGAGTGGGCTGATTGCTACGATAACTCCAGATTTCTATGTTGCCGCACAACATCATAATGGTGCAACGCCAGCATACATCCGACAGAACATTTTCCATAAATCGCTACATGCTCGTCAGCCATGAAGCCAGGCTAGACCGTGTAATCAGGTTTTTCGAGAAGCCACCGCGAACAATTTCGTCGCACTACGGCTCCGGCAGAAAATTGACGTCAACTTTACACCGGAAAAATAGCCGCGACGAAAATGTGGCGAATAAGCGCGGCGGGCACTGCGGCGCATATAAAAGGCCCCCCGCAAAAAAAGCAACGCTCCCGAGCCTTGTGCGCGGAACTTTTACGGTACAAAAAGCTCGGCAGCCGTAATACTTCCACGCGATTTCTAGGGTTCGGAATATGTTTGGAATGCACTCGTAGCAGCTGACACTCGAGGCGGATGCCTCGACGGCCGGTGAAGTAAAATTTCGAGGAAAATATGTCGACGTACGCCGATAGCTACATCCGACGCATTTCCGGCGGCAATAACGGCGGGGGCATCGACCGTACCGAAACTTGAGCGGAACTTAAGTACGCAGGAGTTAAGCGCGAGCGAAGAAAGGATACTCAACAAGTTGGGAGACGGAACTTGGCACAGAAGGGTGGGCAGGGGTTGGGTGGCGGACTGCTGACAGGATCGGAGGACGCTGGAAACATGGAGGAGTATGCAGGGGCGGAGAGAACACGTCCGCTCGATAACTCAGTTTAGCGCTCTATTTCTCTCCATTTCTCTAGCTCATGTTCCGCCGCCTCTCTCCCGTCACCGCCTCTTTCCCTTCCGTTCCTATCTATCTGTCCGTTAGCCTCTCGCCCCTTCTGCGCCGCTGGGCCTATCTACCGTCACCTCACTCGCTTACTTTCCTGATTTCGAATGAAGATTAGCATTCTCCATCACGCGGCTGACAGCAGCACGTTGTCGCTGATATGTCAACCGTGAGATCGCGACGGATACCGGCTCCGGCAGATGTTTACCGTGCGCTCGCTCCTTTTTCAACCACTCGCCCCCTATCTGCGCATCGTCGGGGGCAAATCATATCCCCGTCTGACGATCCTTCCGCCTTTTTTTATGAAAGCAACAATCAGCTCACCGAGAGACCGGTCTTCCCTCAGCGCACGTAGTCGCGAAGCTGATTCTATCTCGGGCGTGCTACTTTTCAGCGTCGACCCTTTACGTAAACGAAATGTCCTCTTTCGGGTCGCGTAAGTATTGCTCGATTCCGAACGAGATTGCCTGTGCGCTGCGGAGACACTATTTGAGGTCGGCCAGTGCTCGTTTGTTTCAATCTTCGCCGTCAACGCGGTGCACATGATACATTCCGACCCCTTATAACCGCCGCAACTCGGGTAGCGCATGTTCAAGGTATGAGCGATATCACCAGAAATATTTAAATAAGCATGAAATCGATCCCAGGTATTGCGACGTTCAGCGTGGTCATTTGCACGCAAATTGTCTTATTGGCACTTTCTTTAATTGGGAGCGCGTTATATCACGTGTGCCGCACGTGACATGGTGCGAAGTTGTGCGTGTACGCGTATCGATCATCACCCGCTTTAAACCGCACGTATGTGTCACGTGTACCGGCACCGTATACTTGCGGTGGCTATGCAAAGTTCCACATGACAGTCCCATGAAGTATTAAATTAGCACGCGGTAGTCCAGAAATCGGCGATGCACTGATGGCTCGGGAGATGGGAAATTTTATGACTGACTCGTTATGAAATCCGCTCGTTATCTGATGAAAAATCGGATCTCGTGGCGAACGCAATTTCGCCGTATGGGTGGATTCATTTTCCACCCCCGAGCTTCATCCCGCTGAGAGAGTCGATCGCGTGCCCTCTTCATTTGAATGTAATCGGCTGATTTAAATTTCGCTCCTCGACTCGATCGTTTCCTGTCCCTACTCGCCGTTTGTACAATTAATAAAACTGAATCGACAATGCACACT
Source organism: Cryptocheilus praepositus (assembly GCA_033815515.1). Taxonomy (NCBI): domain Eukaryota; kingdom Metazoa; phylum Arthropoda; class Insecta; order Hymenoptera; family Pompilidae; genus Cryptocheilus; species Cryptocheilus praepositus. The sequence continues at coordinate 351,136 of JAWWQZ010000069.1, read as the reverse complement.
TTATGTTCCCCTCGACGAGGCGTTTGTTAGGTCGTTCAAAGTGTATATCGGGACCGTTACGATTTTATGTAATACCTGTGGATCAATTAGAACAACCGTTTTGTCGTGTTCAGCAATGACGTTCATTGATGTTACGTAACGTTGTCACTTCTTTTTATTCCGCGCAAATTATATTTGCCAGCCATTCTGCGAATTATGTTTCTCAACGGGAAATAAACGACAGACAAATTATCCAATTGCGTGGCCGCTACTCTATTTGAGACGAAAATAATTGTGCAGGCAATAAAAATGATAACACGAACTTAACCGTATTATCCGCGTCAGTAACTCCGTATTACACACCGCAAAAGTTTCAAGAGATTTCTTACATGTCACCTGCCGCAAGATCATAAACCGCGATTGTCGATTAAACAGCATGGCCGTTTAACACCTATCGTAAACCGTACGATAGAGCAGCTATACCTTGTAACGAACGTAAAAAATATATGTCAGATCGCCGTTCGCATGATTGCAACCCATTTCAAATCGCTTCAGTGTTCTACAACGCCGACTACGATACTCGAGACGACATTCACAAACGAGTTCAATTTGAGGACGTCAGATCTTCCTAAAATATGTACCCAGCAGAAGCTACAATACGACAGTAATGTCATAATCATTAATGGAAGTGAACAGTTGACGGATACCGTCACGGCATACAACCCGACCGCACAGACGTGGGTACACACAATTTCACCCCCGTTCACGTTCCTACATTCCCTCTATCTTAAAATTGCTTTTAGTCTATCTTAAAATTACACTCGCCGCGTCACTCAAATGTGCACGCAAGCGCAATTCCCACGGCACGTTCGTGACGTTTTCCGCTATTTCTGCATCGGACTTTTCAAAGATGGAATACGAAATTAACAGAGAAGCGCACATAGTCGGTCGTGTTTGCCGCGGGGCTCATCGTTCGCTTATCACTGGCATATCACAAATCCTAAACGCGTATCCCTTGCCGACAAATGTTAATCATTTCTGTGCCTCTTCTGGTTCAATGGTATTAATTTATCTTATAGGCGTTCTACATATTTCGAGGTCTATGGGGCTTCCCTTGAGGAATCTAGATGTACGGCAAATCTATCCTAATTCTATCGTTTGTATGTTCTTATGTTAGATAACGTTTAAAATTGTGCGCAGAGTCTACTTACACTATGGATTTTTTACAAGTTTCCTCCAGAAGGTACTCATCCTGTGATTTACTTTGTCTGCTATTTCGCCTTATTCATATATAAAATAGGCAAACAAATCAAGTCGAAAAAATAGACAAAATAAATCAGGCGATCAGAATCTTCCGCAGGTACCATAAAAAATCCATTGTGTAAGTGGACTTTGAGCACAATTTTAAACACCATGTATCATAAAAATACACGCACGATAGAATGAAGATACAATAGGCTCCTAAAGAAGAGGCCCATCGGTCCCGAAACATATAGAGCCCCTACAGGATACCATGAAACCATTCACCCGAGACAGGCACAGTTATCAGTAACAGTAACACAAAATGTTGAATTTGCAATCAAGTTACTTCCTGATAAAATAACGACCTCGGCGCACGTCTTCCCAAGAGGGTCACGTAACACACGGCCAACGATTCTGTACCGGGCTTCGGTACGGAAACGCACGGATGACTTCTAAATAACGCAGGCAGGTGGTCGACTGCATTTCGAAGCGCGGGAAAACTAACCAGACAGGCGGGTAGAATTAACGTCGCGTGGAGAGCTCTTTGCGTGGGAGAGGGTAAAAATACATGAGAATAGGGTAAAGCGTGTACACACTCGCGCGCAGTGCGCGTACAAAGGCAAAGAGTAGGACGGCAAGACAAGGGACGGGGTGGGAAGGCAGAATTCTTTTTTCATTTACTCGCGAGTGTAACGATGAATATAAACGCATGCAAAACGGGCACAGCAAGTACACGAGTGCTGCGTGAGAACGTCGGATCGTGACCCCAATCCAAAGACAATGAGGCTTCGGATGGCGACCGCCGTCGTCGAGGGGCGAGGAGAATTCCTTTCGATTTAGAACGTGGACTTCACGGCATAATGGCTGACGTATATCTCGGCAAGGGGAGACAATCCTTGCGAAAGACTGCCACTTTTCGCGGAAACAAAGCACTCCGGCAACAGCCGGAGACAAAGACCGCGATACATACTAGCGTTATGACTACGGTGATGATGCAGGGTGATGATAAAAGTTCGAGATGCATCGAGGAAGTAGCTTACGACCCCGCGGCTCTTATATTCCGCTGTAGGTTACGGCAGACGGTCGCGGTACATCGATGAAATATATTGGCAGTAAAACAGATCGTTGTTGAAAATGGACGGGCAACCATACGCGGGCGAATCATCGCTCGGGAGTTTGGTGGCGAAGACTGAGAGTGGAATTGAGAGGTGGAAAATGCGACAGGTGAGCCCGATACGAGCGAGGCGAGGGAAAAGCGATGTCGCGGAGAAACAGAGCTCTTGCAATCTCATGAGGTGAACGCACTAAAGGAGAAGCTAAATCACAAATTGGAAACGCGACGCTTGCGGGCGTAAAAGAAAACGATTGTTCGGAAACGGAACCCAAAGATGATATTGTCACGAGCGGGCGTTTCGCGAATGAAAGTGACTCTTTCCGTGAATTCTCGGCAAGAGGTGCTTGTTAAGTCGACAACGGAGAGACGTTTCCGCGCAGACATAAAGTGAGCCTTTGAAAGCCACCGAGGGTGCCTCGAGATCCAGACTCGAGAACACTTCTTAACAAACATTTAATAATTGAACAAGCACCCTAGACGTCAGCTCATATTAAACACCCTGCCGTCTTAAAGCTCGCTACCATTGACATGAACCATTCTCATTAAATTTCGCTCAACAGCATAAAAATCGGCGCCAACTCGATCACGCGCATCGTCGTTTATCGTACTGGAGCGAGCGCTTTTGTTGCGCGGAAACATCTCTTTACGTCGACTCTAATCCGGAAACACCGGCAGCGTCAAAACAAAGAACGTGCCAGATTTAGAAGCCACGCTGCCAGCGCATTACGCTACCCGTACGTTCGTCTCGACTCTGTCTCCGTTTCGGTGCGGTCGCTTTGTAGCGAAAACTGTTGGGGAAGAAGGGGTGAGGAGCGAGCGAGTGCACCTGGTAACTCGGGAAGAACGAGTAAGGCGTAAAACGAAGTTCGCCGTAAACCTGGGGTGGAAATGGAATCGCGCGCACCCTCGTTTCACCTCGGCCAAGACTGTAAAAGCCGGCGAGCGTGTGTGCGGGGGTTGGCGAGTGGGAAACTGCGTCCTCGGATGCCAGCCTGGATATTTCGAGGTTTCGCCCGTCGCGAGACACGTTTCCGGCTGCCGGAACTACGACAGTTCCGCGAGAGTTCGACTGCAAACAAGGGACGCTTTATATATGCGAGATGATTAACGATACGTTTCTGCGCTCGCTACAATCTTCTCACTACACAGACCGCTTTACATATTAACTGAATATTTACGCTAATAGAATAAAGTGAGTTTGCAAATGTCTTAACGTAATGAGTACGGAATTGTAACTACACAAAGAAGATAGCCAAAGGAAAGCATATAAAGAACCCTGTCGCTATTTAATAAAACGGCATCCTACAGAAATTACATGCATATACGACACATATCGACTTTTATTCTCACACAATGATTAACGATTCGTTTTTCCCCGCGACATGCTCCGACTACACATTAATTGCACATTTATACTAATAGAATAAAGTAATTTTACAAACTTCTTGACATAACGTGCCTCAATACGGAACTGCAACCGCACGAAAATGATAAACAAAATAGAGATATAAAAAATGTTGTCGGTGTGTAATAAAACAGTCTGCTGACTTATATGTAGAAGAAATATTGATTTTTCTTCTGACACGATGATTAACGATACGTTTCCGCGCCCGCCACAATATGCCCGTCCCATCGCGCCGGCATAACGGTGAATGGCCCGTTTTCGCGACTTCTGTCGTGCTTGCTGCATAATTTCGATAAAAGCTGTTTCCCTAATCGCTCTCAGAGGACGGTTGTCCGAAGCGACGTCAATTGTCATCGTTAAGATAACCGAAGACTGCCGTGGCTGGCCTTAATTGTCGTTGCATTTTAATGACGCTCAAACGATAATCGGGCGCGTTATTTTGCGAAACGGATATCGCGGCGAAAGCCCGTCAGAGCTAACTTTTACATTGAATAAGGTGGAAGTAAAAGTTGCCGACGGTGAGATAAGCTCGCGAGAGGAAGATGAAGCGTTTAGACTTTGATCATTCGGCAGGGTAATGAAGTTGCAAAGATCGTCTTATTACGGGGATCTTTGCCGAATATGATACCACGGCGCATATAGCTGTAAGTAATTATCAGAAACGATGATTAATGGCACCTGATGGACGCAAAGAGCGTGAAATACCGTAGACAGTCGAAAGGAATAATTTCCAGCGGATGAGCCACATAAAGCAATCAACCGTTCACCGGTGAATAAGAAATCCCCGAGCACGAATCCCGCCGCTGAAATTGTTTGTCCGATAATGCCCCGATACCGATCAATTGCCGATTGAGCAGATGAATGCGTTTCTATCGGTGTAAAAAAATTGATAGACACTTCACGTCGCGCATACACAAGAGTGTGCACTTTACGAGTGATTTCAACAAATGAAACGATCGGCGAACGAGGTTTTTTGCGCTTGCCATGGAACCGCGACAAGGAGCAAATCAATTCCCCGCTTGCCTCGTTTCTCTTTGCCGGCGTGCCATTTTTATCGAGCAGCGGTACGTCGGTTGCGGGATCACGGAATAAAAGGCACCGGGCACCAGTAGATGCATAAATTACCCACGTGCAAAGCAAGTAAACCAATTGAAATAAATATTCATAATCCCGTGCGCACGTGGCTGTTACATATGGCCTACTTGATCGTTATAAATACATAAACGTACGTACGTGCACCTCGCGTCTCTCCGCTCAAAGGTTTCGCGCGCATTCGTGTCACGCATATCGAATAATTCGAGGGTACGGCGAATGTTAATCGTCTATTAAGAGCATGTGTTATAAATAATTCGTCCAACATGCATCAGTGCTTTTAGCCTAAATAAGTAATCTTTCATATTTTTAGCGTTTGCCCCGCTCCACTATTTACCGTTTCTCTTTATACCGAAACGGATATATATGTGCGGCGGTTCACGATAGGCATCGAGTTGCTTATTTCTGTTGGATATATATGCCTGTTTCGGCCATAAACGTTAAGTCTCGGGGGTTACGTGCTAACAAGCGCGTGAATGCGAAATGTTTCGCTTCGCTTGCCTTTTTGTCACGCGAGAATTGCCGAGAACAGTCTATTCTTTAAAAGTACTTGTAATTATAATCTGCCGGGGTTAGCATCTTTTTTTAATAACGACGCTTTTACACACCGCACGATGTCTACCGTTGCACGTTGCACTTCGTGCCGTGTACGCTTGTTTGCGATAATGGAATTGCGGCGGAGAAAGAAGACACGACATAACACAGAACAGAGTGGAACATATCATCCAGCCTTCCGTGTCGGTTGGATCGAAATAAATCATTCATTCAGTATAACGGGCTTAGATAAAACGCATCAATACAACGCCCGTTGGAGTCCTTTTCGCTTCACGTATTTTCACCGCCATCGAATGCTCGCTAATGTCGAAAAGATAGTAACGTACGGCGTCGCGTAAATTTCTGCTACTACTACTGTGCGCTATGACAAGAAAAATCCTGTTTTCATGGCTTCGCGTTAAATTTTTTCGCAGGAGACCTCTTCGTAGTGGTATTCAGCATGGATTGCCGGGAGTCCTTCGAGGAAGCCATTAGGCTGAGAGAAGCCATCCTCGAGACGAAGGTGAGCGCCATCCAAGGAGCAACCAAGAGCAGAAGCAGGGGTCATTACAATTTGAAAGTTCCTATGGTCATCGTTGGAAACAAATGTGACAAAGATGTAAAGTACGTCGCAAGTTATCATCTCATTAAAAAAAAAAGATTGCAGTTTTTAATTAAATTAGTTGGCTAATATGAAACTAAATTTACACCGTCCACGATGGCAATTCATGAAAATGAGAGGACCGAAGTTGGGTAAAATTATTCTTTAGAACAGTCACGGTGGAGGAAGCCGAGGAATATTGCGCCAGCCAAGACGAATGTTGCGTCTTCGTGGAAGTGTCGGCGAACAGAAATTATCATGTGGACGAGCTTTTTTATCAGCTGTTCGTAGTGGCAGGTCTACCGCTCGAAATGGCGCCCAATCATCATAGAAAAGTACCGCTCAACTTTGGCTCGCCAACAATGCTACCGCCATCGCAGGTACGGAAACTGTAACGATAGTTGTTGGGCGCGCAAAGTTTCGACGGAAATACGCGATCATTCGGCCACGTTGTTACACAGTGTTTCATAACGCGGTTTACCCCAAGTTTTCTGAAGTTTCATTGTTCCGCGGAATTAATCGGCGCCCGTAGTATGTGGAACGCCATACGTAGACATCTGCATCATTTATCCGACGGCGCGTATGCGCTTAACGTAGATTTATCAAGCATGCAAAATAGAGAAAATCGGTGCAAAAGCTAGCGGAACGAATTTCGTTCCACTTTGCAATTGCGCGTTCGAAACTTTACGTCAGCAAATCAGCCGAAAGGTCGTTAAAAGTAAACATGCAAATTATTATTATTGCTTGTACGTCGGTAACGCTATTGTTGTCCGTCAATCACTTCCGTGCTATCGAACTTGACGCGAGTATGTAGACAGTTCCCGAGTTATGCAGGGTTACGTTCCTGAGTACGCTGCGTAACTCGTATTATACGTCCGTCGGAATAGCACACGTGAGCCTAACATAATTACACATGTGCGTTACGCACCCCACGTTATGGTATACGAAATAACATTTACCGAGAGTTCCCGCGGTAAACCCTATCGTTGTCTCCTAACGTCATTGTCCCTGACTAGCGATGCCACACAATTATTAATCACAAACAGAGCCTCGTGACCGCTGGCGCGTTTACCCTACATGCACCTTCACAACGAATGCATAATCTATCTTTCGCTACATCGAAATCGGACATACGCGCTAGTTAATATTTTAATTCCCATTAACACGTTGAACGCCATGTCGCCCAAATATAGATGACAGATAACTTATTACATATGTAGAAGAGTTTTCAACAGCAGTGAACGTATTCAGTAGTAACAACGCATATAGCTGTGCACAAGTGATTACAAGAACTGTACACATGAAAGTCTAATGATATTACAATTGTTTCTTTGTCATATTCTTAAAAACAATTTAAGCAAAGTTGTGGTATTTGAGTAAAATCAGGGCAATAAGTCGCAGTTCTTCTACATACATTCTTTTTCACTGTTTGCTAATCTTGTCTACTTATGCAGCAACAAAAAGTACGCGTTTATCCAATCGTCTTTGCTGGAATTTTTCCTCACCATCAAACTGTGTGTTATATACCAAAGCACCCTACTCGTGCTACTACATTGAGAACATGAAAATTCCGTAACTAAGAGGATCCCCCCAGCTTGCGACTTTAATCTTTCTTCAAACAGTACTAACCGTATTCGAAAAGCGGACAAATCGATGTCAGCTCATCTGTTAGCGCATTGACAATTTGAGCCTCGCGAGAATCATACCGAATTTGTGCTGGGCGATCAACGTGTTAATATTCTTAATTGATGGATGCCGATCCGTCCCCATCGCCATCCACTTGTGAGGACAGAAAATCAATCGGATGGGTGTTTCGCGAGTCTTATAAATGATCGTCGCAGCGTTGTCTAGGCAAGCTCCTGCCCGAGTCGATCTTACGATAGTAAGCCGCGCTACGTGAATTGGGACGCGCTTTACAAATAGAGGCTCCCGGGTAGAAACGATACGATATCTCGGACCGGACTCACGTTCCACGACAATCGCGCGCGCTCCGTGGAAGCTGCGTTTTCAAAGGGTTTCACGTTCTCTTTCCAGCCGAAGCACAAAGCCACTCTGAGCATAAAGCGTCGTCTGAGCGACGCCTGCGGCGTCGTGGCGCCGAATGTTCGCCGGCCGAGCATAAGGACCGACCTGATGATCATGAGGACAAAGACGTGCTCCCTCGCGGCCGGCAACGAGAACAACGCGCCGGGATCAAGGATCACTCTTAGATCTGCCGAGACCAGAGGGATGTGCACGATTCTGTGATAGCGAGTTCGCAGTCGGAACTCGTGAACGGGGCAATTGTTCGGGACAACAAACGGTCGCAATGCCAAATGGACGATCTTCACGTGCGAAGCGCGCAGAAGCCGATCCGCCGAGTACTCGCGAAATTTTGCCGATCAAAGCTCGCACCGCCTGTTCGCGCTCTGTAAATAATTTTTATCCTAGGAATATGCCACGCCCGCGGTGGCCTTCGCGCTTCTTCAACTGTCGCGCGAACCTCAGGCTAATTGAACGATCTAGTTGAAGTAACCGAAGAAAATTTAGGGGGGCATCTTGCGGGTGGTACATGCTCGTGCGCCGGAATCAGGTCATCGAGTCGATTCGAGAACAGATTTAACATGTAGGCCCGAGCGGATTTTCCTCATAATTCAGTGGAGTGGAGGCAGAGGTCGAGGGAATGGGAGGGATAGACAGAGGAAATGTCGCAGAGAAATTCGCAGGTGAAGATTGTCAGAGGACGAAATCTTTAAACCGACCGACCACGCTGCTCGCCTTAATTAATTAAAGGATTAGTCCTAGCGTAGCGACCCGGTGGTAACATATATGATTAAATATAAGGCACGATCGAGGATCGACCGTTTAGATTAATTAATCGTTGACGACCGAAGGACCGAAACGAAAAGCGTTCATTCGATTGACGTGAGCAAAGAGAGCGGACCACTTGCGCGATGGCTCAGAGAAAGATTAATTATCAAACAGGTCAACCGTTTTAGAGACGAATAGGAAATTACTTTAGTTAAACGGATTTCGTTCTTTTCTTGATGATCCTCGTGTCGACGTTACGTTCGGTAAGAGTTATCCTCGAGGCACGCCAATTTCCGTACAAGTTCGCTTTTGCTTTGTAACCTATGAAGATGGTCTGCTTAACGGAAAACTCGAATTTCGTTTCGCCCAGGGTCGTCAGGCTGACATGAACCAATTACGGTATACGTGTACATAGTTAATTTATGAATATAATACTGAGCTACACGGACACAATAAATACACACACAACACACACGCATTGCGCCGTTTCGGACATACGTACTAATACTTTTAGATAAGCGACCCCGAAACAATGTTCGGCAAGGAATGTACGTCGAAAGAAAAATGCAGCTTTCCATGGAAATTGAATGGCCGCGGGGTAATACGATTAAAACGCTTCCATATGAGCTATCCGAGTCACATCGTCCGCGCCGGGTGAAATTGCGCTTTCTTCGTGCGAGAATGCAGGACTTCGTGATCTTATCGCCGGCACCCGACTCTGCCGAGAAAATTAATCTAATCGCCGCGTTGTCATGTCGCGTCGCCAATTGTTACGTTCGAAAATCAAATTTGATACCAAAAACTCTGATCCGGCTTCACCGATGAGTACTCAGTCGAAAACGCGACAAACATAAGATTATATTCATTCAGTTCCTTTTCTCGGTATCATATATGATAATGTATTTCTGATATTCCACAAGTATCGATAAAATACGAACATTTCGAAGGAAAATTCTTGCAATCTTATTACTCGTATCCATATTCCCCGTCGATCATTTGCACGCAGACCTTTGTCGCGGCAACTTTCAGCAAGCGTAAGGCGATTTGTCGCAAGTAGAATTCTCAGGATGGCAACGCTCGCACAAGAATGGGAATAATCGGAGTAAGCAACAAACACAGCGTTAACTTTCTTCCAGATGAATCGATAACTCCATACCATGCGTATTCATCCTCCCACGCACATTCACGCAGCATCAGCCCGCTCAATCCACCCACCCCTCGAGAATCCGATAATACAGGGGAGGTTTTGACTGTTCAATGAGCAGCATTTAACGAGGGGCGACAGGATAACGCGAAAATTAACCCCTTACACTCGAACCAATAATTTCGGAAAGAATTACTCGATTCAAATTATATTTTGCATAAACTTCGAAGGTGTAATAACTTTCAAAGTAATCGCACACGAATAATTTGTAATTTGTGAGTCAGCCTATCGTCTAAATATGTTGTAAAAGTATATTCTCGCAGTTGCTAAAATTCACCTGTCAGTTGACACACCAGAAAAACAAACTAAAGAAACAGATCTTTAAAACAGTGTGTTTTCATACATTTTTTTCAGTAATAATAGGACAGTCGAGTGTAAAGGGTTATTCCACGAAACAACTGCCAATGTTGAGTACTCCAGGGTTCGCATAGTACTCTTCCAAAATGCTCTAAGATTTTTCATCGACCGACAGATGCAACTCGGCGCATAATTAGAAGGAGGCTTTATGAAACTCCCTCAGGTTTAATTAACCGCGTCGATCCTAAGCGTTTTCCACGCCCAGGCACACGGAGCACTTCCTGCAGGCTTGCCGAGAGTCTCGGCGGGCGGGGCTAATTAGTCGATTAGTTTGTTAATTCATTTTGTGAACACTGCCACTACTATTCCCCCCGCCTATTGCTGCACGTAATACTTTATTCAGGCGCGCATCATCGGGGACAATATGTGAATGGTGTCATTCACCCCGCGTTTAACAGTTTGAGTCTCAGGGATCGTTGAAAAAATCTTGAATAGTACTAAGCGATGACATAGCCATTATTTTAACCTCATCAAGCACACCTCCACACATATTTACCTTTAGTTTCATCAAATAATAATTATTTTCATTAACGAAAAAAATTAAAATTGGACAGGAAATACTTTGGAATTCCTCAACAACTGATACAAAAATCCGATACCACAGTTGCACGGGTAATGTTTGCTTCCATTGTGCAGACGAAAATATGAAAAAGTCCATAGAAAAAAATCGTGCTTGAAGAAGTAAACTTAGGATATGCCAAAAAATAATTGCAATGTCGTTAATAATTACGGTCAGAATAAAAGAACGTATATTTCGTCACTCGATTTGTGCTCCTACCAAAGAAATAAACATTTTGCACTGATAATAAGACAAATCTAGTGCCGAAAGGTCAGATTAGAGTTTGACGTAGTTTAATCGACCGGATACAGAATGTAATGCAATATCATCGTACGGTTGTTGAATGCATTCTCCGACATGAATAAACTTCTCCGCCTCCAGCCAAGGCCGAGATTTCTGTTTAGCAGGCTTTCGACGTAGACAGGGAACCCGGAAAAGGTGAGTTACTCGGTTATACACTCGATCGCAAATAGAAAGCTGCCCTTCGGAAGGTAAGCGGCACACGTTGTAATATCGAGGAAAAGGCAAACACTCGAGTGCAACGTAAGAGCCGGTCAGTATTGGATTTTCGTCCGGCCAGAGGCGTGGGAGGTTTACGGCAGGACGGAATACCGTGTCAGAAAGCGCACTTGAACGCCTCGGGATTGTCTGCCTCGGATATACGCGGATTAAGGCGAAGTAAGACGAGCGACGTTTTACGGCGTATAAGCGACACTTTGTCCCAGCGACTCGCAGCATTTTCCCGACATGACGATCGCATGAAAAAGGCAATCATGTCATCGATTGCTATTATTACATCCAGAAGTAAATTCTGCCTTCGCCGGGGGCAGAATGTAAGTCCTGCGAGGTGATGATTTGTGATTGCATACTTCAAGGAATATTGAAGCTATCGAGGAAGGTCTTTCGAGCTTCAATCGAGATCCCCTTGGACGGGTGCAGTGATTTACAAAACGCTCGAGAGGCACTCGGCACAGCCAGCCGTCCACTCGCCCCCAACACTCACTCAGTATATTTCTTGATATTCCTCGCCTGACGGTTCAATCTGCGCGAGCGTGAAATCACTTACGGGGCTCTCGATTGAAATTTATTTAAATCAGCTACCCGCCTCGGGCCGTCGCGACGAGGATTTCGATTATAAGTCTATGCAGCGTCACGATCCGCGAACGCGTAATCAGTTTAACTCGTTAGATACATTCCCTTCCTGTGCACCGCGCCTGCCCTCGAGCTTCACAATTCTTTCGTTCTGGCAGATCGAATAAAAAGAGGGTCACAACGGTTCGACCTAATGTAAGTACTATAAAAAGACGAACAAAGGAATATTACGCCGGACTACCCTCGGAACGGATAATGTCTTAATCCACTTTAATAAATTCACTTTTGCACATCGATTGCTACGTCAGCCGATCATGGACTGCAGACTGCGTTTCTTTCTGTACGCCAATATCCTATCAGCTTCTCCGTTCCGTTTTGTTTCAAATGCCATTGTCCCTGTTCAGGCACATTACCAGCGCGCGCCTTCATTAACATTGTTTGGCGAATACTTGTAACGCATCCATCGATTTTATGATTAATGTCTGCTGAACATTCAACGATGTAAATTCGCTTGGACGTTCTTTCAATGACAATTAGTCCACTGGCGGCCTTTGTCCTACTGAACTTTTCCGCAATTAATGAACGACCGCAGGCGGGTCATAAGGTGTCGGTCGTATGACAGTATCGGTGCAAAGATAAAATTCTTTATTGGCACACAGTCTTGATAAGAATGCGCTTGACCCGCGGTTCCGACGACTGTTGACAGGCGTTTCAGTTTAGTACCCACGTCGGATCACGTAATTCCAGGCACGCAGAATATTTAATTAAACTGCCGCAAGTGCTGCAGGAATTTTGAACGGCGGCGTCGTTAACGTTATATGTATATCGATTTTCCTTCCACCCCTCCAGTTCCTTCCACCTCACCGAAGACACTTTATTTCCGTAGTATCATTTTCGTTCATGCTGCTAACAGGCTTCTGTTCCGATTCAATTTCCCCCTGTGTCCGTACGCCCCCGTGTCAAACCTTTGACAACACGTGCGAGTAAGCGCGAATGCGAATCAATCAAAAGTCTAAAGGTGAACTCGCACATAAAAGCGGCCCTCGCTTCCGAGAAAATTTTCTTCCAGCGACTTCGCATTCGCACTCCACCAGCCTGTCTCCCGTGTCTCGCTTTATGCGTTTGTTCTCACGCGTCCTTTATTTGCGCGAAGGCAAGTCAAAGGAGAACGCAAAAGCGCGCCGTCTCGACTGTTTCCTCGACTCTGAAGAATTCAACGACTCACTGTGCCTGTCTCCATTAACGAGTGCAATCAGAATGCACCGTCAAATTCGCACGAGGTCACCCGATACATCAACTGTCGCCGTCAACGTAATTTCCCGTGGGCGCGTACATTTCAGAAAGTTCGTCACGAATGCCGAACATTTACACGCGTGCCGGCATGCAGTGTTTCCTAGTCCGCCCGAAATACATCTGTCCCCCGATTTACGCGGTGTATGCATTCCACGTAGATTCGACTTTCGCGAATGGAAATTGCGTAAATAGAGTGTATCGGTTCAAAGAAAAATGTTGAACATAAAAGCATTTCACGTAGTTTAACGAAAAAATAGCGACGTTTCGGAAAGCGGGAATGAATTTTATTCGGTGTCAATATCACTACAGGAATTCAAATCAATCGGACTTTTCTCTTAATTGACACAAATGTATCATCTGCATCGCTTGAAATACTTGTATATTCGATATCATTTTCATTATTAATGTTAATTCTTTCCTGGATGATCTGTTCTCAAATGTTTAATTAAATCTTGCTAAAATGTTAACACTCGTTGAATATTTGGAGCATTGTCTATAATTGCACTTTTTAATTTTTTAGATAATTCAAAACCTTTACATATATGTTCTGCAATGAACGAATTTGTTTCTTCGTATTCACGGTTACACTCATCATTAAGTTGAATTTCAAATATTATATGCATTGAATGAATATCAGATAACTCACGCTCCGCTAGTTAATCATTGACCATTAAATTTGAAACGTGATCACAACAGAATGGAAATAAAAAAAAGATCAAAGTTATGCAACTGATATGTAAATAAATTCCATGAAACATGATAGACACCTATAGATGATAGAAACCTGTCAGACCGCGTAACATGAAGTCACGTAAATGAATACCGTGTAAATTGAGGGACAGCTGGGTAAGTAACAAGAAGCTTGGAACCGGCTAGTGAAAGCACTGCTTCGCTTAACGAGAAGCGTAAGAAGACAATCTACCGTAAAATTCTCTCATCCCTAGCGTCTGCAGGGAGAGATCGCGGAAAATCGTTTCTCAGGGGCGATGCAAGTTGCATCGGGGAGAAGGCCCGGGAGACCGTTCAAACGAGTTCGAGGCCGGCATCAAGATCGAATAAAGTTTTCGGTTTAGTTGCCGCGATAGCTGCAGCCACACACACGCACACACAAACGTGTAGGTACATTCGCGAATGCCCCCGTTCTCCAGCCCACTGGGGAAAGAAGGAGGACTCGAATTGCGATACGCCGATGGGCCGGTATCGGAATTCGGCTCTCCTCAGCCATGAGAAGCTTGGTTTACGATTACCATCTTTAGTGGCAGTGCACCGGCGGGTCACGGCAAGAACCATTTATATCGGCCCGCTGTTTATTCACCGCTACGGTGGACTTACCGTTGACCTAGCTGTTGAATTTCAATTGAGCGATTGCGAGTGACGAAATCCGTGACGTTCGCAGCGTGCCACCGATTATAATGTTTATGGCCGCAGACTATTTTTGCACTCGCATTTTCGTGATTTATTGCGACACCGTTGGGCGATAGTAAGTAGACTGAAGTATAGCGACGAGGCTCTGTCAAAGGCGTTTCGGAAGTGAACAGTGGTGCATTGACAACAATTTCGGAAAGACGGAGGAACTGGTAAGAGGACAGGCGCTGAGAAGCGTTGCGTGCTATATTGAATCGGCAAATAACGTGTAGGAAGAAATATTTGACTGAAGCTTTGGAGGTAGTATTGCAGCCTGTTTGGCGATAATCAAACTGCAGCATGGTTGTAAAGAAGTGACGCATCGGCCTCAATGGAGCGAGTTCGGCAATGTTCAGTAAATTACATCGAGTTTTCATGTTTTTTTTGCAAATTTAAACGCTCGCGGATAAAACTCAACGGTCTATTGTGTCAAATCGTGAAAACATTTCAAGTGTACTTTTCATTTACTTTCGATACATTTTTGATCGTATCATTCATTCCTTGAACCCATTTTGATGGGCGTTTATCGCGATTTTCCACATATTTTTGGCCATATCTTTAAAGCTATTGCGAATTTTCCACTTCGGCTTGCGCCATTCTGAGTTATTTTCGATCCCTCTCGATATACTAAAATTGCAATTAATTCTGAAGACCATCATTTTTTGGCAAAAATGGCAAGGGGTATACCTTAAGATTTTCTCGATTTCTTCAAGGCCCTGTCCCGTCTAAACTAATGATCGAAACCTATAACTAATATAAGTTTTCTTAAAGCTCTTTGGAGGCACTTTCACGTGGAATTAATCGCAATCAGCGTTTTCGAAAAAAAAATTTTTGCACTTCTTTAAAATCGCCATATCTCGAAAACTCTGAAGAGTTCACCGCGCGGAAAGTGGTCTACCTTCAGGGCAAATTACCATCTATCGAATGGTATCGGTCCGAAACAAAAAAAAAATTTGACATTTTTCGCCTATTTTTGCCCATTCGTCGGAAATATGAACGTCTGTTTTCAATCATTTTAACTATTTCTAAGTTTGCTCAGTCTTCTACTTCTTCCAGATGTAGAGTAAAATCCCATAAGGATGAGTCAATTCCCGTAGATAGCTTACAATATATACATATCGCAGCCACTTAACATTTTGCTCACACCGATCGTTTTCACCGGTTGGACATGTGACAAATCCACCGGCTACGGTGATAGGTCACGCTGGTAGCATGTATGCATCAATCATCCGCAAAGGGTTAAAATATCTCATCTGCCTGTGAAACATTTCACAGCAAGAGTTGCCAGTTCAAACTTCATATTGGAAGTTAGCTTCCGATAAGTCGGCGAAGTTTAGTTGAACAACTATCGGTTAATTACTTAGCTTTCTCAAATTAATTCAACACGTTGTACACGTTGAGCATACCTCAAAGATAATTTCCCTTAACTTCTCAAGATGTCAACAATACCCAGTATCACTTGATTGCGCTGAAACGAATATTGACGTACACTTGAGACTTTGCATATCCCTAGAGGCCATCCATGTACATGAGATCTGGAGGTCGAGCAGAGATCAGTGTATGGATCCACTTTAGTCTACCCATATACACTATGAAAGTTATGACCTATCTGCACCGCGTTCTGTTAACGTTGTCAGTGCTCGTCTGCTTCACTTTTCTACGTTTCCTTTTAGCTCAGAGGATGCACAATCCACTTAAAGAGAACCAGGAAATACGTCGCTCTTGAAACTTTCATATAACATTTTTCCAAAAACTTTCCTACACCGTGGATTCGTGGTATCAAACCTGTTATTGCACTGAGATCACTTCAGAAGCACCGAGATTTTGGAAGACCGGTTATACCGTATATTCATTAAAACAGCAAATCGACTTATTTTTTTAACACGGTGCGCGCTAATTAAAAACTAGTTATCGTGTTATTCATTATTCCGTGCTGACTCTTGGCGGCGCGTTCGTCTCGATTGGCGAGTTGTATCAAGCAATAAACCTTAACTACGTATCGGCAATGAACATTGCGTGACGGTATGACGGCTCCTTTGTACGTACACTTTTTTATGATTATTAAAGTGTAGCTAACGAAGATTCAGTCATTCGAGAATTTTATTGGAAAATCCGTTCTCATATTAAGGGAAATTGTTTGTCGAATATTTTTCCGCGCTGCATGCTTTTAGCAAACAACATTTCTCACTAATTGATTCACCGCGGACAGCCGGATGTGCATATTTATACGTGTATACGTGTTTTTATTAACGAAGAATCTGCCGCTTACATGATATTTCTGATAGTTCTTACGATAAGCCGCTACAGCCCGTATTTCCAACATTCCTCCATGTGATGGCTTTAGCCCGAAGCCCCCTTTAGTACGTGACTTATGTCATAGAGTGGTCATATCTTTCTGGAGATCAGTCGTGAATCCGCTCGACCTTGTCGGATTTTATATTTGGGCAAATCTAACTGAGGCCGCGTGCGAAGATGTCACCCGAAAAAATTTTCGCTCGCATCTCGCGTGAATGCATAAATAGAAAATCCATCGTCCGATTATCTGGTAATGCTGACACTAACAAAGCGCGAAGCATCATTTACCGCATCACGAGAAAACCCCGTGGTCCTTCCGAATAACAGGGCCCTTAACGAACTAATTTGTCGACGCGTTAGCGAACCGCGCACATCCACTACCCTTTGAACCGGTTAATACGTTTATCGCCGAGCATAAATTCAGCATTTTTCCCATAGTGCCCAAATCATCAGCGCGCTGACGCATAAAACCTCCTGACAGTGATTTATTCTTTTTTCCATACAATCGGAGTTCTGCGAAACCAAGTAAACGTTTACTTACAGAATTATCACGTTCTCAAAGTAACAAGGCCGGTAGTAATAATGCATGATCTAATAGAAAAAGTCTGGGATATAAAAATATGGCAAATGTCTAGTTTTTGTTGCTAGGTAACTGGATACATCCTAGACCGGCATGTAGCTAGGACCGCCACGACTTTGCTTAACCCTTTGACCGCTATGGACGCATATACGCAGTCGTTTCGATTTCTTACTTATTGCAGCTACAATTATCAATCTACGAGATGAATACAGATGCGTTCTTTATCAAATCATTTTCTTGCATTATTTAATTTGGCGCAAATGAAGAAATATCATTCGAACTTAGTTGCGCCTTACATAAGCAGTCAATATAGTTCACACTAGCGGAAAGTATTTCGTCCTCTGCGAGCGCTTTGGCCGAAAGTATTCAGCAGTCAAAGGGTTAAATCGTATCAAAGTATATCATAAAAGCCAACCGCAACCCGACGTATTTCCGACGTATCAACTACTTCTAAGCACTTTCATACGCTTGTTTGCGTTGTTACTATTGAAAGCCCTTCCGTTGCACGCGTTAAAGAGCTGTTGAAATTACCGGGCCACCCCCGCGCCTTCCATCGTGACAAATGCGCTCCCCGCGAAGGGTCATATTTCTAGCCCCATGACTCAAGCGTAACACGCGCTCGGCCTTTGTACAGCGAAAGGGAAGCGACTTGTCAAATTACGGATAGCGAGTCTCGACAGAGACATACGAGCGGCGCTCCCGTACCGGCGCGCAACCGAAATTATCAACCGTCCTCGATAAATTTCCCTCCCGCCAAATGGCCAATTACAAAGTTGCCCTCGAACGACGTTGCCCAGCGCGTCCGTCGTCCGGGCCGCTAATGGCCCGCACAATTGCATTTTCCAGGATCGCGCGCCCCGCGATATTGCCCCGGCGGAGGCCTAATTATAATATCGATAAATATTTATCGGAGCGGCCAACGTGCGCCGACGTGCAAGTATGAATAAAAAGGCCAGCCGACCGGTGAGCGACTCTTCGCTGGCAAGCGTAGCTGGTGCGCATGCACGAGCTTTCCCTACATCGACCCCACGTCTCCCCTATCCGTCGAAAAGAGCGCAAGCGTCACCACGCACCGGCCATGTTCGCGATAATTTTATCGTCGAAACGCGCGACACCGGGATTCACCCACGAACACGCCGTCTCAAAGTTTTTCCTGTCATTCCCTTAGCCCCGACACCGTCGCGCAGCGGCACGTTTTCCATGACACACCGTGGACCTTCCAGACACGTCGCCTCGCGAGCTGCGCAAAACTTTCTCAGGTGTGTCCGAGTTATTCGTGCGGCAAACTGTCCTCTCGGCGCTTAATCGGGAGTCGCTCTGTGAATGACACTTAACAAACCTGGCAACCGTGAGTTTGCCGAGAGACGTACGACTGTGTCAAAGTGAGGATACGAGAAACGCGCAGTGTGTGAGTAAGGAGCGTGTTCACTCGTGGCGGCGCAGATAGGCTGTGACTCGCGAAGGCCGCTTTCCTCTAACGTCATTAAATGCTTCGTCGCACGTGGGTTTCTCTTACATAAGTATAATGGGGAATTCGCCTAGCGTATCTCGAGGCGCTACAGTGTCACCGCGCTCATCCGCGAGATAATATCGATCGCTCGCGTGACATTCGCGCCGCGTCACTCGAACGAGATAGACGCGAGTTTGAATACATCGAGGGACCCGTGCGAATAGGGTCAGCGGGTAAGTCAATTTTTTTAACTCCCTACTTTTTGCGGCATTACGCTTACTTCGGGGGACGACTCATTTTGAACTGATCATTATCTGTGACGCAGGGACACTTTTCAAAGTTGCGGTAGAGATACGTTTGGCGAGGAGTCAAAGAACTGAAGTGGACAATGCGTTGGACGCAGTAATCGTTAGCGCATCTGCAGCTTCAACTGCAAGTAGGTGGTGCAGAACGAGCGGAGACTAGTCTAGGAAGAGAATCCGAATTATCCGCAGAAATGGGCGGTGGAGCAAACAGCAGAAGTATCTTTACTTATGAGGCGCTGGGCCATGCAATATCCGGCGCGGCGGTGAGTTTATCATTCATTTTAATTGCACCTCTCATGAAATGCGTTTTCTCAATGCGTCTAATATTATGCATCCCGTGTTGTAGGGAAGCGTCGTTGCCATGGCAACTTTCTTCCCGCTGGAAACTGTGCGCAGTCGATTGCAACGTAAGCCTCCGCACCCGTATAGTTAAACTAGATTGGTCACGTATGAAGTCACAATTCTACGTTCACCTCGCATCGATAACCTCGGCTATGCACTTATGCAATAATAATTTCCCGTAGTGAACCTCACTCTATCAATTAGTCGGCGCGTCCTGCGTTGCCTCTCTAAGATTTATGCGCGATGACTCAGCGAGATTTATTGCATTTACCGTCATCGAGCAGAGTAACGGAAAATCGGGAAAATTGAATAACTAATGAAAAGTTCAAGAAACGTTTAAAAGAAACTAAAGAAAAACTTGAATACCATTGACCGATGTAATAACGATAACACCTATTAAGCATGTGCACTTGACGTTTGACCAAAGTGACGGGCATGCAACACTTATGTAATTGAATTCGCTGCTGATTGCAGAGAGCACGTGTGAGAGATCATTAGAGATTAACGACTTGTGCATTTTTACTTTGCAGTGGAAGAGGGTCGAGAGTCAAAGAACACACTGGCTGTGATCCGTGAGCTAACATCAAAGGAGGGCCCGTACGTTTCCTTGTACACATGGTTAAAACGCGCGGTATACCTAAGAGTCGTTAATAAGCTCTATCAACAGTGAATGCATACACTGTTCAAATGAACGAGCGATGCTATTAGCATCGTCGCCGCCAACCATACTTGTGATCATCTTTTTTCTTTGCTCAATACTGCAAGTCACTCAGTAAAATCGTGCACGTAATACATAAATCACAATAACACTAATACGTTTTTTTCTACCTCAATAGTGGATAATGGGATAAAAGTACTTGTTTGGTTGAGAATGGAAATTGATTCAACTCTTATTTGAATGTCTCTAAATTTTTTGGGGCAGCCAGTGTTCCCTCATCGGCAATTTATAATAATAAAGTGCGTGATTGTTAAATTTAAGTATAAATCGATCCACAATCGACTTCCATTTTCAATCAAACAAGAGTTTTCATTTCGTTATCTACTATTAATAGGATTGCAAATAACACACTACTCAATATTTTCTGCCCCAAGGCACACACTTTATAGAGGGATGGTGCCCGTTCTCCAAAGTCTTTGCGCCAGTAATTTCGTATACTTCTATACGTTTCACGGATTAAAGATGCTCAGAAGTAGGAGGCAACAAACGGCCGGAAGCGATTTATTGGTCGCATCGATAGCGGGTACGTCTATATTATGCAAGTGAGCGAAAAATGTCTCTTAGTCAAACTTACCAAGTTACGTGACCACGATTTCACCATGTCTTGTCGTTTCCGCTGCAGGTGTGATAAACGTGCTCACGACGACGCCACTTTGGGTTGTCAATACAAGGCTGAAGATGAAAGGCGTCGGAGGTGTTACTGAAAAGAATAACAACGAATATAGCACGCTGTACGGTGCGTGAGTTATTTGCACATAACATTAAAGCACATACAATAACCGAATGCGATGCATCATACTCACAGTCTACTTTTGGACAGCATTAATTTTACCTATGCCAATCCCTTATCAATGTCAGTGCACGTTATGAATTCAAACCCAGATAAACAGGCCGTTTGAAATCTCCAAAAATAGATTACAAGTCCTCATTATGCACGTGTTTGTACTCAGCCGGTGAATCGCATATTATGTACAGATGGACTAATGCATATATGGAAATACGAAGGATTGGAAAAGCTGTGGGCAGGCACTCTGCCAAGTCTCATGCTAGTCGTTAATCCAGCCATACAATTCATGACTTACGAGAGTATCAAGCGAAGAGTCAGTACGTCTCTTCAAGGAGGTCAACCGTCTGCTTGGGTATTCTTTTTCATCGGCGCAATCGCCAAAACGATTGCGACCACGCTGACGTATCCTCTCCAATTTGTACAAACAAAACTCAGGGTAATTCTTTTCATTCCGTTTATCGTTGACCGGTAGTCATAAATGATCCTTAAGTGAAACTTAAAAAACACTAAGTGGCTACTATTTTACAGCACGGACACAAGTACGAGGACCTACCGCCAAACGCCGGTACATTGCAAATCCTGATGCACATAATTAAGTGAGTTACTTATTTCATTTATTGCAATCCAATCTTGGTTACTATTGAAAATTTTACACCTATTATGGTTAAATACGTCGCTGGTTATCTTTGCAGAAAACAAGGGTTCTTCGGCTTGTACAAGGGAATGGAGGCTAAGCTATTGCAAACCGTGTTAACCGCGGCGCTGATGTTCTTAGCTTACGAGAAAATCTCAAAATTCATCTTTCGTATACTACTTCACAGACCGATACTTAGATAACGAGTATTTGTCTGACGGACAATATTAACGGGTAACTTAGATAATTCTTCAACATATTGTACCTTTTATTCACTATTCAACGATATCTCCGAGAGGAATGGAAGGAAGGCGTTCACAGATAATTGTGAAGAAATGCAATGTATCCCTACAGAAATCCCAGATATTTCTAGTAAACAGGAATCAAGGAAAGAATCCGGCACCGCGCGCATGCATACTTTGTTTTCGTCCTGCGTTACGTAAGATGATACATTTTGTAAGCAATTGCTCAATAAAGATATTTGCGTTACTTTATATGCGCATCTCATTAAATGCTAAAATGCCATAAAAATAAATGACAGTGCATTTAGTGACCCACGATACGAAAACAGGATGGCGTTGAAATATCCGTCACGCTTATTTATCTAACCAAACCAACAGTGCGAGGTCGACGAAAGGAACGCTTGCAACATCTGGAAAATGTGACACACTCGCACCCGGCAGATACTGGCGAATTTGAGAGAAACGCGCTTCCAACTTCAGTCACATTTTCGAAGGAAACTGAATCACGCGACGTCATCTATTACGGACACAGAAAATCGGAAGTGTCCAAAATGGCGAGATGAGGACGCGACATCCAATTGTATCAAAGAAACCAAAGCCAATCTTAAGCGATCTAAGACAATTCAAAAGTTCTGGAGCAAATTGAAGATTCATAGAGCAGTCAAAAGAAAGCTCGATAAACAAGCGGCACCCGTGTAAGTTAACGAACTGTTCTGACAAATTTTCGCTGGAGGGATGTGCCACGTAAAAGTCACATGGAAATGCACAGTTGACGGTGTGCTCAAATTTGATTATAACATTTGTCTTCATACTAATTATTTTAAATAATGCTGCGCATCACGTGGCACAATCCAGTGTAGTTTTTAAAAAGGCCCTTTCCACTAAAATTGCTAACTTTCCACACAAAAGACCGATCGACCAATTACCCAATTTCTATCAAAATTGCTACACATTTTCCGCGTTTGTTCTGCCTATTTTTGGCCACATGTTCAATCAGTGCAAAGAGCAAATTTTCTCGAAAAACTTAATTTCACGCAAAAATGGCAAAGATTAGGAAGCAATGATGGATGCAGATGGGGCTCTAGTCATGCCGGGGATACGATGACAGCACAGCTGCCAGGCCGAATATCTGAACTCCCCACGTCAAGAAAGTTAGTCACCCCACGCGTTGGCATTAAAACTGTTCATGGATCCAAGCAACCAAAGCCGGTTCCATTATCTTACGATTATGAGGCGGCAATTAGTCAACCGGATATCTCAAAGGCGCTGGATTTCAGAAAAAACTTTGAAGGTGGTTCCGTAGTCAGTAGTTTGCCAGCGGCAAAGAGAACTTTGACTCTTCGCGGAAGGGGCACAGTACTGAAAAGATCTTTACAAACGCGATCACAAGCAGTGTCGAGACTTAAGTCAAAAGCACAGGCGAACCAACGATTGAAAGCCGCCAGAAATGAAAAATTAAAGGTTTCTGGTACATCCGTCGAACAGTCGGAAAATTGCTCGAGTATTACCGGGGACGCAGAAAATGGAATTCATGAAAATAGTCAGGATCAGACGGGTATTGCGACCAATAAAGTCTCTCCTGAAGGACAGGTGGGTTTCTGGGGTAGCTGTTTAATAAAATTCTTGACAAAAATTAATCGTACGTTTAGAAGCAGTCCGCTACGGTAGTTACAAGCGTCAACAGCGAAGATACGAATATCGGGAAACTGCAGACTGTCAAAGGGAGTAATGTTACGCTGAAGTTAGTTTCAGAAACTAGTAAAACGAGTAACTGTGTCAAAACCTTCGTTTCACCGCTTGAAGTACAGGATAGGAACTGTAAAATTGCACGCGCAAAGACTGCTATTGTCCCGATAACATATCACGTGCCTTCTCTTCAACCGGTAATACAATTATATTACACTGTTTAAAATGTGGCCTGCGCCGAACTTAGGACATGCCTTTTCTTGAATACAGGCAGCAAAACTTCCGTTAACAAGCAAATCGAAAAATTCAATCGACCCAAAACGACTACGGAGCACGCATTGTAGCACTGATGAATTAATGTCAAGAAAGTCTTCTGTCAGATGCAAGGACGAACGTGTATCGAATTACGATTCCTTTACGTCAATACATAAAGAACCTAAGTACGTATTCTCGTACTTCAACTCAGGAAATATATATGAATCAACTAATACGGTTCATTACTTAGCATCGCTCAAATGAATGGTAGAGCATCGGGAATGAAAATCAGCGAGAAATCTGAGGAATATGAATTTACGTCAACCGACGAATCACCGAATCCTATCGACAGTGCTGGTGATCCATCGTCTGGGACATTATTGCGCAATCTTAAAAGACTGAACTGCAAACATCGATCGTATACCGATCACACTCATGAAACCAGCAGTCAAATTGAACATTCCTGGAGCTCGTCGAGATATTCTCCGCAGAAGAAGGATAGTGCGAAAAAATGGTCAAGGTATAACTACCGAATTTCTGTTAAGTTCCCCCGTTAATTAATTTCAATAAGACTGCCGATTCATTTCTCAGGTCGTCAAGGCAACAAAAATACATTCAAACAACGTCAGAGGGTAGTGATCTGTCAAACTATAGCAATAAGCGTATCGCAGTGAGAAAGAAAAATATCTATAATTTTCGTAATAATCTAACGCCGGCTCCCCCTATTGCACCGACGACAAAGTCAACCCTAATAAATTCACCGGCAAAAGTCAGAAGCAGGCGGCGGAGCAACTTTTCTTTTTTCAACGCCTTATTCGACATCGTTTTTTGGCCTTTCCTTTTTCTGCGTACGGATCGATAATGTACATCGGTTGATTATTTGGTAATGGAGAGGTGAAATGGGATGTTTGCAACAGGTTTTGAGAACATCGTTTTCCTTATCTTTGTATAACGCAATATTACAATGTAATAAATGAATGTTACAAGTTTACATTTCTCAATGTCGATCATAGATACAAATTCTGTGGAGTCATATAAAATCACCGGTAAGTACCCGCAGGTACGGCGTACGACATTATTTTTTACTCTTAGATACAGCTTATACATACACAAAATATTGGCATTATAATTCACACAATGCTTCTTATTCTGTATAAACAAGATTATCAAAAATGTATGTAAATAATATATTATATACGAGAAAAGTTTGTCTCCAAAAAAAGAACAAAACAGTCGCTTTGTAATATAAAAATTCTAAAAAGAGTGTGATTAAATGGGAGTAACAAAAATATTTTTGACAAGTGTTCTATCTTACCATCTTACAGCACACCGACTCCTAAAAGCATAATGAGATTTAAGTTTAGATATCGATATGTGTTCGGCGCATACAGTGACAGCAAATCGTTGCTAATCCTTCACCTTCTTTCATGGGTGCTGGCGTAGTACATTGGAATTTCTTCGACAAACAAGAGGCTGTTAAATGATCATGCAGATTATCAATTTCACTTATGGTATTTCGAAGAATTTCTGAAAGATGTTGCTCGTCCTTCATCAATGATTTATCAGCGACTAATGATACGTGCATATTTCCACCGTAACTTAAAACTGCACAACCAATTCCAGTACTATCTCTAAACATAGGAATATTAATTTTTGAAGAAAAATTAATGTTTCTCGATATAGGATTTAATGGTCACACTTACCTATTTGGTATCCAAAACACGATATTCTTCATCGCATTGCCGAGGATCCGCACTTCCGCGGATCCTTGCAAATTGCTAAATACCATCGTACTATAGCTGACAAACAGCTTTTTTAATATATGCTCCGGTATTACCGCTGAAACGTATTTCATTAACCAGAAATTAAGTATGTAATCGGGGCCTTTCTTTAGTCTATCGTTCGCCTTCGTAATATCCGCAAGTCGTTCGAGAATTTTTGGGTCTTCATTCGGATCCACCGATTCCTGCCCATTTACCGTCGATATGCAAAGAGGAAGTAATCCGACAGAAAACCCGTTCTGTAAAGGAACTTCCTCATCGGTCTTATCCATTCTCAATGGTAGCACAACTGTCATTGCAGGAGGAACCGCTTCGCCTATCTGCATGTTTTTACGAAAGATCGATAACAGACCTAATGCGGAGAAAATTAATTTGTCCTACTCATTACAACAACGTACACTTAAGAGATACTTGTGAAAGCTCGAAGACAAAGCCGCAAGAATTACTTCTCCGAACCTTGCACCCGTGATATTCTTAACATGCCGAATTTTCGTTAGAAGCTTTTCATCCGCGGATGTTTTAAAATCGCTCTCCATCCAATAACTTACTATTTTTTCGCCGGACAATAGCGGACCATGTAGGGCACTGTTTAAAACCAAACATCGCAGTAAGTTAATTGCCTTCAATTTGCCATTAATTGCCTTGAAGAAAATTCAGCGATGAGTGAAGGAAAATATCTTGCGCACCTATTATCCATGCTGCGGACAGCCTGTTCGACGACGAAAGTCGGCAACGCTATCACCATGGACACTATTCGCACAAAGCTCCTTATCTTCGCATAAACCGTCCTCATTACAATCATCCTCATTACCGTCAATCTGTCTTCAAAAAATTCCTTCACGGCCCGTATCAACTCATCTGTCGTACAGTGCATCAGAAACTTAAATCTCGCCTCAAAGTGACGTTGCAACGATTGACTGACATATCGGAGCCCGATAGAATACGTAAAAGGCATAGTTGCGCCCAGAACCTGAGAGGAGTCCAGATCATGTTTATCGCGTATGTTCAGCTGCGGTACCGGCACTCTGATTTCTTCGTATCCATTTTCGTGTCTCACGACACACTCTTCCTCCTCGATTTCCACGGTGGCCTCTTGCATCGCATCCTTATCGGCTATGGCTCCCACGAGTAGCCTTAACAAAGCTACGCCGTCTCCGAGAGTGTGGTGAACGCGAAATATGATGGGTACCTTGATTTTGGACTTTCTGAAACGGTTTCCATTGGCTATGCCCTCCTCCATACGTTTCAAACGCTGGAAATTCGATCTCGGACATGCTCTGCCGATTAATATTTCCCAGGACGCCGAATGATCTTGCGGTAATGGCTGGTTGGTGATATTTCTGAGTGTCTTTTTCCAGGATTCCCCGTAAACGTTATCGCAGGTGCCGTCGCACGTTGATTGTTCATGGTCTATCCACCTGACACGTTCGGTGACATTCACTTCCTCGCACTTCTCCCAATAAAAATAGCCGTACTTCTTGCATCGCTTGTAGGACAATTTTTCGAAACCCGACTGAAGCAAACGATCTTTTACCACACTTCTGAACGACTCCAGGAAGTTGCCGCTGTAGTGGCGCGAGTCTTTTTCAAGTATCGAGAGAACGTTTATCACGGATAAGGCAGAGGAATCTTCAATCGCCCAGATGTAATCGGTGCCATCCAGGAGTCCCGCAAACTTCTCGTTTAATTGTATCCTTAATACGATGTGGACGATGCAACGGTAAATGTACAATAGTGCAAGAGTTACGGACAGTATGGGCGCGAATAAAAAGAAAAAGGTGTAACTAAATAATGTTAACCGCACCGTCATTATCGAGGGGGAAAATTTTCACTTAAACGTTGTCAAAATATTTAAGGGAAATTGACTAGGGTGTTAGGAATGTCAAAGTGGCACGACCACCTGAAAAGGTATAAGAGCAAACATTAAAGTTCTTCTTTCACATCACTCCGATAAGTCGACCACGTGTACGGAATTCGCAATACTCTAAGCACGGTATTCTTTTACTCACAACTTGCCATGCGTCGTTAAGGGATCGTTATCAAGATTTTTGAGGGTGCCGTTGAGCACGATATGAGTTCACCGTGAACAGAAATGCTCTTCATATACCGAAGCACCTGTCAGTCAGTCGATGCAAATTCAATTACGCACAATCCCTTAATCAAGTTATTATACTCTGACATAAATATTACGGTACACAGTAAAGTAATGTGGCAATAGTCCGGTGACCATAAAACTCGCTTTATTACGATTACGCAAGCCGTTAGAAAATACGAGCTTTTATACGAGCGACGAGCAACACCTCTCTTGCTCAAAGAACATTTATCTCGGTGGGATTTCGAAACACCTTCGACAGTTTTAACGTCGCAGCGTTATCCGTTTTTCGCAGCCTGTTCTGCAAAGTAATCATCAAGTGAAATTCGCTCGCCGGGCACGTCGATTGGCAAAAGTTAAGGTCACGTTAGTTCTACCGACTTAATGGAGTTTCTTAATAAGACCTCCTGCTGATCCTTGCGCTTCTTCAGAGTTAAATATTTCATGCACAGATTCTTCACCGTATCATTACGCTCAGCGAGACATTCGCCGAGATTCAAAAGTCTTTGCTGCAGACTGTCGATCTAATGCGAAACAAAGTAGAACTAGAATGTTGCATCGAACTTTGACTAGTTCGAAAAAATATAAACCTCCTTGTTTTGCTTCTTAATGATATAATCCCTGGCGTCGACTTCCTTCTTGAGCCTTTCGTTGTGCGACAGTAGAGCATCGTATCTGACGTGAAGGCAATCATTATATTGATTTCTCGTAATAGTGTTCTGGCATTAAATAATGACGTTACTTTTGGTGCCAAATGCGCTGTACTTCCCGATTTAACGATTCTGGCAACATATTGATATCTCCTATACGAATGTCTGTAACGCTTTGCCGAAATAAATCTGTAAACGTGACCGCTTAATGAATTTGATGTTCCAGCATCGATAGCACTCTTCTCACTTACTCAACATATTCTTGTTGCGCTTCTTAGCTTTCTTCAAATCATTTATTAAAAGTAGATGTTGCGCTTTCAGAGCAGCATGTTTCAACCACTGTGCAGCTTCTAATACACGCGATGATTGTAAATCTGCTTCCAAAACGTCGACTATTTGTCGGACATTACTTATCTTCCTTACTATTTCCTGTACAGAATTGTCTGCATGGGACAAATTGAATGTGACTCGTTATTTCTTTCAGAGCACAATCTCTATTCGATCTAAAGTACCAATGCACTTGCTACTGTACTCTGTAGGCATCCTTTCCGATGAATCGGTTAACATTTTCGCAGTAGATTTTCACTTTTGTGGTTGATGTACGATTCCTATATTGAAAATTCGACTGTGGCAAGTTCGCTTCGACCGAATGGATAATATCACCCATATGTCAAAACTCAACAGAAATTAGCTGAAAATGTGCCCTAGACAGTTGCCCATCAAGTTGGCACGGAATTTATGAATAGGCAAGTTCGCATCAAACGTTATCATAAATTTAGTGCGTATGGATTAGTCATATCTGTTCCACTCACATCAATTAAATTCTGTACACTAGAAGGTGCTGCCATCTAGACCAAACACATACTACGCGTATATAACAACTCGAATGAACCAACCGTTGCTACGGTGAATTATTATTTTTTCTTGCAAAAAGTACATCAAAGTATAAATAAAATATTCATTACGCAGTTTTGTTACACTATGCTATATATACAACAAGTTCACGTCCACTGAAAGTTACTAAAATTATTCGAGTGCACGATAATGTTCTGTCTACTACAGTAAAAGTGATCGACGTAAATTCGAATCAACATCACACGGTGCTTATGCTTTAGAAATCGGGCACGGTTCTGACGCATAACGTTTAAAGCTTTCGTGTGCGCGCCTCAAATGATCCCGCAAACGATCTTTGGTGTCTTCCAGTACGGCAAGCATCGCTTGACGAGATTCGCTGGACAAAGCTTCATTGTACCGTTCCAAAAGCGCCATATCGATTCCTGGAACACCATCTAAATCCTCAGCAATCTCTTTAGCTTCCTCAACATCGTCCGATAACGTTTCGACACTGGGTTCGTTCGTGGTCAGGCTAAAAAAGGCCCATTTTAACATTTTTAATGAACATTGTATGGTGTGCTACTCTCATCCTTATTAATAACAGTGGATAATGAGACAAAGCACTGACTGCTCCGAAACATATAGCGAAGGTCCAATAATAGTTCTCAATCGATTTCCAATTTCAAACAAAAAAAGGACTTTACCACATTATCCGCTATTTTTAATGAAGAGCATTACAATCTAAAACTCGCACGGGTATTTACACGTAGTTGCGGTCCTTTTCGATAATTTCGCAGCAGGTGTCGTAAAATTCCAGGCACGCAAGATTATCCCGTTGGCCACGTTGCTTTAGGTACGTCCTGAAAATTTGCCTACCCTTTTGATGGGCCAACGTCTTGCCTAGGTTATCTGTGATCTGATCCAGTTCCTCGCTGTTTAGACCGGAAGTACATTTTCCGATGCAGCCAGCCGGTCTTTTGGACAGGGAAGCCTGCATACTTCATGCCGTCTACAATAAATTCGCTTGCAGTAAACGGCAGATGACGAAACAATTGCTCCAACTAAGACTCGTTAAGATCCCGCGAATAGTTATCAACAGCTCGTTTAACGCAACGGGCTGATTAATACACTCTCTTTCCGTTGCGATAAAACAACCGAAATATCCGTCACATACCGCGACCCAAAAATATCACACAGCGTACTCTGTATACTTACCCAATGACGTTCTTGGTTGATGACAATGGTCGCACGCGATATCTTCACTCACGTATGTATTCACACATCAACCGTGGAAACGGGAACCCACGATTCTCACGAAATCGCGAAACAAACAATGGCCAACCAACAAAGTACACGACGCAGTCTCGCTCATTACGAAAACGTCAACTCAGTCAGTCGTCTGACAAAGTAATCAGCCCGTGATTGTTTCAATGAAAAGCCACAGGCCAAATTCTCGTGAATCTGGCTACTATTTATTTCGCGAAACACGTGACACATCGATTTTCTGCCGATGCCTAGACAACGCGAACTTTAACGTCGCCTCACGCACGGCGAAACGGAGCCACCGTTATTGATCGCGTCTTTTGCCCAGCCGGAATCACACTGGCTGACTATCTTAATCGCACACTGCCTTGCCCCTTCCAAACGATATGCCAATGCCACGGCGAATTTCGTCGAAGGAATATGTTCTTCCGCGGCAGTTTGGAAACAAACTTAGATTGTTTAGCGGGAAAGACGGAACGGCGTGCCGCCGAAATAAAACGCGGAGAAATTAGCCGCAAGGCTCCTCGTGGTGTCGCGGACGATAAAAATAGGACTCACGCGAAAATGTACAGGCGGGCCG
This sequence comes from Cryptocheilus praepositus, assembly GCA_033815515.1. Taxonomy (NCBI): domain Eukaryota; kingdom Metazoa; phylum Arthropoda; class Insecta; order Hymenoptera; family Pompilidae; genus Cryptocheilus; species Cryptocheilus praepositus. The sequence goes on along the minus strand of JAWWQZ010000069.1, from coordinate 319,976 downwards.
CATTCCATGTGCGACGTGTCTGGAAATTCAGACTTTGGGTGTCGTATAGACGATTACAATAGACCTGACGCATAAGTGGACCGAACCGAAAACAACGCTCCTTATTATTCAAAAGACCATCTGCGGCGAAATAATAGAAGCGGGCGCAAACGTCGCGTTGAGCATACGTAAGACGCGCTGACTGAAATTATCAAAAGTCACGAGTCATACCCGTGGTATCAGTCACCTAGAAAGACCAAGCCACATGTAGCGGCACTTGAGACCATGTGGAAATTGTTTAGAGTGTTTCAGTCAAGGATCGACGTTGCACAGTCTAGTTAATGAGTTATGTATTCTTGTACTAAAACGCGATAACGGATGTGAACTATATACTGTAGCACCTGCAGTAATTAGCACTTACTAGCAATGAGTTGACCGCGTCGCAAAAAGCGATATTGGCCTCATCGATAGTGAAGTATCGTTTACGCAAGTTAGGATATTGTTTAAAAGAATCGTAAATACATTCCTATCAATGGTTCGGTTTTTATCAGTTTGTCAGGATTGTTTGAATTTGAACAGTTTCCCCGCCGTACTTTGAATACGACAGGTGACGGAAGGCGGGAAAAGATCTCGGGTAGCCAGAGGTAATGGTAGGATAAATTGAAACAGATGAGGATCTTTAGATAGAACGCGTTAAAGTAATATATTTATTTCTATATGACCCGTGTAATTTTTATGCTACCACAATGGACAGTGAATTTCCGAATCCGGACGAAGAGTTTGATTTACTTCACGAGGATGAGTACGAACTCTTAAAAGAGCTTGAAGGTAATTAAAACATAACCTTTCCCCACCGAGCTAGAACTATTCGAAAATGTCCAGTTTACCTGATCATGTGATCTACTTTGTTCAGAAAACTCTGCGCCCAAATTAAGCTACATGTTCGTCGGTTCAACAAAATAAAAACATTATCTTTCAGCTGAACACGGTACACATAGAGACTCAGTTAAATCTTTTGAAAGTAAGGCTGTGCAGTCAAAGAAACAGGAAACTTCACATGAAGTTACCCCAACAACTGCATTATATCACTCTCAGCAATTGAAAAACAATGTTTGCAGTGATGGAACAAACAAACGGAATTATGAAGACCTCTTTGGGGATATATCAGATATACTTGACACAGATCTCTGTAAGTCCAGAAATATAAGGAAACCTTATCTACTAGTATACCTTTATGTTCAACTTTTGTACATCCTAAATTATAGGTGTGGCCAATGGCCCTAACAGCAAAAAACCACGCTGGGACCAACCTGATGAAGTTATTAAAAGAGTACTCGAAGCTAGAAATAAGCAGCACACAGAAAAAACTGAAGCATATACTAAAGCAAAATATTGCTCGAAGTAAATTATAGCGTAGTGTTTAATCTAAATGTTCATAATTTCAATTCAACATCAGCGTTGATTCTTAATTTGTTACAGATCAAGCAAGGATTCAATCTCCTTGAAAGTGCCATCTTGGAACTTTATAGCAGTGACGAGAGATTCTGATTGTCAACGTATATACGTAAGAGTTAGCAGTAGGAAAACTGATATTGGAAAAGATACTAAAAAGCGTTCCAATCTACTGCTCACACCCATCACACAGTTAAAAGCAGAAGCCGAGGAAATTGTATGTGTACTGAGTCAAATGTATATATTTAAAATATATCTAATTACATATAAAAATTAATTTGTACGATACAGCTTGTGACGAATGCACAACGTGCGTCTCTCCTTGTTAAACCATCAGTTACGAAAAGAAAAATTGATGATGAATTGTGGGTTGACAAGTACCGACCAAAAACTTATCTGGAATTACTATCAGATGAAACAGTAAACAGAAATTTTTTGCAATGGCTCAAACTCTGGGACAAAATCGTATTTAACAAGGAGATACGTCGAATTAAGAAGAGAACAAGTACTCCAGCAGCGGGTAACAAAAAGTTCCAATGGGGCAAGGACATTGACGAACTAGACAGTAAAGGCTACCCAAAATATAGAATCGCGTTACTCAGCGGACCCCCTGGATTAGGAAAAACTACTCTGGCTCATTTAGCGGCTAAGTTTGCGGGCTATAATGTTGTGGAAGTCAATGCTAGTGATGAGAGAAGCCCTGACGCCTTCAGGTAAAAAATGCTGAACAAACATTTAAAATTCTTAGAATTAACTAATCAACTCTTCCGACATCTCATTTAGGCAGGTTCTGCTCGCGTCAACTGAAATGAAAGCTGTAATGGGTCAAGATCCACGACCAAATTGTATAGTGCTGGATGAAATCGATGGAGCACCAGCTGCGTCAATCGACCTTCTCTTGAAATTTGTGCAAGGCAAGTTACAAGCAAAAGGTAAGAAGAACAAAGGAAAAAAGGAGACCGAGAAAGCAGGTTGTCAGCGACCCGTTGTTTGCATCTGCAACGAACCATATTCTCCATCCTTAAAGTAAGAAAACGTCATCCTATGATACGCCCAGATATTTAGAGGTTTTACTAAAATTTGTTTCCTAAGGGCACTGAGAACTGTCGCTCTTATGATACCGGTATCGGAAGTGAGCCCTGCAAGATTGGCAGACAGACTTATGGAGATAGCAAGGAATGAAAAATTGGATGTTTCTTCTGAAACTCTGTTGAAATTAGCCGAAAGATCTGGCTGCGATGTCAGAACTTGCCTCGGTGTACTACAATTTATGGGCGGCGCTAACTTGGATGACAATTTATCCGTAGGAGTAAAGGATACTCGAAAAGGACTATTTGATGCCTGGAAATCAATTCTGACAATACCTAAAGACAAACATGGCATACTTCCTATTGCTACGAGAGTTACAAGTACTCTGAAAATAGCGCAGGGCAGTGACACGGAGAGATTGGCACAAGGAGTGTTTCACAATTACACCGAAATTGTTTCATTGAAGATAGGTGAAATAGAAACATCGTTAAAGTGGTTTCAATTTTTTGACGAAATTATATCTGCCATCGGACGCCATCAAAATTGGTCCCTCATGCCATATACAAACTATGCGTTTGTCACATGGCATTTGTATCTTTCTAAGATGCAAAATCCAAAATTGACATTTCCTCTTATCTTCGCGGAAGTACGTAATTGATTGCACGATTACAGTTAGTAGTTGACGTATCATAATATATGTAGTTAATGTATCATAATATATCTACAGAATGCACGCAACTTAGCGAAAAATATGAGTACTTTGACGACAATACGACGCATATCAGGGCACAATACATTAGTACTGTCTACCGATTTCGCACCTCTTCTACCGCGCATTCTAACTCCTCAAATTCGCACGCTTGCGGATACTATGCTCACACCTCAGGAAAAGATAGATCTCACTCGCTTAGTGCACGTAATGTTTGAGTTTGGATTAACGTACGTGCAGGAAAAGAATGAAGAAGGAAAATATGACTATCATCTTGATCCGTAAGTCGCTACTACTCAATGACCGTGTTAACTTTTGGCACTAAATGGCTTGATACTAAATCATTAATTCCAGCAACCTCTTCGAAGTCGGCATCTTTCCTGAATTTAAAAGCTACACACCACTTTCCTATGCTGCGAAACAAATGGTTTCGTGTGAATTGGAAATGGAACGAATACGACGTACTATAAGTACGACAACAAATAACGAAGCACCGTTAACATTAACACAGGCTAGCGGTAAAGAAGAGAATGGAACTACTGTGGATTTAACGAAGTTAGGAAAAGACCCTGAGCCTACAGTTACGGGAAAGCAAAAGGGCAAACTAAAGAGAACTTCACCAAATGAAAGAGTTAGTACAACGTATTTGCTACGATAATTCCAATATTCGTCGGTTCCATAATTATTATAATTTTCTTGCAGAAAATCAGGGACTTCTTTGGTAGAGTTATAGTGCCTGGATCCAAACCAGTAGAGAATAAGCGAACGACACAAACTTGTCATACTGGTAGATACTCGACCGATTCGCGACCACCGCCAGAACGAATTGAAGAAATTGTAAAAAAACAGCGATTAGCTTATGAATACAAGGAAGGCTATACTAATGCAGTTCGGCGACGTATACTGATGAAGGATCTACTATAATGATTTATATTTAACCCTTCTTTGCATGATTTTTTCTTTATTGGTGAAATAAATCAAGGTGATATAATTCATGTTCAAAATTAAAGGAAAAATGGTTAAAAGAATCTTAGTATATATTTATAGTATAAATTTAGCAAAAAACAATATGATGGAAATTTCCATCATCATGCAAAGTTAGATTAAAGTGAACTATTGGTGAAATAAATCAAGGTGATATAATTCATGTTCAAAATTAAAGGACAAATGGTTAAAAAAATCTTAGTGTATATTTATAGTATAAATTTAGCAAGAAACAATATGATGGAAATTTCCATCATCATGCAAAGTTAGATTAAAGTGAACTATTGGTGAAATAAATCAAGGTGATATAATTCATGTTCAAAATTAAAGGAAAAATGGTTAAAAAAATCTTAGTATATATTTATAGTATAAATTTAGCAAAAAACAATATGATGGAAATTTCCATCATCATGCAAAGTTAGATTAAAGTGAACTATTGGTGAAATAAATCAAGGTGATATAATTCATGTTCAAAATTAAAGGACAAATGGTTAAAAAAATCTTAGTGTATATTTATAGTATAAATTTAGCAAGAAACAATATGATGGAAATTTCCATCATCGTGCAAAGTTAGATTAAAGTGAACTTGTTCTTTCATATAATTTTTGGGCATTCAATGTTTTGATGGAAATTTCCACCATCATGCAAAGAAGGGTTAATTCTTAAAGGTATTGATGTATTGTAAGGTGCGTCCATGAATAAATTTATATGTTTCTAACGCGCCAATTATTTCCCCGGTATTCCAAACTCATGTGCACTAGATGCATATAACACGTGTCAAACACGCATACATAGATGTATCTGAAACCTGACACATACGCCAATTGCATAGAAACTAGCAAACATTACAAAAAGTTAGTGTTCCTCGTATAGTTAAACAATTACTTTTATTTAACTCAGAAATATTCTACTAAAGGTCTCTTTTTCGCAAGGATTGTATTTACATTTTTTTCTTGTGTTTCGAGAATAACGGTGTAATATTGACGTTGCATAACCTTCAGTGAAACCGGTAAACACAAGCTACTCAATAGATTTAACATCGTGGTGTAGTCCGAACAGATTTCTCATCATACGCGAATATGGATTTCAAAAAGCGGAGGAAGAATCAATTTACGAATTATACGAGTAACCAGAAGAAACGTAGGCAATTTACGTTAGAAGTTGGCATGAAAGGATTTTTATGCACGTGTAATTTCCGAGAGAGAGATTGCATTCGGGATGCATATAAGCTACTAAATGCATTTGCTGAGGACGATTCCATATCAAATGAGGATACGGTATGAATACTTACAAGATCTACATTTATATACAAGCAAAATGGTATGTAATATTGATTATGTCAAGGTGACTGAATCACTTGACAATAAGGGTAACGAGGGAAATGAAGACAAATCTGTGAAAGAGCAAGATGACAATGATGATGATGATATATCTACAGCATTGAGCAAAGAAATAAATGAATTAAGGGCAGAATCTGAGAAACCAATTTTGTCAAGAAAATTCCAGGTAGCGATTACTCATTTAGATATTAACACATCACCGTGACCGGCGCAAGAGATTTTACTGAAGATCCAAAATATTCGCAATGGGTAGTAATAATTATTTTATAAATGCAGTTATTGTTAGAATAGTAATACGATCCTTTGGCCTCCAATACTTGCACATTATTTACATTTTGCATAATTCAGTCAAACGTTGGAGTATTTTATAGCATCGCCGTTCTAATACGGCAAAATACGCACGGCAGTCAACGTGTTAACATCAGTTATCATTTCTTTCAATTCTGATGACTGAGTGTTTCAGGTAGTGGACACTGGTGTCCACAATCTTATTTTTATAAAAACTACTGTTCCAAGCCCATTGCAAATAGTTACCAGAATTATTAAAGATTTGGATAGTACAAAACAACAACGAAGCAGATTCTTACTGAGGCTACTGCCTGTCGAAGCTGTATGTAAAGCATACATGGATGACATAAGGGCAACATCAAGTGTGATATTTGAAAAATATTTTTCTCAAGAACCTAAAACGTTTTGCATTGTATTCAAGTTAGTAGACAATATTATTTACCTATTGAAAGTGTGTTTACTGAAACACATTCTAGATAATAGTTATGCTTTTAGCCGTCATTGTAACGACGTTATACAAAGAGGTGAAATTATTGAAGATTTGGCAGAAATAATTGCCAAGAAAAATCCGGGAAACAAAGCAAACTTAACGAATCCTGAAATTGCTGTGGTCATTGAAGTTATACGGAATGTTTGTCTTATAGTAATCGCTCCTGATTATTTCAGATACAAGAAGTACAACCTTCTTGAGCTTTGTAATGTGAAAGAAGATGTAAGTATATATATAAAACGGCAACATTAATAATATTTAATTTGCACCCAATGGAAAACTGTTTCAGAAGAAGAATTTGGAGGAAACAGAACCTATGGATAAAACTGAAAATGAACTACCTAAAGATGCGGATGAACAGGAGGAATCAGTAACGAAGGAAACTGATGCAAACAATTCATCTATGAGTGTAGAATCCCAAATCTCCCAGTGAGAAAGGCTGACCCGTACTTTACAATTAAAATCTAATATTATTACACAGTACAACGCCTATTCCAAATCGATATTCACACTTAATAGACTCGCATTAATTAATGTTAGTACCATCTGCATACTGCAGAGATTACATTCATTCAATAATATTTTTCTACACAGCTCATTAATGATTGTGGATACTTGTTACACACTGCAGAAATATGTTCCGTCAGCGTTTTTGAGAAGATCTAATCATTGTTTTCGTTGTAAAGTTTAACAAGGCGGATTTATGTTGGAATCATAATTACGTTATGTACAGTGGATCAATATTTTTCCATAACTCTAATAAACGTATTCCTACACAACAAGCTTTCGTTTTATGACCCTAACGTATACCGAATATTGTGAATTCTATGAATGCTATGTGAAATCTACGAAGACCACTAATTACAAAATAATAAATATATAATTCAGATTTCTTTATAAAAATTTGTTTCCGCCATCTTGTCTAGTTGGTAAAAGCTCACTCACCACAAGGTCCCATGGTGTAATGGTTAGCACTCTGGACTCTGAATCCAGCGATCCGAGTTCAAATCTCGGTGGGACCTTTTATTTTGGCCTTCTGCAACAAGTCCATGAAAGATATTTTCAGCCCTTCATCGATGGTATTTGAAACATACCCAAAAATCCTTTAAAATGATCTGACCGTTTGACCGTTAATTTTTCGACCGTTTGACCGTTAAGTACCTTTGCATCGATCGATGAAAATTGTTTCCATAAAATGACGCCGGATCATCCATAATATTAGATACCTTTAAACAAATAAACACATTTTCTTAATTTTTATGTTGTAAACGCAAAATTTTTCCAACGTAATTCGCCATTTAAACTAACGTTCTAACGCATCGTTGGAACCCGGGATGAGGCCGGAAGGTGTTTCAGCTGATTTTGCAGAAAATCGAGGTCGCCAAGTATCCCACCATATCACGAACAATTGCTGTCATGATTACGCATTCGAGGCACTAATTGATGGACAATTTAAACAATAATGAACGCAATTAAACCGAAGAAATATGACGATCGACACGAATCGCGGCACAAAGTTTCCGAAGATTTTCAAACTGGCGATTTTGCGCCACCTGACGACGGTGTTCATTCTCCGAATTAACGTCTTCTTACGCTGCATTCACATTACACGCCATCCTAAATAATGTACAAGCGTTCAATTGTTTAACTAGCGGTTAGCATTTTTGTAGGATCTTTTGTCAAATTCTGCTTTCTTTATCGTAATGTAAAACGCAAGAGTGTAGGCGATAAAGAAATCCAGGCAGTGCGGTTGTTATAGCGTTTGTACATGTAGTTCCTCACGGACTCGTAGGGATATAGCGTAAACCTTGGCAGGTAAAGTTGAAGAGAAACATAACCTTCTGTCTTATTGTTATTTTGACATACTCTTCGATGTATACAGAAATAAACAAGCGCACCGATACTTGTTAGGCTCCAAGAAGGGTGAAATTGATACTGCGGTTATTATTTTATACTGATGAAGTTGTATAAATAATCATAGAAGATGAGTGCACGTCTTCTAAAGGATCCCGCTACTGTGAGTAGCCGCATATTTGTCGGACACTTACAGACGGATGATATGACCAGGCATGAGCTGGAGGAACACTTTGCAAAATACGGGACCGTCGTCGGGTCCCTCATCAATCGCGGTTTCGGTTTTGTTCAGTTTGAAGAAGAACAGTCTGCGCAGAAGGCTATTCAAAATGAAGATGGTGCAATGTTCAAAGGCAGAAGGATAGGTACGATTGACGAATATACGTGTTGGGTTCGGTGCTTTAAGTAGTTTTTCTTGTATTACAGACGTGAGACCTGCAAAGAAAGATAGTCAAAATAGTGGCGTCGGTGGAAATGCTAATGCCGGAGGAAACACTGGCGCAGGAACAGGTCCGGGCAAAATAGGAGGGCCGAATACTCAGTTCACTCCTGGGAATACTAGTTTCAATAATACCAATGACGTTTTCCCCAGTGGAAATCAAGGTTTTGGTGGTGGCAATCAGAGCTTTAGCGGTATAAACCAGAGCTTTGGTAGCAATAGTCCTTTCAATAACAATCAAAAGGGAAGCCAGAATGAACAGTTTATGGAAGGAAACCAAAACAGGGACAGTACAAATGACCAGTTTGTAAGTGGGACTTACAATAGTTTATTGGAATTATTCAATTTAGGTCATGTATCTGACACAGTCATACTAACTAATTATTTGGAATGAATAACCAGAACAGAGGAGGTAACAATCAATTTGGACAGGGTGGGAACCAAAACAGACCAGGTGGAATCCCAAATCGTAACCAGAGCAATCCGTTAAACAATCAAAACCAGGTTGTTGGCAATGCTGGATTGAATACCCCCGGTGGGGCTGGTAGATTAAGAGGGCACAGAGGTGGCAAGAACAAAAATAAGAATCGAGATAACTCCGTCGGAAATACTTTCCGAGATCGTAGTCCAATTAACAGAGGTGGCAGAATAGATGATAAGAGCGGTAGGGACTGGGATCATAAACCAGGTGATAGACTTCGGGGTAATAATTTCGGCAGAGACTCATTTAACGATAGTAGTAACCGTTATGACGACTTCAAAGGTTCTTCTAGGGACTTGAATATGAGTTTTGGGTAAGTTACAACGCAGAAATCAACGTGTAACATATTGGATTATACGTTCCGCACTCGCTCATTTTCATTCATTCAATTGCAGTAGCACAAGTGCATCCGGAGATTATCCACCAATAGCAGCAGACAAAAATGATTGTGAGATTATTGTCGTTAACAAAGCATTAACGTAAGATACAAAGATTGTATCTTTGCTATGTATTTGAAATACTCTACCGCAGCTAGGATTAATTTATTGTATTGCGCCAACAGGGAATATGCAGAAGCGATAGAAATGCGCTTAAAGAAAATAGGCTTAACAGTTGATCTTCTCTTTCCAAATGAAGATGTCCTTCTAAGCCGTGTTCTCGGTAACATAGCGAGTCGTGGTTGCTTGTACGCTGTGGTCGTTACACCCATTAACCAAGAGCATCATTCTCTTACTCTGAATATTCTACACGGTTTGCCACAAGGTACTGATACACTCAACAAGTATAATAGCGTCGAGAGGAAACGTACGAGTTTAGTAAACTTTTTTAATGCGTAATTCTATTACAGAACACAGAAACATGCCGGTTGAAGACGCCATCAACCTCATTTCTAGAGACTTTGCTAATTATAAGTCTGGAGGACGATCGGTTCCTCTGAACACACCGGTTGCACGTGAGCGTCATCCAGACGCCATGCAGGTTCTTCTGAACGTGTTAGCTGATAATCATCAGCTAACCGTGTTGCAGTACGACAGGGTTATAAAGTATCTCGAAATCAAACGTGAGGAGCAAGTGCAAGTCGAGCTAGGAGATGTAAAGGACTTGCCAGCGACAACGTCGATAGCGGTTAACGATCCGAAGCAGGCTGAGTTACAGTCGAGAATACTGAACATTCTCAACAGCAATAAATCGAGTTCGTCAGTTCCAGCGCCTAGTCCAGTACCAGCTCCGACTCCAACTCCGGCTCCTGTCCCTCCAGCTAATTGGGGAACAGGTAAAATTTATTACAAATTTACGGTGTTACGTATGTTTTGTATCACGTTTCTGATATCATTAATAAATCAGGACAGTCTGCAACGAAACATAATATCGCACATCTATTAGGAATCCCATTGCTTATTATTTACCGCGGGAGAATAGACAGTATTTCTATTCAATCGTACGCTCTCACAAAGAACCGAATACATGCACAGTGTTGATTTTTGCACTGTGCTGCATACGCGTTGTAATTATTTTTTATTTACGATTCCGGTTGTGGCAACCTGTCACATTAAGTTCGGGCGAGCATCGACAGGTTCCAATTTGACCTGTCATTGATGATCGCAGTCGTTTTCTTTTTTAATCCCTTTTTAATTGACACACAAGCGTGCGAAAGGCTCAATGAATTCGGTCAAAGTGAAACAATACGTTGGACGTTTTTATATCTCCCTAGTATATTCTAATGGGATTCAAATACTTACGCACCTTTAGTTATAAGTAGACGAACTTGATGCTTTCAATGAGAAGAGTGTTCTTGTACTTGAAACTTGTACTCGAATATTTAAGGTAGCTCATATTACGAGCGTTTGTCTGAAAAAAACGAACTTCGTACGCTTTGGAGTTCTCTAGTGCGGTGGTTTGTGGGTTCTTAGCAGATTCCAGTGAAATCAAAGCGAACGAACTTCGAGAACATGTTCTTTGCGCGTAATTAAGGTGCGACCCTCATGAGTTCATCATATTATGCCAGCAGTATCAACCACCGCCACGTCAGCGTCGACAACGACGACTACTTCGGGAGTTTCACCATCACCTCTTCTAAACGATCCAACAGTTCAGAAGGCCCTTGACAGTCTCTTGCAAGGCAACTTACTCAAAAGCATCGGTGATCAACAACCGGCCACTACGACAACACCACTTTTCGCAGCTTTTTCTAACATTCGCCGCTTTTAATTCGCGACTTTCCACTTTTCTTTCACTTTTTCTGTTGCCTTCTTTACTCTTTACAGAACGACGTATGTCAAAAAAGCCGATATGCACGCAACATACAATGAAAATGTCACAGACCTAATAGACTCGGTCGAAATGTTTAATTATTTTGTACATTGTATTTATATGGAAATCATAGAATATCACAGAAAAAAAATCGTTCTTATCGTATCGAAACTTGGCAAACATTGTCCATACAGATCTACAGATAGTCATGTCCGAATTAATCTGCTGCAAGTACCATTGAACGTATTCTAGTAATTTTACGACAAAAATGTTCTTTTTCAACAGTTTCTTTTGATAACTGGTAGAGAAAGAACTCGGTTCGTTTTTAGGTCGTAATCTTTTGAATGCAGGTCTTTTCCCTATTTTGCTGTATTGAAGAGTACGTATCACCTTGTTACATTTTAGTATTATAAATGACTGACTTTCAGGTGGCGTTTAAATTAGACAGAAAATATTGTTTTGCGATAATAATCGTATTTTCAATTTTCTGAATAATTATCGAAAAGTTTTACAGCATACGTAACGTTATATTACACCAAGTTATTTAAAACTTCGCATCCCATATCTGTATTAAGAGTGAACCTGATAAGTGGTTCACTTAACGATTATTATTAGACAAGTACATATTGGGTTAAATTGATAAATGTTGTAAACCTTGGTGTACAAATACAACAACAATATCGGTATATCGCATTTGTCTACCATCATAAATAATCGTATTTTATCATAAACGGAGAAAAAATGAAGAGTCCTTTACTCAGATATAAAAGGTGCGTTATAGGTTTCTGCAATTTATTGCTCTCTCACTCTCTTCATACTGATTTTGATCAGTAGATACATTTTGATGAGTTTACTAAGAACATTATTTACGTATATGTTTTAAGATTAAAATTAACAAAACATATGTACAACTTCAATAAAACATTTTTAGGAATATTTTTGTCTTTTATTAGTAACGCCGCGTGATGGTGCTGATCTAAACTCACGGATCTAAAAAAATGAAACGTACATATTATATAATGTTCAGAATTAAATCAATGATCAATTAAAGCGTCTACGTACCATCATAGCAAAAGCGAGTTTTCATTTGTGTGCATTATAATTTGTAAAGAAAGCAAATTAAAATAACTGAGGAAAAGAAGGAAACAAAGCAGTGTAGAAATGAAGTACAACATAAATAACATGCTACAATGACTACAAAACAAAGTGAATGAATGTGTGCAAGGCATGTAGGACAAGCTATAAGCCATATAAGCGACCTAAGCATTAAATATTTCCTTTGTATCTGTCCTTATTAAATTTACCTAGGTAGTAGCTTTTTAGGTATTGCTCGCCGTGCACAATCTCTTCACACGGTTGAGACACTTCCTTGTACAAAATGCAGAGAACATTTTTCACCGCCTCAATATCATACATGTTCCTTGATAATCGTTCTTTAAATGGTTTCAGCTTCTCCACCAGCTCCTTATTCTTGGTGATCGATCCAATGTGATTTCGTAGAATGTCAGTATATGTCGGCCAGTTCTCGGCGCAAGCGATGCATTGACAATCAAAGAAATAGTCCTGCATTATCTTTTGCTTCCTTTCAGATCGTGGCAAGTACGCATACATGGCGCCGTAGCTTGTGAATATTTGGTCCCCTGGAGCGATCGGTCGCAAAGCCCGAGAAATCATGGTCAACCCTTCAAAGTGTCGGAAGGTATTCGGTGCACAAGAATGATTGTACAGGCTATTCCCAATGAAGAGGCCAGATCCTGATACAATTCCCGGTTCTTGTTGCACCTACAAATAACAGTATTTATGAAAGCATGCGCAATCTGTAGAAAAGTAGTTTAACTTTAACACATACTGAAAAACAATTTGATGACATTATGACACAGGCCCGAAACATAAGACTACCGCAAAAGCCAATATCGGGGAATTTGCTGATGTCCTTTAACTGGCCTATCTTGTATTTCTTCTTGAAGAAATTCGTTTGCGTCGCTAGAAGTATAGAAGCCAGCGCGGAAAGGCAAGCAAATGCGCTAATGCCGATGAGCGGTCTCGTCGTCATGTTTGTTGCAAGACTCAAAGCTGATCGAGCACTGGTGCTTTCTAATTTACCTTCGTCAGTAAATCCTGCTGTTCTACTATCTGAAGTCATATAAACGAAACATACGTGAACAAGCGATGTTACTTTCCATATAAATGATAAAAGTTCATGAATACCTGAGTTAGCTTCAGCCTTCTTCATATCTTCACGCAATGCATCGATCTGCGTACCGTTCCCTGTCACAACTGTTAAAAGCCTGATAATTTTCGTAAGCATTCTTATTTTATCTTTGTCAATATTGAATAAATTGGGGATCAACTTCCAAATAGGGCATTCCACTTTGTGAGCAAAATCCCAAGCAGCTTTTCTACATTTTTCGGAACAATACTGAGCGATCGGGCATTCTGGGCATGGTATTAAGTTATAGCTTCGAGCCAAGCACTGATGGCAATGCGTGTAAAACCTGGAGAAGCGTAAAAGATAAACATGCTCTTTATCAATCCCATTGTTTCTTACCTTTCCGCGTAAATAACGTGAGCATACGGATCTTCTATAGTAAGGATATCGCCTGGTAGAAATTCTTTAGTTGCCACGTAATGCCGTCCAAAACGTTCAGAAAAGGCAACTTTCATTCCAGCACTAACGGCAGGTACTTCTTCGCTCGGTCCATATGCTAATTTCAAGACCCCCTGTTCAATTAGATACCTTGGTTTCTTCTTAGATTTCTCAAAAGCAGAACCGTTAATATTGCCGTTTAATAAGTCTTCAGTATGTCTTTTATCGTCTGCCGAAACTTCCTTTGTGCGATCTTCCTCCTCGATGCACTCTACTCCTTGAAACTTTTTGTCCTTACTTCGCGTTTTCAATACGTCTCCTCCGTTCATTTCTTCGGTATGAGTTTTAAACAATTTTGTAATCTCATTAACAGCTTTTGCACCTCTGTCCTTCAATTTCTTCTTCTTATCCTCAGGATAGCCTAAATTTAGGGCTGCATCAATATCTATCAGACACTCTTTATACATTTGCTTTCTATACAATGCTGCAGATCTATTTGCATGTGCATATGCTTGTAGTTCATTGCTGTCTGCATATGCCAAACTCATGGTGTAACTATCAATTGCATCAATATCATCACCCATCACAAAATGTTGATTTCCTGGGGTTGTTAACATATGTGAAGAAATGAAGAACAGATATTCTATGCTTAATAACATATAAATGTATTTACCTTCCTCTCTGTACTTGACGGAGTCTTCTCGATTTTTCCTTTTAGAAACCAAGCCTGGCAATTGAGACTTGACCATATTTTGCAAAATATGACCAACTAGAGCTTCGGATTCTTTTTGTAGCCCATAGCCCACGTGTGATTTATTATTTTGTTTTAACTGCAATACGAGCTCTCTCGCGGTGTCCATCCTTTAAAATTCTTTTTATGAAAACCAAATTTCTGAAGTAATTTCTAAAAATATATTTACAATTTTACGCACCTGGGTTTTATAAATAAACGCTTAATAAATTCCTTAGGCGGCTGATCAGGAGATTTTCAATTGGCTGAAGTAGATGTACTGACAAGAGTGAAGCGACGAGGTGAAACTAAAATTACCTCGAGTAAAGTGATAGAGGGAAGCAGAAGCTCTGTAATCACTCTACTCAAACTACAAGCACTATATAATGCGTGATTAAATTAAATGCAATCGTAATTAACCAGCTCTAATTGCCTCAAACATTCAATAGCTACAGAATATGAATATCTTTGTAATAATATATTGCATATTCGAGTAACTACACGAAATCACAGTTTTATCATAGAACACATCACTAAAATGTATGGAAATAATACTGTGTAGTATTAATTTGCAAGAACAACCTAAATGCATGTAAGTAGTGAATCATTTAAAAATTAACCACTCTGTCAGAAACTACATTTTACACAATAATATTGAAAAATGTTTCTTCTTTGTATTTAATAATAATTGTTCAACTTTTTAGACACACCAAATTGTTGTATTTAATGTTATGTTTTCACAGTTAAACCATCAACCTTCTGGGAAGTAGAACTTAAACTTGCAGCAAACACTGAGTGAATACTTTGTAGCTATGCACACTAGGTAATGAGAGCAATTTGGCTCTCATCCAATTTGGAAGCAGAATTTAGCACATGTCTTATCCTTCATTTACAGTGCATAGATGGGTTTTTTTCTAGAATTGATTAATCTATACCTAAATATACTGAGATATAGGCCAAACGGCATATCACCTGTATTGATTAATTGCAGCATATACTTTAAGACAATAAACCTAACAGGGAGTATTAGGAAAACAGTTCTTTAAAAAAAATCATACAGCATGTTTTATTAAACATAGTTATGCAAGCATAAACAATCTGCATTAAATAAATTTATCTTAATACAGTTAAAAATTTTAGTATATGACAATTCAAATGCTGTTTCATGTTCAATTAATGTAGTTGCAACTGTATAGTGTAAGACAAATGAGAATTCGTTAGAACAATTTAGTGGTGTGCTATGAAGGCGAGTGTAAATACATTTAAATTATTTAGTCCTCTTCAGCTTCCAGATATATACGGCTACCAAACTTTGCGTACAATTGTGCCTTTGACTCTGTCATCAAAGCCTTTAGTTCTTCGCATTTCTTCACTAGAATCCTCATCTCTGCTTGCTTCTTTGCCGTAGCTTGTTCTAAGCAGCTCTAAAAGAGAAAATGATTGCAAAGTAAGAATAGCCCATTTAATGTTCTCAGTTCCAATAGGCAGGTACTGAATAATAATAACCTGTGTCTTCTCTACACTCTGGTTAACAAAGACCTCTCCAATATAATAAGGTATCTTGGCATTAGCATCCATCAGTTCCAATTCTTCCGACGCATCGTGCAAACTCTCTAATTCATTCTGTCCAAAAGAGAATACAAATGTAAAAGCAGAACTGCACATTACCAAATAAGGATATGCGACATAACGATCGCCGGTAGGTTTCTACGCATAGAAGAATTACATGCTTAATCCTTTGCTCTTCTCTGTAGTCTTCTATCGTCGCATTTTGGCGTGCAAATTTGTTGATTTTCTGTTGATCCTCGAAAGTAATGTGAACGTCCGAATCCTGTAACGCGTTTTTAGAAAAGGTTAACTCACGCCATGCGACTGAAATTCGCATAATACTCATTGAATTTATCCGTTAACTTACAGGCTGAAATCCTCCTTGACCATTCTTCCCGCTAGCCATTTCTACCTTCAGGTATTTGGTATTTACGGTTATTTAAACTTATAAAAATAACAAGTCCTCTTTTTAATTCGAACTACTGGCTGACCAGTGATACACTGAATCACTTGTCAACATTTGCTGCGCAAGGGCGGATTTCCATCAAAACTTCGTCGGGTGCAATTTGGTAACGTGTGGTCCGTACATAGAAACTCTGTTCCTATATTAACCATTTTATTTTGAACTAAAAGTTTCTCTAAGCTAAAAGTTAAATAATTCTTCGCGTTAATCAGAGTTCGATCGGCTGATTAAACAGTTTTACTATCTTGATTGGTTTCTCCAAGCCGAAGGTCATTATTAATGATTTTAGGCACGGTCAACGTCTGATAAAAGCCTGATTTTCATCTATTTCGAAATATTGCGTTAATCATATTTAAGTGTGCTGTCAGCTATCGAACATCTGACAGTATTCACTTGCAAATGGCAGCGGGCGCTGATTAATCGTTATCAAATCATTGAGCCACCTTCTTTGAAGGGTCAAGAAATAAACAGAATGACGTCGATTAACGAAGTCGATTCTGTTGCGAAGACGAAGAAACCGTCAGGTGAGGTCCTAAACTATTATCAATGAAATGACATACGTGAGTTATTGTAATTTTCGTAAAGTTTCTCACCTGTGTCTATCAATAATCGATCAAAGCGTGGTGTGTCTTACATCCGCTGACACATATTAGTCATCAATTAATCCTTTGCACTCGGACAGTTTCTTCACGAAGTAGCGAATAGCGCAACATTTCGTTTAAAATGGAATAATGTTGAAAAAAATACTCTGCCCAAATCATGTTTTGCATACAACTTTGCTGATACATTTATGTTGAAACAAAATCTAAATTTTATAGCCCATTCTTTTCGAATGCGTTATAGTTCATTCACCAATGTGCATTGCGGGTTTATTCAAACACATGTCGCAGTAATAACTTGTTTATGATCTTTCACGTGTCATTCTTTCTTCCAAGCATATACAATGTTTGTACAATAACTTGCAGTTTATCGTTCAGCCTATTACAGGAATATATAGAAGGTTGCTCTTGCAGTCGCTATAATTCTCCTCACAGTTTATTGACCATGAATTTACTACATATCAAATAGCACACAGATTATTAATTCTATCTTATTGCCTTAACTTGTAACTCCCCAGAAAAATCTTAAGGAAATAAATATTTGAGCAAACGTTTTCTGTACATACATTTTCCTCAGTAATAACACGAAGTGTCTTCGTGTCCCCTCAGAGGGGACAGTCGAGTGCAAAGGGTTAACACGATGCTTTACTGAGTCGCCTTAAACAAATGGAACAACCAACGAAAATGTCACATGTTATTTTACAGACAGTGCATTCAAACAACAACGGCTGCCTGCCTGGCAGCCCATTCTCACTGCTGGAACAGTTTTACCTACATTTTTTGTAATAGGTGTTGCATTTATACCAGTCGGAATTGGGCTACTATACTTTTCGGATGAAGTTAAGGAACACACCATAGATTACACAAACTGCAATTCAACGACTCACACTTATGCAAATAAGATGCCTCAGAAGTGTGCTGAAGTAATTGCAGCCAATCCCAATGACACTTGCATTTGTAAAATAAATTTTACATTGCCTACTGATTTCGTTGGGAACGTCTACATGTATTATGGCCTCACTAACTTTTATCAAAATCACAGACGTTACGTTAAGTCTAGAGATGATAATCAGTTGCTCGGAAAGTTAAGTGATATGGTGTCCACCGACTGTGAACCATTCGCTTACGAGGAAGTTAACAATACAAAGATTCCCATTGTTCCATGTGGGGCCATAGCAAATTCACTCTTTAGCGATGAATTAACTCTTCACTCTGAGAAGCATGACAATCCAGTGCCATTATTAAATACTAGCATAGCCTGGCCATCCGATAAGAATATTAAATTTAGAAATCCTGAGGGTAACCTGACCCAAGTGTTTTCCAAATATGCTAAGCCAAAGAATTGGAAGAAACATATATACGAACTGGATAAAAATGACAGTAATAATGGATTCCAAAATGAGGATCTTATCGTATGGATGAGAACTGCCGCTTTACCTACTTTCAGGAAACTGTATCGCAGAATTGATCATTCACAGATTGGCTATGCAGATGGCTTAGTTGCAGGCAACTACACACTTACAGTCACATATTGTGAGTACCAAGAATTAGCAGGTATATTACAAGTGGCAGGAAATAATTGTACAATGTATATTTATTTGTATTACAGCATACCCAGTTTCTGCATTTCATGGTTCAAAACGAATGATTCTGAGTACAACATCTCTCTTGGGTGGAAAGAATCCTTTCCTTGGTATTGCATACATTGTTGTAGGAAGTATTTGTTTAGTGCTGGGTGTTGCACTGTTAATCATTCACATTAAATGCTCCAAAAGGTAACAACATTGTTACATTATTGAATATAAATATAATACCTCTCTTATGGACACTGTCTCATGGTCTAAAGATTTGTCCCAATATCATAACAAATGTATTACCACACGATTGCAGTACATTCTCTTATTATACAAATTCAATGACTTTGTCAGAGAAATATATTTTTATTTTCTTTAAAATGTACTGCAACAAGTATGTCATACAAAAATTGGCTTCTTTACAGACATTAAACAATCAATTAAGGACGTCTTTTATTGAAAATGTTTCTTATCAATTTCTGAATATTCTCAGATGAAGACCTACATAGATTAAATACTCTTTCAAATTGATCAATAACCCTAAACTCTTATGTGGTGTATGTTATACAGCAAACTAATGTAAAGATGACTGCAAGAAAGTATGCTTAGGGCACCATAATTGTTCTTGTAAGTGTTTGTAAAATTGTGTTATGTCTACCATATGAACTTGGTGATTAATTGTTATACGCAGTCCAGTCTTAAACTGTTGTTTGTCTGAATGTTCTGAGCAACCCCTGCAACGTATTCATTCTATAATCTGGTTGAGTTATCTGTATTCTCTTGAATTAGGATCCTCTGTGAATTAACACATTGAACGTCACACCATCCGAAACTGTACGATATGCACTTTTGGTAACAGTTTGTTTTATGTACAAGTCAATAACAGTCATAGTTTCACCTAGGACCACATTAGATATTAATTATCCGCTGCATGTTGAATTTTTTTGTTGATTTTTCAACTATTCGCGGCCGGGTCTTTGAAATTATTTCGAATTCCGTAGTACTATTTACAATTTTCTGAGTCTTCCTATAATCCTAGTCATCCCTGAATAGAGCAAATGTTTTGGATAAATATATTATTACAAATTTTTTGTTATGAATTTATTTTGGTAAAACACCAAGAAGTGCATACATTTTGAATCATTCGTTCATTCCGTTTCTTACGACTAAAGTAAAAGTTTTTGATGCAATACTGCTACGCCTTCCTAATATTTTAATTATTTCTCATTCCTGAAAACGTCAAATTAATATAATCTTTCTCATCTTAATATTATCTTAATGTGGTCTCTAGGAAAGCAGTGCTGAAATGTATGTGGCAATCACTGTGTTAAATAGATTTTTGGGAATCTTATAGTTTGTATAACTGATGTGATAGCTTCCAGCATGCTACGAAGTAGTACGTTATGCGCCATGTTGAGTGTATGGTAATGCACAGAATGGTATGTGTGTAGTATGCTTCTGTATTAGAGATTGTGTTAACAGTAGTATTAGCTTCTTTATCATCAAGCGTTTTGTCCATGCTTGTAAACAATGTGTTCTGACCATTTTCACATACCCTTAATAGTCACAAATGCTAAATTAAATCCAATGATTAAATTTGCCAGTGAAAAACTTGATCATGTCACGAATGCGTGCATGCAGTCTCACATTTTAAATTTGACATTTAAAACGAAACGTCTTCTATGTCCCATATGCCAATGGACGAAGTTACATGCTTTGCGATATATTGATTAATTTCTGAATTCTTAAGCACAATTAGAATAATTTCTGGTTTGATTTTTCATATTTAGAATTTTCGGTAATTTTGTATTGCCAACACGGTCCTGCTTTATTCGAATGATAAGTAATGATTAAACTGCATTTGTTTTTAGCCCAGCAGAAATGATCAATATCAACCCAACTACACCGTACCATTCATAAAACTTCTCACTATGCACTTGAGAAGTTCAGTGAAGTATTACAGGTAGCGGTAATTCATTTGAAGCAAGACTTCAGTTGTATTATTTAGTAGATAACAACGAACTTATACAATTGATAGTGTGGAAATTTGGTTCTTACGGAAGTCGACGAGGTGAAACAGACCCTATTTTGTTTCAAGTTACATTGATACAGGTTGCAAATTGAATTCAGCATTTTCAAGTAGGAAAAGTAGGATTAGGTGTAAAATTTTCGATTTGGCTTGAATCGCTCTATGTCGCAATTATTATGAACACTGTTAGTGTTAGTTTTCCTGGTAATAAAGAATTTCTATCTGACTTATTAGCGGTCAAATTTCAAGAGCCAAGACTACAGCTTAAAACTTTACGGTTGATAATTAAGCTTTATCGCACGAAATCTAATTTTACTTAAATTCGTGAAGTACAGTGATATTAGAACTTGGCACAAGTCCGCAATTTTAATGTAAACGAAGAGGATGTAATATAGATGTACACTACAGATTACAGGCGAATATCAATCGCGATGTTTATTCAGTATTATATACAGTTTATGTTGCAGTAACAGTTTGACACGAACGTGGTCGCGTTTGATCAGCCTATATTTTTTATGTTACACATCCTGTTCACATGTGTTTCTGCAGAATATTCTACATAACAGTATGTAAGTTTTGTAAGACATTTTGTAAATCCTCTCAGATATGATATTCGAATAATTCGTAATCTAATGTAATTCAGTTTATCCGTGCCTTAACATAAATTATTCGGTGCACTGTGAAATATATTGTAACTATTTTATTACATGAACGTTCAACTTACAGGATATTTAAATAATAATCTAGTCATATGTAATATATATGTATAGCAGAAAATATAGAAAGTGCAACGACTAATCTGAGTTTTAATGAAGACACAAGTATATTGAACGAGCGGTCGCGTAAATCGTTCAAATGCAGCGGATTATCCCGCGAAAATATTTTGTGCGCAAAAATTGTGCAGTTTTGGAACGCAATAAAAAGAGTCGCATAGCGTCACCAATGAAGCTGGCACACGCACGAACTTAATCAGTTAATTCCGGCTTACAAAGAATAAATTTCCATAAGAAAAATAAGTCGAAGGAAACTATACAGCTGTATAGATAAAAGGTCGATTATTACTAGGAATGTCGCATGTTTGATGGCTGGTGGCGTGACCATTTACGGACAGTCACCCCCCGGCGGTATTAATAAATTCTGCACTGCGACTGCGGTAAAAACAAGGATCGCAAGATCCATAATGACTTTTCACGGATTCCAACAGTGACAGCTCATTTTCGCACACAGCTTTCTCACCTCCCAAAGTTGGTCATTGAAAAGCTACTTCAGCCCATCATATGTTTTTAGTTATACACTCCGCACACTACCACGAGTTGTGCACCTGTGAGTTGCTCAAAGCAGTGCCGACTCATCGCCGAAAAAATCAGTATCAAAACACCGTTTTACTCTTGTTAAACGTGATTCCTTGAGCTCAGGTTGACGTTAACCGGAGTGCAGTGCGAGTAACAGTTTTACAACATGATTATAACGTTGAAAAACTTACAACAGCAAACGTATACCGTAGAGATTGACCCGTCGGAAACGGTGAGTAAGAACCGTACAAAACCAAAAATGCACCGTTTTTATCGTTCGCAGTGCAGAGGAAACGATTTCTTTTCCATAGGTAAGAAATCTGAAGCAAAAAATTGAGAGTCAAAAAGGCTTTCCTGCCGAACATCAAAAGTTGATATACGCTGGTAAGCAAGTTACTTTACATAACCCCACTTTTCTTTAGACGAAGTTCTTATCATTTTCATCGTCCGAACAGTTACGCAGCATGCGCTTCTGTAGCGTATCGTACATCGCTATCGAATCAACTTATTTTACACCACAAATCGCTTCGATAATTATTCTCATTCAATATGGTTAATAGGTTATGTCTCCTTTCTGACTCCATAAACATTATTAACGTGTTTATGCAGGATAAACTCAATCCTTATCACAACATATGATTACTGTGTCCTTTAGGAAAAATATTAACCGATGACCAGCCATTATCAGAATATAACATTGATGAAAAGAAGTTCATAGTTGTTATGGTTACAAAGCCTAAAGTAGGTACAGGTTCTACAACAACGACTACTACTACGACTACTACTACTACAACAACAACTACCAGTGAAGAACATAGCGCAGAAACCGATTGCATAGAAGAACCTGTTCCGGCTACTCCAAGGTAATCAGTTGTATCAAACCTTTGAGATCCATTAGCTATTTGTATAGGTTTTAATAGAACAATGTTAAATTAAGCAGAGCGTGTACACGTGTACACGTACAATTTAAAATAATCACATAATCTAAAGAAGCCAATTCTGGATAATCCACAAGATGCACATTTTTGTATTAGCCCAGTGGTACCGCCACCTAGTTCCACTACAACTGTTCAGACTCCCCCACAACGAGCGACTCCAACAGCGCAAGAACAACCTGCAGCACAGCCAGTCGCTGCAGGCGTAGGAGGACAAGCTGAAAGTGCCTTGCTAATGGGTGAAGAGTATAATACAATGGTGAACAACATCATGGATATGGGGTGGGTTCAGAGGCCTCTCGCTACTGCATCCCTATGCATCGATTCGAGCAATATTGACGCCTATCGCATCCGGTTATTTCAGATACGAACGCGAGCAGGTCGAACAAGCGCTGCGCGCAAGTTTCAACAACCCTGACAGAGCCGTAGAATACTTGTTAACAGGCATACCGGCTCAGCTCTTCGAGGATCCCCCCGAGGATCCTTCCGAGAGCCAAGAACAACTTCAAGAGCAGGGTCAGGATCCGCTCGCCTTTCTTCGCATGCAGCCTCAATTCCAACAAATGCGTCAAGTGATCCAACAGAATCCGCAATTGCTGAATGCCGTGCTCCAGCAGATCGGGCAAACCAATCCCGCCCTCTTGCAGCTTATCTCGCAGAACCAAGAGGCCTTTCTGCGTATGCTGAACGAACCAGGTTTGCGAAATCGTTGTATAGTCGTTGCGCGGTGATCGCGAGCTTTTGACCATGAGTTTGTTGTTGTTCTCGCGTTGATCGCGCAGTGGAGGCAACGGGCGGCGCTGGTGCACGAATTTTGCCGGTCTCTGCAGCCGCTGCGGTGGCATCGGCGACGGCTGCTCAAGGAGCTATTTCGGGAGGCGGAACCGGTGGAGGAGCAGGTGCGGGCGCAGGAGCCGGCCCAGGGGCAGGACCTGGGGCTGGGGCCGAACCCACGGTTCAGGTAACGCCACAGGACAAAGAAGCTATTGAGAGGTTGAAGGCGCTAGGCTTTCCCGAGCACTTAGTCGTGCAAGCGTACTTTGCCTGTGAAAAGAATGAGAACCTCGCCGCCAACTTCCTACTCTCGCAAAATCTCGACGACTGAAGCGACCTGGCGACCGCATTCATTTCGCGTTATAGAGTTAACGGACTGATCAAAGGGTGGATAATTACACAAAGACAACGCGCTTCATTTTTCCATTGATTCTTTTTAATTTTGTATGTAATCGTACAACGCAACGCCGATGTGTTACCGCATGCAGAGAAATTGGACGCAATTATCTGTCTCTCATTGTTCGAGATTTTAGGAAAAACAGCAAGTCATCCGACGCGCTCGGGCCGGTCGAGTTGTTTGCCGCGGTTCGTGGGAAATTTCACTACGTTGTTTCGCTACTATTCCAAGAGATGACAGTGTTATGATCCATCCTTACTATAGTCTACGACAGCTCTGCCGCAACAAAAAGTTTTTCGTTTCTCCTATATATGGAGCTGTGTAATTGCATTTTTATGTAAGAAAGTCCAGTTGCGTCGATGAAGTGACTTTAAAAATTCAAATAAACGCTTCATTGATTCTTATACATTCAAGCTTACGTAGAGTTTTGCAAATGCATATGGAAGCTGTGCGCACATGTACTTTTATATGCGTTCACAAAATCTCGCTTGCGTATGTGATAAGTATATATGCTTTTTCACGGTGTATATACTTTGTACATTAAATGGGCTTTCTAATATAAAAACCATGTAAGTGCAACCATATATCAATGACATATGTATATATATATGTGTGTACTTGCGTATACTCTCGCGCCTATGTATGTATGTATGTATAAAAAAACAAAAAAAAAAATACTTGTATTTTTTAAATGAAAATGGAAAGCAGTTATTCACTAATAAAATACAACTGATCGTTTGATTTGCAGAAAAGATAGCAAATTATAATATCGTCACATGAGATAAAACGTTTAGGTAATGTATGCATTTACTTTGAACTTGTTCCATTTCGGCGAGAAGTTGTGCTTTGAGTTCAGACAATAAATTTTTCGGCCTCTACATTAGAAATACTATCAGGAACAAAAAAAAAACTAAACTTCCAAAAAAAAAATGACATGAAAATACGTATATGACTACTAAAATGTATGTGACACAATTATTAATACCGTGGGAACACGTTCTATGTAGCGTGAGTTCAATAGCAATATATATAACATAAGAATGTTTAATTCAATTTTAAGCTCATACTACTAACATCAACAGGCTAATAACGATGGATGTACCACATAATATAAAGTAACACTGCTGTAAAATTGCATGATTAGAAGCAAAACTGCTAATGTAATTTAGAGAGACTCATTAACTTGAAGGAAATACTGTACCACAGTTTCGATGAATACAATACTTACATACATATGTACGTAAGTACGTACTTACACACCTTGTATAAGCGAACAACTCTTCATTTCTGAAATTATACCATAGAGTTGTTAACTAGAATCATCTTTAACAAAGAGATATCTGAAAGAACCTTTGCATCGGTATATATTTAGTGGGAAGGACAGGAGAACGTGAATAACTACACTAAAAAAAACCTTAGTGGCAATGCATAAAAATACAATCTTAAAGTTGTGCTGGATCTTTATTTCTAAAAATAGGATGTTAACAAAACAAAAAAAAAATAATATTGAAGAAAGTCCTCACTCTCTGTTATGTATCCAACACACTTGTAATACTTACATAGCGTAAATAAAATACATTATAATTTACAAAAAAAAATAAATAAAAAAAGTACAGCAAAGCAATTTCACCATTAATGGTACACAGGCTGCTTTTATACAATTTAGAATTAAATGCATTTTAAATGTATCTTTTGCTTTATTCATAGTTATTTAAAAAATTGTATATACACTTATAAAGAATGGACTGGCGTTTAAAACAATGTTCTACGGTGTAACCTTTCCTACTTTTTAATCACAGAGTCTATAAAGACATTAATTACTTCTTAAATATCACACCCTTATTCTGCAGATCCTTCTTGGCATCCTCAATTTGCTGAAAGGTAAGTTGTGTAGTCAGTGACTGTGAAAGATATGCTTGAATCCACATTACAATTTGTTAACTTTCATATACGCACTTGTTGCAGTTCAATAGCCGCTTGTTCGCAGTTATTGAAAGTGAACACTCTATAGAGTACGACGATCGCAGCGTATAAACTAAATACAAATAATGCGATGAGCGGAAGGAAGAATATCGTCTGTTGCCATTCTGCAATGACCGCGGAATTAATGTTCCCGGTAATAGCAGCTGTCCACACGCCAAATAGTATTGTCGTGACAAAGAGCCATTCCATTAGCTTAGTCATCTGAAAATATTATCGTCATGTTTTACACGGCCAATACAAATTTCACAGGCTCACAAGTATTCGTCTGGATTCCGAACAAAGGTAAAGTGGGGCAGTTTTAAGTAGGTACGAAAGTACAATAGTTAGCATTCAATTGATTACCCGGCTGTTTCACTTTTATTGCCGGCTGTATTTTCATGCAACGCGGTAAATATATAGATATGGTATTTGAGGGTTATACCGTCTACTCCTAAAAATATGCGTGCTAAATTTGATCAGCATCACCCACAAATACTTGTGTGATATGTTCCACAAGGGATCACCGTGAAGCAAGAAGATTTGAAGATACGCGTCTGCAGAATGATTCTAGCATTTTCCGCTAAGCATTGTGCAGGTGCATCTTCCTCGCTCGTACCTACGATTCAATTAATGAGCTTATAGATTCTGATACTGTGTACAAAATACTAAAATAGCATTCGCTCAGTTCAATTCTTCTGACGAATCATGATATTTGGGGGTTTTACTGTGTCCACTTCGAAATAAATGCGTTTCTAGTACTCATGTGTTGTGTTCCGCAAGGGATCGCCATGAAGCAACAAAATTTCGAAACCACCCGAAGGACATGTGTCGAAAATGTACTTCTAGTATTTGCCGATGGGCGTTGTTCAAGTGCATCTTCCTCACTGGTATCTACGATTTAATTGATGAGCTTATAGATTCTGATACTGTGTACAAAATACTAAAATAGCATCCGCTTAGTTTAACTCTCCAGGCAAATCATGGTATTTAGGGGTTTTACTGTGTCCACTTCGAAATAAATGCGTTTCTAATACTCATGTGTTGTGTTCCGCAAGGGATCGCCATGAAGCAACAAAATTTCGCTGGTATCTACGATTCAATTAATGAGCTTATAGATTCTGATACTGTGTACAAAATACTAAAATAACATCCGCTCAGTTCGACTCTCCAGACAAATCATGGTATTTAGGGGTTTTGCTGTGTCCATTTCGAAATAAATGCGTTTCTAATACTCATCTATTGTGTTCCGCAAGGGATCGCCATGAAGCAACAAGATTTCGAAACCACTCGAAGGACACGCGTCGGCAGAGTAATTCTAGCATTTTCCGCTAAGCGTTGTGCAGGTGCATCTTTCTCGCTGGTATCTATGATTCAATTGATAAGCTTCAAGATTCCGATAACGTGTGTAAAATGCTTAAAACAGGATTCGTCCGATCGAACATCCCTTTTTACCGACTTTCAAGTAAAACCACCGGCTAGAGGTCAGCAGCGCCTGGCCCAAGCCGAACACAGCAGAGCTAGGCCAATTGAAAAAACATCGTGACGCACCGTTTCCGCCGAGCGCACGTCGCTATGCAGAAAATCCTCGAAGCGCCTAATTGACGTGTGTGTTACGTGACTGTTATTTTTCCAGAACATTAGCGAACGCTCCGTATCGCGTTTTGCGGCTGATTGGCCGAAGTTCAAACGTCGCGCCTTCGGCCCGCTGAAACCGGTTGTCAGCTGCTGCTGCTGGTGGTGCTGCACCTCCTCGCGAGCGTCAAGTGAATTTTTGCGTCTGCAAAACGTCGAGGAACGTGCTCGTTGGGACGAGGCAGTTTTAGCGCGACAGGCGTCGCTCCCAGCAATCTGCGTTTGGCGTGTGTCAGCGCAAATTTTCCACTGTGTGCCGGCGGTTGCACGGTAATCCGCCTCGCTGGTGGTCAGTTTGGAGCGCCTTCAGGATGGAGACCCCATTGCCGCATATTATGGAAAGCGCGGACGTCGACGGTTCGACGAAGCCGAAGGACAAATTAGTTAGTTTGCTGGATCAGCTCGAAGTGCACGTCGAGCAGCTGCGGAGAGATGCCTGGCGGCTGGAGGAGGAAAAAGACAGCTTGCTCACAACCTTGGACACTCTGAGGAACAACGAGATGCTGTGCTGCTTGGAGGAAGGTAAGTGCGGCGGCCCACGCTCGCTTTATTTCGGTCCTGCTCTTTGACACGCGCATTATATCATTTATATACCATTTTCGCCAGAGTCCAGCCGACCGGCGATCTTTCTTTCGCCAAGTTTCTTTGGCCAAGTCGCAGGCCGGCTCCTACGTGGCTGTTTCTGTTGTTTGTCCTCTAACCTCCTTTCCCCGCGGCGTATGCGCTGCATTTTTATGTTCCACATAAACATTGCTGCACCGTACTGACCCTCAACCTTAACCTAGATCCGTGCGGTTGTATCGAAAGCGCGTGATACGTGCTCCAGTGTCGCATTATAGCTAAGCCGATCTAATCGGCCGAACGTGTGACAAATATTGACCGTTTCTCATAATAGCGTAGTCGGCATCTGACGCGTTCTCGTCTACTTTTGTTGAACAGCTGATAGAGATGATGTCCTCAGGTACGCCGAGAGATTATCTATGCGCTGCTTGACCGTCGATGTTTTGGTCAAGATTCAGCGCGATCATATTCAACAGGAAGCACTGCACCAGGTAATAAACAACAGTTTAACTCAGGTCGTTTTGTGTCAGTGTCAAAAGTTCAGTGGTTCAAATATTCTTGTTTCTTTTTTTTTTTTTGTACAATGTTCTTAAGCCTACTGGAAACAGTAATAATGCATATGCATTATGAATTATAAGCTTGTATGATTCTCTGTACTGTGAAAATACGCAATGTCAATGTCTAATGCTTGCTGCATTCAGTCTTTCCTTCAAATGCACGTAAAATGCTTAATTAACTGTACCATATGGTTCCAGGTGAATGGTTTAATTGACAGTCTGGTGATCGGTCTGAGAGATGATCCAAGTACCACTAGACAGAGATGTGCATCCTTTATGAATGCATGCTCCTCCCATAGTGTCGGTCACTCGGACAAAAACTTTGAAACTGCCATTTTAGGATGCACAATAGATGATCAGAAGAGAGTGAAGAAAAGATTACAAGGTCTGTTGGATTACATTGACAAGATGCACACCATTCAATCTGCACTAGAGTGAATACTTAGGAAGCAAATAAATTCCAAAATGTAATTTTTATGTTAACACTCTGCATTACATGTAGAGAGAGTGTCTATTTTCACTTTAGTAAAGTAAGTAACGATCGTTAGATTCTTTCTCTTCCTGAAAATCAAACAATAGATTTAAGTGGCACTGCAACATAAAAAAGCGGCGGTAATTTAACAGCATTGTACACTCTTAATAAAATTTGTAAGAATCGAAGTGATGTACCAGAAGTTAGTGTTTTGCATTAGATCAACTGGTCTTTAACGTCGTACGACAAAATATGTCAGAGCTCCAGTGAGGAGCGGTAGTATCACATAATAAAAGAATGCTTGACTTATGTGTCTAGAGAGAGTGTATTCTCAGTCTGCTTCGTTAAATTCGTGTTTCATTTTGCATTGTGCATAAAATGTACGCAACGACTGCTGGTCGGTCTCTAAGAAAATGGGATAAATGAAATTGTCTCCAGGTTGTCCACTACTGCTTTGACTGCATTTCCAAATATTCCTCCTTTTCAGTTTATCGAAGATACAAAGAGAGTGCAAAGCTAAAACAATTTGTGTCACTTACAAGAAACCTGCCTTTTTCCTACTGCTTAACACAAAGTACAATTGTATAACCGATGGTTTACAGGAATTGTTTTTTTTTCCTTTAAATACAACCGTAAGATAAATTTACGTTAATTGTTCCGGCACTAAAAAGTGGCTCCCATTACCTTTAGTGCTGAATTTTTGTTATATGCGTATCTAAAATAGCATAATATTCTTAATCATCGATTTTAATGTTAAGCCGAGGTGGTTATTCTAGAATATATATGTATGGAAAATATGCGCGTGTATGTACATGCATACAGATATGTATATGTCGGAGATGTTTCCTACGCACTATAAATAAGAATTTTGTGACTGCGCTGGACTGTTTCAGTATTGCAAGCCCATTGATATGAGTGATGAAAAATGTAATCTGAACTGT
Organism: Cryptocheilus praepositus; assembly: GCA_033815515.1. Classification (NCBI taxonomy): domain Eukaryota; kingdom Metazoa; phylum Arthropoda; class Insecta; order Hymenoptera; family Pompilidae; genus Cryptocheilus; species Cryptocheilus praepositus. The sequence continues at coordinate 289,628 of JAWWQZ010000069.1, read as the reverse complement.
TGGGAACTTTATTCACACCAGATTCATCCAGCTATTTTAGTCACATGGCCTTTATCGGTTGACATACCGTTGCTTAAATTGCTTTAAACCTTTGGTACATATTATTTTATAAGTTTTGTTATCTTATTCCATGTTCTTACAAGCATTTTTAAAATGTAATTATTGTACAGACAGCAATAAAGATATGTTGCTTCAAACAAAAGATCCTCTTTGCTATAAACAAATGCACCCGTTAAACGTTAATAATCCAGTACTAACTCTCAATAGATATCATACAGTGTAGAGAGAGAAAGAGAGAGAAGAGACAATTTTTGCAAATCTTCAGACCTAGTATAAGCCGATATCATTTATTTCTGAATTTGACTTTACTTATATGCTAGAATATTTGGTTAATCGTTATATTCAGATTTATCTAAACGTATATAAATTAATTTCTATAGCATATTCAATTGAATTCGATATCTCAAGTTTCCGTCTCTATTAAATTACAGTTCACAGCGTCTACTATTGCAATTCGCTATAGTCAAATGAACGTTCAATAAAAAATTGTACAGGATTAGCTGGTATAAAAGTATTCTAAAAAAGTAACTTATCACGCGCACGGTAATTTAGTTATTTAATATTAATAATAATAATAATAGATATTTACAAAGTTATGACCGAAGCCCTAATCATTTTAACGGCATGATGATAACACACTATCTAACTTTACGATTGCGAGTCTTTTTAAAATGATGCGACTGCTCTATGATAACTGAGCATGATACAAATTAATCGATTAAAATTTATCACTTTGCGGGATCGATGAAGGAACGAATTGATAAACGCAGTAGATTTTTGATTCTGTCTCATTACAATAAATACGAAGAGTTGTCGAGCGGATTTCCTGAGTACAAAATGTGTCGAAATTCCTTGCGACGTCGTGTTAGTTCACATATCGACGCGTAACAAAAGGAAATACATTAAAAATACTCGCAAATATTCTAGTTCAAACCTATCGACTGACTGATTTGGTTAATCGTTGGAATAGACGGACGGATTCAGTTTGAGGAACAGTTTGAACAGTGGCCGATCATTTTCGCTGTCGTCGTTTGAGAAATATCGGTATCAGTCTGTGCGTAAACACCGTAACGATCAACCAGGCTTCGTTTTCCCAGAAAGAACGTTTGAACGGTGACTACAATAAACTACAAGCGTTCTTTACGAAGTTTCTCTTTTTGTGGTTCCTCACTTTGCTTGCCGATCGCAAAACTATCGTGCCGTTGCCCGTGTTTCGACCGCACACGGATCCATTTGGGCTGAAGGCACCTGCAAGAAGTAAGTTTAATCGGTTTTTAGTGGTTGCAATGATAATAATAACCGACACAATTAGTTCATTTAATAGCAAGAATGTTTGGTCGATGTACTTTCTGAGTTATAGTTTAACGCAACAAATTCTGGTGTTATCTATTTCTGGGTACGTAACAATTAACGTGACCATTTATTTTTTTCATGCTGAATCATCACAGTTTTCGGCGATACACATTTTCATACAAATTACACTTCAACTTAAAGAAAAAGTTATTCTCTTGCTTCAGAAGTGGTATTGCTGAATGTTGCGCCCCAGTCAGCGTGTCAAAGAAGCAGATGATCATTTGCAAAGGGACTGACATTCGCGGAAGCGAACCGATCGTGCAAGCTCAAACATAAGGCTTTACTGGCAGACAAAGCTTCTGTTCGCTTATTGACTTCGGGGAGAGCGTGTATTAAGAGAAGACACGCAATCGTTGGCAGATGAAGATAGTCGGGCGTAGGGCAGATAATATCACACTGTTGGACTGGCCACGAATTACATATAATGCATTCCCCCCAAGAAAGAATACGTTCTGAGGAGTGCTGCGAGCAATTAAACGGTAACGCTGCCCTGCCAGATAATCAGCCAGGAAAAAACCGTTTCATTCGGTAGACCGGTTTACGTCGACAATCAAAACTTGTCACGCAAAGAAGGTGGATCGTTAGCATTTACTTTACGTCAGTGTCATTAAATCAGCGCGGACACCCATCGCGATCGTCACAATGATCGCGTACCCGAAAGAAGCCCGTAATTAATGTAATTTACGTGCCACGATTCTCAGAGCTTCTTGCTCCAATTCTCACACTTGCGCCGCGCCAAGTTGACGAATCGTTCGGTCGCAACGAAGAAGAAAAGGAGCTGCCTTAACACGTGGGGGAAGAACGCGGCATCCTAATTTCACACTAAATATACTTGACACGGGTCATATTTTTGCGTTTCACGCGGCGTGAGCACGCGAGCCTTCGCGCATCGCAACTTCGTCCGATGTTAATGGACGGCGGGAAAAAATGATCCCTTGCCGAACGGGCTGCACGAGTGTGAGACACTCCATGAGTACCTATACAACCCTGGCTTACAGAAGATCGATGGTTGCGGTCACGCGACCTAAAGATGCTTTTGCACCCCGCAGTGGCGGATTCTGAAATCAGTGCTACCTCCAAACCCTTTGCGCCAGCGCAACCTAGGCACCTACTACTGTGTCATTCAATATTCGTTGCCGCTTAACATTTTTCTGCGGCAGACACACGTCTGCGTGGACGAGACAACATCGTGTCGGGCATAAAGAATCACGCCCACTTGTCCTTTCCACTTTCCACGACGTTTGCTCGAATAGTTTTCTTCGTAAGATACTGTCGAGCCATTGCAAATAAACGCAATGACGAAAATTGAGAACCTCTGACCCATTTGAAATTTATAAAATGCTATAAAACGATCAACTCGGATCACAGGCAACTTATACGCACTGCAGTGGCCCGAAACTTAGTATTTTCAAGCAAAAAGATCTTTACATCCTTAATCATTTAAGTAAATGACAATAAGACACTTTTCCTGTAAAGGGACTCACAATTTTCCTACCATGTACAGAGCAAATAACTAAAAAAAAATGTGGAAACGCGGGCGCGGAAATGTAAGTGGTAATCGGTTTATCGGTTGGAAGTTTAAATACGGCCCTGCATGCAGAGGAACATCTGATCGATCTATAGATACACGTGACCGCTGGTCAAATACCGCTGAGGGTAGACCACCTGCTAAATCTGGGCCATTCTCTGCCGGGAGCGACCCTTGCCCCTTCGTTAACAGAGCAATATACCATCTTCTGTCTCGGCATAATAGCCCGGAGTACGTGCTGAATAAATGTGCGAAGTGTAAGAAGTACTATTTTCCTGTGCGTGCCGGCGAATGCTCGCGAGAATGGAAAATTCCTCCAGTTCGTTGGGGATGGTTGAACAACGAGGATGCTCGCACAACACGCTGCAAGCACCTTCAGCTTTAGACGGACGGAGACGGCCGACTGCGTTGGGAATTTTAATGCCGGCATACGAAGTGTCAGGGCTCGTTTCCGCTGGATATAAATTGGCTTTCGGGATTATCCGGTTTCGTCGCGAAGCTGAACTGGTTCGGTTCTTGCCGCTAAAAGCTTTTCGAAGCACACGAACGACGTTTAAACGTTATGGCAACGTTTTTTACAGAAACGTGCACAAGATGCTTTTCCTGGATTTCAGCTTTACCGCAGAAACGCGGAAGACGGGTGGTAAAGAAACATTCGCCGCGGTCGTGTGATCGAACTTTTGGAACAATCTATTCCTTTTCCGGTTCTAATATTATGGTGACGTCCTTTTCTTCTAAGAAATTTCAGTTTCAAGGGAAAAATGCGAAAGACGGCTCCAGAGATAATGATCAGACGTTAAAGAATGATTCGACGCGGTTACGTGAACGAATGTACGCGTTAAGTAATTACAGCTGGCCGTCGTCAACGTCAAATTGTCCGTCGTCGACATGTATACATCGTGACGATCAGCTGTGAAATTACGCTTTGACATCTACACTTTGTCGTTTGGCATGAAAGCACTTTCACGTCAGCGGTGCTATTTAAACATCCGTCCGCGCAGGCCTCGATTAGGTACGCGGAAGGAATATCGAAGGTACCACCGTATACGCGTCCGATCCGGCGATTCTTGTCGATTCATCGCGGACGCAAAAGCGAGGCGAAAGAAACGTAATACGGATAATTACAAGGAGGGTGAAATTGATTATTATCCATGTCGACGTCCGTCAACGTGCTTTTTCAGGCGACTCGTGTAACATCGAGATGGCCAGAGTGATCGGTATCGCATCGCGATCGGATCGATAAATTCTGACCAGGTCTCGTGGACTCTAATGGCCATGTGAAAAGAAGCGAGCGATTTCTCGGAAAGCCAGGCGTCGGATGCATAATGTATTAACTGCACCGGATACGGGCATTTGTCCGTGCCGGATTGATCGCGGTGTGTTTCGAGGGAATATATCGTCGGCACGTCCGCGGTTCGTGAGGCGGCAAAAACATTAGTTCCAATACAGAGAGGCCTATTTTTACGAAATTCCTCGGAATGCACGAATATGCGAATGCGCGACCGCGCCGAGGAAACGATTGTCCTTTCCGAGAGCGCTACCAATTCTCACACTCTCAATTTACTGTTATCGCATGCAAACGACCGAGACACAAGGTAAGTCTCTTAGCGAATTGATTACCCGATGCGCGCATACTTCCACCATTTCTCTTTTCAGCGCGACTTCCTTATAGAGTCACTTATCGGCGAGCAAGACGTAAAGTACACACAGATTCTCATTGCTGAAGATGGAATTTTTGCAATAAAGCTCGGTTCATCATCTTTCATCACCGAAGAGTCAACTATCAACTCTCGCGGCTCCTTCGATCGCTGATTTATGAACGGCTGGCTCGATAAATCTCGACTCTCCATAAATCATCTTTTCCCTTATCGAAAGCGGGAGGTGCAAATGTGGGGACGTGAATGACTGAGGCAAAGAAACAGGAGGTGAGGTCGTTTAGACCCAGCAGACGAGGCGAGCGTTAGAATGGGTTCACTCACTCATTGCGGAAGAGGATCTTGGTCCCGTGGAATATAAATAAATAACCGCTCGATAAATCTCGACTCCCCATAAATCATCGCTTTCCTTAGCGAAAGCGGTAGGTGCAAATGTGAGGACAAGAATGAGTGAAGCAAAGAAACAGGAGGTAAGGTCGCTTAGAATGGGTTCACTCACTTATTACGGAAGGGGACCTTGGTCCCGTGGAATATAATCTCAGGTCATCCTGATAGTCGTCCTCGCAGCGACGCATCTCGTGCAGACATCGCGACGCCAGATGCCGGAAGACGCTCATGACGCCGACGTCCTCCTTCACGGATGTTCTTAGAAGTTTGCAGCCAAGGGCCCTGCCAAGCCTCTCGGCCTCGTCCCTGCAAAACATCGGACGATCCGAGATTACACCGCCACAGGCGACGACCTGGCTAATTAGTAAAACAGCTCGACGCCCAAAGCTTACGGATCAATGACACACTGATCAATCAGGTCCATCTTGTTTTGCACCAGCACCGTGGGAATCTCGCCGCACTCATTCTCCACCTGCGAAAAAGAGAGCAGGCCTTTTAACCTTCTCCGCGATCTGCCGGTGAGACCGAAAAAGTATATATTACAATTCCTTTTCATGATATACTGCGAAAGAATTTAAACAAAATTGTGACTCTCTCGCTAAGACAAAACTTGTCTATTTGTTTAGCAACAAAATCAGGTATGAACAGATAATTATTTCATAATTAAAACTTCTCAAAGTCCAACGGGAATTATATAGAATTTATGTTAATCGCAACCAACTGCATTTATAATCATAAAAATGCAATTGATGTTAGAGTCGTGATGCGATACGTTGGTCTTCAATCATATTTGATAGAATCTCGTCATGTTGCAATTTTAATATGGCAAACTACGATCGTCATTGAAAATGTTAACTCAAGCTAGCTCGGCGGCAATGAGAACGCGATGAGAACGGGTTTCGATTCGATTACGTTTAAAAATAGGAGGGAGAAAAATTCTGCGGGCTTCTAGATTTGTGGCCCGCGCAGCTGGTGTCAGTAACAGAATTTATGACGGCCGCAGTGGCTTTTTTTCATGCGAATTAGCATACGACATTGCCAGGCGACATTCTCAAATTGGGCGATACTTCATTATTTCGGAAACGAGTTTCGATCCGCGCCCGTATCGCAGCAATCGTGAACATTCTTGGGCCGTAAGAACTTATCACGAAGCCGGGGTATTGAAGATAAACGAGTTTCTTTGAAGCTCTCGCAGTAGACGCTTTTTCATCAGCTGTAAGCGAGCTCTACGGGGAAACTAAAGTCCCGTCGATGATAGTATACCTAACATAAACGATAATGTCTCAGTTCCACGGGAACGAGTTTCGCCCCGGCGTTCGCGTGCCAAAGAAAGGAACTGTGCATCCTTAAATTTATCGTTAAACGGAAACACATCGGACAAAAGTAGTTCTCTCGATGAATTACCATAGGCTCCATCAACGGCATTCTTAAGAGCTCGATAATGTCTCATTCTTTGCCACCGCCCCCTCCGGGACTCGCGACTTACACCTCCGACGTCGCGGACGTTCCTAAATGAGAAAAAGACAGCGTGCAACTTTCCGCAAAAGGGAGTGGGCGCGAGCGTGTCCGTACTCCGCCTTAGTGGGGCGTCGTCGGACCCGACTTTTGCGTAAGCGCCGTTCAGCGTCGATCGTCGTTCGCCACCATTTGTCCGACACCATTTCTCCGACATCCCCTGCGGCGCGCCCAACTTTTCGCCCGGACTACAAAATTCTATTTTTTTAACACATTGCCAGCCGACGACCTAAGAGACATTTAACCACTTGCGCTATAAAGACGTGCCACGCACGCCGAGATGCTTTTATTCCAAAGCCGCCGGCGACATGTATACCACGTCGATAGGCATTTGTCGCAGAAGTAAAAACAACGTGTCTTTTACATAGACGCTGCTACTACATCAATAGCTGCTAGTAGGCTTTATGGTGAATTTTTTGCATTTATAATACAATCTTTTGCGCCGGCATGTTATATTGTAGAGCGCGGCAGCCGAAAATTAAATCGTAGCGCAAGTGGTTAAAGCCGAGCGCCGGCAACGTATCGGCCACTTGTTTCGTTTGTTTCTGAAAGTGATTCCGGCGTCAAGTGATAGACTCAGAAATCCGCGTTTTCGCGGGGCCGGCCGTCAATGTGTTAATACGGGGGTTATTGATCACGAGCGTCTGAACGCATTATCACAATGCACGACAACAATAGCGGTTATCGTCGGATTAGAACAGATTCGAGTAAGACGGTCTGTAAAACAGTCTCATGCCGAGTTTCGAGCGTGCTCGTACCCTCGCCTGTTTTATTTGTGCACGCTCATGTCCATGGGCGTACCTGGCGTGCCTACGAACTGGCGCGCTTATGTGCGTGCGTATGCAGCATGATCGCGTACATTCTCCGGCCTAGACTCGTTTCGCCTTCGTACGATGGCGCGGAAAAACATCGCGGGTAACCCGGCGAGAAAGCCAGTTTTTCCCCCCCTAGCCTTGCGTTCGCTGTCCCCGGTAACCCTTCCGTCGCCACTCTTCATGTCGCGAAACCACGAGGACCACGAGATTCGATATCGCCTCTTTAACGGACGACATTTTTCCGGGCAGAGCACCGATTCGCAGACGTGTATGCTCTGGCAACGGTATGCTGCCCGGGCTCATTTACGAGCTGATTTATGAGCTGATTTATTCGCCGGGCAAATGACTGCGCTTGGACGCGGCTTTTTAATCAATCGGCGCTACATTCACGGAGAAATATGGACGTATGCGGTATACGAAATTTGAAAATTGGAGGCTGATGGAAAATTATAGTAATCGTTTCAGTCATTTTGTATGTGAAATCCGAAACCTGTCAATCCACCTGTCATAAATCAATTAACATTAGATTTATGGAGAAATATGTGAGCATACGGTATTAGGCGGAGGAATATGTAGATGTATGATAGACGGAATTTGAAAACTGGAAACCTGAGGCGGAAGCAAACTTGGATACATATGCATATCGTTTCATTAATAAATGTTAGGTGGAGGAGATTGAACATTTTAGTAATCGTTTCAATCATTTTGTTCGTGAAATTCGAAACCCGTCAAATTGTATATTAATTGCTCAAAGTCCCGGTGTCTGTGAGTTTGTCGGTGTGACTCGAGCTCCCGCGGACACGTGTATCTCTTTGCGAATTTGCTACCCCGCCAACGAATCGACGTCAACCATTTTTCTGGATCGATTTTAACACGTTGACTGCCACGGTGGTCACCGGTGACCGGCACAAAAGATTTTACTAAAAATGCAAGAAATTCGCAATAAAGCCTATTTGCAATCTTGTAAAAGCAATTGACATTGGAACGGTGCTTCAATACTTCGACTTCTAACAACTCTGCATTACCCCTTCATTTTGCACGGTTTAATCAACCTCTGCAGTATTTCATCGCATCGCGATTGAAACATAGGAAAATACGGTTGGCAGTCAACGTGTTAAAAAGCGTCAAGTGAATCAACGACTAACAATCGCATCCAAAAAACTTGCAATAGAGACCAGTGTCAAACATTCAACACTTTGACAGTTGCCGTTACGTATGCGTAATTTCGATTTGTCAAGAATAATACGTCTACTGCACAACGTGCCGGAAAGCCGCCGTCGCCGCAGTTGGCAGTCGTTCACTGAAATGTGCGACTGTCGAAGTGTTAACCCCACTGTCCGTCGCCACCGAGTCCAATTAAAAATCAGCCCCCGTTTTAAATGGGGCGGATCACTTTCACATTCCGCGATCTCGCGGATCGATCCGGAGACACGCTTTTTCGAGAGAGACGTTGAACTGACTTACCTTCAGCTTCCAGGAGGGAATGGCGTCGAAAGAATCCCTGTCGGTCGCCGAATAAGCGAGCACGCAGGCATGGGCGCCGCGATAATAGGCCGCGGTGATCGCATCGAATTCCTCCTGGCCCGCGGTGTCCCACAGCATCAGTCTTACGTCCTCGCCGTCGATTCTGCGCAAACAAGAAGCGGACGCTGGAGACGGGAGGGACACGATGAGAGAAGTGCCAGCAAACGCGCCAGTTCCTTCTTGCTTTGAGGCGAAGTGCGCCGATAAGTCGGCCAGTGGAAAAGGATAAGGAATGCAGCGACAAGAACGAAGAATGCCTTTTCAGTATCGCGATTTATGGCCACCACCTTAAGCGCGCGCGGAAACTCGAATATTGTTACAACTGGAACCTTTGCTTTCAGATTCCGACCTTTGGTTCCCTCCCAGGTGTCGACGTAGAGTGCCAACAGGGGAAAGATGATATGTGTGTAATTGTATAAGTGGCATGTAAGGGGCGAATAATGTATGAGGGAGTACTAGTAAGAGATGCGATGTTGACAAAATTGTATCAACGTATTGCGGAAAGAGAGTGAAGGGGAAAGCGAGGAGCATGAACGACAAAAGATCGAGAACAGCGAAGTATTCAGTTGACCGCAGAAAGTAAGGGATAAAGGTACATAGTAATATATTGGAAATTGAGAAAATGGTCTTTCATTCCTCGAAAGTCCTTACAGAGGTATGCCAACCCTTGGTTGACAGGTTTATCATTCAATCTCTCTAGAGCTTTCGCGTCCTGCCATTGCGGGGCAAAAGCGATTCTGCCCATATTTAGGTTTATCATATTTGTAATTAATACCATCATTTGTAATGTCGAGAAATGGTAGACATTTTTTTGAATGCGTTTTTATCGTCTGGGAACCTTAGACGCCGAGATGTGAGGGTATGTATGCGCGTACCGTTCATTATGGCGAGACCTGCGGATATGTCGGAAAGCGGAAAGGGGATGAAGATGAATACAAGTGCGTTAATTGAGTATTACGATCCGTGCGTGGCTCGAATCTTACCGCAGGAGACACCACTATCGTCTCAGTTAAATCGTTAACCGGTTGGGCATGGCCATAATTAAATCTGCCCTAAGTGGATCTGTTAATTATTGCGTCATACTTGTTTTGCATCTGCAACCAATTAAGATAAAGCGCTAGTATGGATATCGAAAGTTCAGGTGGAGATACGCGAGCTCGTGCCTTGTTAATTCATCAGCCCATGATATATGGGACCCCGACCAACAGTGTACGTGCGTTAGCCAATACGAGTGGAAAAGTGTGCGGCAGCGAGAGAGAAGTTAACGCTTCGTTCGAGATTGGGAACACTATTTCAGGGAGAGTTAAATGACGTGTTGTTTCAGATGAGGCGAATGAATGAAATTGTGCGCATCTGAGCGTTGCTCGAAACACATGTAGAGAGACTTGAATACATCAATGCTTCAACAGAACGGAGTTCGCTCGAATGTAAGTCATTAAAGTAACGCCAACTGCTTGCGTTTTGCGTCCCGTCGAGTTGCGGCGTCAGTAAAGATAACCGAAAAAAAAACAGAGCAAACAATACAAATACTCCGATGATATCGAGCACTTTTTACTTCAATCCTGAATCTCGGCTCGTCAAGCTCTGATGCGCATAATTGTGCTCGCCGGAGCGTGCGTGATGAAAACGGCCGAAAAGCGAGCAATACAGATTAGAGAGGAGAGGAAGAGGAAATGCAAGAAAAGTCGCGCCACGGGCAGGATTCGTCCTCTTTCCAACTCGGTCAAATGTCACTTGTTTCGCACCGCACACTTTCCGTGCCGTCATCAAGACCCGCAACGCATAAAAAGTCGTAAAGCGTCCACATACGTGCAATATTTTACGGGCATTCTTTACTGTACTCTCAACCTTTGTAAAATATTTCAAATTATACTCCTTTTCATGGTTGGAACATGAACTTTATTTGTTAACTCGAACATGTTTCGGAATCACATGGGTTCCCTCCTCAGGAGTATTCTAGTTTTAGTTTTGTGGAACAGGTTTCTCTTAACACGTTGATTGCCAAGCGTATTTTACTAATACGTTAGAACCGCGATGCGATGAAATACTGCAGAGTATGATTAAATCGTGCAAAATAAAGATAACGCAGAGTTGTTAGAAGCCAAAGTATTGAAGCACCGTCCCAATATCAATTGCTTTTATAAGATTACAAATAAGCTTCATTGCAAATTTTTTGCATTTTTAGTGGTCTTTTGCGCCGGTCACCGGTGACCACCGTGGCAGTCAACGTGTTAAAACAGCCTACTATTAGCAAGTAGTAAAAGTACGGGCGCACGAGCGAGCTTACTCTAGGGGAAAGCTTTGCTAAAAAATAAAAAACACGATACTCCTCAAAAGGAAACCCGTGTGGTCCCGAAACATGTCGAGTTAACAAATAAAGCCGACGTTTGAACGATAAAAAGGCGTATAATTGGAATTTTTTACGAAGGCACGAATTTCTCCTGACCCTGTCCTCTTCTCGCGTATATTCACGCTCAGCCGGGTAGCGCGTTAATGAAATCGTTGCAATCTCAACGTTCGTGCATGGACTGCCGGTTAGCAAAGAGATCGAGTTCTCGTGCGATTAACGACGTATAAATATGCGTAAGTGAATGAAATCAGACGCGGATGTCGTGACTGGGCTCGGTACTAACAGCACGATACTTTTTGTACACATGCATGTAGGAAGGCGGACCGGCATATGTGGGTGTAGAAGAGTATGTGTATCGCCGAGGGTGCGTGTTCGCGCATTTAGCCTACCTATATACACCGGGGCTAACGATTGCGGTTTATGAACTGACGGGAACCTTTGAGGTCTGACTAAAAATCCTGGTCACGACCGCGCGACCTTGCCGTCGTTATAATAAACGGGTTACACGCGAAAATGTGCCGATAACGATCGGTGGGGCGAATAAAAAGGTCCTCGAGGCTTTTGTCTAATCATCATTTACCCTGTCGACTTGGAATATCAAGAATGTAAATCTACTTCCAGAATGTTGGGGGTTGTACGAAAAAATTGAATAAGCTATTGTGCCAGAGTTCACTCAGTATAAATGTGAACCGTTTGAATGTTGAATCGAGGGAGTGAAGACGGACAAGCACAAGGTACAGATGCTGAATTCAAGTCAGAGTAAAATCTTTTATTGATTACAAATAACGCATATAAGTTACAACTGGAATTCTTCACTTACAGCAAATGAAATAAAATAATGAATGAAAAGAAATCGATTAACACAATTGTAGCATGTGAAAGATCGAAAAAATGGGCAAATATACACAGAGAAATATATGCGTAGAGCAGTCAAAGGGTTAAGGGGAACGCGTTGGAGCGGTGTCATGCTAATAGCTGCATAGGGTACCGATGGGTAAGGTAATGAAATAGACAAGCGCGCCCTTGAAAGCATAGTGCAAGCAGCGGGGGGCCATAGTCTACCAGGAAGTATCCCACGATAGCGGAGGCGGCAGGACGAATATATATAACCTTCTTTTCTCATGGATTCCGAGACGCTCATTTTACACTCCTGAGCGGAGATTTCACGGAGGCCTATATGCAGATTCACCGCAGCTGAATGACGAGCAAGAAACTTTGATACCCGCGGCATTACGGTTAATGCTGAATTTGCAACGGCTAATTACGCGTTAACAAATAACACGGAGTGCAAGGACGAGAGGTGCGCCGCGTTAAATTACCCCGTACCGCGAGCTGGCCATTTTTCAAAGGACCGTTCAGAAAAAAGCAGCCGCAAATTGGCGAAACGAGATAATCACTGCGTTAGCGAAAGACATCCACGTTGCCACAATCACTGCACAGGATCCTTCAATGCCCATAAATGCCCTCCGTAATTAATTGTGCATACGGTTAACACGTTCCATTCTGCATGTGATTAGATAACAGTCGAATTCGTTATTGCTCGTATAAAGGTCTGCGATAAAGCCATATCGTCAATCTTGCGAAAGATCTAATTCCTCGGTTTAATAAATTCGCTCTAACGGATGTGCGAATTACAGAGTACTGATAGCGCAGCGACGTACTTTATGGACCAGTATACGTTACGGCGTTCCTTTTTCTCGGCTATCCTGCGACCATCAAGCATAAAACGATAGAACGTCCTCTGACGAACACGACAACGACGACGTCGGAGAAGAAGATGATGACGCCCATGGAACGCGTTGCAATTAAGTCGATGGAACGTACACGTCCCATTCTCCCATACGCCTATACGTCTATTACCTACTTATATACTCACCTCGCTTCTAATCTGAGTGGAACTCTTTAATTATTGACCGGCAACGGTCGCACTTCTTTTTTCCGCTTTCCTCTCGATCTGCCACGACACAGGGTTGAGGCTTATTTATATTCGTAATATCTTGCCTCGTAAAGATATCGTGTGCGGTGAGAGAAAAATGGCCATGTCGCTTGATCAATGCCACGGACGATCGATGAATATTTAAGGTGCGCACATGTGCAATCTGACCTTTTTTCGTTCACGTGATTGCGCGCATGCCTCGCTTATCGTTCATTGACTTTCGTTGGCACATCGAGTTTCCTTTCAGCGTGTCGCGCTCGATAATGACCGAAGGGTAAAAGGGTAGAAATTAAGCGAAATGGGAAGAGGCAGAGTTAAACTTCGTTAAAGCGTCCGATTGTAGCTATTACCCCGAAGGAAAGTGTGATATAACTGTACCCCGTTGACTGTTAGCTGCATTATAATTACTCACTCAATCTCACGTTCCAGAAAGTCGACGCCGATCGTCTTCTTGTAGTCCCTCGTGTACGTGCCCTTACAAAACCTTTGGATCATTGAAGACTTTCCCACCGCGCCATTGCCAACTATTACCACCTGCAAGCAATATTCCTACTTTCAAAATAAATACAAAATTGGCAACCTATTTTTCTTTGTCAAAATCGGCTATGACACGCGAATGGAAATGCAAACTTGTCATTGCGACTAATCATATCGATGCTTATCAAGAAGGTGACGTCCGGTTAATTAAACCAGTTTGCATGCTGCGCTTTTACGTGCCGATTGCAGTACGAGTAAATGCGATATTACAACTCGAGTCATCGTTATTCTCGTATTATGATAAAACACCGTCGACATGCTCGACTTCGGTCCGTCATTCTATTCCAAATGACACGTCATATAAGAGATGCAATCCTTTCCCCGCTGTAATCAACCTGAGATATCCAACGGGCTGCTAAATCGAGAAATGCCGTGTTCTTTCCAAATTGCAATTAAATCGTTTTCAATAGAACCTTACATTCGACATAAAAGTTCTGTCCGATGTCATTTCAATTTTCAACACGTACCGACATGTTCATTTGAAACATATACGGCGCTCTCTTGTACCACGGTACTTCTACGTATGTACACTTTCAAACGTACTGTATCAATGGTCTCTTCCTCTCAGTATTCTGTACTGAAAACGTATTACTTTCTTGGCATTCAAGAAGTTCTGTGGACAAAATTTCTGGACAACGGTGACGTGAAAGTAGTCACGCGCGAAGAATGGCGTTTGGCAGTGTATCGGTAAAATATACGGAACATTCCCGGCAAGATGGTTACACGCCCCGGCTCTTCTCTTATCCGCGAATAACTTTCCATGCGCACGGTTCACGCCGTTTCTGTTAGCGCTGGTAGAAAATCAAGTCACCGTGCAGGAATCACCGAGCATATGGGGGAAATGGCGTGTGTAAACATGCACGAACACGCGTGCTGGAGAGTATCTCTGAGAGGCGTACTTTCTAAAACTCGTGGGTCGAGACGGCGAGGACGAGGATCGTCGAGACGTCGAGAGAGGAGGGAAAAGAACGTCCAGAGCACTCTTGTAGATTCCAGGCACGACTTTCCTGAGCGACAATTATCAGCCGGCCACACGAAGAGAGGCAGACAGCTGTTTCTCGACTGACACGAATATCGCGGCCGTGCATGGAACTCATCCGTGATCAAGAAACCCCATTCAATCTCGCGAGCTCTGATTGATTCTCGATTAATTCGTTCAGCCCTTGTTAATCTCCTATCACCGAGCGAACTCTGTCTTTTCCTTCTGCTGCGATAGAACAGATGAGATAATGGGATGTAAACGTTCTAATAGATTCAAACATATAAGCCGGGTTAATCTCTTATCACTATCCGAACCGAGTCTGTCTGTTCCACTCCATAGACTTCCAATGATCGACCAGATGGGATAAAGTGTGCGGGATAATGGGATGTAAATGTTATAATGGGTTCGGTAAGAGATATAGGAGTGCTCTAACGTAAATGTCAACGGTAATGGATGCGTGGAAATACGACGCGGGCAGGCGTATTACAAGCATTCCGGCTGTTAACAGATTCGCACGTGTTCCGACAAGAGGTTACAAGATTTCAATTTATTAATCGCTGAGGGAATATTTGGCGTTACGATCGGATTCATTTGTAACTGTCTAAGGCCATCTAACGCAAGCCAACCGGCCTGACCAGTCGCACGTGCGCGATGCGAAAGAAATTGCGGAAGAAAAGTGAAATGTTATTGAAATATTATCCGGCGGCCATTGGCAATCTAACAGATGTAGTTACCGTAATCCGCCATATAGGACTGACACGAGCCGTAATTTATAAGGCGAGCCGTCGGTGAAGGGGCTAACCGCCATGCTGCGAAGTCAGCTTTTATGCGGTCGCGAGGAGCGGCTACCGTGTGCTTTCAAGCTTTCGAGGAGTCAGCTGTACATACCATTAGTGAGTAATGTTGCCCTGTGCGTCAGAACATAAATCAGGCGATCGTTCGCGACGCCAGTGTTTCCAATCGCGCACCTCGCAATTCGAACGTAAAGAGGCACGCGCGATAACAAGAGGCTCATCTGCGTTTCAGTTAATCTCCGCTAACTATTACTCAGGAAGGAGAAAGAAAGTTTAACGTGTTTACGGCGGCACTTAAATAAATTGCATTTTTCTCCCGACTTTCGTTGGGCGCCCGGATTATACATACGGCATATAATACGGTTGCAAATGATACGGGATATAAGGCGTCTCGCGTAATAAGCCTCCGTATCTCGCCAACTATTCAACTGCGTAAAAATGACTGTAATAAGCGGCACGATTCAACGAAGTGGATTTTTCTGCGAGCGCCGGTCACGCCATCGACCTGTTCTCTCAACACGCGGGCGATTGCGTGTAAAAGATCTGTCCGAGATTCCTTCGGCGGACAACGGTCGTCCGAAGGACGTATCCCAAATAATTCCGGCCAAATTCGAGATAACGGTGTGCCCGCACCGCAAGAAGTCGGTTAAGTCGATAAGGGCGCAAGTCCAGCCCGGAGACACAGAGAACCGGTCTTCCGGAATTGTGCCCCGAGACGAGCCATACAAATGTGTACGCTCGACACACCCACGTATACCTCATCGCCGTCCGTTACCTCAAAATCTTCCTTTCGGTAAGTCGTGTCTTCAGATAGAACGATAATGTTACGAAACGTAAGCTCTTCATGAACAAGGATCGATGTCTGCATAGAGCATAAGTAATTTG
The DNA here is from genome assembly GCA_033815515.1 of Cryptocheilus praepositus. Classification (NCBI taxonomy): domain Eukaryota; kingdom Metazoa; phylum Arthropoda; class Insecta; order Hymenoptera; family Pompilidae; genus Cryptocheilus; species Cryptocheilus praepositus. The sequence continues at coordinate 273,307 of JAWWQZ010000069.1, read as the reverse complement.
AATCAACACATTTCGAACGATGGCAACGCATTTACATTTTCAGATGCCGTTTAATGACAAAAATGCAGAAAGGAAATATGGAAGTAGGGAAAACAATTTGTACTAAAAGGATTCTCACGATCGCACCGCAAGGTAAACGTCATAAATGCAAAAAGAAAGTATAGAAGCAGAGAAAGCAATGATACTGCACGTGTGTGGACAATTGGAACCTGGCACTCTTATTAACGAACCAATTCATTATTATCCGAGATAAGTGATACATCGTATGCCTCGAGGTGCAATTTCCGTGGCGTCGGATATTAGGTCAAGATTGGACCGGTCGACCTTCCGTGTGACACCTCTCGGTATTAATCTCTCACGTCGAATTTCGTGCGCGTCTTTCCGTATAATTAAAAGGCTGTTATCAGAGCGCGCGATCGCGATGGCTTTTCACCATTGGACGAGCCGTTAAATAAGCTACTCGTTCAGCATCGGGATATAGTTTGCGAGTGGTTCACCTTGCCTGACGCTCGCTACCGGACGTTCGCAGCCTGAATTTAACTAGGTATCTGTCAAAGCGCTGTATATCGGGTTTAATATATGCCGGAGCGTCGTTAATTCAGCCGGAATTAAGATTATATACGCTCGTTAAATTCCGAACGGAAACGACGTCGTACACCGGCATCGCACAGGTGGCTTTCGTAATAAAGCACTGTGCATTTGCATTTCCGTTATCGGACGTAAGCGACGCCACTTTTACAAGTACGCGATTTCAAAATAAATGAAGACAAAATGACGACGGTCGAATGGCAGAGACACTATTGGCGGAGATTACTTCACGGTCCTTGTGCAGCTTATCGAAAGATCTGAACTTAGGCTAACGAGCATTTACGAATTCCATCGTCACGGATAGCGACGTGACCTGTATTGCGTTACGGAAATAAATGATCGATTGTTTGTCACGCTAACAATGTGTCGCCCCCGTTCCCGTCATGCCGGCTGCGACCACAAGCGATAGAATCAAATGTCGCAGAACAACCGATCATGCGAAGGTACTGGATGTCAGGCGGCAGAATTCATATGCACGCAACGCGTATGTTAGTTGAAAATGTCTTAGCGCAATTACGGTAACTTAATTAGCAAAGTTCATCATCTGAGATAAACCCTTCGTGGCACTGTGTCGCTCATAGCAGAATTAATCTCCCTGGTACCATAACCAGTGGCGGAACTGTAGATAGCGAACAAGTTTCTGTTGCTGCCAATACCATAAGCGATATGAATCGATAGTGTGAAGTATTCTCGGAACACTTACGACGGCAATGGTGAAGGGTGAGTGTACAAAGCCAGGTACTTGATGCACGCGTATATCTCCCGGATCGTATATACGACATGGCTGTCTGTAAATAGAGTAAGAGGGGTTGCACGACCTTGCGCGAAATGATAAAAAAAGAACCTTAACGCACTTCCTGCCAATTGTTATTGCGCTATATCCCATGGGACGAAGGTTGAAACCCATACGGTTACGCGTCGAGTGTCCTGAAGATCAATGTACAGCCGGCAGTATATATCAAATAAACGTCCGATAAATGTTATCCACTAACGGCAACTTCATCGTAAGCCAGCACGTGCATATTTATTACCCAAGCACCGACGTCAATTTCACGGAACAGCTTATTTCGAAATCCTCATGGCGCGGCGTAGCGAAAAAAAGTAAATTCGAAAAGACGCGAGGGAAGAGGAGAAAATTCCGGGGGAAACTGAGCGGCGATCGTTAGCGATTGCACAAGTTTAGATCTCGATCGGACGCTGGGGTTCTCAAGAAAATCATCTTAACGACTGAAGGACTCTTCGTGCGCGGCGCGTACGTGAGGTACACGCGCGCACTGCTTTCAGATCGCGGGCCTTAATTGCAGTTTCCAGCCGCAATCCTGAGAAGGTTATTGAAAATGAGCCACACGCTAATTACGCAAAGTGGGGCGCGTTAATTATGTGAAACCCCGCGGGTTCCTGTCCCCTAATTCTAACGCGTCACCTAAAACAGACGTTTCTGGCGTGGAGCTGCCAATTGAGATGCGAAGAGGGACGTGTCAGGCGAAAGATTCCGATCGGTGCCATACCGAAAATGGCAATTTTTGTGCTCGCCCCTCATTAATATGGCTCACGGGAGTTTCGGGTCGACGGCATAAATCAGAGGCGCTGCGCCCGTCTTTCCCGGCTCGTATTTAATCGTTTCGCGTCGGCATCGGGATGGACTAATGATAGGTCCAAACTACCGTTAAAATTTCATTCCTATCCCGGTTAGATCATAGAGCGTGGACGTACGTTTATGTTGTGCACGATAGCGAATACCGTAAGAATCACCGTGATAGATGTTAACGCCTAAATGCGAAGCCTGTTCCTTCTCACGCCTCATCTGAGCCGGCTACTTGAATATGCCACGGCAATAGTAATAAAATAAAACTGGAACCCTGATGTTCGGTTCGTCGACGATTACGCGCCGTTGCGGTCGCGAACCGCCTAGAAACTCCGCCGCGATTAATCATTGCCGCAACTGCGCAACAAACAAAACTCAGCCGATGCACCGCCGTTAACACGTTCAACGCCATGTCGTACATATATGGGTGACGAGCAAGTTATTTAGTAGTAGCAACGCACAAAACTCTATACAAATTATTATAAGGCCTTTATATGCTTCGAAACAATTCAGGTAAAGCAATGGCGTTTCAGGATAGTCAGAGCGGTTAGTATTAGTTTTCTTTCGGATTCCTTCTACGTGCACACTATCACCGTGATTAGTTGAAGGCATGATAACTCTGTGACTAAAAGTTCCCTGAACCTTATGATGCTGATTCGTTCTCGAACAGCCATAAGCCTATTGGAAAAACTCGAATACTGGAGTTGTGCTGGGCAATAAGGTATGTTAGAAGGCTAAATAGAAGAACGGAAGGAGCTCGCGGCAGCGATCTTCCTCGATTTCTATCGTTGAAATGTCGCGAACGCTGATGTGCGGACGAGTCTCGCACGGTGGAAAAGCAAGACGTTTCTCGTGACACACCTTTTCCCACGCGACTAAAAAGTCGCTCGCGCGCATTAAAGTGCCATCAAGGGAAAACGGTGGGTTTTCCGCGAAAAAGAAACGCAGAGGACGACAGGCACGCAACGAAGTCCCTCACACGTCTTTGATGCGTGTACGCAAATACCGTTGAAGCGACGCCGCGCACAATCTGCGGCGGGAATGAAGGAAAAGCGAGAGAAATGAACGGCGACGACAATGACTCTCCTTTCGGCGCCAAGGAAGACGCGACATGCGATCCTGAGGCGAAGTAACGCGGTGGGCGCCGCGATTCGCGAAACTTTGCGATATAAAATGAGACGCAAAGTACGTACGCTTACGGTCGGTTGGCTCCGACCGCGATGAACAAGAGGAACAGTAAAAGTAATGCGTGGTCTCGCACGAGCACATACCTATGAAAACGTCAGTGTGTACCGTTATGGCAATTGGAAGACGAGACGCGATCATTGGAGCAGGACCAGGCGCGAGCGCTCTACCTCATGCGACTCTTCTTTCGAACATTAGAATGTATGCTGCATCTAGATCGATCGGCTGATACACGCAGATAAGATGAACAAGTTGAGACTGATCTGCGGGCACCGCTTTGCCCGAGGCGTTCGAGTGCTCGACTGCGAGAGTGCATTCGGCGAACGTGCCGGTTATGGAAATTTATAATTCTGCGCTCCACGTGTGTCCGCGCGTTTTTATTAACGGGAGCACCGCCCTGCTTATGGTGAAAATCGCCCGAAAACGAGTATCACGGTCCCTTTCGCCACGAGGACACGTCGCCTCAGGAAAGGAAACGCTTCCGAACGAATCTCCGCTTATGGATCAGAGTAATGCGAACGATTCGGGCGTGCGCCAGCAGTTCTGCAAGGAGGAGCGTAATTCTTTTGACTACCATCGTCTCCCTTACTTCACGACTACCGTCATTTTTTTTCGCTGCCCTCGTGTACCATACTTTGCAAGCAGTAATGCAATTCTTTTTACTATGGTCGTGTCTCTTACTTCACAAGAACGACCGCAATTCTTTTGACTGCTGTCGTGTCCCTTACATCTCGTAAGGGAGATATAGTAGTAACGTAATTCTTTTGGCTCCGTCGTATCCCTTCGAATACCACGCATTACTTCACATTATGCTTAAGCGGCGTACTTCCGCTTACGAGCCACTCTACCACGCGACTTTATCGCGAACGTATAACATCGCGAATTTATACCACATTTATTAGCCCATCAATGTAATAACGTGCGTCTAACCTAAAGCCATATACCCGGCCTTTCACAGTAATCTAAGCAAGCACAGACGCATAGATCGGTGCACCGAGCGTATGCAGGGATTGGGCGAACCTTTGCCAAATTCACATTTAAAAATGTCTGGGCCCGAGCGTGGGGCTTCGACGGCAGACTGACGGGAAAAGCGTGACACGCTTCGATAGTCACGGGCGCTTTTTCCTCGGTCGGTGGCGAGCGTCGTGCATACGATGCACTTCGTAACGAAGTCGAGCCGCGCCACGGCCGGTGTAAACAACCGGACCGATTCGATTCCGTCCTACCACGAAACGCTAACTTCCATCTCTGTTTCATCTAATGCGCGCCAACTTCAATGGTCCCCCGAATTACGTGGTGGATCGAGGCAACGCGCGACATTCGTGCGCCTTTTCCGAATAGCGAAGGTTCTTAGCTACGGTCGACATGGATTTTCGATTACCTTGAGTGATATCTCGAGCTCTTCCTCCCGCATTCTGAGCGTAACGTGATTAGCATAATATCCAGCTACGATATAGCCCGCTAGAATGCTAGCCGCCGCCGCGGATCCCGAGCTCCGACTGTGAGAAAATATGAAACACCCGACGGAGATCACCTCTTCTGATAGTCGAAATCGAGCACTGCGCGTCTCGGCGGATTCATCGTCAGCGGGGAAACGTCGACGTGCGCTTTTTCGCTGGCTTTTCCGTGCTTGGGAGTTTCTTCTCTTGGCGAACGTTGACGCGAACGTTGACGCGAGCGCGAATCGCGGAGCGATGCGAACATGCGGTACACACGTATACGCGCCACTGCTCGACTGAGGAACACCTGTAGGAGACACAGACACCTGCCGCGGCTAGGCTCCTCTTAGTGACTTTTACCTGCAGTGACTTTTTGCTCCGAAATTCACTGCCAACCGATAATGCGCCAGTTCAAAATGAACCTTTCAATTTTTCCCGCCAAGCGATCGCACTTCCAAAATACGTCTTTGCAAATATATTGTTAACACTTTGACTGCCCTGACGGTCACCGGTGACCGACGCAAGAAATTTTACTGAAGATCCAAAATATTCGTAATGGGTAGCAATTATTATTTTATAAATGCAGTTGTTATTAGAATTGTGATGCGATCCTTTGGTTTCCAATACCTGCACATTATTTACATTTTGCATAATTCTGTCGAACGCTGTATTATTTCAAAGCAATGAAGCCTAATTGCAATGTTGTAAAAGCAATTTATATTGGAACGATGTTTTAATAGTTTGGCTTCTAATCACTTTGCGTTGCCTTCCTTTTGCATGATTTAATCATATTCTGCAGTATTTCATTGCATCGCAGTTCTAACATAGCAAAATACGCTTGGCAGTCAACGCGTTAACAATCAACACAGAATTCTAACGCGTTCACCTCTTTATTATATTGTCGAAAGAACGGTACCGAGTTACGGGAAACTTGCAAAGTGTCTGCCCATTTTGGAACAGTTTGGCAAAGTTAGCTGCCAAGATATATTGTTAACAATTTATATTTGTAAGAGGTCGAAGGAACTTTATTAAGTTACGGTAACGAAACAGAGAATTTTATGATAGGAAAGTAAATGATGGTTCATTGGAATTTATGCAACTGACGTTGCAATGACGACAGAGATATGATGCTTTCCTAAATATTTATTACGTACCTACGAGTTCATTTGAACATATCACGTATGAACATGTACACAACGTAATACAAAATTGCAATAAAAGAATATGTATGTTTTGTGTAAAACAAACAGGAAAATTATATGAAAAGTATTATATAATAAATAAAATAACGTGAAGGGTTGTAAAATAACAGTAAGAGGAGATTGAAGCCACTTTCTTATATCATTCGATACGTATATAATATATACGCGTGTATGTGTATGTGTGTAGGAAGTGTAAATATAGCGTATGCGTGTTTATATATATATGTATATATATATAATTGTACAATAATACGGTTGCGTATATTATTTATAAGATGCACCTGCGCATGTTTCTAGGTGTGCAAGTAGAAAATTATAAAGTAAAAGTGTGCAACGTAATAATTGTTGCATTCTGTACCTATGTACATACAGGCTATTTGACATGACGATCATTCGTCACAGTTGCTGGGACTTGTGATCATCTAAATAAAAAGAAACTGATTTATATTTATCCGTGAACGGTTATTATCTAAATACATCATCGTGTCCGTCTCATCACTATATACCTGTCAATTGAATAAAAATATTGACAATAAAATATACAATACGATTTTGATCGAAAAGGTGAAACTCCGAAAACGCATTTTTCTCTGCATCGTACATGGCATTAAGCTGGGCTCTTAGGAATACGTTTTATCTTAAAATCATAGACTTGCAATATACATCGATCTTGTGTTAAAAGTGTGCCAAATTAAAAGCATTACATTTTCTTTTAATATAAATCCCGACCCGTCTGCTGGGATATCCAAAATCATATGCAAAAATGTTTCCCTACACCAACGAATGTACAAGTTCTCACGGAAACAACAGGAAAAACTTCAAAGTAATGTATTTTATATTTACATGTGACACATTCACATAACTTCATTAACTCGGTACAGGTTTTCTTAATGGTTTCTTTTGTGACTTCAAATGGAAAGATATATTCTATTTAGTGATGTGTACATTGAAATTTTTGGCACAGCATATCATTGTCTTAAGATGTACAAGAATGTAATCATCTAACTTTCATATGGATACTGTCATTTACTTTGTGTAATACGTACTTCAATGACATGCTGTCCATTGTATGCAGTATACATTGAACAATAGCTATAATCGTTTTGTTTACATACTCTCTTGGCTGTATGTCTATTTATTAATAATCTTATGAATTAGATAAAGCGACGTCGTATGAGAACTATGTAAATTGTGTGTAAAAATAATTTCTAATACAACAGTGATTTGAGGCTACGTGATTTTTAGTTTGTTTATATTTAACCGTTAAAATAAGTATGATGATTAATTGTAATATGATTCGTTTGCATGTTGTAACAGGTATCGTTTAATAGATTTCGTCATATCTCGATTATATCACTCGACAAATCATATATAAAATTGACAGCTAAAGTATTACTTCGATCTTCGTATTTATTTTCTCATTTTGTCAATCACTAAATGAAAACGCAAACAGTCTAGCGATTGCGTAGAAAACGTACGTGAAATGCGAAAAGGCCAACGATATATGTTACGGGTGAAAATTTGATTAATGATAAAGTCAAAAATTCCATTTTGCGTCTCTGTGTACCCGCTCCTGATAAATAAATTGAAGCGTACATATTACACTTATTCAATCCACTCTATAGGCATTTGTTAAGTAAAATCGCTACGGATCATACCACCAAGCCTTCACGTATTATTATACTGTAACTATATAGCTTTACATTATTTGTGAGCGATCATCTGAATCTCAGAATTGCTCGGTATTCTTTAATCGGCGGTTTATGTTTTCATATTGCCAAATAAAGTACTTATCAAAGTATTCAAGTCACGATAAATGAGTAATAAGAATACGTACAATATAAAAATGTATAAAAATGAAAAATACTTGAAAATGCAGCCAAATGACAGGTCATGCTTCAATGTCGATCGTATTCAGTTGGAAGACCAACAACGATGAATACTACTTTTTATTTTTTTGGAAGCCTGTGGCAATATCGCACTTTGTCTGAAAGATTGGAAAATGAAAATTCGGCAACGAACGGCTAATATGTTCCTAATATATTGACATTCAGGATATATTCTTATGCACTTTCTTAATGAACCTTACACAACGCCTAAATTTACTGTGAACACTTAAGAACAGCGTTTTGGATTAGATGTAGTTCTAAACGTTCCATCTTATATTTCCAAGGGAGGACCAACACTTCAGGCACAACATAAACTCATACGTTAATTTACGTGAATTTTGGAGAATAAATTCGTTAGGGCACGTTTTAGTTATTTTGGACGGACCAGTTGCAAATCGTTCAAATGAATCCATTACAATGAAGACTTGTACATTTATTACTATCCGCGTAGAAAATCGTTGATTAATCGAATTGATTCCGACGAGATAATGATGGAAGAAGGAGTTACGTGTCATGGATAGTGGTCCGTCGTCAAAGTGTATTGCAGTAGCTAGAATTCTTGCAGGCCATCCCTTCGTGAAGATAAAGGAAAGTACATTTATGTTGGGCATTATTTCAAAACGTGGCAACACTACCTCGTATGTCTTATATTAATACTTTTGACAAATATGTCGCTACTGCCAAACTTGGAGACAACCAGCATTTACGTCAACGATGGCTGATCCCTACAAATGGTCTTGCCGAAGGCGGTTAATATCTACATTTACACACGTTAATATCGTTTTCTAAAATAAAATGTAATTCACGTTGTCCTTTTAAAAGTTATCAAATTACCAATGTCTTTGTAAAGTTATCGGCGAATTGACAAACTCGTCTTATAACATTATGGCAGCCAGAATATGTAAAGGAAAACGAAAAAGTACTTGTATTACTAAAAAAATAAATGATACCATCTATTTCTCATATAAAGATCGTTATCGTTCGGTATAAAGTATAGTATACTCTCAAATATCACAAGCATCCGCATTTAGAATCAATTGTGAAGTATAACAATCTGTACTAATCCCTTCACTCGTGTTAATGTAAGACAACTCTCACGCTTCGCCCACATATTATTTCGAGCACGTATAATTGAAAAGCTACAAATTGTCGTAACAGTTTAATATGCGGATGCTTCCTTGTACTCAGAACCTTCCATGGTGAAGAAGTCCTCTAGCTTCCATTGGAGGGTTTCGAATGTTGGCCTCTTCATTGGATCTTTGTTCCAGCACTCAAGCATAATATCGTAGAGTGCTGTCGGACAATTCGGTGGGCATGGCATTCTATAGCCATGTTCTACTTGATGCAGTACCTCAGCATTTGTCATACCTAATAAAATGGATTAGAAACATTAACAACGGGTCCATCTGACGAAGAAAGAAAAGATCGGCTATGTCAATGTCGCTTACCAGGGTATGGAATTCTTCCATATGTAACTAATTCGGTAAGAAGAATACCAAAGGACCATACATCAGATTTAATACTGAATTTGCTATAGTTAGCAGCTTCGGGGGCAGTCCATTTAATCGGAAACCGGGCACCTATGCGAGCTTCATACTCGTCTTCCTTAATAAGTCGCGCTAAACCGAAATCTGCAATTTTAACAACATTGCCGTCTGCCACGAGAACATTGCGGGCAGCCAAGTCTCGATGAATATAATTCTGCGACTCCAGATACGCCATGCCGGCTGCAATTTGTGCGGACATGTCGATCAACTGTTGTAACTTCAGGCTCCTGCCCTTTCCTAAAGTGACAAACGTGAGAGGCAACAATTCAATACATACGGATGCACATTATTCACACGAGTAACGAGTAAACGCGTCCTTGTAAAAATACCTTGTAAAAATTCTAACAGACTACCGTTCCTCATTAATTCTGTAATAATATAGATCGGTTCCTCCATAGTACAAACGGCATACAACTGTATCAATTTCGCGTGTCTCAGCTTCTTCATGATTTGTGCTTCGGCTAAGAAGTCCTTCGGATCCATGGTGCCTGGTTTCAGAGTCTTTATAGCCACCGGCGTGGTGTTGTTCCATAAACCTTCCCAAACTTCGCCAAACTGTCCCTGGCCCAACTTTCGCAGGAACTTCAACGAGGAACGATCGATTTCCCATTGATCTCGAGTACGATGACTCAATCCCTCCGTTACGGGTTTCTCAACCTGTCAACAAAGCCAGGTATGGGCCAGTCAATGGCTGATAAATTGTAAAAATTAATGGTTGGTGAAGGTGACACTGGTTTTGGCATTGTTGGCAAATTCACTAGAATCCCATGAAAACTTTTATGCTAAGCGGTATGGAGTTGCGTATGCATATGTGCTACAAGTTAAGTGTAGTGTTCGACCGAATTTTGGACCATTGACCTTATCTCGTACGAATACAAACCCACTCAGAAGCCTGGTAATGACGCTGTGCTTAGGCTGCCTGACTTCTTATTTAAGTTTCTACGGATTCCATTGCAGGTATCCAAAATCAGTGATAGTTTGTTTGATAATTAAGATATCTATTCTAACAATGCATGAGAGAGAACAACGAAAAATAATTATAGCTGTTGTGCAAGATGCAAATGGTTGAAATAAAGTTGAAATAATATGCATCATGCCTGCTTATTGCTGAACTGGCTGCTATGGTGTAAATGATAAAATATGCGTGTAATCGGTACTATTGTAGCATGTAAGACTTTAATGTACATCCAGAGCACTGATGTTTCTAGTAGTCAAATTTTTATTTACGAAGTATATAATCGACAGTTTTAAAATGTTATCAACATCTTTGAGCTCGCTGTATGCTTAAATGTCACATAATTTCGGTAGAATCATATAACTGTCATGCTCCAGGAACTTATATACACAAACGGTTGCGCATGAATGTGCACAATTTTGACATTAATATAGCACCATTTAATTATTTTGATAACATAAAATGCTCCCAATGTGTCATAAACAAACGCTTTCGATCAGATGAACATTACATAACACATGTTTTAGTGAGTAAAAAATGAAAGAAACATGTACAAAACATGGAAGCACATTGATTCAGTCACTGGGAGCGTCACTTAGTATATTTCAAGAGGATTAAAACGTCTTCTTGTCAGTCCTGTAAAGTTTTTGGGCAGTTGCTCAGTATTAAAATTTGTCAGAAAATATATGAACCCTCAGGTGATGTGGACATACTGGTTAAATTCTTAAAAGTACACACAAACACGGTTAAAAATTTGAAAATGTATGTCATGAGAAATGAATGACCTATAGTTAAGATGCACAAGGTGTCTCCAATGATGAATCCTTTAAAATCTGTACTGAAAACTGTAATATGTAACATGATATTCCGAATGACCAATGAGACACTTTGTGCACCAAACATATTTGAAGCACACAACGTCTATTCAAATTTTTGTCATCTTGTAATTCACGGAGTATCATGAATATGCAATAAGAGTAGAAACAAGTCGCGGTAAAAGAGATTATCGAAAATATTTAAATGCGCCAGCCTGTATCAATGCTTGCGTGTGCCCTCTGTCCCATTCTTTATACCAGCACGAAGTTTATGAGGTGTGTAAAACTTATACAAGATGAATTATAAATAGAAGTTGTGAACTGAAATATAATCTAATGTCGTTGAAACATAATTCCATATAGGACGGGCTTGTGCTGTATATTCAGGCCACGGAGATAAATGGAAAGCATTTGTATTGAAAATAAAATTAACATGTTATGTCATATTGGGACATTCAATTTACCAAGAAAATCCAGCGGGAGGTAGGGCAAGCAATAACAGAGAAACAAACACACTCTATTCAGATATCAAACTTGGCAAGATTAATTATTGAACTAAAAGCTGTTCTCAACCTTTGTCTTTTTAAGTATACAGCTACCGAATTAAGGTATGATTTTCCATCTTTCTCTACACAATTGTATACTTCACCACAATAGATTAATAATGATTTCAATATCATTAACACACTTACACCAGTATCAATTACTATAACTTACAATCAATAGAAGGTATATAAATATAGAAGCAAATTCAATTTGATTATGCGAATCAGATTTAATTTGCATGTGATCTGAAGAAAGAACAAGTCCTATATATTTATATTCCAATGTAACTTGTAATCTGTGTTGCCTTTTTTTTTGAGCAAAGTCCAACTGGAGTTTAGACAGTGCTATGACTATGCAATGCATTATTTCACCACTTTAAAGCATATACACAATCCTTGTATATCATACTGCCTACGTCTTTTTAATAGTCTAGAAAGCATTGGGTTACCATTATTATTCATATATCAATAAGTATTACTTGAGTCATGCATTCATTTCCTGTTTTGATAACATTACCAAGGTCTTAGAATTTGTTTACACTGAATATATCAAGGGATTTCTACAGAGAAAATAATCCTCTTGCAATTTAACCATTGTAACTCTTTAAGAGTTTGACCTCAGTTCCAATAGAAGAAATCCCTTGTATATCTTGTTGCCTTTGGACCAAAAAATTGTAATGAAGCAATAAATCAGATCTTTGTGGACAATAGCAATACATTCTGAAAAAACCACTTTCTCACATGCAGCAAGCTGTCTAAACTCCGTTTAGATGACAATGACTTTCTGGGGAATATTAATTCAGGATCAAAACCATTTATGCTTACCTGTACACATGGTTTGCAGAGATTTACACACAGCCCATCTGCGTCTTTACTATAATGTTCAACAAGATCTTGGAGGTTTCTGAATGTTGTCCTTCTTGCAATAAAGAAACCACCCTCATCTAATTGTCGAATGCGGTAATGTTTGACAGTGTCACCATCTCGTACTAAAAATAATAAATGACTCCGTTCTGGTAATTGTTAACCGATAAGTGACATTTTTCATGCACGTACAAATTGCACAAGGGAGACGAACGCATATCACAACATACTATAAAACTGTAGATTAATGATATGTCGTATACAAAATTTATATCATTGTGTTACCTGAAAGAGAATAGTCATTGTGACGACTTTCGGAATCTCTAATCAAAAATGCTCCATGGTCATTTTCTGGCAACAATAATTTTTTCTCTGCCTCAATTCGTTTGATCTTCCTAAAGTACCATCTAAAATGATATGTAAAAAAAAATGATATTACAGTGAAACAAATGCACTAGAAAAACTGTAAGTGCCTAAAGCATCATTTTCCTTGCAAGTCTTCGCGTAACAGCTAGTTTGGAAGCACAAACAGAGTACAAAAACATAAGACAACGAAGACTGTACTTAGTTTAAAATGCTACATAATACGACATATAACTCTAATAAAAAGGAAGCATAAAAAAACGTGGTAAATAGTAGTTAATAACGTCAGGTAATTGCAATGTTTGTTCAATATTGACCATATCAATTCTGTGTAATGTTGCTTAAATCTGGCAATCACGCTGCACACACTCATGCAGGAATAGCTGTTAGTTTACAAACATATATAGTATATGAATATGACATTGCAGGAAGGAAAAGAAGGAAGCATTGCTTATCTGAACTGATTGATAGGCAGCGGTGCTCAACTAAAGTATGATGACAGAGAAAGACAGAAGAACTGGTCATGGTGAAAGCAAGGTCACATTGCTTGGCTGGTGCATGGAGAGAAATTCATTAGGTGAAAATGTAACAAAGAAAACTCAATGAAGATTCAACTGTGGAATAACAGATATTATCATCTCATGCTATTGCTACTAGATACAATTATCCGACGGTGGGTCAACAGTTCCCCTTTAATATTTAACTGTAATGCAGCCTGTGACTAGAATTTTAAAGAGTACAGACAGAGTGTCCGTATTTGTGCTTCCTGTCTCAACTAATTATCATACATATTTCAAACATAACTGTCATAGCAAGAATCCTTCGAATGGTTTCTTATGGTATTCAAAACGTGAAAGCAATATATTTTGTGCGATAAAAATGTAAAAAATAAACGCAAATGTGTCATTAAGCGTTATGGTGAGTATCCGAGTCTACAGTTTTACAAGTAAGCGGCTTATGGCAAGATACAACTGTGCAACTTACGGTTCTGCTTCAATTGATTTAAGCTTAGCGACGTAATTGCTCGGGATATAGCCTTCTTGTCTGGTTCTCTTACTTCTGGCTAGCCACCAGTCTCCTTGAGTATCATTGAGTATCTCTAGATGTTCACCCTTCCTGAAGCTGAGGTCCTCGTCTGTACGCGCATCATAATCGTACAGTGCCACAAAGATCTTGGCAGTAGGTACATCCGCATCTGGAATCTGCGGCATAGGCCTTATAGGATCAGGTGGCGGCGTTGGCACTGGGCTAGCCTGGGAGGTGACAGCCTCTATACTCGGATTGCCTATCCTATCCGGCTTCTCTTTCTCTGTATCCATCGGACTATTGAAACAGTTACCCATTTTTATCTGACAGTTTTGAACTTATCCAATTTCTAAGTCAACCGTAACGGTCTCATCAAATGTGTCACTTCCTTCTCGCTTCCTGTACAACGCCCCTTCACGTTTGATCCCCTTGTATTAAGATGAGCAGACTTTGTCGAAACGCTACGATCATCGTATCACGCATGTCTCTATGTAAAAGGTGTGTAAAAAGTGTAGAACGCTGTTTTCCCCTCGGCACTAAGAGGTGCTCCGTCGGCGCGATGAAGACGTATAGAACGAACGATCGACGAAGTTCAAATCCTGGAACAGCGTTCGTGCGTGCATGCGTAAAGTAACACAACGGTGCGTTGAGCGAGGAGTCGAAACTTTGCCCGCACGTCGACACGGGGAAATCTCCCTATCCCTCTCTCCCTCTCGCACTCGAAAGTCCGCGAGCAGAATGGGCTAGCAGAGTGGGCTAGCAGAGTGGGCTAGCGAAACACCCACGAAATTGACACTTTCCGCCACGTTTATTAATACGGCGAAGGGGAGCTCTACTGAAAATCCAACGGCGCTCCCGAGAATCGAGGAATTTCAGCCGAACACGACGAGCCTCTAGAAGTACCGGGAAACGGGCAGACGAGGCGAAAAGAGTTCTATATTGACGCAGCTCGCTCAATTTGAACTCGCTCGATTTGAACTCGCTCCATGGACCGGTTCATCATGGGACCAGGAACAATGCGAGGTCCCTTGTCGACGCGACGACCCTACGGATCCGTAGTTTCTTCGTTTAGCAGGCGACGCAGACGAGGCAGACGAGGCAGCTCGGCTTCAACGTTGTCGGGAGCAGCGATCAACTGCCGTCGCCATTGTGCCACACACCAGATCCGTCAAAACGTCTGATTTCACATGCGCGCTGCTAAGGACTCGAGCGCAGGACACACGCCCAGATTCCACGGCCGACGATTCAGTTAGGGAACGATGCCGTACGGGCATGTAACAACGTGATTCCTCGCAACACTCTGGGGACAGCGCGGTTCATCCTTCGCAAGAAGGTGAAAGACGAGCAGACTTTTCGCAGGGCACCGACGAAGAGGTGAAAACACCCATGGTGAAGGTAGCCAGCGGAATGCGGTTTTCGGTCGGCTTCGGACGCGAGTACGAACTCAGCCGAACGTTTAATGTCCCCCGAGTGAAGATGTGAGGAGTCGTTTACGTTACTACTCTAATATGACGGCACCGAAAGCCCCTGTCCTATGTATGCAGTTGCGCTTTGGATGCACCGATTTATCGCACTGCCTCTTCAAACGATTCTCTGCCCGATCTGTCTGCCCGATCTGTCTGCTGATATTCGCCTCCGTTGATCGATGTGTGGCCCCGCGCCACACGCCAACCCAACTTCTACGGGCTGTGCGTGCATTTTTAATACGAGTTTCACTCAGCGGCGGTAAGAGAGAATTCGGCATAATTAATCTCGCTCGGCATTGCATTCTTGGGAAAGCCCATCTAGCAGAATAATCTTCGTTCTTTCAAAAGAATTCACTTTTTTTACCTAATTCAAAATGTATGGCGTGAACTTTTTAAATCGACTTGTCTCTTGCGATATGCACGGAAAAGAGAATTCGGTATAAATACTTTTGTTAGCGTTGCATCGTTGGGAGAGCCCATCTAGCAGAATAATCTTCGTTCTTTCAAAAGAATTGACTTTTTTTACCTAATTCAAAATGTATGGCGTGAACTTTTTAAATCGACTTGTCTCTTGCGATATGCAAGGAAAAGAGAATTCGGTATAAATACTTTTGTTAGCGTTGCATTCTTGGGAAAGCCCATCTAGCAGAATAATCTTCGTTCTTTCAGAAGAATTCACTTTTTTACCTAATCCAAAAAGTATGGCGTTCACTTTTTAAATCGACTCGTCTCTTGTAATATGCAAGGAAAAGAGAATTCGGTATAAATACTTTTGCTAGCTTTGCTCGGCATTGCATTTTTGGGAAAGCCCATCTAGCAGAATAATCTTCGTTCTTTCAGAAGAATTCACTTTTTTACCTAATTCAAAAAGTATGGCGTTCACTTTTTAAATCGACTCGTCTCTTGCGATATGTAAGGAAAAGAGAATTCGGTATAAATACTTTTGCTAGCTTTGCTCGGCATTGCATTTTTGGGAAAGCCCATCTAGCAGAATAATCTTCGTTCTTTCAGAAGAATTCACTTTTTTACCTAATTCAAAAAGTATGGCGTTCACTTTTTTAAATCGACTCGTCTCTTGTGATGTGCAAGGAAAAGAGAATTCGGTATAAATACTTTTGCTAGCTTTGCTGGGCGTTGCATCGTTGGGAAAGTCCATCTACGAAAATAAGCTGCGTTCTCTAACAATTGTGTTTGTAGTTTTTTCATTCGAAACGTATAGCATTTACCTTTAAATCGGTTTGTCACTTGCGATACGCAAGGCAAATGTGAAACAGCAGGGTGTAACACGATCTTTCGAAACAATGTCTAACCAGGATGCGAAGTATTGTTTTCAATCGTATGGTCTACGCGACCACAATGGGGCTTCAAGAATCGCCACTTTGATTCTACAGAGAAGAATAGAACGGAAACATTTTGACAATTGAGTTGATATTTGTTTCTTTTTCACTTGCAAAGTATGGCATTTACCTTTTGAATCGACTTGTCACTTGCGACACGTAAAAGAAAAGTTCAATAACACGACGGATGCTGTGCTTCTAAATAATCTCTAAGCAGTATAAAAAGTATTGTGTTCAAAACGCGTCTGCTACTTTGACTATACAGAAGGAAATAAAAGGAAAAACATCTTATAATTGCTGTCGCACAAAATCGCCATGGGTTCCAAAAAAGTTTAGAATGACGCAACGTCACTTCTGGTATCCTGTGGGGTTTCCCCTTTATCTCTGGTATCCTCAAACTTCCTTTCACGATTGCCGCGTGCAAGAAAGATCCGTGCAGAAAATGCACGCTCTATTAACAACTTTCGCCTCGTCTCCGTATTTCTCTTCTGCGATGATAATACATCCATTATACGTACTGATGCGCTTTTTTGCGAGCAGAAGTCTGACTGACCTGTCCTGGATTATTTATGGTCGACGGTAGACAACGGGTTCATCGATAAACGAGTTGAATTAGTATAAACGTGCCGCACGAAATAACCAGATTACCTATCACGGGAAGCTACCCGATGCATCCGGTCATTTTTAACGTCGGCACGTTTCGCTACTCTAAAACGAAAGGATGCGTACACTTTGATGTTTCCAATTACGGTGACTTGAAATTCTCGGTATTCGCTCAGACTATTTGAATCACTGCAACAATCGCAAAAGTACTGTATTACTGAGCTTTTAAGAAAAAGTTGATTTATTTCGTTGCTCATACAAATTATCGTGAAGATAGCATACGTCCGTTGACGTGTTTTGCGTTTTGCGGTTGTCCTGTATCATTTCTGCTGATTATTACCTTGTACAGAAGACATATTATTTTGAATACAGATAAACTGGGCAAGCGTGTGCGTTATGGTCCTTGTATATTCGGACGCGACACGTAACGCAACTTCCGACTACTAATCCACTATATATTCGTAATACAACTGCAATGAAACCTTCGCGCTGTCAAAAATTTTCCTAGTTTAATACAATCGTAACGTTAAAAATAAACGTAAATAATCAATCGAAATAAAACACAGTACAATTATACTGTAGGTAATGTCAACTGCGCAAGATATCTTGTCCGACATATATTGAGTAATTCGTTATCAATCGTGTCGAGGATCGATACGCGACACCGATAGCTATAAATTGACTTACGTGCCATGGATTTACCTTAAAAACCTGGCAAAGAGACTCCGAAGGCTTCTCCCTCGGAAAAACTTGGCATCCATACTTTTTATTTACGTCGGTCGCATAAATTTCTATCACTGTACACACGGGGTGAGCTGCGAATCGCTAGTCCGTTGACAAAGTCCACGGTTACATTCGTGCCACCATTCCTGACAACGTTTCCCGTCATACTGATTAAACTCCTGAATTATCTGTATCTATATTATTGTTTCTTTTTATCTCGTGTGCTAAGAGTGCGACCAGATAGGTAGATAAAGGGTTCTTATATATATGCTATATATAAGA
The DNA here is from genome assembly GCA_033815515.1 of Cryptocheilus praepositus. Classification (NCBI taxonomy): domain Eukaryota; kingdom Metazoa; phylum Arthropoda; class Insecta; order Hymenoptera; family Pompilidae; genus Cryptocheilus; species Cryptocheilus praepositus. Next base: position 254,893 of record JAWWQZ010000069.1, on the reverse strand, counting down.
ATATATATATGTATATATCGGTGTGCGTATACATGTACATATATATATTTCCATATAGTCGTTATCAGATAGATTGAATATCTATTTCGGCGAAACGTACCTATTTCTCCACTCAGAAAGTTTATATATAGATATTATCAGCTATTTGTTGAAAAGAATGGTACAAAATGTTAAATGTAATTTTTTGTTGAGATCTTGAAAGATGAATGTTACCTCGTAACTCGCTTTTCGTCAGCTACGATCAAGTCCTTGGAATTTGTTATACAACTTACGAAATCCTTTATATTCTCTTGAAAAGAGTTTGTACAGTGCTATTTTGCGGATAGATTCTGAGTGGTAACCACAGTAATCTTCACTGGATCTGGTACAGGACACTGGGTTCATTGCAACTGCATAGAACGGCATCACAAGTCGCGTTTCATTTAAGTGGTATAAATGAAAATTAATAATATTAGCCTTTTTTATTCTAATATTATAAAGGAACACATTAATGTCGCACATAATTAGCCGGTTTCACTGCATTTATGTTGTATTCTACAAGTTCCTTATCATGTTTCCTGTAGTGTATAAATGAATGCACTTATAATCATCATAAAGTTCGAATTAGCAGAAAGTAAAAACGCCAGTGTACATCATGGTTTCATCGTACACCCACCTAAAAAGAAGTTACAGCCGCTTCTGCATCTGAGAACGTCGGCAGTAGCAAATCCGGACCGAAACTTACATATTAGTGAAAGAGGAAATGCATTTCCCTAGCGCACCGTAGATAGCAATTTCTTCTACATCGTTATCGCGTTTGATGATTTTAATAGCCACTTTAGCCAAAGATTAATTGCTCGGCGGGGGTTCAGTGTCTTCTTCCGTATCAGGTACTTCCAGAATTCTTGGGCCGTACAGAAGAACATACGCGCAGTGCCAATCGCCGCCGCCACTAAGTTTTAATATTTCATCGGCGGTAACCAGACTAATAGTGTCATCGTCGCATTTGAGCCAAGTGTCTTGGTTTTGTCGAACCCATGCAACGTAATGGCCGCTACTACTTGAACGACCCCGATGTGTAAGCACAGCTTGCAGCGTGTAATATCCACTATTGTTTGAGCCCAAGTCTGCAATCATACGGAATATTGTCATTTGACGAGCAATTCTATTATGACCCAAGATCCGTTTGTTTTTTTTTTTTTTTATGGAAAAATCGAAGATGATTGAGAATTTTTATTATAACTTCTCTGCAGGTTTAGGGGCATTCAGTACCCGCACATCAGGAGTCTATATAAGATGAATACACTCCTCATCATTGCATGCTCCGAAAGATGTAGAGATGTTCTAATAAAAGTTCTCATCTTATCGCATTATCCAGATTTACCGTTAGGAAACCAAAATGGTTCCTGCTTCATCTTCTTCTTTTCCATATCTTCCTTCTCCAGTCTGTCTTGCGTGTTGTGATGTCGCTTTACAAAGCTATATTCATTTTCCTTGAACCTTTTACGCATAGGCGTGAGCTTCTTTTGTAATTCGCTACTACAGAAACCGAATGCATCGAAATCGATAGGAAATTTTACGTCCTTCAGAATTTTCGCATTGATCGCCTCCTTCTCTTTGTAGTAAAACCGGACGAATTGAACTGTTAAGTATGCCGGTAGCCTGCTAATTTTCGACTGGAAAATATCAATAAGTTTGTAACGTTGCTCTGAGCTATTTCGTCGCAAATTGCAGCTAAATACGATTTGATTTGATCTTTTACCGTTTTCATGTAAAGTGCATCTCTACCGAGAGTTGGTGACATTTTCGTAATTTGTTCTTGCATTTTATTTTTAAGGCCAAAATGCATGTATTTAACGTCCGTGGAAATGAAACAGCTTAGTTGCAGAAAATCCTCCTTTCCGTGAGTAGGTGGTTCATCTTCTGATTCTATGCATTTCAGTTCCGTATCAAATGTCCCACCAAAGTACTGTTCAATTAATGATCCTGGTTTAACACCAATGCTGCTACTGCCACTATTACTACTTTGCGATTCATCCTCAGGAGCTACTTCTGGATTATCCTACAGAAGTACAAATATAATGATTACCTAAGCTACTTATCCTTCACCGCTGACACCCATTCCGATGATATACCTTTACAGGCAACTTCTGTTGCAACATCCTAACGAGTTCTGTCCAAAACTCATTAGCATCTTGTTGCTGTATTTCACCACTTTCAGTCTTGTCAGCAAATCTTGGGAATGCATTGAAAAATGCTTGGATGAGATAAACGGGAGCAGCTGATAATCCCTTATCCATTTTCTCATACAAATCTCTTAAAGCTGATGTTATACTGTGAGCAGCTTCGTGAGGTGGTAAACGAACAAGTGAACGTCCGGCAGGGAAGTATGGACAATTTTTTAAGGCTTCCCGCAATTCAGGAACAGTTTTTAAACATTGTACCGTCGCATTAATATAACAAATGTTTCCTACATTGCCCAGGCCAACTGGTAAGTCTAAAGCTGTTGCAAGTTCTGATTCATTCATATCCTCCAAAAACAAAGGCTTTTCTGTGGGCTCAGTTGGCAAATCTTCATCCTTAGAGCCCATCATTAGAACAGTAACACCCTAATATAAATAAGGAATATGAAATTGTGTATGCCATACTTATCCTGTTAATATGAATATCTATTTTTCCATATTTTACATCTTTCAGTTTAATATTGCCCCAGTCATCATCCTTTAGCGTAATTCCCTTTAATAACACTCTTTGTCTGTCCGGTTGCACCCCTGTGAGTGCAAACAACTGTGCTTTGAACAGCATTGGTTCCTCATCAGTATTAACTTCGACATTAGGAAACAATTCCTTGCCCCATTTTACTTTAACTGAAAGCATGCAAATGACAAGATATGTTAAACACTGGGTATGCGGTAAAACACAAAGATACTGGCATAATTTTAGGTTAACTATCTTAAAAGAGTAAAAGCGCATTCAGTACGTACCTGAGAATTGAGGCATTCTTGAATTTTGTCAGCGAACGGTTCCGGAGGTATACTGAATACGTAAAAATTAATTTCTATATTGTTTTATTCTAGCTACTACAAGTCGACGTAAAATGCAAAGTCAGTTTCACGGCATAACGAGTAGCGCCGCTCATGCATCAGTGTGGCCACACATACTTTTTTTACAGAACTACCTTCAGTAGCCAAGATTCGAACCTTCGAATCGTAAAGAGTCAAAATGCAAAACTGTAATTACCGACCATTGAAATAACATATTTTACTCGTACTTTAACTCGATCATGAACTAAAGAATACACTGCTCGCCAAAAATTCTATTTGCCTGTGCCATTTTTCGGAATATAGGCGATTATGGGATGGGGTTTCGGGACGGGACATTACATAAGTCAACTCATACTATCATATTTTTACAGAACAGAATTTCCAGCAGAGTTGAACCTTCGAGTCAAAAACAGTTGTACAGCAAAACTGTAGTTACCGGCAATCAAAGAGATATTTTTCGGGTTATGTTCATTTCAGATTTCATGTCGGTGCTATCTAAAATGTTACGTTTTGAGCTTGAACTTGTAAATTTAAACCTTGCTGTTGTAGCTACCATGTGATCTGCTGATTCAACCTTGATTCTATGCGTGCTAGAGTAAAATATTCGAATCATATTAACCCTTTCACCTACCATAAGCGAAAGAGCCAAACGCATAAACCTTGTGTTTAATAAATGTTTATTATATTATTTCATAATGCGGTATCCCGCTTTGGTAAAAGAAAAATCCTACTCTGACAATATTCTACAAATTAGGACCAGCCTAATGTAACATAAAATTCTTACTGCCAATCTATCACATTGTTACGCTCTTGACGTTCCATCGCTACTTAAATCCGCATATATGTTATTCTGCTCAAAGGACCATAACGATATTTTGAACTTTGTCGTACTTGATTGCGTAGTAATTACGCGTAAGTGCAGTATCCGTATTTCCATTTTGACCGAACGGCCATCCGCATTTCGAAATGACGAGGATATAATAAAGAACATCTAAGCCCAGACTCGTAGAGTCGAGTCCCAGCTGCCAGTCGAAAGAGCGGTACCGTCAGGTGAGACACGCAGACAAGAAACCCTATGTTCGTGTCCATACAACAGTGCCACTCGTTGACACTTTAACGTGTCCCATATATTTACGGTATAATCGTTATATCCGGCAAAAAGTAATCGTCCGCTCACGCTCAGATCTACTGCATTTGCACCAAATATAATGCTTCCTTTGGAATATACGGCGACTTCGCGATCAGCGCGTAAATCGAAAAGCCGGCAAGTCGCATCGTCCGAACCGGTTGCCACTGCATCGCCGCCAGGATGAAATCTTACCTAAACAACGAAGAGTTCATAAAATAGAATAGAAATGGCAGAGTACGTATCATCTAGAGGCGGCTCGTGTACCGGTACTGCGAAATTCCAACACCCCCCATTTTTCCCGATATTTATTTTCTTTTGTTTTACCACAATTTTTATATTTTACCCAAACACGAATACACTGCAGTTACAGTGTATGTATTTTCCGAAATTTACGGTACGTACAGTTACAGTGTATGTATCTTTCGAAATTTACGGTACGTACAGTTACAGTGTGTGTATTTTTCGAAAGTTACGGTATCCCACAATTTCAAGCCACGAGCCGCCTAGGTAACATCTTAATTGTAACATACTGAATTCACATCGGACTGATGCCCCTCAAAACTCTGAACACATTGACCACTTCTCATATCCCAAATGAATACCATTTTGTCACAGCTACCGGACACGAATGTGTTACCGGTTTCGCTCGGTGCTAAATCAATTGACATTACATCGCTAGAATGCCCATGAAAACTCTGTAGTAGCTGGCCACTTTCCACATCCCATAATGCACACGTACTGTCTCCGCTCCCTGTTAAAATCTGTTGATCACTGTTAGGAAATGCACAGCATGACATGTACGATGTGTGAGTGCCAACAGTTTTCTTGCGAATTGAGACGTCATCCTCCAAACTTAATGGATATACAGTAACTTTGTTATCTAAACCTCTGTAAAATATGAATACGATAATTTAGTTATCCTATAATCTACAAGCTGCATTTGCGAACATGCTGACTGCAGTGCCAGGCAAGAACTATGATGATATAAATATGTTAGAAGATTGTTATAATTTCAAGAACATCCACTTACCCACAAGCTACTAAAGCACCACTGGGAGCATAAGCACATGCCATAACCCAAATCGTAGGCATTGTAACAGCATGCTCTTTGTTGGTAGTAAACGCATCCCATATTATCATTTTACCATCCTGATTAAAGTTAATATGAATTTAATATAACAAAGACTTTACAAGAATTATGCAAAAGGGAATATCATTACTTGTGACGACGAAACTATATGACGCTTGTCAGGAGACCAATCAGAGCAAAGAACTTTTGCTTGATGCCCTTTAAGAACACGTCTGGGTTTGACATTGATGCAGTTTATTGCTTCAAGTCTATCTGCTACAATGGCAACTGTAATTCAAATACAATGTAGTATTTGGCATGATTTATTTTACATTATTAAAAAAAAATAAAACAATGTTTAATGATTACGTGTGACATCATTCAATTTCTGGCGTTCATCCTCCAGTCGAATCTTCAAACTCTCTGTTTCTTTCACCAGTTTCTCTATGTGCTCCAATTCTGTGGCAGAGTCCATGTTCTCACAGAAAGTCCTCTTGGACACTTGATTGATGACAGATAATCTATGTTTTCCAACAGCTATTTTCCATGTACCAATGTAACAACAGATCAACCTTCATTCACCTAAAACAACAACCTTCTCACAAAACATGCAATGACCATTCTTTGTAGTGATACAATGGATAACTTACGGAATCAAACATTTGCGATTTTCGTGAGAATAAATTGGCCGAAAGTGGCGTAACATATAATAAATTAATGTCTCCGCGCATCAGTGACTTTTCTCTATAGGCTCCACTTCTTCTTTGATGATTATGCATTTGTTTTCATGCAAAATAAGACTTGACTATCCTTAAAACGCGGCCAACAACGATAATCAATACGAATCGACAATAACAAACGTTGGCGCCGGTGCAATGACGCTGTCATACGGAACTAAATTAACCTGTGCACTTTGACATCTCACAGTATGCGAATCTAGCGAACGCACAAGATAACGGAATGTGCTGTTTTAGTCATGATTATGTTCTCACTAAATAATTCACAGACGATCCGACGAATGTAAATTCGACATCACTTCTTGTACAGACAACCACCGAGCTTATTTGGCGCCAGCCATTTTGCACGAACTGGAACCGAAACATTACGACTATTTCAGCAAAAGAACTCAATTAATTGTTCCAAAAATAATTGTTCACATTTTGCCATTGCAGAAATGATAGCTGCTTAACATTAACAGCAAGTTCCTTCAATAATTTGATACGTTCACAGCGATCCACTACTCGTCTTTAAATTTAAGCACAAGCCTTGTGCAATGACAAGTGAACGTGTTATTAGTCTGTAATCTGGACGCTAACCCTATTCAGACGCATTATTAGAATAATCCGTGTTGTAACTCTTATCATTAAGTTCCCCATTAAATAGCATTTTATCGATTAGACTAACGTAATGCGATTGCCATCCACGAATTTAAAGTTAGCGGTTATACTGATATGGTGTCGTACCGGTCGTTACGTGTAATCTCAGACCCAAAAGCCGTTTTGTAAAAATAAGGTATTTGAAGTTTTAATTTATAATAGCGTATTCATATAAAAAACGGTCATTACTTATTGAGCGTGTAAATGGATCTTTGGTCGTTTAATGGGTTAAGGAAAATGATGTTCGAAATTGATTTCTGTTCCATTAGGGCATCGGATTCGAGAGTACAGCGCAGGTCGATGGCTACAGACTTCCTGCGCGTGAACGATAGAGTGGGGTCGGACGAGACGTTCTTCTGCTCGCCCCTGTCTCTGACCATTCTGCACCTCCGAATTTGCGGTCCGGTGGACGGACTTTTAACACATCAATATGGCACTTTTGTCGTTACGTTTGGCCTCTTCCGTGGCGAGGCAACTGCCAAATTCAACAGTTCAGGTAACGCACCGCGTAACTTAAGTTCATTTTATATCTGGTCCATGAGAAAAGTGCCCAGTAGAACGCGCCGACATTTTCCACTTTGCGATAATCATTGGTACTTGCACGCGCTTTTCTTACTTTTCTCTTCGACGGTAAGATTCGAGTGTGCAAACTCCTTAAATAGCTTTTCTGTCATAATGTTAAAATAACGATATCGGTTTTCTTTGGGGTGAATCTCTGCAACACATTACATAAACTGAAGGGTATGAAGTTATGTAATATGGATTTGGAGGTTGTTGTTTCCCTAACGGTTTGTACACATTTTAACGTTCTATTGCAGGTTAGCTGGCCAGCAGCTGGTGTTGCCTCCCGTAAATACCATGTCTCCTGCAGCCGTAGATCTGCTGAGATTTCTGCCATCTTGGAGGAACGCATCCTCGGCGCTGCACCAAAAGTAAGATTTGTCATACCTTGTCAACTCAGTCTAGAGTAGGTACTTGTATTGGGTATGTTCTATGTGAGAATAATGCAGCGATCCACCTATATTTTATAGAAATAATGAAATAATTAAACTACGTTGATACTAAAGAATTGAATGCAAACGCTTCGTATATAATAAAATTTGAAAAAGTAATACTGCAAATGCAGCTTTGCATTAATGCAAATTATTTGTTCAAAACTTACAGGCCAATCTTGAAGAAACTGGAAGAGTACTCAGTATTGGTGATGGTATTGCTCGTGTCTACGGACTTAAGAATATTCAGGCCGATGAGATGGTGGAATTTAGCTCCGGATTGAAGGGTATGGCCTTGAATTTGGAGCCAGACAATGTGGGTGTTGTCGTCTTCGGTAATGACAGACACATCAAAGAAGGAGATGTTGTCAAACGTACCGGTGCCATTGTTGATGTGCCTGTCGGCGAAGAATTGTTGGGCCGTGTTGTTGATGCTTTGGGTAATCCCATTGACGGAAAGGGGCCTCTTAACAGTAAACTCAGATTCCGTATTGGTACTAAGGCCCCAGGTATCATTCCGAGGTAATTGCCACCGCAAGCACATAGATTTGTCGGAGTTAACTTGTGATCAGCGTCAATACACCTATTGTTTTTTTCTTCAGGGTATCCGTCAGGGAGCCCATGCAAACCGGAATTAAGGCCGTAGATTCTTTGGTGCCAATTGGCCGTGGTCAGCGTGAGTTGATCATCGGTGACAGGCAAACCGGCAAAACTGCTCTTGCCATTGACACGATTATTAATCAGAAACGATTCAACGATGCCGGCGAAGAAAAGAAGAAGCTGTATTGTATTTACGTTGCCATCGGCCAAAAGAGGTCCACCGTCGCTCAAATCTTGAAGCGTTTGACGGACAGCGGTGCCATTAACTACACCATCATTGTTTCCGCTACCGCGTCAGATGCCGCACCCTTGCAATACCTGGCCCCATACTCCGGCTGCGCGATGGGAGAGTTCTTCCGTGACAACGGAAAGCACGCCCTAATCATTTACGACGATTTATCGAAGCAAGCCGTTGCCTATCGTCAGATGTCCTTGTTGCTCAGACGACCACCAGGACGTGAAGCGTACCCTGGTGACGTATTCTACCTTCACTCCCGTCTTCTCGAGAGAGCGGCTAAGATGAACGAGAGCTTGGGAGGTGGATCTCTAACTGCCTTGCCCGTTATCGAAACACAGGCTGGTGATGTATCCGCCTATATTCCCACCAATGTCATTTCCATCACCGACGGTCAGATCTTCTTGGAGACCGAGTTGTTCTACAAGGGTATCCGTCCAGCCATCAACGTCGGTCTGTCTGTATCCCGTGTAGGATCTGCTGCTCAAACTAAGGCCATGAAGCAGGTAATCATTTGCTTTATACACTTCGCCGTTTTCAACCAAATATCTGATGCATTGCGGTAAAAATGAGTTATTACTTTGTCTCCCAGGTCGCTGGTTCCATGAAACTGGAATTGGCTCAGTACCGTGAAGTAGCGGCTTTCGCTCAATTCGGTTCTGACTTGGATGCCGCCACCCAGCAACTTTTGAACCGTGGTGTTAGGTTGACTGAACTTTTGAAGCAAGGACAGTACGGTAATGCTCTAGCGAAATTCATTGTCCTATTGATGCGGTCTCTGTTTTAATGTTTCCTTTACATATAATTGCTATGTTGTGCTATTAGTACCCATGGCCATTGAGGAGCAGGTTGCAGTCATCTACTGCGGTGTCCGTGGATATCTTGACAAGATGGACCCCTCAAAGATTACTGCCTTCGAAAAAGAATTCCTTGCCCACGTTAGGTATGTGTATGCTTTCCCCTGCTGCGTTATTGATCATATACGTTTACACAATCTGTCTTGTAGGGCGTCGCAAAAGGATCTGCTCCAAACCATTGCCAAGGAAAACATCATTAGTGAAGCATCCGATGCCAAGATGAAGCAAGTAGTAACAGACTTCCTTGCATCGTTCCAAGGCTAATCGATAACCGTCGAATGTCACTATCAAGTGTCAGTATAGATAGCTGAACGAAACATTTCTCTGCTGTGCAAGAGTCGATGTGCAGATGGCACGCATTTTTACAGATGTTCTCATTGCATATCACCTGCACATTGTAAACCATCAATAATTCCACATTCAAATTACAAATATGATAGTCGTATAGGCACTCTTACACGTTACATGTTGATCTTTAATAAAAAGTTAAATGTCAACAGCTTTGGTTATTACAGTGAAATGTACTTCTCTGAAAGGAGGAGCTTGATAATAACAGGAGCAGGACTTCATGTTCTGGAATGAAATGCGTAATAAACATTTTTCTGAAACTCGCCGTATATATTTATTTCTCGATAGGATTTCATAAAACAATACTTAATTGCGCATAAACTCTCGCATCAATCCTTAAAACTGTCATCGATTCGTTATTGTTCACTGGTTTACGACTTAGTTGTGATCGGAGGTATCACAACTTCGTTAAGTTTCTTCATGTTTACTGGGATTTTTGGGAAAACTGCTGTAATTCTTCCTGTACCAATTGTTGTTTTATGTTCGCGCACTGTGAACACTTGTCCTACAGTAACTGGCATGCATCTTAACAGTGTTATTCGAGCTGTTGTATGTTCACCAGGCATTAAGATCTTTGCTTCTTCTGGCAAAAGAAAATCGTAGCGACTGTAAATATTCCACGTTGAACAGTACAGCATTGCGCAAAAACCGTTTGCCTAAAATAATGGAGCAGTTAATTTTTAGGTTGCATTCGGCGAACTTCAATACAAATTTAAGTTATTTTTATTGTTATACCCTTATGGGCTGATGACGTCCACCTTCATCTTTTCTTAACAAGTAAAATTGTGCCTCATAATGATTACTTAAAGCCATGGAACCTTTACAGCACAGAATCATTCCTGTGCGCACAGAGTCCAATTTTATACCTCTGACCAAGATACCTGCGTTCTCTCCTGCACGTGCTTCCTGTACATCTTGTTGGAAAATCTGGTAGAAGTATATTTTTTCGTACAATAACTATTTTCATTGCAACTATACTAACAAATATTTGGCACATTACCTGGACGTTTGCGACAGTAGTAGAAATTTTTTCATCAAACCCTATTAAATCTGCTTTCATATTCTTCTGAATGATTCCCTGTTTCACAGTCCCTACAAGAACTGTACCTCTACCTGTTACGCTGAACGCATTATCAATGGGTAATATAAAAGGTGACGTGTAATCCCTGAATTCATCAGGAATGTACTCGTCCATAGCATCAAGCAACCTCTGCAACGCAGGAGTACCATACTCAGATGTATCACCTTCCAGAGCTTTTAATGCAGAACCATAAATGAACGGAGAGTTTTCACCGTCAAATCCATAGTGGTCCAATAATTCTCTAGTTTCTATTTCAACTAGCTCCACAATGTCCTTATCCACTAAGTCAGCCTAAAATTGACTTTATTCCATTCACATACATAAGCCTTGACAGATGTGACACTTAACACACATACCTTATTGGCAAATGTGATAATTTTTTTAATTCCCACTTGTTTAGCCAGTAACAAATGTTCTTTGGTTTGAGGCATAGGACCGTCGTTTAGTGCAACTACCAGTATAGCTGCATCCATCTGGGATGCCCCGCTAATCATGTTTTTGATAAAGTCTGCATGTCCCGGACAGTCTGTATGTGCATAAGGTCGCTTGGCAGTGGAATATCCCACATGGGCAATATTTATTGTTATGCCTCTTGCTTTCTCCTCTGGTGCCTTGTCAATTTTGTCATAAGAGACATACTTGCAGGTTTGATACTTTTGTGACAAGTACTTTGTGATAGCAGCGGTTAATGTTGTTTTACCATGATCCACATGGCCTATTGTGCCTACATTACAAACTGTTGAATTTTGGTTGACTGTCTTACAGTAAAATCTTTGCACTTGAAGGTTACATTGCTGTGGTAATTTTCGCAGAACAACATAATGCTTCACAGGAAAACTTAAAGTACTTAAATTACAGGTTGGAATCGAATGAAGAAGAGTCTTTAGCACCGTCATTGCTTTTTTTTCTACAATCGAATACTACTTATAATCCGTTTATATAATAAAAATATCAAAATACCCGGCTTTTAGGCTATTGGGGACTGTGTACCGACAACCTGAAAACACATTTGTGATAATACATGTTACTACTTCCATGCTCTAAAACATAATTTCTTTAATCGTTCGCATTGTAAAACCTCTGATACGTTATATAGATAAATGAAAAATTTGTTCAACAACGTGTATAGTACCTCTAAGAGGTTGTATTTCAAGGTTCCATTACATAAAATACATAGAAGACGTAGCATTTAAATTCCATGTACGCGGATACTGTACTCTTATGAATAATTCAACGCCACATGGGTGAAATGTCAGTGCATATAATTGCTTGTAAATAAGCGTTTAGCGCAATGTCGATTTGAAATAAAGATTAAAGCGTATAGACTCGCAGGAACCGTCCCATGCGCCAGCACTATCCTGCCGACATGTTTCATTGGTTATAAAAAGTAAGATGGATCGGTGACATCTTTTAGTCCAGCCAGTCGACCCGTAACAAGTATTAGATACGTTCGATACCGAATTCATACGATTTCGCCTTTAACGTGGCAAAGCGCTGCTGTATGGAAACAGCGGAACAGGAAATATTTTCAAGCGCCATCTTGCCTCGTAACTACTAATTCGTCAGTGCCTGTGAATGGACTTGTCATAAAGTGTCTTACAGTATTTTGTTTGACCGTTCCAATCGTAATTCCGCGTATTAAATTCCGAGTGTTCATCAAGGTGAGTGAATGGCACGTAAATTGCGGGTATTCGAACGGTACTCTAGTAGTAGAGCAAGACAGACGATCGTCCGCAAGTGCGAATAGTATATTCTGATGCAGCGAAGAGTGAGCTCTCTACTATTGCACTTGATCCCTTCGATGTATCCCGATCGCGGTATAATCCCTCGCCCACGCATTGTGATTTATTTATTTACCCTGGCCTATCGTGCAGCGGCCCCTCGGTACCCAGGGATTGCATGATTGTCTGGCGACGAGGATTTCCAACGAGGAAACTAGAGGAATGTCAAAGTTTCGAAACTGACATATCACGTATTTTGACGATGTTGATTCGCGCTTAGGCGATTGTGTGCGTACGTACTCGCTTACTTCAGTGTTAGTTATATTCGAAACATAGCGTACGGAGACTGACGCGTGATGACGACATTGTTCTTGAAACACCTCCGAGGACGAGTTTTCTACATCGATACTCCCGATTATAAGTAAACCTAATGACACTTTTTTCGATGGTCAACTGACACGTAAATAGAGAGGTGCACGTCATTTTCAATTAATGCTTTCTCTTATCTTCTGATAACGTACCTGCGAAACTGATATTAACCCTAATGTTTATAACCCATAAAAGTCTGTCAGGATGTTTTTTCGAATTTCACATATTTCATCTCTCATGCTGCCGTGTGATTATGATATGCATTCAATTTCTTTGATGCGCTTTCCTCAAATTTCTGATGAAAAGGAAAGTGGAAAAGATCAATACTTTCATGGACAGTACGTCGTATAGATAATACCAATAAGCTGTCTTGAGGAAACCTTACAATAGATCATAATCCTGGCTACTCCAATATTGCAGAGTAGAGTAATACCGGTTCTTTCATTGTACAGTTCTCATTTATAAAGTCACAAGGAACCAAAAAAAGTTATAGCTAATGAGAATTTTGATTTTCCACTTCCCAACGTAAGGTTATTCGTTCAGTGTTCGTGACTTGTATTCTATAATATTAAAATGTTTCAATGCTGTTTACTGTTAAAAAAGTCACGGTACAATGATCCCAACAGTCATCCCAAAAAAAGTTGTAGCTAATGAGAATTTTAATTTTCCACTTCCCAGCGTAAGGTTATTCGTTCAGTGTTCGTGACTTGTATTCTATAATATTAAAATGTTTCAATGCTGTTTGCTGTTAAAAAAGTCAGGGTACAATGATCCCAACAGTCATCCGAAAAAAAGTTGTAGCTAATGAGAATTTTGATTTTCCACTTCCCAGCTTAAGGTTATTCGGTCAGTGTTTGTGACTTGTATTCTATAATATTAAAATGTTTCAATGCTGTTTGCTGTTAAAAAAGTCAGGGTACAATGATCCCAACAGTCATCCCAAAAAAAGTTGTAGCTAATGAGAATTTTGATTTTCGACTTCCCAACGTAAGGTTATTCGCTCAGTGTTCGTGACTTGTATTCTATAATTTTAAAATGTTTCAATGCTGTTTACTGTTAAAAAAGTCAGGGTACAATGATCCCAACAGTCATCCCAAAAAAAGTTGTAGCTAATGAGAATTTTAATTTTCCACTTCCCAGCGTAAGGTTATTCGGTCAGTGTTTATGACTTGTATTCTATAATATTAAAATGTTTCAATGCTGTTTGCTGTTAAAAAAGTCAGGGTACAATGATCCCAACAGTCATCCCAAAAAAAGTTGTAGCTAATGAGAATTTTGATTTTCGACTTCCCAACGTAAGGTTATTCGCTCAGTGTTCGTGACTTGTATTCTATAATTTTAAAATGTTTCAATGCTGTTTACTGTTAAAAAAGTCAGGGTACAATGATCCCAACAGTCATCCAAAAAAAAGTTGTAGCTAGTGAGAATTTTGATTTTCGACTTCCCAACGTAAGGTTATTCGCTCAGTGTTCGTGACTTGTATTCTATAATATTAAAATGTTTCAATGCTGTTTGCTGTTAAAAAAGTCAGGGTACAATGATAACAACAGTTATCCGAAAAAAAGTTGTACCTAATGAGAATTTTGATTTTCCACTTCCCAGCGTAAGGTTATTCGTTCAGTGTTCGTGACTTGTATTCTATAATATTAAAATGTTTCAATGCTGTTTACTGTTAAAAAAGTCAGGGTACAATGATCCCAACAGTCATCCCAAAAAAAGTTGTAGCTAATGAGAATTTTAATTTTCCACTTCCCAACGTAAGGTTATTCGCTCAGTGTTCGTGACTTGTATTCTATAATATTAAAATGTTTCAATGCTGTTTACTGTTAAAAAAGTCAGGGTACAATGATCCCAACAGTCATCCCAAAAAAAGTTGTAGCTAATGAGAATTTTGATTTTCCACTTCTCAACGTAAGGTTATTCGCTCAGTGTTCGTGACTTGTATTCTATAATTTTAAAATGTTTCAATGCTGTTTACTGTTAAAAAAGTCAGGGTACAATGATCCCAACAGTCATCCGAAAAAAAGTTGTAGCTAATGAGAATTTTGATTTTCCACTTCCCAACGTAAGGTTATTCGCTCAGTGTTTGTGACTTGTATTCTATAATATTAAAATGTTTCAACGCTGTTTACTGTTGAAAAAGTCAAGGTACAATGATCCCAATGGCGTTTCCACTGACTTTCACCATTTAAAGGACATATGACTGAGAGATCAAAGGTCTTTGTAATTATGAGAAATCATACACGATGTTCCACTTTAAGGATTTTACAATACATGAATTATTCTTTACACTTAGGTTGCTTCTTTGGTTATGAAAGAACATGCCCTTCTTATGTCTTATGCAATATGTAGCTATAGCTTGTAAGGATTCAATTGGTAAACTGAACCATCAAAGTTTCAGTGTCTGTTGTATAGCGAGTGAAAAGACATGTCTCTTAGTTATATCCAAGATTACTCCATGTGACAATGTTGTGATGTGTATTTCTGTGTCGTGGTAAATCAAGATTACAAACGGCTCAGCATTGCATTTGCTTAAAAAATTATAGCAGGGAACCAGTGTATTAAAGAACCTAGAATATTATCTTGGATTCTTGGATTTCTAAAATATATCATTATTCAAATAGGTCTCTTTATCTACGCGAAATGTCTAATTGACTATCATTTTTGTTGGACCTACTTAATCATAAGCACGTCTGTGTTGATAACATCTGGCTGTGAGAAAGAATTGAAACATACTTGTAGTGCCTTACATGATAAGATAAGACTTGAACACAATAACAATAAGTCGTAAGTGATAACAATTTCTTTCCTTGTTCCAGAGAGACAGAAGTTTTTTTAAAGGAAGATTGTGAATCTGTACTTTTTCCAATGTAAGTAACTGTTAGCCAGGTACACTGGCACACATTGCATGATTTTCAATTTTTTGAAGCTCTAGATATGGTTATAGGTTGTACTCCTTTTGAATTAGAAAGGTTTCAACATATTGGTTTCTATTTCTATTCTTTTCATCATAATGCTTGCAAATTATTCTCTGGGGGAAACTGTAGTTATTGTATTTCCATGTTTATTTTTTATTTATTTTTTATTAGTTTCCTTTACGTATATATCATGAGTGATAAGAGCACAATATATACCTGCCATTTGCTCATCCAAACATGTGTCAACTATTTAATATAATTCTGGGGCTACATACGAATGTCTACCTTTATATGCTTAGTTAACTGAAGGTATATATTCTTTGTAATTGCACTTACCATTGAAGGAACTGAGTAAGTTCACAGTTTCATGACTTATTGTTAGTTATATCATGCTATGAAATAGCTTGTATGAGATCACAGTTAACAAAAATTAAATAATATTATTCATTTTGTCAGTACCATTGTAAAAACTCACAACTTAACAAAATGTTGTTTAACCTTGTGCCAAGTTGTTCTCTATACCATTTGCAAGTCGCGCTCATGTGTAAATAACAGAGTCTGGAACAGGATAAATTGATATTGTTCCTAACCAAAATTCTCCTGTGTGTCTATGAAAGCAATGGTCAAATCTAATTGCAATTATATTGTTTTTATGTAAGCAAATTGCTTGTTTATTATTCTATTTGGCATTTATCAAAGTAAGCTATTTGTTTTTCACTAAAATTGTTCTATATTGATCCAAATTATTGTCAAAGAAACATCGGTTGTAAAAATAGCAACAGGTCCATAAAAAGATTACGTAAACTGTTATTATTACTTGGTTCTATCATAGGTTGTTGTATCATAAGTACACATATTTACCAAATAATCTACTAGTCTAGGGTTTTATTCTGATTTGGACTGTTGGGAATTTTTCTATATTTTGGGACAAGACGTAGATTCATCAACGACGCCGGATATTAATCAAATGCCAGCAATGGCTATGCAAAAGGTAAATTTAAAAAATGGTCACGACCATTGATTTACAGAGTGTCTGCACATTAATGAGCAGTACTAGAAAAAGTTTCAGTGTTTCTTTTTTTAAAGCTGTCTGTCAGTACCTATAAAAATAAAACTGAAGACCTGTGAATTTTATGAAAACGTTTGATGATAGTATTTCACAACTTGTTGCATATTTTTATGTAGGCACATTTTGGGAACAGTACCAGAATAAAAAAAACTTTATGTCTCCAACTTTCTCATTTGTGTACTCTAAAGTATCAAACACGTCCATGCAAAACAGTTACTGTGAATGTGTACAGTCGGTAATAGTTTTTTTATCTACTATGTTTCAGACCTATGATTCATCAGTTATGCAATTGTGTTGACTTTATGGACACAGCATCCGTTCTATTATGATCATTTGTCTTTGGCTATTAACTGAAATTGAACATTTGTGTTTGCATACAGTACCACTTACAGTGCCATATGTTTGTTCCCCATTGTATTCTTAGACACCTCCGTCGCTTTGCATGCAACGCATGTTTCTGCTTACAATATTAGTCCATTTTCTTTTCAGTTAGTTCAGATGCAATTGCAAAAGGTTTTTGTGTTACTAACATATATGTATATGAGCAGTATAGTTATAGAAATTTGTAATATGATAATACTGCTAGTTCCCGAATAATTAATCCATGTAATCGGTTTTACATTTTTTACCGAATTCCGATTTGTTTACACATTGCTATTACCGGCCATCTGCCCATATTTATTGTTCCAATTGTAGTATAATTGAAGAAAAGTTTGAAAGTTTCTTGTGTACGTATCTATGGCATCTTCAGTTATGAACGGATGACATAAAAAAAATGCTGATAATAAGTATGGGCTTTCATAGTAGCAATGAATATTACTACCACATTGATAACGTGTAGTAACGATTTTGTAGATGAGACGACAAGGTCAAGACGTCATGCAGGTGAACCTAGCGGGTATTAGGCGAGATATTATGAATTTTGCCCACAACTACAGCACTGCACAGGTGATTTGTTTTTTTTTTTTGCATATTTTAATCATAATTGGCACAATTAAGTCACACAATACTACGTCTTATTCTTAATCATTTTGCAGAAAGCTGTTAGAAAAGCCACTAGTAATGATCCATGGGGGCCAAGCAGTACACTTATGGCAGAGATTGCAGATTTGACATATAATGTTGTAGCCTTTACAGAAATCATGCAAATGTTATGGAAACGTTTAAATGATCACGGTAAAAATTGGAGACACGTGTACAAAGCTCTCGTACTTCTAGAATATCTTATTAAAAGAGGCTCAGAAAAAGTTGCACAGCAATGTAAGGAAAATATCTTTGCTATACAGACCTTAAAAGGTAAGATCTACGATATAAAGTGTACATTTGAAGTGTTGTCTGCTGAAGTTATTAGATTGCGCTGCATCGTTTTCAGATTTTCAGTATATGGAAGGGCATAAGGATCAAGGAGTGAATGTTCGCGAAAAAGCAAAACAATTAGTGGCCTTATTAAAAGATGACGAGAGATTGAGAAACGAGAGAGCTCGGGCGTTAAAGGCGAAAGAAAGGTTTGCCCAATCAGTTAGCGGTTTCGGTAGCGATGGTTTAGATACTATGTCACCAGTGAGCAGCGACGTGAGTTCCTCATTTTTACATCCGCGTGTTGACTCTCACTGAAAGAAGTGCTTAAACGATGATATCATTCCAGTTCCAAGAATGGGAACCGTGTCATCTAGCGGAATCAACGTCGAGACGTACGACCTCACTTACACATAATGCCAACTTCTTTTAATCAGACTTCCGATTTTCATCTGTACTCACGTATTCTTTCGTTTAGCTGAACTGGAGGCTGCAAGACCACAAACCGTCGGAGAGGAAGAACTCCAGCTCCAATTGGCTTTGGCGATGTCTAGAGAAGAAGCAGAACAAGAGGAACAAAGACGACGTAGTGACGATGTCAGATTGCAGTTAGCATTGAGTCAGAGTCAACAAGATTTCAAGTAAGAAACTGGCAAATTCAGGATACATTTGATAAACGGCGGATATACGGGGTTTCTTAATTTAACATATTTTAGAGCACCACAAACTGAGAAGCAGAGCCACATGCTTGATCTGCTCGACGTCAATTTGGGAGAAGCAAGTGGTACCTCGGCTACTGTTAAGACAGATCCTTGGGGCATTCCAATTACGGCTCCTCCACCCAGACCTCAGGTATCTAACTAGTATTCAGTTGAATGGCGAGATTTATTCGGTTGATTTGTTGCATGATAACACAGTACTGCATACTTTTGCACGTTGCACCACAGTCCCTGGATTTATCTCAATTTCATAACTATGAGGTATGTGTTGGTAAATACGGATGGCACCGCATAGGAAAAGTAACATATTCAAGTGTGCGGGTAAATGTAGGATGACCGAATTGCATATAACATCAACCGTAATCGGCTTCTCATTATTGCAGCCGCAAAATGATCCGTGGAGCGTTCCAACAGCCAGTAGTACTTCACCTGCAGTCGACCCATGGACACCTGCCCCGCCTCAAAGACCAAGTGAGTTCACTTCAGACGTTTTGAAATAGTTGTGAAAAAAGTATACTTCACATTTTTCCTTTTGTTTGCATGCTCTTGCGTCGTTAATCATTTCGGTTGTAGGATCTTCAGGTAAATATCGTTTCTTTTTTCTGGTCAAAAGAAAGATACGCAGGGTGAATGTAATAGCGTATATACGGATGTACGTAATTGAATGCTCTGTTTCGCTTCCAGCTGCTGCCATTGACCCATGGCGCGCACCAGCGCCTTCACCAGCGACTGTTGCTTCACCTCGTACATCAGATCCATGGACACCAGCACCGTCAGCTTCTGGTATTTCGGAGCCTGAACAAACCAAGATGCAGGTACTCTACTTTTTTTTTGCCGAAGACTTGTGTTATCCGGAAACATTGTCTTTTTGTGAGGAATGAAAAATATTTATTTACGTAGGCCGCTCGGGAAGATCTGCCATCACCGTCTTTCAACAACCCCACTTTGACGCAGAACATCGGTTTTGCGGCGCAGTCGCCACAGAACATAGGCTTCAATTTGCCTACTGCCTCGAATACTGCATTTGGCACGACCAGCAACGGTTTCAGTGCAACTGGAGCTAGCTTTAACAATTTCTCTACTCAAAATCAGGGTAGTTCGCCGACAAGTCCATTAGGCGACCTAGATGAATTCGACGTGATTAGCAACAGAAACAAGATCGGCAGTAGTCCACAGACTACAAATAACGGTACTTGGCGTAATTGAGTAGTTCTAAGTGTGTTTTGCGATTACGGAAGGCCTTACTTATTTGCGCAAACGTATGTTGTTGTAGGAGGAGTATTGTCGCCGGATCCCTTCGATTTGGGCAGTATAAGCGAGAATCTTCCAACCGCGAGTACGGGAGCCATCAAGAAGACACCACAGTCCTTCCTCGGTGAGAATTCGGCACTTGTCAATTTGGACAATCTTGTAAGCTCCTCCGCCATGAAAACTACGACACCAGCTCCTCCGGGTAAGTATCTGTTTAACGGATAATATATAAGTGGCAGTAAAAAGCGAGGTACATGACTTTGATAATGGTCGCCGTAAATTTAAGACGTTGACATTTTTTATAATGACAATGGGAGATCGAACGAGAACGTTATGTTTTCTTTGCGTACACCCGTTGCGTATACTCGTTGCGTACAATCGTTTTATAATCGACTGAATCATGCAAATTCAATGCATCTATTCCTTCTATAACCGACATTTATATTATTCATTAATGCATATCTATAATTGAAAAGAAATTGAACTTGAATATGTTACTTGTTACGTCGTAACACAATCTATGTCCGCAACATAGCATTTCAGTGGAAATAAATTCGTAAGTATCCGCCAATTGGTCAACGGTACTGCATGCCTGCATGGTTCAGATTTTGCATCTGAATTTTATACTGCTGTTACATAAATATACATTTCGTTTGCATTCAGTGTGTTGTAAATATCTCAATCGTGCTTCTATGGTGCTTGGTATTTATTTGAACGTCGGGTTCATTAGTGTACAATATCTTCGAGAACATTTCACGAGATCGACTGAATAATATATGCCTGAATACTCGAATAATTATTAATATGCGGGATCAAGACAGTCTACTATCTTTCACGGAATATACTAAGCGTTTGCATTTTCAATTGTTGTGTTTCTAATGTAGTTAATTGCTTGCACTTTTATACCTTTATAAATTAAGAATCGTAGGACGATAAGGAGTCTATGAAGAAAGAATGAAAGAAAGAAAAAAAGAAAGAAAGAAAGATAATGTATAGAGGAGGATGTTGTTTGCTTGTATCAGAGCAGTTTTCAGAATTGTGTTATTCTCTTGTCAATCGTTTATATCATGTTCTGACTTATGTATGAGTGTTGTCGGGTTTGCAGCAACGATGTCATATTCGGCAAATCCGTTTGCGACAGCGACACCACCACCCCGTCCTACAATTAATCAGATTCGACAAGATCCTTGGGCAGCAAACACTACTTCTACAGCAAATCCATTCCTATCGTAGCCTGACGATAATCGTGGACAATGTCAGTAAAAAATCAAGGGCACTGTGGTCTAAAGAGTATTTGAGTTTTTATTCGTAACCCTGTACGGTATAAGTGTCTATTCAAGTTTGAAGATATTTTAAATTCAGGGGTGCAGGGAGTGGTGATTGATCGAAGAGCATATTAATTGCGGAGGAGGTTCTGAAAAGCGAGTGAACCATTTCAGAATTTACAAAGAGAAAACCTACTTTGAGAAGTTCCATTAAAATATTTTCGCTTATCGCGCAGTTTACTTTCGCTGTGCTACATATAATAACTATATTTCTAAACTATTTCATTGCGACGTAACAGCATGAAGAGAATTGTTGAGAAGGAGAAGTGATAGATATTTTAAAGGAGGATATGGGACAAAATGGTACAACGTACGAATCACATTAACTTCGAACGCTTAAGAGCTCCCAAGGTATAACTAGATTTTATACACACTCTTTTCATATATAGTCTATTTTTTAAGTATGAATCAATTCAGGGGAAGATTGCCCGGTGTTGATATCTTCGCCAGGCAAATGTGTAAAATATTGATGGCATCGAGATCATTTTATTTGTTTTATATTTATACACGTGTTTTCTACGGTAAACGAGATTGCGAGACTGTAATGGTGGTTTGCAAAAGTATATTATATCGAACAGGGTTCAGCTAAGTTATACGCTTAAACTATATGTCGATCATGGTTTATGAAATTCATGTCGTGGCTTGCTTTTTAACAATGAGCATCTATAATGCAGATTGTTTACTGTATTGCAAGATGTGTGCGTATCTGTTAGTTACACAATTGGTCATTTTATTAATGGTTTATTGTAACTTGTAACACTTTGAAAGCACATCCATAAGGAAAAGGGTGATTGTAGTATCACACGCTCTAACACCACGAAATAATATATACATACATATATATTAATTATTGAGTTGGAAGTATTATACATTTCAGTTAGTAAATCTCTCAAAGTACAGACTTGGTGCACTAACTACAACCAAATATAGTAGTAGCGAGCATACACGCATTGTTATCAAAAATCAATCATGGATGCAAGATTGAAATACTTTAGTATTCACTGGAAATGACTTTTAGTACAGTCGTTACGAATAGTGCCGGTTGTATAAAAACTCTATGAACAATGTGAGAAACAGAGATAACAAGACGATAAGTGTGTTTATTTACTCGTTCATTAAGTTTAATCAAATCAGCATGATCCAGAAGAATTTATGTAAAGCGAATTATTTTTTCTTTATGTATGGGATACTATACGATCGTACCTTGATTTATATAGAACAAATTGTAAATATATTGCACCCTATTGTTCCCCAATCAATCAAAGGTCTCTTCTGTACAAGATGAAACAGATTTCTTTGTTCACATTCTACGAAGTCACACACGATTGAGATGCTTCTCCCGGTAATGCTCAACAACTAACAGGGATTCTGGTCAAATTCACCCTCTTTGCCTATTGCATTTCGCAGAATTATGAACAAACAAATCTGAGCGATGGTTGCGATTCGAATGAAATGCGGAACACTTTTATTGATACGTTACTTGCTATTTTGTTTTTGCAGAAGAACTCGCTGAGTTGGTATCCTCACATAGTTATATAGCAAGATTTCTTTCTTTCCAATAAGATATCATTTGATCAGTGATTAAAGAGTCATTAAGTCCTTTCTATCCTAATGGCAAATTTATTTATTTATTTTATAGGCGATAGATCGATAGTACAGATATAATGTAGATAATATTGCATTTTTGTGGGGCCTCAGCATTTCTTTTCCGAAAACAGCAACGATGCATTTTGCAATTTTATACAGTGATCATCTTTTCACGTACACTTGTCTTAAAATTGGCGAAACGGGGAACCGAGTTTGCCTGTCTATTTCAAGTGAGGATTAAATGAATTGCACGTTTCAAACACTTATAAGCGAACATGAAGCAAACGATATTCGTGTATTCGTTCTTCAATCAATTATTTCTGCTGGCTTACCGCAATTTCAGCAACTTTACTTATATTATTGAAGTTGTATAGTTAATATGTATTTATCCAAATGTTCGCGCAAAAATGAAATTTGAGTTTTATACTGCAACTATTTGCATTTATAAAAACGTGCTCACTTATCTATATGAATCGAGCTATTGGGAGATCATCCACGTTTCATCGTACATACCTTTTCATTTTTAGCAAACGACATTTTGCGTTGTTAGCGAATGTTGTTACGGCATTTTAGCCAACCGATGATTGTCAAGTTCAATGAAAAAAATTCCATTTTCACGCGAGCAACGGACTATTTTGTTTAGCTTTTAGTGCTGATGTAAGTGCAGAAAAATTCAAAGGACATTTATGAATAAATATTATATATTTTAGCAGATTATATAAAATACTGATTATTATTAATATTATATAAATAAATATAAAAATTTTTAAGTTTTCTCATTAAACCTTTAATTTCAATAACCCCTTCTTTTATTCTAAGGAAACATGCGCTGGCATGGTTCTATGACAGATCACTTATGAAATCTAAATAGTCAGATTACAACATATTCATGTAAGTTGATGAACTAAGTCCTCTTCGGCAACTATCAGTTCTTATTATTAATCTAAAGAGATGCTTCGGTAGATGAACTTATTGTAACTGGCGGTAAAAAATAAGAGCGTACTTGGCCATGTAACTGTGCTACCTCGGGATCTTCACGTTCCAATGTTCTAATTAACTGTGCAAATTGAACAGTACCTGAAATCCATTGTGTAATATTTACTGACCGCTCAATTACTATTACCTTTTATCTGCAAACCTTCTCTGCCTTCTGTGAATCCGTAATTCTTGATGACATCCATTTGGATCTGTGTTACGATAGGAAACACAAACTGCATCATTTTCAGCATTTCATTACCCGAGTTTTCCTTGGCTTCTGCGAGTTTCTGAATATTGTCTGGAGTGTTTAAAGCGGTTAAAACGTCGGTAAGAGCAGCTATAATAAAAAAAAATCGCATATGTCAGACAAAGGCACCGAAATTATGAACTCGTCGATATAATGGTTACAGTAAATTTTCGGGACGATATTTTTTGTACCTTTTGCAGTTTCCGCTGTAAAATTCGATAAAGTTGCCATGGTTAATGCAAATTACTTGTACTTTACTGTCAAACGTAACTATATTGTCATTATTTCACTGATTTATTACTAAAACAGGTTATGCCTGCTGTCTTGGTCAGTTATAGGCTGAGATCAATATTTAGGGTTTATTGAACGCAACTGTTTTTGGGCGACTGTCACGAACACTCGAAGATAATGTAATTTTGAGAAATGTATCAACACTAACAAAGTTCTTTTTCTCGTTCTTGTATGACGTTAACAGGCACCGGATGAAATGACATCTTTTCATAGTGAAATACTCTTTATGAATAAATTCACTTAATATTCATAATGCTCGCATCTGGGCATTAAGTTCATTGACAATACATTATTTACATCTTATCTTCTTTTTTCTTCATTCATTACATATTCGAAAAATCGCAAAAAATATGACAATTTCGATATTGCAATATACAGATGGCGGTGCGTATAGTTTTCATTTCGGAAAGAAGAATTTGTTGCTGAATGGTTAGTTTGTTGTGACATGGAGGCGGAAAGCGATCAGTTGTTTATGCAAATTTTGAGACAGCAAAAGGACTTAACGAATTTTCTGGACGCATTTTTTGGGTTTCTTTATAGATGGTAAGGTTGTGATTTTTCATTGCCGTCATTTTATTTAACAATTAAAATACATTTTCAGCACATCTTTTTATACCGATTCTAACCTTGATGGAAAACCTGGCTTCCCACCAGGAGTGACAGAGGAACTAGTCTTGAACAGTTTGCGTAAATGGAAAACCATACAATCTTTTTCAAGTACAAATGTGCATGCTGAAAATGAATCGGATCTATCAGAGAATCCGGAGGGACAAGAAAATTCGTTTTGCCCATTGGCCACACAAGAAGTTGATGTCAAAGTTCAAGATGAGTCAGACAGGATGGATAGTATGAATCTTGGGCAAACTAATGATAAAGAACATGTTATACCGTTGCAAGCTTCAGACTGCTATAATGGAGCGATACGAGACAACTACACATGGTCTCAAACTATCAATGACTTAGATGTGATTGTTAAAATACCTGCTACTTTGAAAACACCTAAAGATCTTAGATTGACCTTAGAGGCAAAGCAGATCAAAGTGGATATAAGGACTAGTTCTGAATGGACTACCATAATGGAAGGTGAATTGAGTTTTAAAACCAGGAAAGATGAATCTATATGGAGTCTTGTACCTGGACAGTACATCAGTGTGCGTTAACATGAGATAACAGGCACTACATACGATATATTGGAAAATCGATACCTCAACAAGTGCAACGGGCACAATGGTACAACTTCCTTCTTTTATTATAGATTCATCTTGAGAAAGCTTCTGAAAGATGGTGGGAAGCTCTTATTGTTGGTGAGCCAAAAATTGAGTTAAACAAAATTGACTGTTCAAGACAGCTGGAAGAGATGGCACCAGATGAACAAATGAAGATCCAAGAACTGATGTGGAATCAACAACAGAAGATGCTTGGAAAGCCAACAGCAGATCAAATTGTGAGGGTTGCTCTCAAGGTTAAATGCGATGTTTAATTCAAATCACAAAGAAATGGTAAACTTATGTTACAGAAGATGGAGAAAATCCTAAAACAAGCTTGGGATGCAAAGGGATCACCGTTCGAAGGCACCCCTTATGATCCATCTATACTGAAATTCAATTAAATAATTTAATAAATACAGTCTACTTTCGTTATGTATGAGCATTTGTTAGTCATTGTGTATACCGCAAGAGGAAACAATGTAAATAGCATCATGTTAATAGCAACACGGAAAATATGAACATGTTATATTAAGCTTTGTTTTTGAATCTGCTCCAGTTATATACCACAAGTTGTATGCTTCTTAGTAAATGTGGCAAGTACAATTTCTAAATGGAACATAACGTCCCATAATTTGATACCATTTATCAAGGACGAAAATCTACAGAAACTATTTTTACTTATACGGCCCTCAATTCACGACAATCGCATCATTCGTATTTCAATGTTAGAAAGCTATTAGCGACGCATATAGACAGAATTTCTTGTTCTGGATAAACCTTTTCTTCAGGGATAATGAGGTACAATGGAAGAACGAAACTTTTTCACATCATCCACCGATGCATAGGACGCGCGGAATTTTTCACTTTTCTCCAGCCAGTTCCCGTAGACTTTATCTCCACCCCTCTGTAGTGGGATTGTTTGGTAAAGGAACGGAGAAGGAGCGGTTCATAGAAACAGGTACATAGACCCGACGATACTGTTCTCATTTCAAGAAACGTTCAAATTTTCAAATTTTCCTCAGCAGTCAGGCCGCATATCCTACTTCCTGATAGGCTTGAATTCCATCATGCACCTTCAGATCATTTAACCAACAGAGCTTAATTGCACATTCCATCGAAAACCCATCTCACCACCTATAGCGGAAAGTCCGTAAGTAGCAAAGTTTGATGTCAGGTTGCCCCTTTGTCTGAAGCGTGCATTGAAAATTCTATTATGAGCAATCATCCGACGTCAGAAAGTATCCGTACCGTCAACCTTCTTCCACGATATCCGGCAAATGCCTTTCATCCGAATTGACCGAAGCCACGGAATTTCAGGTAAGAATTTCTCTGGAACGCTGGCAGCACTACCCTTTACCTGAGAATTAAGTTTTGGTAGAAGCATGGACGAGGGGAAAGCAGAATGAAGAGGCAGAGTACGCAACGAAGATTCATGCTCCTGGGTGTCTGGATCCGAGGTCGATCGTAGGTGGTAGCGGTCTCAGTTGAGCACCGCTGGACGGTAAAACACAGGTAATATACCTGCCTGAGGCTACATCCATCCCCACCTGGGGTCCGGTTCTCTCTCTCTTTTTCCTTGGCCGGCGCTCGGCTTTTCTCTGAGGTGAGTCGGGCCGTTAGTGTCGTTGCCGTAGGAGAGAATGGTGGTAATGTGTAGTAGTACCGTGGAGGATCGAGCACCCTGAAGGACGGCACCGAGCGAATCGTATCGTCACTCCCGAGCTTCTCTGTCTCCGTCCGTCCTCTCAAACTATCTTTTTCTCCTCCTCCTGATAATCTGATATTCCTCGACTCATCCCTTACGTCGACTCGAATTTTCGCTAGTCTCTCTCTGGACCCAGGTGCTTCCCTTACCCCTGAGGGATTCCAGTCGCGTTGCCGCCTGGACAACGGATCCGAAATCGAAAATCTCTAATCAAAGTACGCACGGATTTATCCAGTGGACCAGTTCGCGACCGGTTCGTGACCCGTTTCGTGTCCGCGGATTTCACGGATGCTCGAGAGAGCCGAGCGCATCGCAGTATCGTACGTCACAGTGGTGCCGAGTGAGAAGAGGTAATAAAGGGAACGTGGTGCATAGAAGGAATACAAGGAGAGAAGAGGAAGAAAAAGAACAGCCAAGATGCCCTGCTCCGCGGTGACGTTGTCCCTCGCGACCATAACCGGTATCATTGCCACTGCCCTCCTAGCGATCGCCTTCTCCACGGACAATTGGCTCTACACCGAGGTCAAACGTGCCCAAATCCAGGTTCGTAGTTCATCACCGCTGCACTCACCAAAAATATTCCTAGTCTTTCAACAAGGGATACTCACCTATGCATCCATGACAAGGAATGCGAATGACTTTCACGGTAGTATCGGTCTTTGAGAGCATCTAGTCTTTGATTAAACGTGGCCAAATTTAGATTCGTAGTCCGCGGTCGCTGCACTGCCAAAAATATTGCTAGTCTTCCAAGAAGAGTCACTTACGAATGCATCCTTGACAAGGAATGCGTATGACTTTCACGGTAGTATCGGGCTTTGAGCACGCTAGCCTGTGCTCAAACGTCCTCAAATCCAGGTTCCTAGGCCACGGCCGCTGCACTGACAAAAAATATTGTTAGTCTTCGAAGAAGAGTCACTTACTGACGTGTCCTTCATAAAGAATGCGAAAGATTTTCATCGCAGTATCGAAAATCGAAGTTTATCCGCTACCACGTTGTTGTTCTGACGAAGTGGAGCACGAAACTGCTGTTCCAACTTGGTCCATACCAGTTGTATTATCTTACAAGACTGCACAAGAAAAAGTGCATTTGCAGATGTCTAGTGTGGACGCCATCTCCTACGCTCATGAACATAAAGCTGCAGTCGCACAAAAATATGCTCTCGACGTAATAAGACGCTGTTTTTCGTACACTGTCACACCCCTTGCTTCAACTTTCGATCGAGGTTTATCCGCTACCACGTTGTTGTTCTGACAAAGTGGAGCACGAAACTGCTGTTCCAACTTGGCTGTTCACGCCATTTCTATTGTCTTCCAAGAGTGAACGAGAAAAAGTGGATTTGTCTGGTTTAGATGCGATCTCCTACACTCAAGAACGCAAAGCTGCAACAGTAGAAAAATATGTTCTTGACGCAGTAAAACATGGAATTTTTCGTATACCGTCGTACTCCGCGGTTCAACGTTCGACCGATCTTAATGCGTGCTAGTGTGAGGAAAGAAGGCGGTATGAGCGGGTAGTATCTAAAAAGTCGACGTGCGCTCGTGCGTGGATATTTTGCGTAGGAAGAGTCGCGCCGTGGATGTTTGTATGCCGACAGAATCTACCGCGCGTGTCTGCAGGTGTAACGAGGAGGAGGTTGCAGGTAGAGCGCAAGGCGCTTCCATTTTAGTAGAAATGCGTCTGCTGCATGTACACTCTTTCGATTAAGTGTTGTAGGTTCTTTGCGTAATAAAAAATATCGTAAAGCCAATGTAGGCTTTCGTTACGATTTGCTTTCCAACATATTGCACATATTACTATTGCAACGTTCGTATCCGAAATTAGAACTGACGCTTGAAGCGCATGGCGGAGACTTCAATGCTTGCAAAGAAAAGAACATAGCTGTGTCGATACACTGCGTATTAGTACGGTATCACATTAGTTTGACACCTTGGTCTGCATTATCTGCAAACCGCGCTGCAAAGATTCATACGGCGATTATTATTAATCAGAGACGTCGAAGATTGACATAGGTGTGAAAGTCGACTTTCTACAATTAAAAATGTTGAGTCGTGAAACTTGAATGTGTTTAGAAAGTTTGATATTTATGACGTATATTCTTAATTTCCCCAGAGATGTTTTGATTGAACTGCAGTCAAACGTAGTTTTTCTATGTCAGCCAGTCAGTTCGTCTGCCGGTGACCATTGATTCCGTTGGTTAGATCGAAAAAGGTTAATTGCTTGTCGATTATATTGGCCTCGAGTTCGATAAACGGTAAGCGTTCGCGGTCGATTTGGCGAGGAAATATATGCCTCTAAGCTAGCTATCTGCCACCGAATGTTGAGCAGAAGCAATCGCGAGCAATTACTCCCTTCGTTGAGAAGGCAGACCGGAAGTGGCATCTTTCCGACAGCCGTCGTCCTTGTCGCAGGTGAATGTTCGGGTCGAAGGTCAAGTTCATCCTCGAGGGCCTTGAGAGTCGTTCGGAAGCAGTCTGCACGAACTGTTTTCGGTTTTAACGTGTATCGTGTGAACAATATTATACGAAACCTCGGATGATGTGTTTAATTTCAACCTCGTTGTAATTTACTTAAATGACTAAGGATTATAAAGCCCTTTTTTGGTTGAAAATTCTGACTATAGAACTTTATTACTGTCACTGAAAATATTTTGGGACCACTACTGCCCGATCTTCAAAAGTCTACAAAAATTTGTTTCTTTAAAAATATGCACGTACGATGCAAAAATTCAATCAAAGAAGGGCTTTATATACCTTAATCATTTAAGTAAACATGGAAGGTTGAATTTGGATTCAGCGTATATTTTCTTGCTTCCTGTTAAGTTGTTGTATGATTTTTGCGTGATCGGTGACATACGATCTCTTACGCTCAACGGCGCGAAGATTACAATTACGTGCAAGCGTCATGCGGAGAATTATTCGCCGCAAACACCTGCGGTGCACGTGCCCACCGTTCACTTTGTTGATCGGGGAGTCCCATTCCAATCGGCTATTTTTTTCTCTCTCCTTTTAATGTTCCTCTTTCATGTCTCCGTTCTTTATCGTGCACATTTTCTCTGTCTCCGTCCGCCCGTTCACCATCTCGTTCGAAGTCTTCAGAACGATCGACATTCCGAGCCGCGCCCATTCTCAGCGCAGTTGACTCGACAAGTTTTGCGTTTAGCGTTTGTCGGCCCGTGCGCGTGGTGCTTTGCAACTGTACGTTCTCTTATGGCGATATTGATGGCGAGCTCCGAAAATGGCAGGACGTCTTTCACCTAAAAGTTGCGCGCACTCTCCTTAAGTACCACTTTTGTTGGGAGAAATTGTCGGAAAGGAAAGAAGAGAAGCGTCGGGCTACGAAGATGAGAAAAATCGGACGAAAACGTATGGGGCTGGCTCGCTCATTTTCTCCGATAACGTGTATTAGGCTCTGAAGATTATCCTGAGTACCAGTTGTGCCGGAGAGGATAGTTGCTTTCTTACGTTCAGCGTGACGTATCTCGTTCCCTACAATTTTCATCAGCTAAACTCATCGCGGTTTGCCTTGACTACTGGATACCTAACGTGGTACCAAAATGGATAGGTTGGTAGTGCGAGGCATCTCGCTGTCGGCAATTCCAACGCGTTGGATCCGCGTGTCAGTTCGACGTCGCTGGATATCATCGCTAAAAATGGCATTTGCGTCCTTTCCCATTACAACAGCACTCCATTATGATCGTGAGCCATTCCTAAAAAAGCATCACTACTGCGTACTGCATTTTCCGCTTCAGTGCGATTCAGTGAGAATGAACCACAACGTAACATCACACGGATTGTTCAGAAATTGAAGTGACCCGCTGTGCGTCCGTATGTCTATATCATTCCGGTACATTCGGATGAGCTTCAGGAGGCGCGCACCTTCCTAATCTACACTACATATTTTTCAGTATATGCGAGTGATCACAAGACCGTGGCTTGCGCACGTATAATTAAATACCGTTGCCATTATCATTTTAGACGTCATGTCGCGGATGTGCAACAAAGTAAAGAGCATTCGAATCTTTCGAAGTGCATCTGACGTCGGCGGTGCAAAATGCATATCCCATGGAAGAAGACATTTCTCCTCTTAAGTTCTTCTGCGTAGCGCATGACATACGCCGCACTGCTATTTTCACGAGCTGGTCTGGGCGGGTTTACCTTGGCAGGATCGTACGCGCATTACAATAAAAATGTCGGTTCCCCCGGCTGGCACCATCGCCATGGAGGAGAAGCCGAAGCGACCGTACAGTTATGTTACTTGCACCACCTCGGTGCAGGTAAGTAGGTGATTACGCTCGGGCACGTTTAAGTGTGTAGGTGCTGTTGGCCGCCTGAATATGCCGAATGCTTGCGAGTAGGACGAAGAGGCCGTAATTCCGCAGGCGCCTTGTGGCTTTGCACAACATCGGGCCCAACAGCAGCGGGCCCGAAGGCATGCGCCTTGCTCAAATATTTTCCACACTTTCGCGACAGAATATGTGTCGCACTGTGTACTCGAAAAGAGCGTCATGAGTTGAGCACTTGCAGAAACACGAACCTTCGCACTCTTATGTCCATACAATGCTATTTTCAATGTTTGGCAAGCTATGCATTCGGGGAGGGAGTTCCACAGCAAAGCATTCCTAAAACTGGACATTTGTTATAAACACGGAACATTGCTAGTGTTATAAATTTTTCGAGTTATGAATTGTGTGGAATAACCAGGTTTACGTGCCGGACGCAGAAATTGTTTGTTCACTTAGAATCTCATGCTCAGATTGCGTGATGAGTGGATGCCTTATCATTTCAATGAAGATCATTATAAGTTTACGTGTGTGAAACCCTTCGTTTCCCCGGAGCGTAATTTATTATACGGTGGAAATCGAAGGTACCGTTAAACGAATGTGATTAACGCTGGCACTTGTACAATGGACGGGTAGGTGACTGCTCAGGTAGATTTCAAAGTACAGGTGACCGATGCTGGTAGATAGTTTAAGTCGAAGCCCCTGTCATATTGAAGACTTATCTGTGAATAGTAGAGGTACGAATGATTTAAGAGGACATATAAAGCAAAGAACCCTGCCCACACGTCAAAGAATATACTTATAATTTCTCACCATCCGCATTCCTACTTTGCAGTCTGCATATTTGGCCAAAGTAACAGTCTCGCGGTACTGTAACAGTATGAATTGGAGGCGGATTGCGTGTACGGTGTCACTGTACTCTCATTCAAAGGACAATGACGTAACAGAAAAATCACACACCGTGAGAACTCTCGCGCAACTATCCCAAGTTGAACGAGAGGCGAGTCCCATTCATGGAACAAAAGGGGATCTTATCATAATGTAAAATTGAACACGCGGTATAATTGCGATTAATTGATCTAACTCACTTTATCGCGATCGAATACATTTGTGAGAGTTCTAAGGAAAGGAGAGCGTGTTAATTGTTAGCACGTCTGATCGCCAACGGTAGTCATTATACTTTATGGTGGTCCTCTAGTTGTGGATGAAGCAACGTCGCGGCGCGAAACTGCGAAATTTTCTGGTGAAATCAAGAACTTGCGCAAATACCTGCATGCACAGCGTTTCAGTAAGCACACTGTACTTTGTTTTCCTTTAAAGAGTAGAAGAACGTTTTAGTTTTGACGAGATATATTTGCAATGTAATTTCCGCAGGCAATAGAACTCAAGTGTAACAGATGTCAGTTTCGATGGTTAACGTTGATTACAGTGAATCAATGTGCACCCATTTTCATTGTGTCGTAATATTATTCACAACCTACCGTGACAAGTATGGTTTGACGTTGATTGATATTTAATTAATCTTACCTCGAGTTTGATATTACGAATCACTCATGTTGTCATCAGCCATCGTTGCCTTACGCTGATCCGGAAATAAATTCGTCATCAGGAAATGGCCTTAGCAAAATGTGTTTAGATACGTGTGATTTTTTTGCATCGCTCGAAACAATATTGCATCACCTCTACGCAATTTCATTTTACGTTCAATCACATAAGTCATGACGCAACGTGCCGGGAATTGCACATCCTGGTACATTAAAGCCACCTTTGTCTAACTTCAGGTGTCGTCTAACGCCAATGTGGAGATATCTGATTAACCAGCAAATAAATTATTCAAATAAGAAATCATGAAGTCAAACGACACTGCGCACTTATAACAGTTCGTTGACCATCGGTTATGTAGTGTAATATTGTTAGATAAGCACTTATGGCATTTTCCTATTTTGTAATGAGGACGTGGTTTTGCCCCAATATGCGTCTCTTTTTCCTGTCAACTTTCTTTTAGAGCGAGTGCATTTTAGAAAAATACAGGTAGTTCCAAATATCCGTTAGTAATAGATAGTGTTATTAATGCCTATTTTAACTGCATTAATCAGGCCGTGTTTTCTCTCTTCTTTAAATCCAGCCGAACAATCCAGGATAAAATAAGACACATTCAACCAAAAAACCATAAAAATGATTAACATTGATAAAACAGGTTCAATTTGTAGTGACGTTAATCCAAGTAATAGACAAATAATGGTCCGTGGTAAATCTTCAAAGCAACATTTTCCCTATTCCCTCTTAACACCATGGATCATTCGTAATCTGCCTAGCGTTGTCGCCCGGATAATGGGATGCATGGAACGACGGAGCTTCCATTCACGAGATGTATTGTCGTGCACCGTATTGTCGTTTCAATTTTCCGCTTAAACCTCCAGCAGTTAATTGCCACTTTGCAGGACGTCGGTGCGCATAATGCATAAGCAATATCCCGTCTTCCAGCGGCTGGCGTCTTTACGATTCCCATTGAGCCGCTGGTCTGCAGGACGCGTTTTCCTTTCTATGTCAAAGAAATCGTCGAGGCCCAACGCTCCGTGTTCCCGCGCTCGGGGCAAAGCAATGGCGAAACGGCGATGTGAAAGCAGAATGAAACGGCCGGGACGACCGCGTCGAGGGCCCTGAAACTCTCTTTTCTTCGTCTCCTCCTTGTGCGGTAACGACCCGGGCACCCGTTATATGCGCGAGTGCGTCTCTCGTCACGTACACACGTGTTCCTCGCCTGCCACGTGACTTTTTGCCCCAACTCCCCTTTTCACCTCTTCCCTTTTCTCTCCTCTCGATCGATGAAGATTCCACGGACCGATCGTAATACACCCGCTTTCTATTGTTGCTGCTATACTTTCCTATTGCCGCAAGTGTTTACGTTTCACCGACGCAAGCTATAACGTGAACAGTCGGATTACTTATCGTGGATCATGAGAAAGGAGCCTTTTTTTTATAGAGATAGGCAATCAAATGAGAATTTTTATTGCAACAAGTACTGAAACTACGTGTTTCAGGCCATTCGACGGATCCCCTATTTCAACGAAAAAAAGGCTTTTCTCATTATGCGATTAGTAATAAGGTTGAAAATAGCGGACCACTCAACATTGGATTGCCTGCGGTGAAGCCACCCTCGGTGGGCACCTGTTGACTGCCGCTGAAGAGAAACCGAAGTCACCGTGACACGAAGAATACAATTTGGGAACGAATTCGTTTCGTATTGTCGGCTCGAATAATTTTGCATCCATTGTGTACTAATTATTACGGGACTCCTCTTGTACAGTATGCGCGCTACTAAGCTCAACGAGATCTGGCGATGAAACTGTTCATGTATAAGCGTGCGTTGCATCCGTCGTTTGTCCTCCAGAAAGAATGTTGCAGGCGGCATGGGTGTTCCTCAAGGTTAACCCCACCATCTTGCATCATCATCGAGCGTCATGCCTTCACGCAACCATTGATTTGTAATCGAAAAAACGCGTGGGTAGTAGAATTTCTCATATCGCGCGATCGTTGCATATGTGTTCCACGCATAAATCATGTCAGAAATGCAATTTGTGCAGATTCTATCGTTTAAGGTGTCCTTCTCTTGCAATAACAAATTTTCATCAGTAATACAATCATGTGTTATTGCTGCAGTCGCATCATACACACTCACATCCACTGATGCGCATTGATTGACTTGTGAAACTTTCGAACTGCGGTTGCATTAGCCAAAAATGTCGGAAAGCAACATGTTAAGAACTTTCCACAGCGCGCTGTAAATACAAGATGCGATTTACACTGGGTACAGCATAATAATCCTGCCAAGGAATAGTACAATATAACTGACACCTTGATGACTTCTCAAGCAGTAAAAACGGTTTCCACTAGATACACAGAGAACGCTGGCACGGAAGGCTGTCGATTATTTCGCCCGATCTCAGGATGTTATGCTGTGGCATTAACATTTTTATGCAGATTCCTGCATAAAACCCTGTTGTTCTTGGTATGCGCACGGCCAGTGAAAACGCTTTACTGCCGGTCGGTGGAAAATGGATCATTTGAATGGCGCATGAGAAGCTGGCGGTTAATTATCATTAAAATGTCCGTACGCTCGGATGTTCACGCGTGTGGTTGAAAACATTTCTTTTTGTCGCCATTCAGTGCATTGGAATTTCTCGCGCGCCGTCGTCTCTACAACACTTTCTACGAAGTTCCAGAAAATTTACAAACTTTCTACGACGTGTGCCATCCAGACTCCGCAAACACAGAACTGTCCAAACACCTTTGTGGCATCTAATTAACGTGCACGGGTGAGAAGTCTTGTAATTAATAGGTTAATTAATGTGGTAACGTAGCGTGGCTCTTCGTGTGTTCGTTTTACAAAGGATTCACTTCGTTTAAAATATTCTTCCGAAATAATTTGCGTTGCACTGACCTGTCGCAGCCGTCCTCGTTCTACGTCATTACTCGCCACTTCTTAGTATTTCAATTGCGGCACCGTTTGCCTTGCTTAACTTCGCATAAAGAAGGGCTGCTCAGTTTATCGAGTAGGCAACAGTTTTGCGCAATCTGTCATCTTCGCTGCAGGCACCGCAAAAAACCCAAGTATCCGATGTATAAAGTACCCTCATTTGCATTGCTAGATGCCGCTGATAATCAGACATGTAATTAAACCGGTCGGTTAATATGATCGTAATATGACATATTTGCTCTGCCGATGTTCATGAAAAGTACACATTCGCTTAACCGTTTACACGCGCACTCCATTGACATCAGAAAATTATAGACTACCCTTCTTGCAAGAGTGCGTTAAATAGCTATACTTCAAGAAGTGAGTGAAATCTGCTTATACGCTACCATTAAAGAGAAAATGCACGTTTCTTATTTTTCAATCATTGCGATGTCTTACGAGCGATAAACTAAGTATTGTCGTTAGTGCGGTATATGCGTATTAGATGACTACTGATTACGCATAAATGAAACGAGAGATTTACTAGCCAAGCATATTTAAAATGAAGCTCGCTTATCGGTCCTCCAATACCGCTCAATCCAACTTTCAAATGAACGTCTGTCGGTAGTCTAGAGACAACTAAATAAAAGGAGCCCAACGAACACGAGATTCGAATCGGGAGAAATGCTGATATTAAAACGGCCTTAGAACGAGGCTAATCGTGAGAAGAGCGCATGTCCACGCTTGATCGACGAAACGAAGAAGGCGAGGTATCTTACCCGATGCGTAAACGGGGTTAGGCGATATGAAATTATATTTCATTCGTGGGCGCATGCACGGCAGATCCTCGATCGACAGGAAAGTCCGGAATTTGAGCCGCTACGCTTGAGTAAACGCTCTCTAAGCTTCCTGTTGCTCTTATAACAGCGATGGAAATTACATCAGTTTTCTCTGGTGCTGAAAATTTTCACTTAAATATGGCATCAAATACAAGAATGTTTCAAAACGTATTGGCAACCGCTATTAAGAGAGATTATTGTTCAAGTATTTCAGAATTTAGAAGATATACTAAAGGATACTGTTCCGCATATAGCATGAGCAATATTTCTGAAGTATTATTCAGTTTTCTAATAATAGCACTAACGACACCTGTGCAATTCCCGAGAATAATTGACAGAACATCGAGACGTGCAGCTTAAGGTACATGAAATATCGTTGCCGTTTGAAACGATAATAATATGTGGTTGGTATTGTTACTTTCCATGTGCTGTATCTGACGATAGCTAGCTTTCGGGGTCTTGAGCAAATATTTACCTAAAAGACGACGTCTGTCCAGTTTGGTGATTCTGACTTTCTGGGTTACCCATTCTGGCACGTCTTTATGTTTGGGTACTTTCTATCTTAGCGGGATTTTATGTACGCGTGCCCCCCGGTAGTCATGATAGCGATCAAGGGACTGCTGAAAAACTTAACTATGAATCCGGTCATTGTGAAGCGACATTGACGCGAACTTCGCAGAACCGCGTTCACTTCCATTGTCTTCTAATTTCATTAAAGACCATACCTTTTGACGCGCAGTGAGATTATCTGCACGCTTCGTTGTTTTTGCGTTATTGTCTGATCTGCGTGTGGTCATTACTCATACCGATCATTTCATATTTACATTTTAAATTTCCGATGAAAGTGTGCATGGAAAATTGTCCTGAAATGACGAAACCATTAGTCCCACTTTCACATTGTTGGTTTCACAGTTCTTATGATTGGTGGGGGATCATTCTAATCGAAGAAATCAATCGGAGCCTGTTTGAGTCGATACGAAAATCATGCAGCGTGCAATCCGGTGAATCATTATCATAAATTGTTCGTATCTGTTGTAGCAATATGCAGCCAAGCATTCCGAGCAGAGCCACTTGGTGGAGCAAATGAATACCAAGTACTACTACTACACCAGGACTCAGGGTCTTTTCAGGATATGCTACCCCAAAGAAAGGCCACCGGCAGGTAAGAACAGTCTAATTTAGGATCGTGGCTATCCATATTCTGGCCGCTTACTACGTACGCCTTCTCCAATAGGAAAAGCAATATGATGAAACACCGGTCGGAGGAACTGTTATAAATTCAAAAGTCAGCCCTGAAAAATACTAAAATTCTTTAGAAGTCATAGTTAATCTGCGGATCCCTACTGGTTTAAAGACACTGTCATTTTAAGATTATTGTCCGCGAACACGTCGTCTTCTCTAATAACAGATAGCAATCTCGTGAGCAGGAACGATCAGGTTGCCATCAGATTCTCGATTTCTTATAGCAGCCTATGAACCGGCACTTACAAGACTTTCTACGTTACGATCCCGTAATGTCGTGGGTTATCCGATTCCACGTAATAGGTTAAGAGTTTATAATCGGCGGTTTGCTGCACGCAGCCTGCAGAGAAAGGAGACATTTCACACAGAGGCTACTCCATTAAACTTGTTAACGCAAGAGTGCGCTTTCTTTCCTCGAATTCGCTTGCGCGGCGTCTGTTATGTCCCCCGAAACGAGCCAACTTGCAACAAAAATTCTGCTATCTCTCCCTCTCTTTCTGTATTTCAATTTAATTATACA
This sequence comes from Cryptocheilus praepositus, assembly GCA_033815515.1. Taxonomy (NCBI): domain Eukaryota; kingdom Metazoa; phylum Arthropoda; class Insecta; order Hymenoptera; family Pompilidae; genus Cryptocheilus; species Cryptocheilus praepositus. Next base: position 216,162 of record JAWWQZ010000069.1, on the reverse strand, counting down.
GTTTACGTACTTATCATGCTCAAAGCACTGTTGATCGCTATGTGCTCCGTACTTCTTTTTTGTTCTCTCTCACCAAATATATTTCATCATTTCCCTCGTTAGGTCCATACTACTAAATGGACGACGTTCCCGAAGTAAAAGTGCCTGACAATTTCTCTTCATGAACCTAAGGCCGTGAAAATAACAATTTAGTCACATTCCAATTACCATTGCTACGGTACGATTATTTATAATTTAGGAGTTTTCACGAACAAATTCAAACTAGCACAAGCCGACTTGTTCGGGGCAAGATCTCGCAGCGCATGTTCTCCTTATAAATCTGTGCACCGCGACACGCTTGACTAGATAAATTAACGAGACCCGTGCCCTGTGCACCTGGGCACGCTGTAAAAATTCTGCGAAATTCCGTTAAGTCCCGGTCGATCGATTAATTGATTATTTTATAACGCGCGTATGCGTGTTGTATCAACGAGGATGCTACTTACGTCCTTCCGTGAAGAGCACACGCACATGTGCTTTCCATGTACAGTTTTGCAGGGTGACCGTTATAAGATGCAAATTCTAGACTAGCATGAATGGAAATTACTTAATTGGTAATACGAACCGGTGACGGTTTCTGAGGGTTGCCTCAGCAGACGTCGTTTTGTCGATCTTTTCGTCCACCTCTCGTGACTCAGAATTGGACCATTGCAATTGCAGTTGCAACGGAACTGTCAATGTGAAACCACTCCGACGCTTGTATCGATCGTTTTGAGTACAATTGTCCATCTGCAAATTTTGTCTTTGTTAGGCAACTGGACGTAGTCTTTATCTGGACTTGAACAGTACAAAAAATATTTTTCTATGGTACAGCATAAATTATGTTAAACGTGCATATTACAAGATTAAATAGATAGTCAATTTAAAGTGTTAGAAAAAGAAATCTGAAAGTGGGAATTTTTCATAAGTAATTACAACTCTGACGTCTACTCAGGAGACCTTGGGCTACATAGTGTATATGCTGAAGTAATTTTAGTCGACGTAAAGTTAACTTGCTAGATAGCATACTATCTACACGTGACGGAATTACAAAAAGCCGGTGAGCCAGTTTTTAAGAGATCGTTTAAAAGCGCAAACCAACATGTTTATGTGAAGTCTGGTAATGAGGTTACCAAGGAATCGGTAATTCTCGATTTGAATTAAGTCTCCACAACTACCCACAAGACGCGCAAATAGTAGCCTACGTAATTCCTTCGCGAACGGTGTGCAGGAATCATAGTTCATGTCAATCAGCAAAGGTTCTGCAGGTGGTTTCTTTCACCGTATCATGGACTTCGGTATATGAAGGTATAATGTCTTCTTTGTAGCCCAACTTTCTATAGTGGTCAAGCGTAACCACTGTCGATAAGAGGAAAATTCGAAATTTCCAGAGAAATTGCTGATGGCCGACTGGCATTCTTTCGGACTGAGTGACGTAGTACGAACTTGCTCGAAGTAGGAAAAATGAAAGAATATGAATTAACATTGAATCGGCATTCAATTGGAAGAAGCAACGCGAAGCAACGAGTGGAAAGGCGATGTAAAAAGTAAAGCAATAAGAGTACAAAATGTGGGTTGTTGCAGCCCACATAGTTTCTCGGAAATGCACGACTTTCATACACTAGATACCATTGGTCTCGGCTCTTTTTGTTCCACTTGTGCGTGAGCTACTGTTGAAGGTTTAATCACCGGCAGCGTCGGAACTAAAAAAAGCGTATCAATTGCACGCGTGCCGCACGGCTAATATTATCCCATCACTCCAGCGCGAATGACTTTAATGCTACACACGTCATGTCAGGACAGAGGCGGAGTCTCACGTGAACAAAAATGGAGACACCGCATCATACAGGCGAATTGTCAGCGACAATATACCGGCGAGTCAGAATATATCATTTGTGCACAAATACATGACAAAGCCGCCTCACTCGGCCGAAGCTTCGGAACAGTCGGCTTTCTTGTAAGTAGTATAATGCTGCGTTGTGATAAGGCACAACCCACGGAGTCCTTCTTTTCCGCACACAGCTTTCTACGTTAGTGAAGCGTACCCGACTCGCCGATTAACAATGTGCAGTAACGCACGGAAGGTTTAAAACCCATGACGATACGCCCGCACATTCTCTCTGTACAATGTCTTCCTGCCCGAGCTTATATAAATACGAAAACAATGATCCGTTAGAAGAAATATCGGCGTATGTTTCGCCGCTATTTTGGCGTATCTTGCAACCGGCAATGCGGTGACTTATATAAGCCCGGTTACACCGGACGCGGTATTCCGTCCTTGTTGCGTAAAATACCTTAATGGAAAATTAATAAAAGTGCACGCACGGTACTCAGGGTGAAAGTAGGGACATAGTAATTTTATATCGGCACCGGTTGCGGACACGTGCACGATCGACATCCAATTTACGGCATATTTTACGACATATAAATTAAGAATATTATATCGGTTGCAATAGTGGACATATCGATAATCCGATGTCAAGGAAGGCTCGCGGAACTTACGCAAGAGTCATCGATGCGACATCATAATGGAAGATTATGCCAATGGCATATGGATCGGCATACAGATCGACATACGGATCGATATACGGATCGACATACGGATCAGCGGTCATTCGCCAGCGCGCGAACGTCGTAAACAATGTTGCACTGCCTGAATTATGTAACGGGCACAAACGTATCGGCGGCCAGCATATTTTGCATTATGTATGAGTCGTATTTAGACGCTCATTAAAGCCATCAGCGGGAAAGACGGTGAGCAGCACAGGGTTGCTTGAAATGTCAGCGGACTTTTTCATTAGAACAAGGTTACCCCTGACCGCTTCTTTGTAATGAACGACCGTACGACGGCACTGTCGCAAATCAGTAAAGGCTACGGTTGTTAATTACGTAAATTGCATATTAGTCTTTGCCGGTGGATTGTATGCAGAAAGATATGTTTGATAAAAATTCCGTGTTAGTGATGGAAGCATTGTCGATACCGAAGAGGATACTTTTCGCGATAACATGTTCTCGTGCAACGCGTGCTTTTAACGTAACAATGCCTGCGTATCTTCGCATCCTGTAATTACACGAGGCAACGCACGATGGCCGCAGCACCTATTACACTTTGCGTCGTGAGAAACTCTATTTACGAGTTGACAACTTTCGAGTACGATGTTATTTCGTGACGGCTCAGATTGCCGTGACGCCTCCAAAGTGCAACGATAAAATGTCATTTTCTTTAGAACTGCCCCAAGCATTGTTTTGCACGATCAGGTACGAATGGATTTCACGGAGAACGTAAGAACTCTACGATTGTTCTGTAAAGTATCGGTTAAAATGGTGGCAGTGTTCAATAGGAAGACTCTAACTCTGTAAACCTAAACGTTTGGAATAAATTCTCTCGGGAAACAGTAGCATACTAAATGTTTCGTAATTAACATATCGACTGCTATATCCCCGAAAAAGTACACAAGTTCCCTGCGAAGGAACAGTTGGAAGAATAAAGTTTTTGAAGAAATGTTGTAACAAATTTCACACGGCAACCAGCCTGTTAAAGAATGTGTGCACGTTCTATTGCCACTCGGGAATCCCGCTCACACTAGCGGAAGTTTCAGGTTCCACGAAGAATGTACATCCTACGCTCGACAAGGAAAGTATGTACGGCAATATAATAAAGTGGTGAACGCAAAAGAGCTATGCGGTATACAATGCGGGCTAGACGATACGCGACCCCGTATAAATCTGTCACGTTAGACAAGGTAGCAAGTATGGGGAACAAATGCGGGGAGAATGTTCCAATTTGACCTAAATTCACTTCTCTGCGTTGCTTCGAATTTCCTCCTGCTGCCTAGATAGGAATTTCTGATGCGGCGAATGACAAGCCATCAGCTTTCCAGATGCGAAAGGAAACCTCACGAAACTGTGTCGTTAAGAAGAACAAGAGACGAAAATGTTGTATCAACGTGTTGCTTTGCATCGTTCAAGGGAGAGCACAATGGGAAAACGAGATGGCGAGATAGATATTTGATCGAGCAGCCAACCCTGGGAATAGAAATGCGAAAGGGGAAGGAGGTTCCTTTGTATGAAAACGAATACCCTAGTCGGTCCGCAACGTAGAAGGCGGGGAGAGAATGAGCGTTGTTCTTCAAAGAGCTGCCTGAGAGATAGATCGAAGGATCAGTCGGTGCGTGAGATTAAGGCGAGGAGTCGGAGGAAAATTAACAGGAGAAAAGAATGCCAAGGCACCATGGCATCGCGTGAAGCACGCTGGCATAAGTGGAAGTGAAAATGCAATGAAAAAGATTAGTACGTGGCGGCAGATGTAAATTACCAGTGGAGGGCAGCGACCGTATATAGAAAATGTTTAGCGTCACCATGAAAAGGCTTAGAAAACAAACCTAACTTGATTGCAAATGCAACCGGTTTGAAAATGTTAACAACTTTGTATCTGCTCTGTGTGAATCATCTACTGTAAGAGCTCTACATTCTTTAAAGCCCATCTTCGGCGTCTCCTCTTCACAATAGATTATTCGCAAATACCTCCGAGAAGATAGTGACAAAAAGATACCCAATCGGAGCAATTTGCGAAAAATCCATAGTGCTTCTGAAGGGGATTAAAAAACCCATGCGGCGACGAGAACAGGCAGAAAACTTGAAACATTAAAAAATAAACGCATCGGCTCTAATCGTCTGACGAAAGAGAAAGACGGAAGGAAAAGAATGCGGCAGCCAGAAATATTCGTGGCGTAGCGAGAGCGAATCGGGGTCAGAATAGTGTGGGAATCTGTCCTATCGACTAATTCCTTACTCCATGCAAGAGGCCGCGAGAAATTCGCTACGAGGAGCTGAAAGAACATTGTTCTCGCCGTTGAGACGGAAAACAATCGATACTATCGATCGTCGTGCATGGTACCGTGTAGAAGCGATTCCGCGACCGAGAAGGCCTTATCTGTCTCTGGTGTCCCGCTCGCTTCCGGCGCGTGGCTTCCGGCTCCGATGTCATTTTATTCCTCCTACGTGAATGTGCTTGACCCTTATTTCTAGACGGAACCCGTATGACTACGTGACGGATTTTCTTCCGTCTGTAAACCTTGACACGTCCAACGGATTTTTCTTCATACACATCGGCGTCGCATTCATATTTCCGTTTATCGATCATAGTTTTTTTTAAACCAGCAGTTCAAGCGGCAATCTGCAACATACGAAGAGCTTTCATAAAAACAATTGATTAAAAGCGAGAAAAAGTCGTGCAATTAACAGATTCGTTTCGGTTCATGCCGCTCTCATATTGGTACAAAAGGATGCAGACGGTTTTTTGAATAGAAAACGTATAAGAAACCTCCGCGGATACGTAATATTGTGTCTTAAAATCCGTAAAAAGTGGCAACACATTTTGTTCCCCTCGACTACCGCAAAGTACCTCTAACGTTCCGTCAATTTACCAAAACGGGCTCAACCAATAAGTTTTTCGATTGTTATACGCGGTTCTCTCCTCTATGCGGCGTGAAAAAAGAGAAATGCCAAACGTTCTGTACGAGCGACCGCAAGGCAAGAGAAAAATAGTAATGGCCAATAGCTGGTTGGATGGCAGCTGCAAGTAATCCGTACGTTTTACGAGGAATCTTTGATAGCGACCCGTAACGGCAAACCGTTTCTTCGGAAGAGAGTCGAGATTCTCGTGCGTGCCGTTAACGGTATAACTCGGTAGGGATCGAAAATCGGCCATCGAATTTAACGTTTCACCTTGTCCGAATGTAACAATTCGCACCTCGTCGAACGAGTCGATGATGCGCTGTCCTTCTCAGCTCATGTGCCTAGCCTACGTTTCCAATAGCTATCTTTACCGCTACGCTGCTATCCTCCAGTTACCTTCATTCTCAACAGTGCATTTCAGCCATACGCTACGTCAAAATGGCGTGTGAAAATAATTTTGTACCATACACCAATTAGGTGGATGAAGTGCATGGCAGGAAGCAATCATTGACTCCTTAAAGAGTATTTGGCAAGTGGCTCGTGGCTATTGTTTCGTATGCACTAACGAGTTTGTCGAACGTTCAACATTCATACGGTGCTGCTTACTCGCTGCAATGGGCGTTTACATATTGGACCAATATGTCCTGAACGCGCTGATAAACGGTGTAATATTAATTTAACCGTAACATGCGATCTCGCCCGGAATGGAAAAAATGTCCGAAAATCGGGGTCACGTTTACGCAGCTGTGACACGGATGCAGGCGTGAAACATTTAAAGGAACCAGTTGGTAACCGGTCCTGCCTGATTTGATTCCTTTTCGGTATTGCGCCTACCATACGCTTAACTACCCACAGAAATGTTTGCGTCGCGCATACCGGCGAGCGTTTCACCGATCGATGTAAGTAATAATTTGTCAGAGTAATATCTTTTGACGAAAAATTGCGCCTTGATGCCATGGGAACGGCAGCGAATGACGACTCGATTCCTCTCTTCCGCAACGGAGAGGAGTCGTAACGCGTGTACAGTTACGCGCGAGTCAACGATCTTGGCATGGCGCCTCGTTTAGGCGAAACTAGATTCGAAGAAGGTCGAGGAAATGGCCGACACCGTCTGAATTTCAAACATTTCAAACGGTACGCCCATCCTCGGCCCCGACGATCGGGGCTCTCAATACGTGTAACTTCGCACCACCTGGATCTTCGGTCTTTAATCGCATGCAGTTTGCGCTCGTCGCCCGTTAACGCTCCGTACGTGTCAAACGGTTCGAATGCCGCTTAGGCGTTAGCCAAAAAGTTGGCGCGTTACGTGAAAAAGCGTTAATTAAGCGGCACGGGTATCCGAAGGGTGCACGTAACGAGCCTGACATGTAATCGTCCGTTATTAGAGCGCCTATCAGAAAAATCTTCACATTATTTAGAGCGGCATTAATTAAGCCGCATGGAAAGTTGAAGGCTACACGTAACGGGTTTTACATAAAGCAGCGTGCAGTTCGAGATTAGATGTGGCTTAGCACCCTCAGACGGTGAGAGAAGAATGCCGGCGAATAGATCGCCCGATAAATTGAGCGGATGGAAGTGCAATAGTAGATAATGTGATGAAAAACTCTTTTTTGGTTGAAAATGAAAATCGATGAAAGCTCTTATTTCAATGCCTTCGCATATATCGCTTCGGGATAGCCAGTGGTCGCTTATCAGTAGTTTAATATAGTATGGTGTCTGTTAAAGTAATCTTACGTGTCGGCGTATTTTTCTGATTCGGCAAATGTGAACATTTACAGATGTTCCGTTACACAGTTTCGTTAAAAATTAGTAAAAATTATGTGTGAAGTTATGAGACCGGGAAACGCTTGATAACTGAATTAAGACAGACCCTATTTTTATAGACACATCATTTCCATTTTCAGGCAAAAACGGGTCTTTATCTGATTATCCGTTATTATTAATAAGGTTGAAATATAACAGGCCAATTAATGAATATGAGAACGATACGTCGAAATTCGCCAGCGCAGTTCGGTAACTGAAGCCGCCGTTCGAGGTGCGTTGCACGTTTATTCAATGCGCAACGACGGGTTCCACTCTCGATCGGAATGATCCTTTCTAACTCGACGATTTATTTTGCAATGAGTGGGTAAGCGGGCGAGCAAGTGCGCCTTCTGAGAACCTTGCATTCGGGGTCTGTTTGAGGAAACGGATTTTCCATCGGGATATCGCGAAAGCGCAGTGACAATACGCCGCAGCCTTTCCTTCTCTCCTCACGGCAAGTGGTTTTCGAAAGTGGCATTTCATGGATTAGAAATGGTCAAAGAGGTACCGTTGCTCACAAGAGACGACAAGAAAAGTGACCACTATGTACGCGTATATGTCCGTGAATGCGTTCAATGGTGTGTGCCTGTGCTTGTGCTTGTGCTTGTGCTTGTGCTTGTACATAAGTGCACGCACTTCTCTGTACTCACTCTGGAGCCGGTGATAGCGCATTGCATTCTAGGTCACGTGCTTTTCGAGGCGCGTGTGCGCGATACGTCAGGGCCGTACTGCAGCCGAGGCCTGAGAAATTCCGTGAAAATTTCAGCGGACCGTCTCAGCAGTCGGGAGAAACTACTTTCCAATCGTTGTCCGATTTTCTTTTGACATTTTCGCATCGAGCATTGTGTAATGGCTTTATATAACTAATCTGGTAATTTATGTAATTGCCGCAGATACATAAGGTGGAGTGTAATATGTGCGCCATAATGCACTGTGCGCAACGTATTTACTGTAATAATAAAGATGAAATCACTGTAACAAAGTGATGAGATGGTGTATCCGATAAGCTGGTTTACCGATTCATGCATGCGTGAGTTTGCATTAAATTCTGAGATTTATCGCTGTTCGCTGTATGTGGGTAATCGAAGAACAAATACTGGCAGTTGCAAAATTGATAAGATTACGGATCAAATTATTCCAGTAGGTTAGCAATTACGCTCATTACCGATATCGAATATGCATGTGCCAAAAATGCCGTATTGCGCAATATCTGTAGGCTCAGTCAACAGTTTTACAGCTTTAATTGATTTACGAATCAAATTTACGTGAATATGCAGATATACATTGCGGCATTTGAACGTTTGTAAAAAATTTCCTAATTATCTCCTACATTTTTGACATGCATCTCCGAAACTATTATGGACATTACGGTGCGGTTGAGAATTTGTATCAACGTTTTTGGCCATTAAAACTTAATGCATTTGTAGCGAATGCCGTGAGATCTACGAAACAGTATCGGCGGTGTGGTCATTGTTCCAAATATGCTGAGGACTAGGCCGCTTGAGGCTTTATGCAACTCGATTCACCATCCTTGTATACTGAATATTGATTCGGCAGGGATTTCAGACGTGACTCGTTGTTGACGAATACCTGAAATTCCATGGCCGTACGTGCGTACTTGAGTCGTGACATCGATCCTGCTCTCACCTGTTGCGCATCCCATTTTTCTCAACGGTTACGACCGTCCACCTCCTCGTCCATCTTTTGAAAGAATGCTCCTGGCTTCGTGTCTCCTTCCCACCTTCTTTTTTGGCGCGACACCAAAAACCTGTTAAGACGCTCTTCCTTTGACATGCTTTCCTGGCCGAAACGACGCGGCTGCTCCTTTGCAACTACGTCACATCTTCCGGACTCATAACAACCGCAAGTTTGTGCTCGTTGCAAAACTCTCTTTGCTCCTTAAGTCCCAGTTAGGCGGCAATTAAAAAATAATGTGTCGCAATGCGGCGACAAGCTCGAACCTACAAGAATACAATTGAAATGAAAGGTCATGATTAATTGATCAAGCGGCGCCTTAATCGCATTCCATCTACACAAATAGCCAAGATGATTTCATATCGCGGTTATGCAACTCCCGCGGAGTCTCGCTGTGCGTACTCCTCGCTGGACTTTTATTTTCGACGCAAAACGCCTCCTACGTTTCTCCAATTTCCCGTTTGAACTCTCGGGTTTGCAATCGGCCGTTACGCCGTGCACTGATATCCGCGTACACCTACGGACCAGGTTTATGTGTCTCGCAGTCTGTTGGGCAAATGAAAATGGCGGGAGAGCGAATTCACGTGATTAGCCAATTAGTCGCTAAACGTTCCTGGCGCGCTGGAGAGTCGCAACATTTTACAAAGTGGGGCATTGAAATTTCGCGAAAATGCGGTTTTAGCAAGTGCGCACCCTAGGCGCTGAGTTTCTGCGGATTTATAGAAAGGCCTGGTTTCTTGGCTAACCATTTACACGCGTGCACGTATGCTTGAGTCTGAAAACGTTGTGTTATTTGTTAATTTAGCATCGTACGATTTGTTTCAGTGGAAACCTATTTGAGCCCTGTGGAGACACACTGCATGAACATTGATTACTTCATTCCCGATGAGGAGAATCAAACGAGAGGTTTCTCGGACGACGCAATGGCCCGATTACGTACGTATATCATGGACAGACTCTACTCATTCGTTCGATCATACAACTCCCAGCGATCGGAGTACCTCATGTTATGAGTACACCTATCGCTTACTGATCATTCAGATTATGGAGAAATAATACAAGTTCGTACCCGCACCTAAAATATGTCGCAACACATAATCATCATTATATTACAGACATGGGTCGATCAGTGATTGCTCTCTTCATGGTTGGTTTCCTAGCGATATTTTCTGCGTTCTGGACAGGAGTAGTCGGCTGTTGGAGGAGATCACCTGGAAACATCACCGCCACAGCTATTCTAATGCTGTTCGCCTGTTAGTGAATATTTGACACAAAACGATCTCACGAATGAAAATGAAAGAATCTGTAACGTCGAAAAACTGGTCAGGTGAATTGTGGGATTAAAGCGTTTAAAATGGTTCAGGTCTGCTGAGTGCTGGAGGCATGGGACTTTGGCATGGCGTGGAATATTATGAAAAGGAGAAAATCGTCGGCGAAGAATACTACCAACAATGGAGCAACGTAAGTTCGGACCTTACCTTAATCTCTGTGAAGAATGCATTATTCATCGCCGTTATCAGCAGATGCAGCAAACCAGGGACGTTAAGGTTCAGCCGTGCATACGCCACAAGTCTGCCACTGTGTCACATATTTACTTGTTAATATGTAATTTCTTTGAAACTCTGCACTCCACAAGCCGGTAGGATAAGCTCGGAACACTTCAAGGACCAGTACCGGTTAAGATGTACACGTTTCTCAGTTAAAATAGGAAGAAACAAACGCTGCGCATCCCCGGAGCTGGCAATGGGTCGTCTAGTTCTACAGGGAGTTTATTGTACAAAGAAATTTGCCCGCAGGTATTAAAGGACAACGCGGCGCAATGGTACGACTGGTCATTCTACCTTGCATGGCTGGGGGTGGCGACGTGCTTAGGCACGATGACACTGTTCCTAATCGCGGCGTCATGTCTCAGAAGGGAACGTGCCCGCGAGCAGGCCCAGAACGTTCAGTACATCATGCCAGGTGACACAAAAGCCATGAATCGACCGGACTAACTCCCTCCGTCTCTCTTTTTTTCCCGCGGCATCTAGGTCCTCAAGGACAACTCACTAATCTCGTACGACTGGTCGTACGTGGTCGCTTGGGTCGGCGTCGGTTGGTCGTTGGTCAGCGCGATCTTGTTTAGCGCTGCGGCGATTTGCTTGAGGGGCGAAAGAATGCGGGAGGAGTCGATGAACATGCAGTACCTCATGCCTGGTACATATTTAACAACCATATGCTTCTTGTCCACCTCTTACCCCCCGTGAACACCGTTGCGATACGCACAGATCCCTAGTCCTCGTCGCCCCATAAACATCCTGCATGTCTGCGAGACGAGCGGATCACTGGAACAAAGTTCATAGAGTAGGATAATTCATGCTCATTCACGATTCATCATTGTGAAAGTTTGATACTTGTACCTGAAGGGCAGGTAACATGTATCCGAGAGAATGTATTGTTTAACTGACGGGATAGTTAAGCGTGTATAAAGCGTGTTGTTGATGTCATTTAATATAAATATTAACAACTCGACGTATAGTTTAATAAATTAACTAAATCATTCGAGTAACTCATGCCAGCATGAGCGAGAGGAGGCAATCATTTAACAAGGGGTCTGTGTGCACCGCGTGTTCTACTAATCTTGAGACCCATGCTCCATCTACGATCGTTCCCATCAACGTCCACTAACAGAAATCTGTCCAAGAATGCTCGACGCGGAAGCAACGGTTGTAGAAAATTGCTACTACAGTTATATAAAGTAAAAGTCGGAAGAAAAGGCACGTCCTTTCGACACGTTGATGGTTATTATTTATAACGAATCAACCGATCATTTTCTGAATTAGAATTCACGTGGTTGCGTCTGCGTCATTCATTCACTACATTTAGTCGAGTATAGGATTACATGCATTCCTCTCACCAAGTTTGACGCATAAAGCAAACATGCTGTACGCCCCAATAACTGCCCGTTTTTTGCTACACGGATTGATCGAAACGCGCAATTTTTACGCAATTAAATGCAGGCACCTGAGTCGTGAGTAATCGAAGAATTCTCAGTCAACTAATCTACCGAGGTTCACTCACCTTTGTCGCAAAACCAAGTTATCCCCGCTTAATTATACTTTACTCAAGGTCTCTTTAATCAAGAACGGTAAATAATGAATATCGCCGATTTCAATCGCTTGCATCGTTCCCGGTGAAAACGAAGTACCGTTTCAGCTTGAAAATCCCGTTTAACGCGCTGAAAGTCATCCAGTTATCGAGATCAAGGGGTCGAGTGGGGGAGAAAAGATTGTCGGCGCGTATAATCACGTGAGCGAATGTCACGGCGAGTCGATGTGGTAGCACTCGATATTCATCCCTGTGAAACTTTTACTTCTTCGCCGCACGCTCTGTTTCCATCAACGGATTAGAGTAATTTTGTCACGCTCTGATCTTGGGGCGAAGACTTTCTAAGACGTCGCACACAGTTTTCCTTTACGATCAATAGACTCATCTCCTAGCACTCGTTCCGTTCTATTTGTACGTGTTTTGAGGCCTTCCCAGAAAATTTCACGCCTTCATCGCTATTCGCTACCATCCAGGTTTCGATTATTCGTGTCGCATCAGCGGGTTCCCACGAATAGTGATAAACACGGAGAAAAATTGCAAAGTCTCTTCAAGATCTAATGAAACGTCGTCACGTATTCCACCGCTTTGCAATTAAGAATTGGCATCTAAACACGATGGAAAACACTGAAAGACGATTGAACGAAAATGGACGGGCTGCCTCGAAAGTGACACACTTGCCTAATTTTATGTTCCGCTCGTCGTGAAACATGCTGTGTCCTTTGACGATCGAAGAATATCCATGATTGTGTATTCAGAAGCACGCGCAAAACTCATCCATTTGAGAATGAAATTACGGCTAATCTTATACGAAGACGAACGACTGGCGGAGCATGCTTCGATTTCAAAGCCGCAGAAAATTGAGTTTTTCGTGACACAAGGAGAGTGGGCCTCTGAAGGAATCCGAATGCGACTCGATCGTTCGTTGTAGACGGATCAAGAATTTCAATGATACCACTCGTGCAGATTAGTCTTGCTTCTCAACGTTTAGCATTTGACATTAGTGAAATCGTTCAGAAGTCTCATCCAACCAACCGCTTAGTTTTCTGTGTATTTATAATTAACGAACGTCCAACTAACTTTAACACGTTGACTGCCGTGCTGTTCACTGCTAACCGTTGCAAAAGACCTGACAAAATGCGAAAAATTCAGAATCAATAACAGTTATAATTAAATGAATGCAAATGATATTAGTTTTGTGCAGTTCAAGGGCATTTTGTAATATTGCATCACGTTGCGGTTTTAATATGGGAAAATGCGCTCGGTAGTCAACGTGTTAACGTGACGATAACAATTTGTTTCGTAACTCGATTCTTGGATTTTCAGTGTATCCACAGAAGCAACAGTACGCGTATGCCGGATATCCGGCACCCGCGGCTTATCCTGGACCGTACTATCATGGATCGCAGTACGGACCGTACAACTACTGAAGAGCCTTGGATAATCGGCGGTAAATAAAGCAGGAAAACGGGGAGCCACAAAGGAAGCGCAGGACAGCAAACTCGTCCGCAATAGACAAAAACGAATTTCATCAAACGTTCCCGATAAAGGATGTGAAGAAGAGCAATGGGACAATATGGAAGAACCTGGACGCTCGGTCGTGAATCAAACGCCTAACCGAGCCTGCTCGAACGAAATGAATGACGGATGGCGAGATACCGTGGCCCAGGCTACACGTAACTTATAATTACCTGTAGGAATCTCTAGCGTTTTTATTATTGGTGCACTCAGGCACGGGCCCCGCGATCTCCAATCCGTTAAACGTGTTAGGTGCGAGTTTATTTTCTTCTAGGCACGCTTCGTTTGGCACTCCATTCACGATCGTAACGTGAACAAAAAAGATGACGAACAAATGTGAACATAGACAGAAACTCGATCCACGAGACGTTTTGCTCAAAAATCCATGTATTTACTGCGTAGAACTGAGATAACTTTATTATCCACCCAGCGTTAATCTATCTCTCGATCCTGTTCATCTGTCTGCCCATGCGTGTCCATCGCGCACAGGGACAATGAAACGCATTTCCAGGATAAATGCGTTATCTGCCGAACAGTCGAACCGCACGAAACTGATAATTGTTGTAACCGTGATTACAACAAGATTGGTCACGCGCTACGGTTGCTAACAGGCACGGATCTTCAGAATTTAGCATTTTCTATTTAAACAAATTAGAAACGACTGGCTGACTAGGTACCACGCGGTACTGTAAACTATTCTGATGCTGAGATTCGTTTAAGATAAAATCTCATAAAAAGTTGCGTCCTGCAGAGTTAGATCTTGAAGATTCGGCGTAAGGTGCAAAAAGATACGATTATCGCGTTATAGATTTTAAGTATGCAACGGCGAACAAGAACGTTCATCTTTCATTCGAAAATAATTTGTTTCGCAATAACGAAAGTCGCACATCATTTTCGCGAGATTCTCTAATGTGTAGATTTCTTTTTGATAATATCGATTTATAAGACTCATTACGTCGGTATCTCTCTATATAAGGTGTTAAGAATTAAAGATTATTTGGATAACTTTATATGTATATATATATGTATATATATATATATATATACATCTCTGAGTAAATAAATTGAATCGGAATTTTCCTCTCGTACTTTCCATAGATCCTATTTTTCATCCGTTTAGCCTGCAATTATGCACAGTTGAGTGAGCACGCATCTACCAACCATGCACATATTTTGCCTATGTCACTTTCACTATGACACAAGTGTTGCCCATATTTTAGAAATGCGTACAAAACATCGAGTGCGTGTAATAAGCCTCATAAATATTTTATACTTTCGTACAATTTCGATTGATTAATCATATTTGCAGTTCCAATTATATGCTTGACCGAGAACATGATTTTTTCGCTAAATATGTACTCACGTGTAAAGTTTCGTCTATCAGATTCCCCGAAAAAGACTTCAAAGCTCTTTTGCACTTTCTAGTGGCTGCCTCTGAAACATTATTAACCTACATACAACACGTTTATACTAGATAAAATATACGTGGACCGATATAAAACTTTCTCACAGTATTTGTCAGTAAAAAAAAAACCAAAAGGGATAACGTCTTTCACAACAAACCATTTATAGTCTATAACAGAAACTCATGACTAAGCAAGCAACAAAGATTAAGTTTATCGGAAAATCCGATGGGTATTTCCTTGACGTACTCGTTGAGGTCGTCTTTATCATAAATGATATAATACTTACAAAAATGAATACACTATATAGAACTGATAACGTATTGCTCGTGACATCGCAACAAATATTGTTCAACATCGATGATGTTTGCACACGATTAGACACAGAATGAAAACCTCTATTATTAAGAAACACTTGATTTTGAGTTTGACACGGTGGTTGAGCGCGTTAAAATTTTACCCAGTAGGAAAGATTCGTGATAAGTAAACGCCAATAAAAGTGTTGGGAGCATGTTTTGATATCACGTGCGCACTAAGTCAACATGGCGGACCAACTTGACATGCGGCAGAATTTTTCCGCGTCCGTCCCATAGTCAGTACGAACCTAGCTCTTCGCGAAGGATCGTCATGATCTTCATCGTAGCGACTCTCCTTTTAGCTATTGCAGCACCATGCTTCAGCCAGGAAGTTGGGTCCAAACCAATATCATTTCGATCCCAAAAAGTAAGTACTGCATTCCCATGAGACACCATAATTTCTCCACGCTGCAAACATTTTCGGCCACTTTCACGTGTCCTTCGGTGTCGCATCATTCGTCCATTCTCTGTAAATGCAATTAATGATTATTTATTGGTTACAGTTAAATCACAAACCGCATCCGGTGACAGACGAACAAATTAACGCGCTTATGGCGCTGTCAAATGTCACTCATATGGAGGAAGTTTTAGATAACATATGTGTAGTTCGAATAGTAGGAACTCCCCAGCATACGGAAGTAAAAAATGTAAGTTATTTGGAAGATAAATGTTTAATTATCTGTGTATCAATATTATTTGCAATGCCTTAAGGAAAACATTATTTAACTGAAATACATTACAAATGAGCTGAAAGCTACCACTTATTCGGATTCATCAAGGCATGCATCACAAAGCTTCAAGCAAATAGAATCTGATAACAGATAACACGAGTTTATTAAAAACATTGTTCCTGTTTCCACAGTACATTAAGACTACAATGAGAAATCTGAACTGGGATGTGGAGTCTGACGATTTTATAGAGAACACACCAATCTTTGGTGATCTTAAATTTGAAAATATAATTGCAAAACTAAATCCCAACGCCACAAGATACTTGACATTTGCATGCCACTATGACTCAAAGTATTTCAGGGAACGAAACTTTGTTGGGGCAACTGACAGTGCTGTGCCATGCTCTCAAATGATTAATTTAGCTACAGTTATGCAGAAGCAACTGGAAACTATCAAAGACGTAAGTAGTATCCAGAAGAATCAGTATATTACATACAGGTTTGATAATGTTTCCGTATTCTGTCTTCAGCAAAATCTCAGCTTGATGTTCATATTCTTTGATGGGGAGGAAGCATTTGCAGAATGGACACACACAGATTCTATTTACGGAGCAAGGCATTTGGCACAAAAATGGCATAACAAGCTCAGTAACTATGAAGGGGAACATGTTATTACAGATCTGGACAAAATAGTAATTCCAATTTGTTAGGACATTGAACGAATTATAATTTCATTCTGCATCTAACAAAAAAATATATTTGTTTAGGATATACTGGTCCTGTTGGACTTACTAGGTGCACCAGATCCAAAATTTTACAGTTACTTTGAAAATACACAGGCATGGTTCCAGATGTTGGCTAGAATAGAAACTAAGTTAGCTAGCATGAGACACCTGGCGGCATATTCATACGGGAAACCGCAACACAGGTACTTTCAGTCTTACTCGCGGCGGATACTAATTGAAGATGACCATCTACCATTCCTCCAAAGAGGTACGCTCTTATTTCTTATACGGTTCTTACACTTATGGCCGATTATGATTTTACCGTTTTTGTGCAATTTTCTTCTGCCTCAGATGTTCCAGTTGTACATTTGATACCATATCCGTTTCCATCGTACTGGCATCATCCACGTGATAATCGCAACAATATTGATATGAATACCACTGAAAATATTAACAAAATCTTGAGGGTCTTTGTTGCATCATACTTGCATATCAATGTTCCAAGTATACAGTGATATTTTTCTTTCTTGCATAAGATAGAAAATTTGGAGTATCATATGTAAAATGTAAAGTACATAACGTTTAGGGACATAATATTAAGCGAAAAACGGGAACTAACGAAAATTTTGTTTTAGTACTGGGGCACATGACAACAGAATTATGATGGAGATTCTCAAGATCAATGCAGTCTGGAGAGCCTATGAAACATGACATATCCGAGTGAATCGTCTAAGCGTCAATTACTACAATAACCTTTCTGTATGTTTTGTTTCATACATTTTGTTCATTTTGCTTGTACGCCGACATTCGGAGTGCTAAACGGGACAGGGTATATTTATTGTACATATTGTGAGTTATTTTAATATCTCGGCGTGTGGAATACAAAGCTGAATAAAAGCTTTGAATAATATATGATCTGTACTTAACTTTAAATTGACTCGTTAATTAAATTTAGATACCCGAGAATGCTAGCCATGTTGTACATACACTGTAAATAAACGCACATGCTTGACGAAATAATCTAACGGCTCTTAGATTTGCGTTTAATACATTTTTGCGTCACGCCGTACAGAGGGTCGCAAAAAAGAAGATTGAAATGTAAATGATAATTACCTTCCAACGTTTGCTTAAGAGGAAAGCGCTGCACCGGAAGCTGCCCGAACTTTGGCGCGTGACTTCCCGGCGCATGTTTGGAATACTCATAAGCAAACGTAAGTAGCGTTCATTGAACGAAATCGGACAAACTCTCCCGTGCTATCATTCGTAACGAAGTCTGTCAGCTTTCCGATCAATGCCAAACCCGCTGCGAGCGTTTCTGCAAGAAGAAAAGGCGAGCTGCGAAAAAGACGCATGCGGATAATTTTCAAGATGTCGCTTACGTTCAACGGCCCTGACGGTCAACGGTCGAGGGGAAAGTGGGTGTTCGGTTGCGACTGTTGGCAGCAATGGCGCGGGGTCATTGTTCGTTCGGGCGCGCCTGCACGAAGTTAGCCGAGAAGGGACGACTTTAGCCGTCCGCAACCGAAACCGGCCGAATGCCATGATTGGTGGAAGGCCGACGCGACGGCTGAAGACATGAGAGACGCGAGCGACAGACGTGGAATGACTTCGCGCCTGTGGCTCAGAGTATTTCGATGGTTTTACGTGTCCTTTCGCGCCACGAACGACGCGAACCGCTGAAGAAACGTGCGACGCAACGTTCCGAGTCGACTTGATCGCGGACTGTGCGGATTCTCGCGGGACATTATCAGAAAAGGCGAAGCGGCTGACACATTGGGCCTCTGGGTGCACTGCACACACTTGGGAGCGAGTGGACGAGACAGAGACGGAGCTCGGGGCGAGCGCAAGGTGGGAGCGAGACGGAAAGAGGAGGATACGGCGTGAAAGACGGGGACTGACGTGTTGCAGGCGTATCGGACGTGTGCGGTCAAACACACCGACGAAAAACGTATTACGGTACGCGGCGCGCGGCTTTTACCGTTCATTCAAGAATGTTTTAATTAGGCGCGTTCGAAAGCGGTAGCACCGGACCGACGATCGCTCAGGTGTGTGATAGAGGAGTGTTGTACCGTCGTCGTCGTGCGCCCTAACACGGGACACAGAGTATAACCGCCGCTAACGGACGTGTCGGGAGAGAGGTGGACTGCGACGACAGGCGGCCGAGATGCTCAAGTTTATCAGAGGGAAGGGCCAACAACCCACGGCCGAACGGCAGAAGCTGCAGAAGGATCTTTTCGCCTTTCGAAAGGTGAGACTTTCTCTCTATCGCCCTGCTCCCTCTTTCTCTCACTCGATTCGCCCACACCCGACCCGGCGAAACAGCACGTCCTATATCGCCGCCTATATCGCGCCTATATCGCCGAGGATGCACGCACATCGAGACTTCAGGACAGATTCACCTCACCTCGAAATATCAGCTTTCTAACAGGACTCCAGCGTGCGGGCACTTTTTTCTCCTCCTCGAAACCGTTTCTATCGTTACCTCTTCGGTCAATTCGTGACAGCCCTTTTTTCTAGTCACCAGCAGATTCTGAACGATAGAAACTCGTAGCCGCAAGCGCTGTTTGACAAGCCATGCGAGACTGAAGCTTACGGTTGTTGGATATGCGTCTTATTGGAGGTTTCGAATTGAGCGTTACTACGCTGATCGTTTGACATCTTGTCTTGCGGTAACGCATCTCTTCATTTTTCTAACCTAATATTTCTCCCTTCTTTCCACTCAGTGTGTATCACAGAAACTTGTCCGTGCTGATGAGCGAACATCGTACCTTGACACGTCACGATAATCGTGGAAATTCTTGTCACTCACTGACTGCTGTTCTGATCAGCGAATACCTGATATTACGTCTGACTCATGTTTGCATCTTCACCTATGACAGCTGCGCTGCCGTACAACTACTTCGACGCTTGTCATTCTCAGTGCACAACATATACGGTTAATTCAGAATTAATAATAATCCATAATACTATAAAACAACACCGATCACCCGACTGAGAGCACGCACCGATTGCCCGATGTACTTCCGACTCTTTTGATACAGGTGTCTCTACTACGTAAGTCAACTTCCGTAGCGGTCCAATTTAAATGTCAACATTCGTCATCTGACTCGGAACATTTTAACGCCCTTCTTAAATATCTGTTTGTAGAATGCGTAAAAGTGGAAAAATGCCGTTATCTTGTCTGACAATGTTAAAGCAAGACCAGACGCCGCTGGAGCAAAGAACGAAGCCGCGTTGTGTCGAATCAACAGGTCGATATCCTGAAACGTAATCGATATGGAAAGTCTAGAAGACAGAAAGGAGAAGTTGTTGCGGAGTATCGCGCGAGATTATTACCCGCCGTGTTATATTTACTTTATCCCTGTCGCGGAGCCGTTTCTTCCCGTCGACTGTCAATCCGCTTGCTGCCGCCAATAGTCTGAGTGCATTGACGCGAAACCCTATTCAGATTTAGTTCTTAGCTTCGCAGATTAGAAACTTCGATGACACGCAGGTTAGGAAACGCACTACATCGAGGATTGGATTGCCTTGAAACGGGATTGATTTTTTCGTGTCACATAATTCCGAAGCGTGTTATATGAGAAACAAATTTCAAGGTAGCGACCGGCTAGACAATGTTCTGTCTTCTGTTACGAAAAAAAACTTGGAATGGAAATGCTGTGTCTTGAAATAGCTTGAATACCTATTGGTGAACGACACGAGTTGTAAAAGGGATTGTTAGATTAGAACACGCGGTACACCGAGGACTGGATTATCCTAAAACGGGATTGACTTTTTTCGTGTCACATATTACGAAGCACGTTATATCAGAAACGAATTTCAAGGTAGAATGGGCAGAACAATGTTAAGCGCGAGTACGGTAATTGATTTGAAATTATACGCATTTTTGTGTTTGAAATATGGAACTTTCAGTTGTTAACTCGACCATAAGAAGGCGTATCATTTCAAATACTTCGAAAAGGTTGAGAAAACAGTAAAGAAACGTTAATTGAATCCGATCATGTTCTTTGCTACGAAAAGAGAATAGGATGAAAACGCAGAATCTTGAAATAGATACTGATAAACTATACGAATTGCAAACGGAATTCTTAGTTTTTTTATACTCTGAATCATTGATAGTGTTTGGCTAATAATACTCTTTGATATTCCTTTTCTCCGTAAATGTATGACTGTTCACACCGCATGATCGAATTTATTTTCCTCTCATTGCTGAAAAACCTGTATTGCCTGCGCACAACATATTCGTACAATGAATACTCTCACTGGTGACTGTCGGGGCTTATTTGGGCGTCAAAATGTATTCACTGAAATAATCGCATGGTACCAACGTGTTATCAAGCACCCACTGATAGTCTTTAATCAACGGTAAATTCATCGATATGTCAGATGGTCAGCACTCCCTAAAAAAGAATTTCACTCATTGAGTAAATATATCGAATTTCACATGTTCCCGAGAAAAACGGCGGACGGTGCGAAGATTTTATCAGGCTTTCATTCGAATAAATACAGCAAAAGAAAATGATAACATGCCCTGCCCTTTCTTCTGATATTTACTCACCGCACACGTGCAATATCGTACCGTTACTCAAATACACTATAGAGTGCATTATGTCTCTGCTTACCGTCTTCTTAGTGGTAATCTCTCTTCCTTTACCATCTATAATCCGGCTTAGGTTTTAGGGCCGATGAAATATCTTGAGAAACTTGAAAAACGTAGGTTAATAGGGGGCAGGTACTGGCTTGTGTAGTTATTAGCTAAATTTTCTCATATCATCCATGCACAACTGACCAAATAACGAGTTTCCTGATGGACATAATAGTCATCATCTTCAATTCTACGCTATATTGACCGAGAAGGAATTTATTTTAATACATTTCTACCATATATATTTCGATCCTTATCAATTTCTGTAATATTACAAAACAGAATATAATAATGGTTAACATAATATAAAGTAAAGTCATGAATATTATTAAAGGATCTTACCTAAGTAAAAAACAATTGTACGCATGGGTAAAATGATGCCGGCTAAGATTCTGTAGCAATATTTGTAACTGCATTTTGTATTATGTTAATTATTATTACATTCCGTTTTGTAATGTTGCAGAAATTGATAAAAAGGGAAATGTATTACGCTTTTTAGTATAATTTGTTCGGTATCGTATCTCTGCGTATGATATCAAAGAGAAAGATACAAATGTCCGGTTAATGCAGACTATATTTGGGTGGAAGAACGTGCGCGTACCGTGGCACCCTTCCTTGTGGAAAATACCTGCTGTAGGACACGCAGGCACAGCCCCTGTTTCCGTGATCGCGAGTCACAAACGTGCCAGCAAATCAATATTGCGGGTGTGCGAGATCCTCGTGGCCGTATCTGCGGCAGGCTGCTTTCGTAGGATCCTGCTTTTGCAGGTAGAAAAAGGCGTTCACACTTTGTAGCATTGATGTCCCCCGCGTGGCCTTGCCCTATTGCCAATATATAGAGGGTGTCTGTCCTTTCCTACCTTTCTTCTCTTTCTCCGCCGATGGAGAATATTCGAAGGCCTAATGTTCAGGCCAGAACGCCATATCGATCTCTCCGTTACGCGCCATACGAGGAAAACTATTTCTCGGAATCGATTGGGAAGCGTCCAGTACGTTCTCATGCATGAGCAATGTTGCGCAAATGTTGTGGGTGAGATCTGTCGATAACGTTAGTAGTACACACGCTTCATAGACATTTCATTACGGCAATTGCAATGCATTAGAACGCACTGTCGAATGCTGTGGTCGCAGCCGAATTATCATACGGCTGCATAATTTCTCAAACATAATTGTAAGAACACTTTTATGACGTTCGCTCGCGAATGATCTTAACGGCGCGTGCACGAACATCTGCTCATCACCTTCGCGCAATGCTAGTGTTCAACCGACGTAACTTGAGTCGGCACGAGGTCGGCAGTTCATTTTTCTCTGCACATGCGGCAGTTTGGGCATAGAACCATTATTTTGATCCGCGTCCTGCTAATTCCGTGTCTACATAATTGTTAAACTTTACGATCTTTGTTCGGGCGATTAACTTGTACGCGCGATTTCGAGCACGTAGAACGCATTGTCTGAAGCGAGGAGGATTAGGCGGCTTGTGCAGTAAGCGGATGATTGAGCACCGAATTCACGGCGGAAATTGCACAAAAGTCTCCGCGATCGGTTGTGTGGGTGCCTCTTGGTCGCGCATAATACCGGTTCCATCTGGCTCCGATATTGAATCGACGCCACTTGAGGCCTTAATTAAGCAGCCAGTTGTTCCTCGTTTTGTAAAGGGTCGGCTTGCCGTGGCACGGCGATCGCGCCCATATCCCACAAATACACATGTCAAGTTATACTATATACTCTTACTAATAATACGGATATGTCGATAAGCTCGATGTAACGTTAGGCAGTGTCAAAATCTGAGTCATCGCTCGATTTCGATGACTAATCGGGCACGACTTTCGCTCGATGCTATGTCCTCGTTAACAAGACGAAAATGACGTTATTTCGAACTCGTGTGGAAACACGGCTGGTGATTGTCCTTAATTACATGTACTGTAATGATCGATTTGCACACGCGGAGTTGGACAAGTGCAAGACCTAAAGACCCGTGAAAGAATGAGAAATTTCTTCAGATGTTTCAAATTTACTCCACTTTTTGGAAAGTGGGAAGGGGTGTTTGCTATAATGCATCGAGATACTCATAGTGGTAGTTTTGTCGTAACAAGATCGGAAGTGGAATCATTTTTGCTGGAATTATTTAAGTTTATTCAGTTGAATAGCCCTCGCTAATTGGGTCGTTACGTTTAACGCGTCACTGACGCTTTAACGACCTTGTCTCGAAAGCTCGACTTTATGGCTGGATATGTCGCATTATCGGGCTAACTTCGAATATCCGTTCCACGATTAGTTCACCTGTTCCGTTTTTTAATATCTTCCCTACAATCAACGTCACATCGGGATACTTTGTAATGTCTATGTATACGACTGATAAGAACGAGTACAATAAGCTTGGTCGTGTCGTTTTGATTGTCCGGAAGATACCGTTCCAAGTACTGTATCTCTTTCCCGTTCTGATCGTGCATCTTCTATTATCACGTTTATTCAGTCCACAGACAAACCATACTTATTACGAGCCTATGCTTGTATGACGACAGTAAAGATATCTTACGGAATCCATTTATTTCTCGTAAATCACAATAACGAAAATCTACGAACCCGTCGGACAATTGACGTGTTCAGGAAGCGAACGATCTATAAACGGACCGTGTCGCGCACCATCGGGATAGCCGGTGTTAGCGGAGAATTAACGGGAAGCACATTTCTGGACGCGAGTCAGCAGAAAGAATATCCACTCGCCGTTGAAGTTCATTAATTTTCTTTTGCCGTTCTTTTGCAGACGGTGCAGCATGGGTTCCCCAACAAACCGACAGCGCTGGCCTGGGATCCGAGTTTGCGGCTGATGATCATCGGCACGGCATCCGGCGCCATCAAGGTGTATCCTTTGCTTTTCTTGCTCGTTTCTTCTCTCTACCTTACTATCTTTCTCCTTCTATCTACTTCTCTGTTCCTCCTTTCTCTTTCTCCTCCTCTCTGTCTCTTTGTTTTTTTCCTCGGTATTTATAATCTGGTCTTGAGAGGCCGGCAGAGGCCCAATGACGTTCGTATCGGCCGATAAATCCACGAAAACTTCGTTCCCGCACGGACGAAAGAAAAGGAAAACGCTGTGCGATTAGCGTAGCTTTTTGCGCGTTGATGCTAATTTTGGATTCTTCTCGCCTCTCACTCTCGCTGTCTTCCTCACTCATGGCTATATACAACACCGCAAACCTCGATGCATTCCCACGCTTCAGCCCTTATTCAAGGATTAGCGAGTTGGTAATCCGGTGTTACGGAAAGAAGAACACGGCCAGCAAGGGTTTCGTTGGATCGGCCGATCGATCGGTTCAAGGCAGTAGGCTCTCTTAATCGGGTGTGCCGATTCAAACAATTCGCTGACTGTCGTAAGAAATGCATGCCGGCGTGTAGAGAAAGAGAGTGTAGAGTCGCTGAACACATATCCTCGTTTACTTCTTCGCGGAAACTACGACCAGTTCCCGATGAAACGATCTACGCAATGGTAGTAATTCACGGAATTACGTGTGTAGTACTGCTCAAATGATCGTGAGAGCGCGACGACTAATTCAATGAACCCTTTCACTCAGTGTAATCGTTACGGAGTTATGTTCTTTGATGTGATGTTTACAAAGCCTTCTAAATTGAACTCTTTGTCCTGTATAACTGAATGTTTGCAATATGCCGCGTTCTCGAAAGTGAACAGAGGTGTAGGAGACTAGGTCAGTGTTTCGAACTTATCAGTGCAAAAAATATCTGTCTGCTGCGGCGTCATATTGATCCTCTCTTGTTAACCTGCTTAGTCCTTTATTAAAGCATCAACCCGATGAAAGACATCGCGTGTCAGAATACAGAACAATCAGAATAGAGATAAAACTATTGAGTAATGTACGACAATTCCACTGAAATATGATGTTATGCCCAAAGACTCCAAAACCAGTGGATAACTCACGTGAAACATGAATGTATTTCTAAACGAGAGAAAACGATAACAATTTGATTCTAATTGTGAGCACATCCAGGTACAATTTCAAGACGTAATGACGCACTAATATGTACAAACATTCCGATGTTAATAAATTGTTTTTTTTTTATTAAGACGCCAAGGCACACAGCATATGCTCTCCAAGGTCTGCGTAATCGCAAGACGATCATTATTATTTCGCAACAAATCTGCACATTCATTCTCCACCCGTTAGTGGGAATAATTATTAGCCATGTTTGAAGTGTGAAATCGCGAAGGAGATAGTACTTAGCGTGCATTGTTACCAAAAGAACGGAATAACCGTAGTGTCGTAATTAATCAGCCATGCATTGTCACAGGCTTGAACATAATTTCATTTGATGAACTAACGAATTCGGCACCAATTGGCTTGTACCACACAATCAGTCCGCCCAATGCATTAATTTTGTCACTTTCAAAAATATACGAACGGATTACTTCAATGTTCTGCGATAAACTATAGACACAGCCCGTATTTCATATCGAATGCATTTGCACACTCCTGTCTATGAATCTGACACCGAACAGTCTCCATGAACACCTTGACTAAACTGTTACCGCACAGATTTGGAAGGCCAGGGGTCGAATTTTACGGGCAACATTCCATCGAGAGCGGAGAAAATGCTGTCACCAAAATCGTTGCTTTACCGAATGAGGTGAGAAAATCTTATTAGACATGTTAATAAAACGAAATATACCTGTTTTCATTCGTTAAAAATGTCAAGGTAGCAGAAATACGGTGAGTGCGTTAAAAAAGAGTTGCGAACTCCGGTCGCGAGTTGGGTTAAAGATCTCGTTCTCGAATTTGCGCGGGCGTGCGCGCGTGCATTCCTCCTGAGTGACGTGCCAAGCGTCCAGCATGTTCGAATTTTCGTAAAATCTGTATGCCGCCCGGCACGCCCACGCTGTCAACACCGGTTCGCGTACATTGTGACAAAAATGATCGAGGTGCTAACGTATGGTTGTTTTAAGAGTCACACGCGCTGCAAAGGTAACGCGACACCGTGTTCCGCTTATACGGTCGGCGGTTCGTTGGTTGGTTGCATAACTACATGCGACACACACGGCGTATCTTTATACGCGTGTGCGAATAAATAATACACGAGTACAGCCCCGTAGGTACGATCCATCGTTAACACCATCGTTAAGATTAGAGTTCCGCGGTGGCCGTTACTTTCTAACTTTGACTCTTCTTTTTTGATTGACGATGAGGCATGTATGACATTGGATACGTTTAAAGTCTGTCTGTTAAATCGAACCTTACGATTGCACCTATGATTGAATTCGCTGGCGACTAGTTTGTTTGAATAATTTAAGTCGGAGAGAAAGTGTGTGTTGTCATGAAAAATTAGTCGTCACTCTGATAGTCATGCGTCAATGTAAAGGCAAAGATTCGTTCCATGTTATAGTTATTCTTTTTGCATTGATTATGACTAAGAGACATTTAATGGAGAAAATCGTGTCCGCTGCATTTAGCGATATAAAGATTATCACAGCAGTGCACATAGATATTGGTCTGAAAGTCCACTGTTTCTTACGATCCTCTGTCTACGCCCAGTGCTCCCAGGCGTGGCAGGCTGTTCTTCATTTTTAAATTCAATAGAGTCTTGTTCGTGCAGCGTTTGCACAACGGCGATGGCAGCAGGAACAGGCCCGTTATCGCGATAACTTTTCAAGCGAATCCCAATGCCGATAAGATACGAGAAATGGTCTACGATTGTGATCTAACGATGTTCTTGATCGGACATCGAATTTTAGTTCATCCTTTTACGCGCTTTGTTTCGCTGCTACATCTATTCTGTCATTTAATTGCACGAAGTCTTGACTTCTTTTAAAAAGAAATTCTGCGTAGAGACGAATAATTATGCTTGTGCAATTTTACATTTGGCAGAACTTATGTTACCCTAAAGCGGAGAATAGGTCACGGGAGCTGGATCGTGAGAATCTTGCGAAATCGGGAAACAATTAGTATTATGCTGCCTGAGGAATGAAAGATGTGTTAATCTACGCATAACATTCAATTTCGCGCATGTGTTGCGTGGAATTCAGCTTTGTCGGAGTAATATCTTTGAATCAGCTGATTGCATTACAATATATTAAAACAGAGAATCATGCCTTTGCAACCATGACCACTGAATTATGTGTACACCAAATGAATATATCAAGATTTACCATTTAGATAGAGTATGAGTGTTCTGTTCCGTATATTTTCATATGTCGAATCTTTCGTATGATAATGGAATGGCCGTAAAATAGCGCCGTTTAATCTTTGGCATTATCTAAATCTCGATAAGACAGGAAAATGATAAACCTTTTGAGAGAATAATTATGAGGATTTACTAAAACGTTTTTCCATACCTAGGGGCGAGTGGTCTCATTATGTGACGACAATTCTCTTCACTTATGGGAAATCAACGAGAGTTCAGTGGTTGAGACAAAATCCTTGGCGTTAGAAGGCAAGTTGAAGAAAATCTCTGCGATGTGCCTTGAGTCCAGTGGCGAGCATCTTCTGCTAGGCACAGAGGGTGGAAACATTTATCTTCTAAACCTGAAGACATTTGTAATGCCCGATAATATCATCTACCAAGATGTCGTTATGCAAAAGTACGTGGATCCGGGATACATGTTTTCATGAATGAATCGTGCAATTGCGCAATTTTTCAAAACAGTAGGAAAAACTATTACAAGTTTACCTTTTACTTTCGACATCTCCAGTGTGCCTGATGACTACAAGAAAAATCCAGGAGCAGTCGAAGCTATAGCAGAACAGCCGGGCCATCCAGACAATATACTAATTGGTTACAACCGTGGATTGATGGTTCTTTGGAACAAGGCCACACCAGGAGCGCAACAAGTGAGTACTCTTATGATCGTCACTGGCTCATCCTCTGCACACACCACACACCTACATTACACAATGAAACACGTGGCCACTCTTTGCAAAGTGTAATAGAATGCTTAGGACTCATAAATCAGACTACACCTTACATACATACAAAACAGCCCACAAACTTGCTACAAACCAACATATGTGGGACAATGCTTAAGAATGGACTGTGTGATGTACCGCTCGTTCTGACTGTCGTTTGTGTCTTTGGTGGTTTTGGCGAACGTGTACGTGCAGCTGATGGGTTTGTTTTCGCGTACGCAGACATTCGTCTCCACGCAGCAACTGGAATCGGTCCACTGGGTCTCCGAGACCCGTTTCGTTTCGTCGCACAATGATGGATCCTATGCTTTCTGGAGTCCGGGCAGTGATGCCGTCCCGGAGCCCACGACTCTTTATGGTCCCTTTCCCTGCAAGGCAGTTACAAAAATTCTCGTGTACCCCACTGCGGAGTGAGTGACTCCTTCAAAAAACAAGTACAGTTCCTTGGCGTACGGTATGAGATGTTATTTTAATAGTAACATGTTCTGCTCATAGGCACGGTGAGCTCGTCTTGTTTTCCGGTGGCATGCAACGTGCCAGTTACGGTGACCGTCACACCATCACGGTTATGACAAAGGACAAGCACGTGGTGTTTGACTTCACCTCGAAGGTCATTGACTTCTTCACGGTGTTCCCCAATCACGAAGAAAGCACGGAAGTGCCAGACAGTCCTGAGGCACTCATTGTCCTTGCCGAGGAGGAAGTCGTAGCGATTGACTTGACAAACCCCGACTGGAAGATGATGGCTCTACCGTATTTGGTATCCCTGCACGCAAGTGCCGTGACGTGTTCTCAGCATGTTCCGAATGTTCCTGATGAACTTTGGGATGCTATACTTGCAGCTGGAAAAGCACAAACCGAGCACCTTTACTCCGATAAACCATGGCCCATTGACGGTGGTATGATACTTTGTCAAAAGCCTGGAAATCCTGACAAGCCAAAAGGTCGAGAGTTATTGTTAACTGGACACGAGGACGGGACTGTCAGGTTCTGGAATGCATCGGATATAGCGCTGACACCTCTGTACAAATACAATTCCTCGATTTTGTTTACTGGAGAACATTTGGACGTTCTCGAACAACCGCCAGAAGATGACGAAGATGAGTGGCCGCCGTTTAGAAAAGTGGGAACTTTCGATCCATATTCCGATGATCCGCGTTTGGCGGTGAAAAAAGTTCTTCTATGTCCCTTGTCCTCCACTCTCGTAATTGCTGGCACAGCAGGTCACATTATTACGGCTAACATATCTTCCGAGGCGGTCAACAAAGAAATCAAAGCCGTCACAATGAACATTGTTAATGATCGCGATGGATTCGTTTGGAAGGGTCATGATCATTTGCCGGCGAGAACCGCCAGTATATCTTTTGCGGTCGGCTTCCAACCTCAGAGTCTTCTTCAACTTTATCCTCCGGCCGCCGTTACTGCGTTGGCAATCCACAGTGAATGGGGATTAATTGCGGCGGGTACAGCACACGGACTGGCAGTCTTCGATTATATAAGATCAAAGGCTGTCAGTGTTAAGTGCACACTTAATCCTAATGGTAAATAGATTGAACCGTTCCTTCTATAAGATACATGCGTCCACTTCTATACTAATAATTCTGTTTGCATAGACTTGTCGGGCGCAGGCGATACTCCAATTTCTAGAAGAAAGTCGTTCAAAAAATCTTTAAGGGAATCCTTTAGAAGGTTAAGGAAAGGCAGATCACAACGACGAGCGAACGCGGGCAGCCCAACCAGAAACGCAGCACCCGAGAAGAAAAAAGAAACGTAAATAGGCTATTGATGTTACGAACTATTTTGTCCTGATGGTAATCATGAAGAGCCATAGTATAATAGGAAATATTTTAGTTCCAGTATCGCGTCTTCCCCGAGCGGTGATCTTTCGCCAGTAGAGTTAAAACCTGTAGAAAGGCAAGTGGAGGCCAGACCAGTCGATGATGCATTAGGATCGATGGTTCGGTGTCTATACTTTGCCAGAAGTTACATCATAAGCAGTAAGTTTGCGGATATAAGTGCATCTTTTTTTTCAAAAGCTCGATCAATTTAATCTGAACTTTGTGTCGTATGATTTAGTGCAAAACACAACACCTACGCTTTGGGCTGGTACGAATAACGGGACAGTATATGTTTTCACTCTGGCTATACCGGCTGGCGTAAGACGACCCGAGGAGGACGTAAATTGCACTCTAGGCAAAGAAATCCAGTTGAAGCATCGTGCACCAGTGATTGCTATAACGATTTTAGATGGATCTAGTGTACCATTACCCGAACCGTTTGAAGCGGAGAAAGGAGTTTGTCCGGGTCCAGACATGGCATCACCCCACAGAGTAGTAATCGCGAGCGAAGAACAATTTAAAATCTTTAATCTTCCGTCTCTGAAACCCTACTGCAAATACAAATTGACCGCTCACGAAGGTTCCAGAGTAAGAAAAACAGGATTTGCGAAATTTACGTGTCCTATCGAGCCAGCAGGAACGCACGAGGAGACCTGCCTGCTTTGTCTGACTAACCTCGGAGACTGTTTAGTGCTCAGTATCCCAGAACTAAGAAGACAGCTCAATGCCGCTGCTATAAAGAGAGAAGACATTAAGTATGTATCATTCGAATAATCCGTATTTTGTTGCAATGACCAATTTATGTAAAGAGATTGTTCCGTTTCGTGTTTAGTGGTATTTCCTCCCTGACTTTCACCAAAGCCGGTGAAGCCTTGTATCTACACTCGAGTTCTGAACTTCAACGAATTTCACTGTCAGCTACCAAAGTGACAAAAGCACACTGTGCTCTAAACTTGCCGCCCAACGCCAGGTCTCACGTTGAAAACAATAACGAAGTGACGCAAGAACAAGGTGTCGTTGAAGGTGCACCGGAAAGTGAAGGAGAAACGCAAGGAAGTCAACCTGCCACGGCGCACAGACCAGTCACGGAAAATGGTGTGGTAGGGTCGAGTGAGTACTCTATGTCTTTGTGCAATAAATGTTTTCATATTTCAAACTATATGTCTTATTATCATGTACTGATCTTTGTCATGAATCACGTACACGGGAAGCCTGTGTGTAAATGGTCAGTTTAGTAAATACGCCTGATAGCTTGGCATATTTTGTAACCCACGTACTTATTTATGTGTGCTTGGCTATTTTTCGCAGTCCCAATAATTGATCTAATTGCTACAACGTGATAGTTGCTATTAACATAATTTAGAACGCGTTGCATCTTATATGGCTCTTTAGTTTCCATTTCTCCAATGCGTGTCTTTTAGCTGGTGGAGAAGAATCTCCTAAGGAACCATCTTTGCAGCCGGGTGCAAGTACCAGTGATGTAAACGGAGACGACGATCGTCAAGATCTCAGTTCTATTGGCGATATCACGATCGACAGTGTAAAAGATCACTTACTGTGAGTTATAAATCAACAGAACGCGTGTGCTTCTCTTTATTTTAATTTGACGTGCTCATGTGGCTTCATAGTGATATTAACAAACATTGAACGAGTTCGTAAGTGTAAGGCGCTTTCGTAATTTCATTAATTTGCCATAGCTAATTGATGGGTCTTCGGTGTACTTGCCATCTTTTGGCAGTAACAGTTCGCTTTTCAGAAATGCAACGTCTTCGGAAGAACTTCACAGTCGCTTGGCAGGTCTAAAGATGGAAGTTACTTCGCGAACGTCCGAAATATCGACACAAAATCAGTCTGTAGTTGTAAAGACTACAACTGTTGTTTCGCAAGCTACGAGTAATACCACGGCAAACGGAGAGGTTGAAACGAATCAAACGAATGAAACGCAACAAGTGAACAGTGAGTAAATTTCACGTGAATAAAACGGACAATACGTTGATGGTTAAAAAGAATAACAATTTGCCTTATTTTAGCAACACTCCGTCTACATTTAAGTATGGTTAATGAAATATTTTGTAGGTCATCATATTTCGAACTATTTTTCCAGATTTTTTCCCGTAAGGGGCTGTAACATATTAGCAAGTCTTCCTCGAGAATATTTTTCCTGCATTACCCTACCATCTCATTTTATGTCTCTGTTCTTAACGCCTCTTTATTACTTTGTTTCCTTATTTTCATTATATCGTTTGTTTATTTTATTATCGTTTGGTTGTGCTATTTTGTTATTGCGCAGGCACTACAGTAGAGAGAGAGATACGCAGTGGTACTGAGACAACAACGACACACGCTACCATCACGCTACCCCCGAATGTCGAGGTCAGCAAACGGCACTGAATAATTATAGTAATTGGTGTCGGACGTTACCTCGATATTAACCCTAATACTAATGCTTAGCGTTTTTTGTTGTGTGGCATTAACAGTTATTTGCGCAACTAATATTGCTCGACTTTTGTAAGAGCAGTGGGTTTTTGGATATTCCATTCATTATGCGGAACGATGTTTTGTCCTAGTGAATCTCTCTGTTTTTGTAGAACTAAATGCTTGTACTCTAAATACGTTGCTGGTCCTGCCTCGTAGTAGTATAAACTGTAGGAAATATGATTTATTATTGCACTTTCAGATTAGTGCAGCGGACTTGGCAAATTTAGAAGTAACCACGACTACAGTAACTACCGAAAAGTCCAAAGCCCCGTTGGCTAGGCCTGAAGAAGTGGGGTCTTAGGACTGTTCCGAAATGTCTTTGTACCCCAGACCATGCATCGATTTTGCGCTCTGCCTATGGAGCCAGAAATAACTAGATGTCCTTACTTAATAGAAAAAGAACGTGTACACAGCGGCGATAGTTAGAATTTATATAACGTAGATTTTTTAAAAAATCTAGATTTGTATGCGGCATTAGTGGTAGTCATAAGCGATAAGTGATTGAACTTGGAACGTTATGTTTGATGTACTGCCTGGGTTATACAAACTGCCAAAATCGCTAATACGTCATCTTGCATTGATTGCATTTTTGAATGGCATTTTATGAACAATGATATTCCAAGGACAGACAAAGTGTTGTCGTTTACCGCGACTGGGCCTATACGATTTCGAAATTGATGCATTTTATTTGACGATAATGTGTGACGATATTTTACTTGCATCATTTTACTGAAGAATACCGATATTTAATTGTGTTTTACGTACAGTGATGAAAGCAGGAGCCATGCAGAATAATGGTATCGTAACAGTTGGTCTTTGTGGACGTATCACTTAGGAAGTAGATATAAGGCGAGTTATTTCTAAAAGAGTTTAAGAATCCATTGTTTTTTTTTTATGTCCATGTTATAATTTCTACTAATTTAATATGAAACCTCAAGAGTATGGGATCGGAATGTTGAATATAGATTTCGATTTGTAATTTGCTGAATAAGCAATGAAGACACATCACAGATCTTGAGTGTGGCAGCCATATTCCGTAATGCAACGTATAAAGTTGCAGTACGTTCTATTTTTAAATAACAATGATGTGACTTAAACTATCTGCAGTATTTCAAAGTTTTGGGCGTCTTTAAAGGTTCGCAACAAAAACGGTAACTGATGCGAAATTGATGCTCCGAACACGAACAGAAATAGCTACTTAAGTAGAATTATGTTTCACGAACAAGTACGGAGATTAAGTGAGAAAACTTAAGGCACGATAAACGATGGCCATGACGTAGAGGAAACGCGGAAATATATTTTTTATCGATGTTGCTTAATCGTTAAGTCTTCTTTCTCCTTGCTATATAAAGTATCTGTTTTGTAACTGCACACCCCCATTACTAAGAAGCATCAAACCGAGGCGTTGCTCGTTTAGAATTTTCCGATTGACCTATTCAGAGTCACGCGTACCGTGAGAAGAGGGAAACAACTTCACATTACTGCTGCATGCATTTACACAGTCGTCTAGGTAAACGATTATTCATTATTCTTTTTCTTGTGGTGGAGGATAATCGCTGCATATTATTTCTATGCCAACAGGTCGTTAAATTTTAATGTACTATGTATCGCTATGTAGTGAGGTACTATATAGTTAAATTTGTATCACGAGAGTACGGATTATATCGAATGTCTTGCATTTTTGATCTCAGTAGAATTTTCACCGAATATAGTTCCACTGTTTCGAAAACGCATTCTCACGTATGTTTTCAGTATTGTATCGATCATCGTATTCACCTGGTATAGGAGAGGGTGGAAAAGATTACGAAAAGTATCAATCAATTTACAACAGACTGACTTGTGAAAGAAGGACCGTTTCTTTCACATAGTTTTATTAATCCTAATTCAACAAAGTTGGCCGAACTTTTATACCATTTTAATATCTGTCTCTCGATTTTTAGATGTCTACTGACAAAAGTACTGATTATCGTTTGCTAATGCGATTAACGTGGGGCCTTTGTAGATAGGTTTTAAGCTTCTCTACTTTCATAATTATTATGAACTATTGCGACTTCTTCATTTGTACGTGAAAAAGTATATCGTATTACTAATTTTACCAGAGATACAATGTTTCAATGCAACAAAATCACAACTCGATTAGTTAAGATTAGTGCATTATGATCTTACCGTTTATTGTAAAGTGTATCAATCATAACGTATTATACGAATGAATCCGATCGATGTGTACTTTGTAACATGATGAATTTGAAGATTGTCTTAATACGAAAAACAATGTACACAAAGCAATTGTTAAACACTGCCCCTTGAGAAACTTACTTACCCATGAATTTGTCAAAATGCATTATGGCACTTATAATTATATTGAACAGCTATTTCTAAAATACACGACTACTTATCGATGGCTTTGTATCCCGAATTGTTATGTGCATTGCGCTCTCTGTCTGCAGGGTAAGTATAACAACTATCGCGAATAAAACCATATTTTACGACTCCTTACGTAAATACCGATTTCTCCCCTTACGCAAGTAATACTTAAGATATTAATTAACACCTGCGAACAGTACCTTTGAGGGTATCCGAGGACAAATCATCCGCAGATGCTTGAAACTCGACGAACCGCCTAAAAGAACGACGCGTTCGGCGCCGAATCCGCAAACTGTACAACAATTAAAGCCCGAAAAGGTGAAGAACATTAGACGGACGTTAGATTGAAAAAATCGATAATCGTATCGACCAATGACGATATGTACCGGAAACTGGTTTGAACGGCGGCAGTGGGAAAGTTTGGGGAAAGATGTGGAAGGTGGCGCTCGGTCCGTCAGGCGTGTCGAAACACGCTCGTCCGCGCTTGCGTCCGTTTGCTTTCGCCGTTGCCGTCGCCGTTAGCGAAGTAGTAAACGGAGTCCGAGTCCGCGGGACGATTGATCAGGCAAGGCGCGTGTCCGGATCGCCTAGAGTGACTGCAGGCAAAGAAACGGCCGAAAGGTGTGATGTTATCGCCGTGCAAAGGCAGTCTCTACTAGAATTTGCAGAGTGGCAAGAAGTCGTTGGAGCGACAGCGTTGAAGAGTACTCGGTGGTGGCGGTGGCGGTGGTGGCGACGGCGGCGGCGGTGGTGGTGGTGGTGGTGGTGGCGGTCGTCGAGGTGGTGATGGTGGTGGTGGTGGCGGTGGCGGCGGCTGGTGGACCCCGTGTGTACCGTGACAAATTCCTTCCCGCGATTGGTGGCCAGTCGACGACGGCCATAACCGTAAGCGTCATTTGTCAGCGGCTGGCGTAGACAAGCTAGCTAGACTACATAGGCTAGTGCGTAGGGTCCGGAGGCGAGAAACGAGCAGATGCCCTTACGCGGCAGTGGTACGTAGTCCCGTGAGTGGCGGGCACCCGCTCGGTGCGCAGTGCTCAGTGCCTTCGGATTCCAGTAGAGCAGCAGCGTTGTTATCTGTGTGACGTTACCCCGATTCGTCCGGCGCGTTCTTCGCATTTCACGAGGAACTCGCGGCCGCCCCCCGTGGGGGGCAAACCTCCTGGTATTTCCGTCTCCGTCTTGCCGTCGGAGAGTCGTCGCAGCACCGTCAACAACAACGGCAGCGATAACGACGACGCCAGCGCCACCAGCGGAGCCGCCATCGCAGTAGCGAGACGAGGCAGTATTCCGTCGTGCAGAGAAAGAATAAATGTACGTAGGTCCGCGAGCGGCGGCGCGATCAAGCATGGAGGCTCCGCCGTGCCTGTAACGTGGCCGCGACGTTTAGGCAGCACGAACGCTCCAAGCCGCGGCGAGCAGCGCGAACCACGAGTCGGCTGCTAGTGTCGTCGTCCGAACTTCGTGAGCTACTTTTCCGAGTCTAAGCCTCGCGAGGCCGGAGAGGATGGAGCTGCGCGTTGGCAATAAGTACCGGCTCGGACGGAAAATCGGGAGCGGTTCCTTCGGCGACATTTATCTGGGTAATCATTATTGTCTTCGTTTCTCCCTTTTTCTCTCCCTCTCCCTCTCTCTCTCTCTCTGCCCCTTCCCATTCTCTCTCTCGCTCTCTCTCTGTCCCTCTCTCTCTCGTACTTGATGTTTCTTCGTCTTCTGCCTTCTCGCTGCTCTTTTTCCTTCGTCTTTCTCTCTGCCTGAGTCCGTCTCCGTCTTTCTTGCTCCCCTCCCACCTTTCTCTCTTTCTCTCTCGGTCTCTTTTACTCCCTCATTCTTTCTCGCTCCCTCCGATCGTGTTTGTTTCTTTCCTTCTCTTTCCTAACACCTACGGTGGATTCGCACATACTCGCCCGCGTACACCCGCACGAACGATAATACCGTCGTCCTCCCGCTTGTCCCTTTTTCAAGCACGCACAAGTTCCATCCCTCGTGTTACTTCCTTCGTTTCTGCGTTCCCTGCGTTCTTCGTTCCCCGCGTCTTACACGCGCACGAAAGAGCCGTTATTTTCTTTATTTCCCCAGGAACCAACATCTCGACGGGCGAGGAAGTCGCCATCAAGTTGGAATGCATAAAAACGCGGCATCCGCAGTTGCACATAGAATCGAAATTCTACAAGATGATGCAAGGAGGTGGTGAGTAAATAGACGTGTCGTGTCTGCCGTCGCCGTGATTCTGCCTGCGAAAAGGTGCTCTCGGGAAGTTACAGCGAGCCGGGAACTGTCAGAAATTCATGTTTGTTTGTTGGACAGCTGGTTGGTCTGGGCACTGAACCTTCTCTCCCCACCACTCTTTCTCACTTCTACCCCTTCTCTCACTTCTTTGTGACAATATTACAAAGCCGTGTAATGCAGTTATTATGATGTGCTTGTTTACTCTTAAATAACATCCTCTTATAATAGCTCTGTCCTTTATTTAAATGTAAGATCACGTTAAGTTGATAAACATAAAAAGTGAACACAATGAAGAAAAACTCTGTCTCAATGTAGGAGAAGCTATTTTTGTTGATATCCGCATCTCTCTTTCTCTCTCTCTCTCTCTATCAGTGCAATGTTAAGACATATTTTTTTAAAGATAATTATGAATCATACGAGTGCAAGTTAGGTCAGTGGTTGAATAATATCCTGCTATGGTTATTTCATCACTTTCACCTGCAAACAGATTGTTCAATATTTGGGTTCATGTATTCTCTTGCTTTGCACCCATATTTTCTACTAAACAGACAGAATAGGATTAGAACAGAATTTAGGCATAGACGCTTTTGTCCAATGTTCTAGTTGGGATTCCTACAATAAAATGGTGTGGTTCGGAAGGTGACTACAACGTGATGGTAATGGAGTTACTTGGACCATCGCTGGAGGACCTATTTAATTTTTGTTCACGAAGATTTTCTCTAAAAACAGTTCTACTTCTTGCTGATCAGTTGGTAAATAATCTTTTTTCTAAAAACAAAGAAAAATGTGTGTTGTTCCATTCTTCATGTTATTGAAGTACTGCGGCACTGCGTATTTTGCAGAGTGGTGCAGCACTGTAGATTTGTTTTATTATTCTACATTACGGTAGAAATATTTTAATATCTGATAACGCAGCTTATTTAAACATTGTGACCGGCTATGTAAGTTCTATATTCTTCAAGATAGCTCATTGATTTATCATGTAACATGTAAATGAGAACAAGTGCTTGCATTTTACTATCCA
Source organism: Cryptocheilus praepositus (assembly GCA_033815515.1). Lineage (NCBI taxonomy): Eukaryota > Metazoa > Arthropoda > Insecta > Hymenoptera > Pompilidae > Cryptocheilus > Cryptocheilus praepositus. The sequence continues at coordinate 177,943 of JAWWQZ010000069.1, read as the reverse complement.
AGTAATGTTATTTATGCTCCAACTGCTTAGTGTCAATGGAAGTTTTGCATCATACCAGTATCACCATTAAATTTGTTTTTTATTATGCAATGCAACACAGAATCGTGTTCTTTATGCAGAAGGTTGGCTACACTCGGAGATAAAACGCCAGACAGATAACTTTCATCTTGCTATTCTTAGACTGGATCATTCTTTTAACATGTACTTGTTTAGTATGCCTTGAACAATAGCCATGTGTTACACTGTGATCAAAGTTCACATGTCTGATTATGCAAAGTACTCCCTTAGTTTCCTTCGTGTCTGTGGATAGCATTACAAGTTATATCAATCGTGTTATACTGCCCAAAAATGCTTCTGTCAGTTTCAAATACTGCTTTGTTCTCTGCTTCGTGTTTAACATGTTAAAATATTTTGTTGAAATTATTAGTACAGAGGATGTACATGGTTCGGTATGCCATACTAACCCTAGTAACTTGGTCATGCATACATATGAAATAATTACTGCAGGCAATGGCCTCAAAAGACTGTGCTATAGACAATATCTGTTTATTCTATAGGGTAATTATGTGAGTTCTCTTTGATTGTAGCCACGCTTGTCGTTTTAATTATATCATGCATATTTATTACTTTGTCACTAAGGAAGAGGAATACAACGTGTTTCCATTTCGTTCTTTTCTTCGCAGATATCGAGAACGGATTACATTCACAGTCGTAACTTCATTCATCGAGATATCAAACCTGACAACTTTTTGATGGGACTGGGGAAGAAGGGAAACCTCGTATACATAATAGACTTTGGCCTTGCTAAAAAATATCGCGACGGACGCAGTCACAAGCACATACCGTATCGAGAGAACAAAAATTTAACAGGAACGGCGAGGTTAGTTTGTTACTTTTTGTTCTGCGCAGAACCTCTGTTTTGGTGAGAGCTTGTTGTGGTCTTAACTGGAATTCTCATTATCGCAGATACGCGAGTGTAAACACACATCTGGGGATTGAGCAGTCACGACGGGACGACCTCGAATCTCTAGGCTACGTTCTCATGTACTTCAATAGAGGTAGTTTGCCATGGCAGGGGCTAAAAGCAGCTACGAAGAGGCAAAAATATGAGCGGATATCCGAGAAGAAAATGTCCACACCGATCGAGGACCTTTGCAAGGATTCACCTGGTAAATTCTATTGTATACTACATCGTAGGGTACATCTGGTATAACGTGACATTCTGTTAAGTCGTGTATGCCCCTTTGTGATCGTTACAGTCGAGTTTTCGTCGTACTTGAGGTATTGCCGGGCCTTACGGTTCGAAGAAAGGCCAGATTACTCTTACCTTCGGCAGCTCTTCCGAACACTATTCCATGCTGAGGGTTTCACATACGACTACGTCTTTGATTGGAATATGTTGAAGTTTGGCAGTGCCAGGCAACCCGCATTGCCTTCGGCGCAAAAAGCACCGATACAGTCTCAACCGGCGAACGCGGCACTGCCCTCTGGGACCAATAACGATCAAGAACGTCGATCGAGGTTAGTACATTGACTAAACACCGACGAATCCTACCAGGAAAATCCTTGAATGTGAAATTAGACAAGCAAAGTGGTTAGCGATCGTATCCTCCACCATTCCACCTTTCCATATCTATAAATATCCCGCTCATTTTATTGCTCACTAGAGCATTCTATTCCTGGCGGCTGGGTCAATGAATCGGGAAATACTTGCGTTTAAAAGCCGTGGACAACAACGGAGGCCCAATTAACAAATGCTACTTAAATCGAGTACATAGAAATTTTGTGTAAAGCGTTAGATTAGCCGCTATATACGAGTGCGAGATGACGCGATCGATCAACTATTCTATGGGCACGGGATTACGTACACTTTCCTTTCACCGCTTATTGATCGAAGCACCTATTCGCGCTCTCTGAAAGTTGAGTCGAACATCGGAGCTCTGCACGCTTTTCCATGATCCTGCGATAACACTTTTAGCCGGCGTTTGAAGTTGACAGTGTCCCGGAAATTTTGGCGGTGTCGTTTCACGATTATTTCCCATCAAGCAACATGATTCGAATATCGACTCATCAGTTAAAAGCGTACAACTGAGCGCCGTCAACTGCAAGGACGTAGTCTTTCCTGTTGCTTCGAGACCTATAATTTGCAGGCCCTATACGCGGCAGCGTTTCGTGGACGCGTCGGTCGCAACGATCGGCCCGACGGTAGGGACCTCCTCGAATCTACGAGCGATCCGGCAGAAACGTGAGCCAATGGACGCTCGCGGCGACCAGGACAATCAGGACAAGAGTGATCTCCAAGGTAAAATACAATTCTACCAACAATTCTGCGCGAGCCAGCAACAGGCAATAGCCGAGCGAAAGACACAACTCGTGCTTGGACACTCGCAGGCGACCGTTAACGCGGACACGCCGTCGGGTCGCGTTCAGGCAAATCAGAATCCGTGTCAGTTCAGTACGTTTAAGTCGTCGCCGGGTAGAGCAGCTCCTGAGGCAACTTCGGTCTCTCTGGACCTGGCGGGACTTAATCTGGGACATCACGAGCTCGGCTCAAATCGTAACGAGTTAAATTCATCGACGCCGCGCGACTATTATCAGCCTATTAACAGACCGCGCGAACGCAGTCCCAACGCGGCGTCCCGGCAACTCGACAAGCAGAGCTATTTTTTTCATGGGCATAAAACTGAGAAAGACGTAGATCGCGAGGTCGTGATGTTCGATGAGCTGGGCGCTGCGACAAGCAGCTTTGCCCTTGAGGATCGGAGGGTACTCGAGGTAGACGGGAATGTCGGGGCTTCTGGTGGATCGATGAATTGCTTCGGAGGTCCGGAGAGAGAAAAGGCTTCTAACGACTACGAAGATAAAAAGACCAAAGGTTCGACGATTGGTGTTCGGCGTCTTACGATGGCCTACGAGATGCGCCGCGACTCGGGCAATGTTGAATTTCTCGAGAAAGAAGGAGAGATATTTAAGAAAAGCAGCAGTGAGCTATTACAGGAGACTTCCGGCGGTCGAAAGAGAAACTTTTCATTTCGCAGCAAGGAGAAAACACACAGGAGTCTCGAATCTTTGGAAAGAAGCATAGACCTACCGGCTACCGATTGCAAGAGTCTCGATCTGCTACCCGAAGAACGACCGAAGACTTTTTTCCACGGGAAGCAACGCAGTCTCGATTCGTCACAGAAATCGAAAAAGTCAACCGATTCGTCAGTGAACAAAGCGAGAAAACGACCGAGTTTCTTTCAACGCGTAGGCAGGAGCCTGCATTTTTTACCCAGGGAGCGCGAGAAATGCCAAGACCTCCTGCAACGGGAGGAACAGCAGATCGGTAGCGAGTACCCGCAGACTGACCAGGAGAAGTGCGAGTATTTTTTACAAAGGCATCAAAAGGAAACGAATTTTTTTGATCGCACTCCGACTCTGCTGGTGGCCAATCGTGCTCCCGACGATTTTAATCTCGGTTTTTTCTATAAGCGTCGCGACGAGGTCACGCGGAATTCGATGACTAGTCACCGAAAGCAAGATCATCAAGATCGATTGGAGGAGAGTACGTTTCGTGTGACGGAGAGTTTGAAGGCAACCTCGGCGCGAAACGACACTCTCACGATAATCGGAAGGAATGACCAGGCTTTTTCAAATGCCAGTGCCATTTCTAGCAATGGCAGAGATCATACGAACAATACGGAATCCGCTCAGACCAGATTATTGGATCCCGTAGCGAGTATCAGTACTCATGAGAGTACCAGCGCTAATAAAGATAGTCTGGAGATCGGATATTCCATAAGTCAGCTTGGAAGGCTTTGCCTGCAGAACATGCAGAACACCGGAGGCTCCCGATTCCCGGATGTCGATGTTGAAAAGAGAGAACATTATATTGAGTGGATTGCCAGAGGCGATCTTGATGCGCTCAGCTATGGGACAAACTTAAGCGATTCTCTGGGTCACTGCAAGCCTCAGGGTAACCTCGATATCCTCAAGGGTATTCTCCTTGACATTTTCGTTTGCATTTGTATCTGAGAGGTTACGATCCTTTCTTTCGTTCTCTCTATGGTTCGTCGTGACTGTGGTTCATCTCTCTATGGTTCATGTCGAATCTTTGTAACATCACGAGCCCCGCAGTCTCCGTTTAAAATGTTTGATGCGGAGACCCATCTTGCTTGATGCGAGTTGTGGGGTAATCTGAGAAATTATGAAAATCGCCTTCTACGGACTTTTTTAATACTTGGTACGCTCTATGATTGTGAAACGTGAATAATCTAGTTTTCAATGCTCCGTGTCGATTGCGTACGACATTTTGGGCAACGTTATTTGCTCAACGTCCTACATATGAAGCCTCATGTCACTACCGAAGAGCTCCGTTTTTTGCGTGAACGTATTTTTTCCGGCGTATATTTTAGCATAGCGCGTTGTACTTTTGAATGATCCTTAACTATGAACAAACGGGTTGCCTTAAACTCCACGTAGCGGAAGAAGAGGTGTCGTGCTAGATAGAGAGTTGTGATGTCCCGCTTTGGTCTGAAATTTTTTCTACTACTTGTAATTAACATATATAATATACGTACGTACAAATACGCGAGCGCATGCTGTGCGCACCCTCATCCATATATGCATATATATTTACATATTATATTTGATAATCTTGTATACTGCGACAGCACAATTGTTACTGAGGCTCGGTTTTCATCAAGCGTCATGATGACCTTAAAAAAGGGAAACTTCAATTTCTGATTGGCCGTCGTTGCGATCATCCGAAGTTGTCGAGATCGGTTTTTGTTTTTCAATCCTTTCTCTCTTAGCACCTAGAATGTTAGTTTTTATCCGCGATGCGTATACACGCACACATACCAAACGACACTAGTTAAGATGTATTAAGGACTTTTTGTGTGTACATAAATAATTTTGACAAACGACCAGAGCCATGACTGCGATGACGATGACAATGACAATTGAGGACGATGATTATGGCATAAAAGAATGGAGTGACGACAATTGACCGCTGGACAAACTACGTGAGAATCCAGCGGTGGACATTTAATCGGTAATCTTTTACATGTGTTCGTTTTTATATGAGTTTTACCTACGATATATGGTCAAACAAAGGCTGAGGGAAATTAGCCGGTTCATCGTTTTATACACAGATTTCATTTTGAGACGTGAAATACCTTGATTTTCTTTTGTATTTCGTCTCGACTGCCTTAGCCTACTGGCACGCAAAGCGGAAAGCAATGACAGCTTCATTCGTGAAATATCGAATAGTAGTTTACTGAATGGTTCACTGTCACATATTGAGATAGAAGTATTATTATTTGTTGATTCCCTGTGTTTATTTTTTTCTCTCTAAAGTCCGACCGGGATGTTATGATAGACTGACATTAACACTTTTAGCGAAACGTTTTAGTATATGACGACGGTGGCGGAAAAAACGCTACGACAAATCCGTTAGAGACTATAGGCGAGCATATATAATCTTGACGATAGACTTGTAGAAATCGATTATCGATTAATCTGATTAACTGTAGAATTCTCGGGTTATTATTGTTCACCGTTCAATGTCGCTGCGTTAACGGTTGTTCTAAATAGTTCAAGAGTTTAAAATTTATTCATTCAACGCTTACAAATACTCATTAGAATAATCTCCATTCTCGTCTATGCCACTAATCGATCGGGTGATAATTTATTGAATAACGCTTTAACAGAGTTCCTTGTATTGCCTCACTGTTTCGTAGATTCTTCTTCATTAAAAAAAAGCGAGTGTTCATATCTTCGTAATTTTATTACCCGCGAACAGACTAACACGTTCTAACGTACTGACATTCAGCAGACTGATCTCGTATATTTGAGAATTCTTGAGACTGCCACGATCAGCTGTTTTTGAATCCCGCTTAAAACACGCAAAATAAGAATTAGGGTAACGTCGTTTATTTTTCTTTACACGTCTAGTTCGTATTATTTGTCAAAATAGAATATGCGAACTGAAAAAGATCAGTGTGCTGATCTTTCATGCGGCTGTACCTTGGAAAACATTAATGTACTTTAAGCTCCCAGTCGAATCAGAAAAATAAGTCATTCACAGAGAACCGATAATGTAACAGCACATTTACTGCCGTTTACTCCCGTACCAGTCCAGTGACTTACACGTAATTAATAGCAAAGTATACCAATCAAATAATTGGTCCGTTTAGGGTCCCGTGCTAGCTCTCCGAATATCGTTCATTTCTATTAAGCGTCTTGAACAATCTCACTTTTTGTGAAGGAGGACCCCTTTCGCGTGACAATGAGTGCATTTATCCTGTGACTCCGTGTAGTTTTTGAATATAACATTTATACTATCCGGAATTCATTTCGTAACAGTTTAGGCTCAGCCTCTGGGAATACGAAGAGAAACTGACTAATAGTAGTGAGGGTTTTGGATAGTTAATAAGAATGGGAAAGAACATACACGTTTTACTCGCTACCGTTTTGACACGATCATTACGCATTACACTTTGCACGCACATATACGCATCATTAATGATAGTCAGCTCTGTACTATAATGTCATACGTCGTTTTATTTAATTGTTGACACATCGGTTGTTTTATGATAATACGTTGCAACGTTTTCTGTAAAGTTCCGCAATGGCGCTTACTACCATTAATTAAGCGTGCTCCTTTGCTCCTCGCATCATTTCCGTTGTTAGGGTATCTGGTGAAAAGGGTAGAATAGTTAAGAAGTAGCACAAAACAGACTTGTCATTGTTCTTTCTACGACCGTAGGATCGCGGTTCTATCCCGATTGTATAACAGACGATTAAATAATTCGCAACCGAAGACAAGTTGACCGACACGAAGGAACGCCTCGAGATATGATGGAAAAAAGTTACCAAAGCTTAGATAGAGATAAAGCATAGTTTTCTACATTTTTCTACGCGAGAAAATTGTACTCCCGAGGGTTTCTTTCACGGTTGCATTCGATCGTTGCACTGTATGAACTAAGAATTACTATCTTCTTCCTATCCACCAGATCCTTAGGCATCGTCGTCATTTCTTTATCGTCTGTACATTTCTCTCTCTGTCTCTCTCTTTCTCACACACAGACACATACACTCATTCACTCTCTGTCTGCTTCTTCCTGTCGTTCCTACTTTATTTCTTCTTTTCATCCTATTCCTCTCTACCTGCCTTACCTGTCTCTTTGCCTATCTTCCTCCACCTTTATCTTTCTGTTTCTATCATCCAGGGAGTCTTGTGTCACGCATCTGTTTGTAATCAGTCTGTTTTTTATTGATAGCGATGATTGGTGATGATAATGATGATGATGATGATGAGGATGAGGATGAGGATGGTGATGGTGGTGATGATATGATGATATTGATGATGATGATAATGATGATGGTGATGATGATGATGATGATGATGATGAAGAGAAAGTAGCAAATAAATGTTTTTCCATTCAAGGACTGGTCTATCTTTATTTATTTCACCACACGACATTGTCAATTATCCTTGTCAAAATTTCTTCTCACTTGGCTTGAATGGAAAAACCCTAACCCGCGTGGCAACTAGAAAGGGTTGGACGGATCCTCAAGGGCTCTCTACCGTAAGATCTCGACCAGCTCGGGACAAAAGCGGCAGAAAGCACTTGATAGATCCGACGATCCGCGAGTACTCGCGACATCATTTTTTCGGAATTCTATCGCATCATCTGTCTTCACGGGGGCGTCTCATTTTCACTTCTTTTTTTTTCTAAACAACACGTTAGTGTACGTACAACTTTAGTATTATGCTGCTAAAACGCGCGTCAGCATATCATGCGATAAATCTCTTTCCTTATTTATCAAGTCGTCAATTTTTCCATTTCAACTGCCAAGCGTGAAAGATCGTCCATCGTTCCTACTTACCGTTCGGTTGATGAAGTGATTTGTTGAAATGTGTGATTAACTTATCATATGGACTGCCACGTGAGGTTCGTTTAATGCTTCGCTACCGATTATAATAAAATATTTCTCGGACTTTGGTAGTTTTATGCATTTTACATCAAATTTAAATATCGTTTCTGATTCGAGCATCTAAAAATATACTAAGAACACATTTCCGAATCAAGTCAGAACCGTTGCAAAAGTGTTAAGTCTTGGAGGTATGCAATACGTAAAAAAAATTCAAAATTTCGTTTTGCTGCGGATCTGCAACAATCGATAGAGGATATTTTACGCTAAAAATAGACTACTGTGTGCACACGGACCTCTCAATAGTTTCGGAGATATGACATTTTTTCAAAATTCACTAGATTTATTTTACTTGGAAGTACGTCATGAAATAGAAATCACCGAAAAATATGGCCTTGCAGATATAAAAGATAGTACAGGAAAATTTATAAGAATATAGACTGAATCCTGAAATTTATAATATTTTAGGTAATACGGTCAAAACTAGGTGAAAACATTTGGAAGTCAACCGAATGAATAGTTTCTGCGGACGTTACGGTTAACTATGACTCGAGAAAAAAAATCAGATCGCCAATGTTCGAAAGGCTAACGTGTTTTCGGCTTCGACGAGATAGTATTGAAATTCTTCGAGCAAATGAAAACAAACTTTAAATATAGACATACAGAATGTGCGCTCTCATGCGGCCCTGTTCGGTGGATTCAGGTTGTAAGGTGTAACACGCTTTCAAGAATAGCTAACGGGAACAACGTAAAATAGCTCAGAGAAACGTTACATTAAGTAGAGTCAGATTCGGGCGAAATGGCTGACAAGGAATGCAAGCAATGATTCACACAAACTTTCCTCGATATTATAACGCGATAGGCGCGGAAATGAACAGTACAGAAAGTAATTCCGGTATGCGTTCGTCGCTCGAGCGAAATAGAATCCTTTCACGGTTTTCGGAGCAGATTCCTTTTCCGGTTTCGAGCGGATCCCCACGACAGAATAGGTGCGCCACACCACGGTTTTTGTAAAGTCTAACGTTTCTTTGGGCCATCGTCCATGCGCTGCTCTCTGCGTTTTCACGCTCCTCAGAGCAGGCACTGTACCGGTTCGAAACTTGTACTTCCGCAGTTTGCGCGCTCATCTGCACGGTGGGTATAACATACAACGTACGTTTAACTTGATCGTTTAAGGCGTGTGCTTTGCAATGTTAATTGAGTGCCTTCCTCTTGGTCTCTTCCTCTGTTTTCCTCTCTCTTATACAATTACCAGAATCACTGCACGATTGGGTGTTCCTTTTTTTCAATTTACTTTTGTCTGACGACTCTCTTGCGCAGAGTCTCGAATACATCGTCCAGTTAGAACCTGAGACGTTGCTCTTGATCGGGCCTTTTTCTTCTCTTGTTAATTTATCTATTTTCTTGTGTTAACTCGAGATGCCTAGACCTTGAACATTTCCTCGAGTTACGCATACCCCGTTTCATAATCTAGAGTATGGCTGTGTACAGCGATATAGGAGGAAGGAAAAAGGATGAGGATGCACATAAAGAGAATTTGGGCAAGTTTAACCCCCCGCCCCCCTCTCCCTTGTGGTTGTTTTCATGCATTATGTTTTTCTGGTGCTCTCTTTCAGCGTCGGGTGCAGGCGTGCAAGAGCGAAGGATCAGCTTGCGGTTGCACCGTAAAGATACAGCTGCAGGAGAAATGCAGCCCAAGTCCAAGTGAGTTGCTATATCATACTGGATGTCACGTACCCAAAAAGTACGTCAGAGTTTAACTTGATCCCTTGCAACGCTCTCATGCGTGTACTATTGCAATCTTGAATAGAATGCGTTTCCCTTTTGTCCTACGTTTAATTTCGTTCGATTGAATGTACGCGAACCAACTCTCTTTCCAAATCCGTTCGTTGCTTAAGTTATACTCTGTCTGTGCTTCCACTGGTTAGAAATTGCATGAATATTTATGTACCTGGGGAATCACTGATCTGTTTAGAACACCTGTTTGAATGTATGACGTGTGTCTGTAACATTATATCCACCGATTCGTGTTTTTTTTTTGGTCTATTTTTTAACGTCAACTTCTGATTGTTTAAGATTGTCATTAGCAAAAATGGGATACCCGTTGGGAAGAGTTGCAGTACTCAGTGTTATAAGCAATAGAACTTTGCGGTTCGTTCACTGAACGTCTTTGTATATATTTGCATTAGAGGGATAACAGTATATTCATTCTTAACATGTGCTGACATCAATGCGAGCAATGTAAGACACCGTAAAAATTGTAATATACAGCACGTAGAAATAACCAAGATCGAGCACATTATGCATGGGCGTACTCGCTGAAGAGTTGACGGTGATGCAATGATCCAATTTTTGGTAATCTCTGGAAGGGCATTAACAAAAGTCACTGAATTTACTTTGGTTTCATCGAACGTTGATTTGGCAGGTCGCTTTAATAAATTGGTGTCGCGATACCGTGGCATGGAACCTTTCTTTCTCTAATAATTTATGAACATCACTTGAGAAAGAATTCTGCAAAGGGAAAGAGGAGGGTGTGCACTCATTTGTTATTTGGAAGGACTTCTTGAGCATATTGCACGTTTAAATAATTGTCAGTGGTTAGCGAGTCGTGTAAGTTTTCTTTCCAAATGAAAAATGGAATCTCTGTTGCCTGCTATCGGGTGTATCGGGATGGGTCTCCGTGTTTCTTTTGTTGGATTGTGCAGCGTGTATGCATAACGAAACGATCATCATTCACGAATGCACTGGAAAGAGATATAAGACCTTTTGTCCCTTGTACAGATTCGCAGAAGGCTCATATTCGCTCGTGTTCTTTTATCTTGTCGGAATTTGGTGTAAATTTGAAGAGCGTGACACCGACGGAGCGTCCGATAATCGAGATTCCAATGATTTGCCTTTAAATTCCGATTATTCAGGTCAATGATCGTGAATCTCGACCGTCGGACGCGAAATCGGCCATCGATTTTCTTCCGTCGGGATGCCTAACGTGCAGATTATTTTGAAACGAAGGTTGCGAGGTCCATACGATTCAGCGCTATCCGTCGCGAAAATATCAGTATTATGCACAGGAGACTTTCACGCTCGGCTTTCACGGGTACTTAACATTTAGCTCTACCAATAAGAGCGTAACGAATGGCTTAGCAATAGGATAGTCGAGTCCTATTATTACGAAACTCCGTTCGGTAACTGGTTAATTCGCTTTAGTCTGAGATACAGTTAGATTCTAATGAAACGTTCCCTTAATCGTTCTCATTATGAAAGCAGCTAAATTTACGTTGCGATTAATTATTATTTTCTATCTTCGTTTCGCTGTCGCCGGCTTTTCAGAATTTTCGAAAAGCTGGAAAAGCGAATTTACTGGACGACCTATCTCTGGGCATCCCGGCCGAGCAATTACGCATGCACATATGCATGTTCTTATGCGTAATGAGCCAGTGCAAAAAACACATTTTCTTTATGATGTAAGTCTCGTAGTAACAAAAAAAGCCTAAAAACGAAATTTCGGTATCGGACTGGTCAGGAAAATTCCGCTTTATGTTCTTCCGTTGACTTTTTTCAGGTAACCGAAAGCTATGACACTTATTCTAAATCACGAAAGTAGGCAATGAGGGGGCGAAATTTTCTCCTGTGCCACGGTAGAGGACGCCAACCGTGAAAAAGATAATGCAAAAAAATACTGTTCGGTGGAAATAGAAAAGGGAAAAGCGTTTGTCTTGCGATCCTTCTCTCTGACATTTTTGTGCCCCCTCACGAGCTCCTCGATGTCGTTCGACACGGCCGTGCGAGAAAAAATATTCAATCACGTCTGGTGTATCGTTGTACAGTATTAATAGAGACGCTTTAAATAACGGACAACCATTCAGAACACGCCGCCACGTCGTAAACGAGGTTTGACAAACGAGTTATCAAGATTCTAGTAATAAATAAAGTGGGATGTGATTAAAAAAAGGTAGTAGCCGATTGAGGCACGACGACGCACAGTTTCAATATACCCACCGAGAATTCAAGGGTACTCGCCAGGGGAAAACTAGAGTCCCTCGAATTTTTTTGCAAGCCGTTCGCACATATACCGAAAGCGCCTTCACGATAACGAGTGAAAGGCTAAGTCGAGGTGGCAAACAGAAACATGCAAAATTTTAGCCGCAGCTACGACGTTAAAGGCACTGATTCCGCGATGGTAGATCTGACTTCGAACATGGCCACGTGAAACTCCGAGGATCGCAGTGTAGACAAAAATGTAAGTCGGAGATTGGGAGCCAGAGAGAAAAAGAAAAACAATGGGCGGGAGCGAGCGAAACGAGAGACACAGAGAGAGAAAGAGAGAAAAACTCCGAAAAATATTCGTGGTGAACGAATTGAAGCGGGCACGCTGAGGGAGACACAGTAAAGAGAAAAGAGAGAGGGTGAGCCAGAACGAGACAGAAAGCTAATGCATAGATAGCCGAAAAGAAAGAGAGACAGATCGAGCGAGCGAGCGAGAGAGAGAGCGAGAGAGAGAGGGAGAGAGAGGAAAAGAAAGACAGACGTGCATAAATTGACAAAAAAGGGACAAATAATGGTTTTGATCAGTCGCGGTGAGGACGGTGGCGCGCTAATGTCGCTGTTTTGTGTGTCTTTTGTTTTGGAAGCGCCAATGCGACGGCAATGGCCCCACCCACCCTGGTGGCCAGGCGGGCAAGCGTTCAACACAACAAGTGAATCATCACCATCAGCCGTAGCAGGAACAGGAACAGGAACAGCAACAGCAGCAGCAGCAGCAGCAATAGCAGGTCCATCATCGTCAGCAGGAGCAGCGGCAACATCTCAACACCCATCATCCCCAGTTACCGCACTCAGCGAATTTACCAGCATCGCTGGATATACCAACGTCGTCGAAGCGCAAACGGTGATCATCGGCAAACCACCTCAAATTCCTTGTTCGGAATAGTGAGACGATGAGTCTACGTGTATCGAACGCGTTAAGTTAATCATTTTGCGAATCGTTGGTTTTCTCTGGCGGGTCTACCAGCTTTTGCAACTTTCGTTCGGGAATTCGCAAGCGTAGTCTCGGTTCATCTCGTTCAACGTACACGCTGCGGGTATTTGCAATCTGCAAATGAGATGACAAGATAAGAGGCGCGAGAATGATGAGAACGCGAGGCACCCCGTGAAATACGTTTGCTCATCGCGATAAACGGTAGTGAACGTGTGCCGTGCAAGCTTTGTACAGAATGATCAAATGAGTGGTGCCCAAAATGCGTGATCCTTGGTAGGAGATCCTTTGCTCGACGATCGACATACGATTTTGGACAGAAATGTGAGGGGGTAGGGGGGTATTTCTAGGAAAGATATAAATTTCGCAAGTGGACACTGAGACTCCTTCATGTCGCAACTGTCGAGTTTGCTCTACATGACGCGAATTGTTTTTTTTTATACACGAAGACGTCGACAAGAGGTACCCCGAACCTTTTTGTACAGACTGTGTCGACGAGAGACGATATTCTGGGTTACGTGCATTTTCGTTTTGTTTCGAGAATCTCACGAGACTCCCAGGATAATGAAATTCATGGGGATTCAAATTGTGAACCCTTGACTAAATAGCACTATGTACAGTACGCGACATCGATGATGGGAGCCTGCGATTGTTTTGTAAACAATGTCTTTCGAAGCAACGAGGTAGGCGGATGAAATAGGGTTCCTCGCACGCTAGGAAGATAAAACGTAATTGTTCTGTGCTTCAGTCGCAAAGAATAAGATGAGAGAGGAATCTAGGGGGAGGACAAAATCAGCGGATTTAGCTTTCGCGTGTGTCAATGTGTCCTTACGTTTATTGGCTAGTAATTGAAGGATGCTTCGAAAAAAATATTATTACGCGCCGCTTTCATTATATTGCGATGTGAGTTCGAGGAGATATGATACATTTGAATGTTTAACGGGGGTAGTTTGTTAGGACTGTGTTGTCTTCGTTACCTCAGTTAAAGAAAATTGACGGCGTTGGTTTACCTCAAAGCGGCGATGTTCCAATGCGCGTGCTTATCGATTAAGGTTTTTGGCGTAGATATTCAATTTATCCGAACAATTTCGGACGCAATTTTATAATATAGAATTCTAGATGGAAATTGAGATTTAAGGACTTTAAAATGATGATCGCTGCACTTGGGTTCCGATCGAGCACATTTGTAAAAATGTAGTATATTTTACCGATCGCAACGTAGGCTGTACATAGTAAAATTGCATTAACGGCCGACCGACGATTTCAGCTCACGGTGAGTTGTTTGTTAAAGTTTTGTAAAATACCTAAGACGATGTCTTATATATTTCCGTCTTGATACAAACCCGTGGAAAGCGTTTAACTAGCCGCAATCAAAATGAATGAATGGAAGCAGAGTGTACGCCTCGATGATCGGAAAATATCAAACCGGTGTAGATTTTGTCGGAGAAAAAAACTTCATTGCGGAAATCACTGTGAGCATCGTCGTACGATCAGGGAGAAAGGTTGCAAACTTTTCTCTAATGTTATAGTTAAACAATCATACAGAATGTAGTACAACGGTTTTCGTAGGCAATGAAAAGAGTAAGGGAACGGTGGCGGAGAGATAAACGATAGATGTAAGATAATTTCGCTCGGTTGTGCTATACATAAGGAAACACCTCAAATCTACGTCGTTTATATATCGATTGTAGTCCCCGGGATCGTGCCAGCACCGATCGCGCGTACTGTACACCCATTTGCATCCCTCGCGCAACGGCTGTCCGCGTTTTTCGGTTTCGTGGCTCGATAAATCCAGGTAGCGTGATAGACCGTATTCCCCGGAGGAAAGATTACACGAGATTGCGAAAGAATGCAAATGTTTGTAAAAGTCAGGACGCTTTTTCGCCTTCCGTGACGGAGGGGGCGTTTACCCACTCCTCACCCCGTTATCCTTGTATTCTTTTTCATATAATGACAAACGACCGAGTGAGAATGCAACTATTAAAGGTGAGCCTAGCACTTACCTTCTATTCCGTGGTCCGACCATCATCTTGCCAATTTGACATGTCCAATGATTCTTCTGTGTTGCACGCTTTTCAACACTGCCTCCTCGAGTGTACGTTTGTATTCGTAAATTTCGTTTCTAAAAGATATTGCCCTAGTTGTTTCTATTTACTTGACGGTCCTATAGAAGTGCAAAAGGGAGACTTTGAGATCGAGAAAGAAAGCCATTCAAAGCCGGTGGAGATGGTTGTCACTGCCACGGAACAGAGTCTCGTTCTATTTACGTGTATCGTACGTGTTCTTCTGTCCCCGTCGTGTATGCAGTCAAATATGCGTGCCTCTGTTCTTTGTATGCGTGTGTGTACGATATGCGTCGTATATTTATGCATATGTTTTTAGGCGTGTACGCGTACGTGCGAAGTTCGCACGCGATGTGCCGTGCGCCTACTTGTTGGGGGAAGAGAAGAGGAGAGAAAGCGACTTAGACTCTTATGGAAGTGACGCGCGACATCCCATCGTGTCCCTCCGCGTTCTCCGAAATTAGATGCGTCGCGGATTTAACGACATCACCCCGAGAAAGCGCGAGATGGATAACTACCATCCGTCGAAATAATTTCACGCCGCTTAAAGCAATTTTCTGATGCATCTGACGCGTCTGTTATGCCGAATATTTCTCTGTATGCCCTTTCAACAAGTTCAAATTACCGAGTGCGGTTACAGTGCAACAAAAAATTATGCTTATTGGTCATATTTTGCATTCCGTCTCCGTTAATGAGGTAAATTCGCTTGTTCTAATACGATTTCATTTGGTATGATGGTACAAACTAACATTCTCGACGGACGAGAACCTCGAGAACGATTGGGCTCGTTAACTTAAGGGTATACTAACTAGTTAACAAGCGACACATTAACCATTGAAATCTATCCGCGATTTCTCTCCCTCATTTAGACGCTGTTTACGTTTCCCGCGGTTCTTCTCATTCTTCTCCCCTCTGTCATCCCCCATCCATATCTTGTATAAAAAAGATTACCATCGACGCATTGCATATAAAAATGGAAAACAAAAAAACGTGATAAAAAGTTATATATAAATATATTATACCGACGCGTGTTTTTCTATGTATTTTTTTCATAGGTACTACTACTGCTACTATTACTACTATTACATTACTATTACTATGACTACTACTACTACTACTATTACTACCCTACTACTACTACTACTACTACCCTACTACTACTACTATTACTACTCTACTACTACTACTACTACTACTACTATTACTACACTACTATCCTACTACTACTACTACTACTACTGCTATCCTTATTACTTCTGTCTCTCATCAACTACCACTGTCGTTAATTTGTCACTGCTGCTGCTATCCTCCTATTACGATTACCGTCACCGTTACTATACCTACTGTCGCTACTGCTATTTGCTAATTAAGAATATTGTACAGTTTAATTGATTGCAACGATCTACTCGGGACAGAACGATCTCATCGCTAATTCGAGAACGATTCGACGGATTCTGGCACGATTTCCGCAAATTTCGCCCATTATGTATCCTTTTTCTGTTTGTATAAGTTTTTCATGATACGGTGAAAAGTAATGTAACGAATGCTGTCTTACACGCTCACGGTGTTATATTAGTTGAAATTCCTTATCTTTCGCATTGGTTATTAACACAATTAAAGTGTGTTGTACTTAAGCATTCTTCTATAATAGTAGCTCGGCACTTTTCACCGTACTTCTGCCTTCACTTCCGTTCAAAGACAATTTACTTTGTTGTCATTTGAGTTTTTTTCCAGTTTTCTTCAACGAACGGAATTGGTAGTCTTCGATGTACCCAATCGATGAAATAGATAAGACAAAATCTTTAAAACGTAGGATAGAATGAATCATAAATACCTTAGTAACATTTGTCTCTTTTACGATAGGTTTGTAGAAGGTTAACTCATCGTATCGTAAAGATCTCAGAAATGTAGGTGGTCTCCGTCGCAATTTCGACAATTCCTAATTGTGCGTTGTTACAGAATTTTATTTTTGAAGATACACCGACGTTTCTTCAAAAATTAAATTCCTATAGTTTGGTAGTGTTATATGTAGTAACGGATATGTTCTTTTATGTACTAGTTAACATAAAGGAACGTTTGATCAAAAAGACTCCGCAGTCGTAAGATGGTATACAAACAAAGTAACACTGCCAACGCGAGCAAAAATTCTTGCGTTTTCCGTCTCGACTGACACATGTGTGCGGAAATGAACATTGCCTCCATCCGTCATTTTGTCCTCATAAATGATCATAATTCAATGAATTTCGTGAGTGTAAAAGATCCTTCTCGAGGTGATCGATGCTTGTATAAAAAGAATGGAAGTGACGAAGTCCTCCACGTTTTTGTTTTGATTTTTCTTTCTACTCTCTATTCGTGTAGATTACGCCGCGCAACAGAACGATCCGTTGAAACAAACCTAAAATTGATAGATAATTCATTTTTAGGTAGCGAGCCCGCAATATGCCTTTTGCGTATTTAGACTCCATACATGCCGTGTGACAGTTACCAGTCACAAGAGTAAATGTCATTCCAATCTCTCTGCATCGGTACAATTGCAAGTTTGAATGTTATTAGCTACACTACGACGAAATGTCTTCTATGAATGTGTTCACGGCATCAAACTTACAAATTACAAAGTCTACACAATATGTGACTTATGCTGATGCTAGGAACTGTGCGTATTGAACATACATAGTGTAGCTAATAGCGTGTGAATGAAAAGTTGGACCGTTAGGCTTCACTTCTCTGTCGGATGTAACAATATCCCTACCGCCGAAAACTCGCCACCTATACCACCAAATGCCGCAGCCGTTTACAATCTGACGTCAACAGTGGAATGGTTCACGATGAACATTTGAATCTCGATGTAAAAATCTCTACCGCTTACTCCTCGGACACGCGCTCCAGCGTCAGAAAAAAGGAACGAACCGTGCGTGTAAAACTGACTCGATGATGAAAGTTGCGATCCTTCGAAGGGGGGCACTTTTCTAAGCCTTCCCGTCGACGTGTGTGAATTGTGCGTACTTGTTTAGTCGGCCTAGGAAGGATTCTACGAGTATCTCGTTTGAGCGAGTCAAAAGTCAGCCTCCGTGTGGATGTTGCAGTCTTTTAGTTCGATTGTATGTGTGCGTGTGAAAGAGATAAAAAGAAGAGAGAAAGAGAAAGAGAGAGAGAGAGAGGCCGAAATCCACGACCGGCAAAAAATGAGAACGATTCTCGCGTAATTATGAATGACGATGCGTTTTATCTGTACTAATCGAACTGTATCGAGGCGAACGGTTTGTATATGTATATACAATTACTATAATCTATTAAGGAGAATAACTATAAACAAAGTGCAAGCGCGTATGTGAGTTACAACGCTATTAAGAGTGAGAGTGAGAGAGAGAGAGAGAGAGAAAATCAGATGACAAAAAAACGAGAACAAAAAAAAATGGAAACACCGTAAACTGTCTTTGTGTACTATACAGAACAAGAAACAAATAACTAAATGGCCGAAGTATTTTAGCCACGCTTTCGGTTACGAAGGTGGCTGTTTGCCTTTTTCAACTTTCTTTCACCTCGTTTTTTTCCGTTGTTGTGTGTTGTCGATTGTTCTCGCTTTGAGAAACAGAAAAGTGAATTCGACGCGCCGGAATGTTCGTCATCGTCGAATACCACGGAGGGGATCATTAGAGCCTTGACTACCGTAATTGCAATACATAGAGCGAACTTTTCTCTCGACCGAGCGTTTTTGTTCTTACTACTTTTACTCGTGGACAAATTAACAGATACACCCCTTACGTTAACTTCTTATTCCTAGAATGTCCGCATATCTGTGCGCTGCGTATATGTGTGTTGTGAGTATGGAAAATGTATAAATACAGATCGGTCAATTCAGCGTGCTGGTGGCCGATGATGGTTCACCGCGTGATATCACGTGCAAACATGGCTGTTTTCGTTATCACCTTCGATAAAAAAAATCAATGGATCCAGAGGCTGATTGAGAGAAAAGTCGCTCCATGCGACTGATTTGCGTGTTTCTAAGAAGACGCCAATATTATGAATTTACTAATTGCTGAATACGACGGTATATCAGGATTTTCGTTTGCATTTGTACATAGATTAATTACAAGCGCTATTTGTAAGTGGAAGAAGAAGCGAGCACTGTAAAGTAGGAGACATCGTCGTGTTCCTTGCTAATCAGAAGGTGGTGTGAGCCGAAGAAGACGACGACAGTTAAGCGCAGTGGACTACTGATTTCGACCGAAATGAATGTTAGGCAAAGTTTGCTCAAGCCTGTCATTCTTTTCTTCCACGTATTATCCGCCGTTCAATGTGACAGGTCGTGTGCAATATCTGTTTATCAATGCTCTCCTTCGTGCGGACAGTCTTAATTCATGTTTCTCTGCCCCTCTTTTGGTTTAAATGTAGGGAGCCGGATGAGACGTTTGTTTTTAGATCGAGGTTAGCGCAGGCGGGAGACTCGCGGAAACGACGTGTTCCGGGTAAAATATTTTCGAAAACATTTTGCGGGCTTCTACTATGATAACGAGCGTTCGGTCTCCGCGACCCTCCCGTCGCGCTCTATGTCGAGCTCTAGTTGATGAAGAATAAAAAAAGAAACGAAGCATTTTTTAAATTAAACGAGACGAACGAAAGATCTGCGTGCGTGCGTTGTGTTAACTGTATTCAACCTTTGTTGTCTTCCTCCCGCTATTTCGTTTCCGAAAAGTGCCATTATACTTTTAAGACGCTCGGTTGATTCAAATTGATAGCACACTCGTTTCATATAAGACGGTCTTACAGAAGGTCAGACGTGCAAAGCTGTTCCAATATAACGTTTATTGATGCCATTTTAATCGTTAACATAAGTAATATTTGTTAGAACAAACGGATGTATGTAAATTAGTGATTTACGTGGCCAAAAATCCGCCATCGACTGGCAAAGCTGTTCCGGTGATCATCGAACTACGATCACTTAATAAATACACAGTAGCATCCACCACTTCGTCGACCTCTGCACCAGAACAAAAAGGTATGTCTCACATTCGTACAACATTTATAATGTAATAACTTACCGGCAAATCGACCTAAAGGTATCTTGTCAAGCATACTTCGTGCTTTCGCAGGATCACTCCAACCCAGTTTTCCCATTTCAGTCATTACGACAGTTGGATTGACAGTGTTTACACGAATATTGTATGGGCCAAGTTCAAGAGCCATAGTTCTAGAAGATATAAGTAAAATTAGTGTGAAAATAGTGTGCAGCAAGTCACTGCATATTCGTGATGTAATGTTTCTTCGGAACAAATATTCATGCTGGTCAAAGAAAGTAACGAATAGTGCATACGAGTCCCGACCTTTACACATTTTTTATAAAAGAATCTATGCGGTACAAAGTTCAGGTTAATTTATCTGCAGCTTAGTTATGCAACCGTGGCTTACTTGAAATTGTAATTCCAGCAGTTAAATACTCTAATTATTATTTACATCTCAACTTACTTCGATAGCATATCAACCGCTCCTTTGGTTGAACAGTAGACTGCATGATTCTTTATTGCGGCAAACGCGGCCTGCGATGAAATATTAACAATACTACCTTTGATTCCATTATCAATCATGCATTTTGCAACCACTTGCGAAACGTTCATTATACTCTTAACGTTCACATCGAAGGATAAGTCGAAATCCTCTTGCGTGGCCTCTAAAAACGGCTTAAGGCAAGCCACGGCAGCATTGTTAACAAGTAAATCGATGGGCAGAACACTTTGTATAGCTTTTCTAGTTGCGTCCCAATCTCTGAGATCGACGCAGATTGTTTGGATCTTTGGATCCTTTGCGACTAAATCATCTAAATTTGCCTTTGTCTTTGATAGAGCGATTACATGTCCCTTATACTGAGAAAGTCTCAAGGCCAATTCTTTACCTATGCCTGAAACAGAGAGAGGTCTAGGAGCTTTGTGTAGAGTTGTAATAATGAGATCAAATTGTTCGGTCAAGAACAGGTTTTTGATAATTAGGCAGAGTCGTAACCTTCTGCTCGTAACTATTTATGACGAGAACGTGTTTGCGTTCATTACATTATCCAAAGAAAGAATTACCACTGAATACGAATGCAATAATTTCTTATCGTATTTGCCGTTTGTATAGTGATAGGCTTGCACGTAATAACGTGCGAATAATTTCGTCTGCGCAGGTTACGGACGAATAAGCTACGCATTCTAGACAAGCACCATATTCAGACAAATTGATGTGAATTTGTTATACCTTGTCCAGCGCCCGTGACCAGAATACGTTTCCCTTCAAAGTTGATGTTCATGGTTCTAACGGTGATGTTAGACTGCGTAATGAGTGTTTGTTAGACAGATTGGTTCCTGTGACCCCAGAAATCTTTTAGATAAGCTCCAACCGTGATCTTCATTACTGAATGAAATTAACGAGAGTTGAGTAACAAAATGTCCTACATTTTCAGCAGACGAGAAAGTCGGTAAAATAGCAGTCTGTTCGTGCGAAAGTTGATATTTAAATTCGCCATTCTTGCGGCGAACACCATAAGCAAATCATATGAGGTAAACAGAGAATAAGGACAGACATGTCACCGTGTGAGGATTTGTAATCAAAGGGAAATGTGTTTAGATAACATATCAGAAATGTTAAGGACGCAGTTGTTATGCCTCGTCTTCACTCAATTTTATCTGAGGTGGTAGCACAATGTGCATCAAGGTAGGTTAGGTTGCAATACTAACATTCTATAATATTTTTTTCATAATATATTGTTATCTAAGTAACAAAGTTGCTTTTTAGGTATTTGTGTTATGCTTTTAAATATATCTTCCGGATTTAAAGTGGAGTGGTCTGATTGATGCATATATAGGAGTAAACAAGTTGCATGAACATTGCAAATTAGTTCTTTGGCGCAGTTTGGCATTGATCATGACAGAAAGAACATTGATTACAAGCTTATATGTTGTTTCCAACAGTATGAAGTCTCTGTGAATTCTGCAAATAATTTTAGACTGGTAAATATTTTAAGATCATTTAACCATGGAGTACCATCTATTACCACTATTACGTATCAACATAGGATTATGCCACATAATATATAGGTTGCAATTACACATAATAAGAAATATTGTATTCAAGGTAGGGCGTCAGCTTATAATTTATACTTTTTAGATGCAATTGATGAAATAGTTTGTATTTAGGTTAGAATGCCAATAAGATTAAGCGACATTGAAAATATTGTTCTAGTCTGAAGTATCAGGATAGATGGTTTTATGTTTGTATATAATTTTGCATCCGTAACGTAGGCCAGTCAAATCTGTTTTCATTTCTAGGCAGTAGAATTCAAATCTCAAGTATACAAGAGACCTCTGATAAATCATCTTCTCAATTGAAGCTTGAATGTGGATTGTAGGAGGTTAGTTGCTACATTTTAATTACTAGCTTACAACATTCCTATAGGATTACCGTCAAATATGTTACAATTTTGCAAACTGCATTAGAAACAACACCTGTTTGTAGGTGTCTTTGTTTGGTTTAATGTGTTAATTGAAATATTTGACTGTGATTTCACACATTCTTAATAGGCTAACAATACAATGGTAACAAGATATCTCACCATATCTGTGTCAGATATCACAGTATTTTCTGTTTGTCACTATTGAATTTTGATTATATGCATCGAGTGTGTGGATAATTAATTAATATTAAATGTCATGTACTTAATTTGCACAAACAAAAAATACCAAATGTTATTGCAAAATTTGAATTATATGAGCCAATCAGATTCACATGGCAGCCATTAGCCGCTGATCAGCCAATCACAGCTCACTTCTGTCTAGCCGCCATTACCCGAGCCGGGCAGTGACACGGTGCAGATCGTAAGAGGTGAGCTCCCACATTTATACTATTTAATGGTCAAATTTATGTTGTTCCAACCCCAGATTTATTGAAATCTTGAAAATATAACACGGGGCAATACGTATATCGGCATGATTTTCCTTGCATCGGTAAATTATGAAACATATTTGACTGTGATTTCAGACTGCCTTGCAATCGAGGAAACCGTTGGACGCCATGGCATGCGAATGTCGTATTTTGCAGTTTTTACTTTAATTTGGGTGAGTTTCACCACATCCATGTATCTAATTCGATGCATGTCCTACATACGTACCTGACTCATGACATGTATCGAGCTCATTCGTCTAATATGCGACAAGTAGTCTAATATTGAAATGTTCGGTTGTTGTGTGAGTAGGTGAACACACACATTGCCGGCTCCATCCGATGAAGATTCCGCGGTAACGAACTGTTCGAAGTAGTAGAGTCTGAACGTAGGCGCCGATCAGCCAATCGCCGCTCACTTCTGTGCACCCGCCATTACCGGAGCCGGGCAGTGACGCGGTGCAGATCGTAAGAGGTGAGCTCCCACATTTATACTATTTAATGGTCAAATTTATGTTGTTCCAACCCCAGATTTATTGAAATCTTGAAAATATAACACGGGGCAATACGTATATCGACATGATTTTCCTTGCATCGGTAAATTATGAAAGATATTTGACTGTGATTTCAGACTGCCTTGCAATTGAGGAAACCGGTGGACGCCATGGCATGCGAATGTCGTATTTTGCAGTTTTTACTTCAATTTCGGTGAGTTTCACCACATCCATATATCTAATTCTATGCATGCCCTGCATACGTAACTGACTCATGGCATATATCGAGCTTATTCGTCTAATATGCGACAAGTAGTCTAATATTCAAATGTTCGGTTGTTGTGTGAGTAGGTGAACACACACATTGCCGGCTCCATCCGATGAAGATTCCGCGGTAACGAACTGTTCGAAGTAGTAGAGTCTGAACGTAGGCGCCGATCAGCCAATCGCCGCTCACTTCTGTGCAGCCGCCATTACCGGAGCCGGGCAGTGACGCGGTGCAGATCGTAAGAGCTGAGCTCCCACATTTATACTATTTAATGGACAAATTTATGTTGTCCCAACCCCAGATTTATTGAAATCTTAAAAATGTAATACTGGGCAATACGTATATCGACATGATTTTCCTTGCATCGGTAAATTATGAAAGATATTTGACTGTGATTTCAGACTGCCTTGCAATTGAGGAAACCGGTGGACGCCATGGCATGCGAATGTCGTATTTTGCAGTTTTTACTTCAATTTCGGTGAGTTTCATCACATCCATATATCTAATTCTATGCATCCTTGCATACGTAACTGACTCATGACATATATTCAGCTCATTCGTCTAATATGCGACAAAGTAGTCCAACATTGAAATTTTCGGTTATTTGTGTGAGTTAGGTGAACACACACATTGCCGACCCATTCTGATGAACATTGCCGCGGTAACGGACTATTTGATGGAGAAGAATGTGAACGTAGCCGCTGATCAGCCGATCACCGCTCACTTCTGTGTAGCCGCCATTACACGAACCTGGTAGTGATTGTTACACACCACACTTTCCCTTTTCATTCGAGTCGTTTCGCCCGGAGTCCTGTCCCATCCCCAAAACAAAGCCTTTATACCTGCACTCTCGAGACGCCTCAAAAATAGCCTTCAATGCATTCATTATAGTTCCACGACTCCGTTCCAATCCTCCGTGACCATTTCAAGTACCTTCCTAACTCTATTTTGCAGTTTTTACTGCGCTTAGTCTTTAATCTTCACTCAAGTACCAATACCCGCTTTCTCTTTTACTAAGACATGCTGCAGCCACATGTCACCCCACTCATCAGCGAAAAAGGGGAAACACTGAATTTTCCGCTATGTGTGGAGCAAAACTTGCATTCAATCATAGGTTAACAACGTCGCCAGAAAAAACCTCCCTGATTGGCAAATCCCTTTCCTTTCCCAAATCTTGCACGAGCCCTTTCCTTCATGATTCTTCAAAAACGAAGAGAATGTTGTTCAACCCCAGATTTATTGAAATCTCGCACCAACAACACGCGTCACTAAACAATCCGTTACAACGTTTCACAATACTTACACTCAACACTCAACACTCAACACGCGAACATTACTTTATCACGAAAAACTAACTTAGTATCCAAACCCCTTTGTTATATTTTTAGAGAAAATATACGTTCTTTGTTACCTCATTACAACAACAAAATCATTCTCATCTCCCTAAACGGTCGTGAGAAAACGCGCATACACACACAGTGGCACAACGCGTCGGACTATTTGATGGAGAAGAATCGTAGAATCGACGACACGGATCGCGATTCTCGTTTGAACGGTGCGCGTAACAGTGATACTGTGCAGATTGTAAGAGGTGAGCTTCCACATTTATACTATTTAATGGTCAAATTTATGTTGTCCCAACCCCAGATTTATTGAAATCTTGAAAATGTAATACGGGGCAATACGTGTTCCGACATGATTTTCCTTTAGCATTGAACATTTAGCTTCATTCTTTAGCTTATATTAGTATCTACATTTTTTAAAAATTCCACTTTCATATGAAATGTTTACTCATGTCTTACTGTTTTCTGTTTCAGAATTTTGTGGCCGCGCGCAATGCGGTTCAGAGTCAGTGTTTGAATTCGATGTATAATTACCCCTTTAACCATACAGGTTTATTGCATAACTTTAACCCCTTTTGTATTTCTATATAGAGTCACGCGAAATAGAGTCAGTGTTTGTTCGCGATCCTTTACTCAGAGCAACTTTAATCTGTTATTAAAGGAAATTTTGTATTGTCCATAGAATCATTTGAACAGGAGTTTGAGTTATATTATAATAGTTTTCGTTACACAATAGACTCAGTATTGCTCGTCAATACAAATATTTAATCATAATAATAAAACATAGTTTTTCACTACGTAGTAGAGTCAGTGTTCTTCGGCGTAAATGATGGATTTCAATTTTTTGAAAAATGGGCATATTGTAAGTATTTATATTTCCTAAATAAAGTTGTTCACTGGCACAATTGTTTCAATAATTGGATAATAAATTATTACTTTTTGTTGTTGCTTTGTATAGTCGAAATTTCAAGAACATTTTTAATGCTGCCTATCTGATGCTGGATGAGAGAGATCTCTGAGGGATAAGGACTCATCGATGCAGCATGTTCCTGTGGTATCCTGACAAGCCAACACCGATGAGTCATATTTTTATGTTCCTCCGATCACCCAAACATGTCGCAGGATGAATGGTCCGAAACGACACGGGTGGTTGGTTGTATTGGTTCTTTAGATATTTTTTATGAGAGTATAGTGACCGTAGGTATACTCTGCGGAGTATATCTACGAGTGGCAATTTGTTTATGTTGTATGTGTGTTTAGAGTAGGATAGACTTTCGTCGCTCATTTTGTGTGTCACAATTGGCCCGCGATTCGCGATTAAAGGAAATATTACATGGAAACGAAAAGTTTGTAAATAACCAAGTTTATTGTCAGCTGAATCTCGTCATTGTTCAGTTTAGATGTTGTCGATATATAAAGTTAATCATGAATGCGTTCCTACATTAAAGCCATATTTTGTAACTACCAATGTTTCTGATTATACTTTTGGTATAATTAGAAACTATTTCTTGTCCGTCGTTTGATTTAGTATTACAAGAGCACGAAGGTACTTCGCGACGAGTACTATCTGCGTTCAGAGAGATATACAGATGTTTGATTATTTTTAAAATTATCTCTTTGAGAGCAGGTCGCTCGAGGCTAATCAAGCTTTTATTTTCAGGTTTACTTTATGATTCTGAATTTCGATAAATTTTACTATAACTTGAAGTTCATAAAATGTAGAATAATGCATGCTCAATATTTCTTTTTAATAGAGAATGAATTAGAGTCAATTTTCGTAAATTATACATATTCATGTATAATAGATGTATACATCTATTGCAATTAAAATGAATGCAGATACGTTTTAGCCCGCTTAGACACATTTATTTCACTAATCTTAGTTTAGGATGTTTTCAGCAAAAGTGGTTGGTATACATTTTAATTGCCCGTGTTCATTATTGTAGCATCAGAAAAACGGCCGTACATGTGTCGCATAAATGTAGGAAGTGTGTGTGTGTGTAAAATATATATGCTAGCGTGGTTTTGTTTGAAGAATGCGTGATGTATGTCTCATTATTGCGTGTGTCGACTGTAACGCATTTAGAGTGAGCGAGAGAGAATGTAGGTAAGAATGAGAGGATGCGTGTTTTTACGAATGATTGGATGCCGAACCCTTGGGGAAGGACGGGAGTGCATAGCAACGGCCCGGCGAGGAGATAGAGTTTTCGTTTAGAGATAGTTGAGTAATAGGTCAGAGTGTGTTGTCGTTCAGTCAAGTTCAGAGAATAGTTCAGTCCAGTATAGATACGTTTTCTTGCCGTTTACCGAATAGTAGTCGGATTGCCATAGTTCTATTTTAATTTTGTATTTATATGTATAATTAGTGTCTTTTATTTATCTTTCAATAAACCATTCTACTCAATATAATTCCGCATCACACTTCGAAATCACCTAACATCATATATCCCTACATTATTTAGGGTCTGAAACCATACATGCGCCTAGGTGCTGCATGCATGGATCAGGCCAGTGAACACGTATTTTGAATAAAATATATATGTAAGCAACTGTCATTTTGTTGAGTGACCGCCAACGTGCTTTCCATTGTGTGTGGTATGAATGGTAGTGTTATGGATTGCACATTGGATAAAAGTGTTGTGACGTGTATCTTCATTGCGTTACGGGACTCCACCTTTCGGCACGCACCTGAAGGTTTGTCCCCCACGCCAGGCGTATCGCCTGACTTTTCTTTACAGCGTGCGAGTTGCCGGTGCGCTGTGTGTTCTTTCGTTTGCTTTGCGATGTACGGGAGCGCAATACAACAGATTATACCAGGTGTGTCGGTAAGTCCTTTCCGGTTTTTTCGCTAAAGAAAACACGCTACGTACAATGGATAATTAAAATTTATTTATTCAAAGTTTCGGCCATTTGATTCTATACATTTTGCCCATCTCTCAGGCAATTTATGGATGCCATTCCAAAAGAACAGTTTCTCCTTTGAGCTAAACCATTCATCGAGCCACTTTTTAACTTCTTCGAAATCGGCGAAGTGCTGCTTTGCAAGCGCGTGCCCCATTGATGCGAAAAGGTGGTAGTCGGATGGAGCCAGGTCTGGAGAGTAATCGTTGCGATAAAACTTCCCATCCAAGTGATTTCAACACTTCTTTGACTGGTTTTGCCGTATGAGACGGCGCGTTGTCATGCTGCAAAATCACCTTATCGTGTCTTTGAGCGTATTGTGGACGTTTTTCGATCAATGCACAGTTCAAATTGATTATTTATTGTCGGTAGCGATCAGTATTAACTGTTTCTCCAGGTTTCAACAATTCATAATATACGACACCAATCTGGTCCCACCAGACACATTTTTCTTGCGACCAAAGCGATTTGGCCTTGCAGTCGATGGGCACGGCTTCGCCACGTGATAACCATGATTTTTTTCGCTTGGGATTTTTGAAATAAATCCATTTTTCATCAAACTGTTACTATTCGATGCAGAAATGACTTCCTTTCAGTACCTTTGAAGCAGCCCTTCTTTAAAGGTTTTATATTTTACTGAAAATATTCATTCGTTTTTTTTTTCATTTAAAACTATTGGTCATCAATGATATTGAAGTTATGAATTTTTTGATAAAGGGTATAATTTTAAATTTGATTCATATATATTATCTACTTCTGATTTAATATTTAATGAATATCGTTTATTAGAGGTTGATCATCGTTTAGTTTTACCAATAATGATCTCTATTCGTAATATTATTACATCTGTTAATCAATTAGTTTTAAATTGTATACGTTCAGGTGTATATTATGGTCAATGTTCTGAAATTTGCGGTATAAATCATAGTTTTATGCCAATTGTTGTTGAAGTTACTAATTACTTATATTTTAAGAAGTGATTAATTTTTATAAATAGAGATTAATAAATAATTTTTTTTATATATTATCTTTAGATGGCCGAAGATTAAGCGTAGATCTCTTAAATCTAATTATAGTAAGATATATTACTTCTAAAGAAAAATTTAGTTAAATTTATAACGTTGAACTGTCAGTTCAAATTTACATATTTTATTGTAATTTTTTATCCCTCAGATAAGTCCTTTAAATTGATTGTATTTATATATTTTATTTATTTTATTTAATTGTTATTTTTTTTTTATAATTTGATATTATTTAAATTTAATTGTAATTAAAAAAGAAAAAGTAAAAATTAAATTGAATTTATTTTTTAATAAATGATAACAAATTTATTTTCTATATTTGATCCATCTACTAATAATTTTATTAGATTAAATTGATTAAGTCTTTTTATATTATTTTTAGTTTTTCCTATTAATTATTATTATTTATCTTCTTTATACTTTTTTTTTCATGAATTTCTTATTATAAGTTTATTTATTGAATTTAAATTATTAATAAAGTCATTATCTAGAATTTTAATTTTTGTTTCATTAATGTATATAATTTTTATTTTTAATTTTTCTGGTTTATTTTCTTATATTTTTACAATAACTAGTCATTTAGTTTTTACTTTAAGTTTAGCATTACCAATATGATTGGGTTCTTTATTGTACGGTTGAATTAATAAATCTAAATATATATTTGCTCATTTAGTTCCTTTAGGTACTCCTGATATATTAATAGTTTTTATAGTATTAATTGAAACTATTAGTCAATTAATTCGTCCAATTACTTTATCTGTTCGATTATGTGCTAATATAATTGCTGGTCATTTATTATTATGTTTAATAGGTTCTTTAGGTAATAGTTTAAATATTTTTATATTAAATTTAATAGTTTTAGTTCAAATTTTATTATATATATTAGAATTAGGAGTTTCGTTAATTCAATCTTATGTATTTTCTGTTTTATGTCTTCTTTATTCAAGTGAAGTAGAATAAATGATATTATGAACTAATCCATTTCATTTAGTTTATATTAGCCCTTGACCTATTTTATTGTCTTTTAGTTCTTTATTGTTTATAATAGGTTTTATAAAGTGAATAATTTTTAATTCTTGTTTTTTAATAATATATAGTATATTATTAATGTTAATTATTATATTTCAGTGATGACGTGATGTAGTTCGGGAAAGAACTTATCAAGGTTTTCACGGTGATTTAATTGTAAAGATTTTACGTTTTAGTTTTTTATTATTTATTATTTCTGAATTATTTTTTTTTATTTCTTTTTTTTGATCTTTTCATATAATGTTGTCTCCTCCAATTGAATTAGGTAATTGTTGACCACCTCAAGGGATTGTTGTATTTGATCCTATAAGTATTCCTTTAGTTAATTCATTAATTTTAATTACTTCAGGAATAATAGTTACTTTATCTCATTATTCTTTATTGATTAATAATTATTTTATAATAAATGTTTCTTTATTTTTAACGATTTTTTTAGGTTTTGTATTTACTTTATTTCAATTAATTGAGTATTATGAGGCTCCATTTACTATTACAGATAGAGTTTACGGTTCATTATTTTTTTTAATAACAGGGTTTCACGGAATTCATGTTATTATTGGATCTATCTTTTTATCTTGTTGTTTTTATCGTATAATATTAGGTCATTTTTTATCTAATCATCATGTAGGGTTTGAAATAGCTTCATGATATTGACATTTTGTAGATGTAGTTTGATTGTTTTTATATATTATCGTTTATTGATGATCTAGATAAAATATTTACTTAGTAAAATAATTATATTTAATTTCCAATTAAAAGTTTTCTATAAAGAAAGTAAATAAATTAATTTATTTAACAATAATTATTAAAGTTAATTTTTTAAATTAATAAAAATTTATATTATTGTTATATTTTATATATTTATTCTTTTGTTATTATATTTATTTTATTATTTTTAGTTTTATTAAGTTTTTTTATTTCATTTAAATTTATTTTTTCTCGTGAAAAAATTACACCCTTTGAATGTGGATTTGATCCTTTAGTTTCTCATTATGTTTCTTTTTATATTAGATTTTATTTATTTTCTTTAATTTTTTTAGTTTTTGATGTAGAAATTGTTTTATTATTACCTATAGTTATAATTATAAAGGATTTAGTTTTAAATTATTTTTCTATGTTGTTATTTACTTATTTTATATTTATTTTAATTTTAGGTTTATTAATTGAATTATTAGATGGTTCGTTAGATTGAAGTTTATAATTATATAAGAAGTAAATTTTTACATTTAGTTTCGACCTAATTTTATGGTTGATTTATCAATCCTTATATTTAATTGAAACCAAATAGAGGTTAATTATTGTTAATAATTATATTGAATTTTAATTCCAATTGAAATAATTTATTGGAGCTTCTAACTCTAATTTAATGAATTTTTTTCATTTTATTTCTTTAGTTTATATAGTTTAAATTAAAACATTACATTTTCAATGTAAAAATAATAGTATGTTTATTATTATTTATAAATATCTAAAAGATTAAAAAATCTACCTTTATATCTTCAATATTATGCTCTTGTGTTTAAGCTATTTAGATAATTTATTATATAATTTTGATAATTAAATATATTGTTATTATTATTATTATTGTAATTATAATTTTTAGAATTATTCAGGGAGAAAAATTTTTATTATTTTTTATTGATATTATTATTGAATTAATTATTTTAATTCTTAGGAAATTATTTCATATAATTTCAATAAAATTAATATAATTAATTCTAATGTTTTTTTTGTAATCATAGGGAAAATTTTGTCAATAAATATTAATGAATTAATTATAATTAATATTAATTTTAATAAATTTAATATAATTAATATAATTATTCAATTATTTTTGTAATCATAGGGAAAATTTTGTCAATAAATATTAATGAATTAATTATAATTAATATTAATTTTATTTTTTTTATATAATTTGATTTAATAATTATTAAAGTAATAATTACTGTTATAATTATTCCTCAAATACCAAAACTTTTTATATATATTGGTAATGGATTTTCTATAAAAAATATTTTTGTAAATATTCATCTTATTATTCTTCCTGATATAATAATAGGAGTTGAAAATAAAATTATAATTGTTTTTTCTTGAATATTAGTATAATAATTAAATATAATTGTTTTTATTGATTTGTTTCAACATAAATAAATTGATAATCGGGATGAATAAAAAGATGTTAAACAAATTCTGATATCTAATATAATAATAAATATTATATTTAATTCTGAATTTATTGCAAATTCAATTATAATATCTTTTGAAAAGAATCCTGAATAAAAAGGAAATCCTATTAATGCTAATATAGATATGTTTATTATTGTTAATTCTAATGGTAATCAATTTCTTAATATATTAATTTTTCGGATATCTTGTTCTCCTAGTGAATGGTGAATAATTGTTCCTGCTGATATAAATATTAAAGATTTAAATAATGCGTGAACTAAAAGATGAAAGAAAGCTAAATTAATTTCTCCTATTGTTAAAATTACTATTATAAAACTAATTTGTCTAAGAGTTGAAAATGCAATAATTTTTTTTAAATCATAATTAGTTATAGCAGCTATTCTTCCAATAAGTATAGATATTATTGAAATTGTTATTAATAAATTTCTAATTTCTTTATTAATTAATATTGGTTCAATTCGAATAAGTAAAATTACACCAGCAGTTACTAGAGTTGATGAATGAACTAAAGCTGAAACCGGAGTTGGTGCAGCTATAGCTTTTGGTAATCATGATGAAAATGGTATTTGAGCTCTTTTTGTAAATGCTGCTATTGATAATAAAATTATAAATATAGGTAAATGTTCAATATAAATTGATCATACTCCTGAGTTAAATATATATGTTCCTGCTATAATAAAGCAAATATCTCCAATTCGATTTAAAATAAATGTAATTAAACCATAATTGTAAACATATTCTCTTTGATAATGAATAATTAATAAAAAAGATGTTAATCCTAAGAAATCTCATCCAATTAATATTGATATTATATTTCTTCTTGTTAATATGGTTCAAATTATTGAAAATGCAAATATAGATAAAATTATTGTAAATCGTTTTTTATATAAGTCTGATATTATATATGATTGTCTATATAATATAATATTACTTGTAATAAATGACACAATTGCAATAAATGATATTATTTTATAATCAATTAGTATTTCTAAGTTATATTGAGCTGAGTTTAATTCTATTATTGTTATTTTAATTGTTAAATTATTTTGTATATATAAAGTAAATCTAGTAATTGAAGATACTAATCTAATAACTAAAAAAAATATTCTTATTTGTTGAGGTATAATGATTTAGAAAAGTATTTATATTTTTGATATCACAAATCAATGTTTTTATTTTAAACTATCTAAATCTATTTATTTAAAAGTTTATATTTCATATTCATGAATTTAAAGATAATAAATTTAATGGAATTAGATGTAAAATTATTACATGAAATTCAATTATTTTAATAGGTTGAGTTAAATTGGAATTTATCTTTCCATGAGATGTTATTAAAAATAAATTTATTGAATAAATTCTTCTTAATATATTAATTATTATTATAATAATAATTAAATTTATTGATCATGAGATGATTGCGTTTGTTATTATTAATTCTCTAAAAAAATTTAATGAAATTGGTGCTCCTAAATTTCCAATACAAGAAATAAATCATATTATTGTTAATGGTGCATTTTTATTAATTATTCCTTTATTTATAAAAATGATTCGAGTATTTCTTCGTAAATATATAATATTAACTATATAGAATATTCTAGATGAACATAATCCATGTCCAATTAATATAACATAATTTCCCGAAAATCCTCAATTAAATAAAGTTATTATTCTAACTGTAGCAATTCCTATATGCACAATTGATGAATATGCTACAATTGACTTTATATCGGGTTGTAAAATACAAATTAATCTTACAAATAATGTCCCTGAGATAATTACTATTATAATGTAAGAGTTAAATTTTATTGATCTTTTTATTGAAATTATTATTGTACGTATTAAACCTATTCTTCCTTTTTAAAATAATTCTAGCCAAAATTATTGAACCATATACTGGTGCTTCAACATGTGCTTTTGGTAATCAAATGTGAAATCCAAAAATAGGAATTTTAATTAAAAATGCTACAATTATATTTCAATAATTGATTAATGTTATTTTTTCAATATTAAATATTATTAAATAATCTCATTCAGTTGAATAATTATTTTTATAAATATATAAAATTGATATTAATAAGGGTAATGATCCCATTATTGTATATATTAATATATATATTGAAGCTAATGAACGTTCTTTTGTTTTCCCTCATCAGAAAATTATAATGAATAAAGGAATTAAACTAATCTCAAATCAAATATAAAATATTATTAGTCTAGTTGATGAAAATGTAAAAATAACTACTATTATTAATGAAATAATTATGAATATTTTATCTTTTTCTGTAATTATTAATATAATAGCAGTAATTCATATAGTTAAAATAATTAATATTATATTATATTTATCGATAAATATAAATATAAAAATGTTTGTATTTTCTAAATTTATATTATTTATTATGAAAAGTAGATTTATTGATAAAATAAAGATTGAGTTTTGTATAAATAGTTTTATATATTTATTTTTTGAAATAATAAGTATAATTGATATTATTTCTATCATGTTATATTCATAGTAGAAGTTGAATCATTTCCTTGAATTCGAGATATTATAATAAGTAATTAACAGCATGATACTATTTAATTAAAATTTTTAACAAGATAATTTATTATTTATGATAAAAATCATAGGAGAATTTTTATCATGCGGCCATTTTAATTGAATATTATTTATTTTTTAATCACCTGGGACTTTCCGTTTTTTGTAAGAATCTACACAAATTTTTATATACTGATTCAAAAGGTTGTAAACTTACGTAAGGCACAATTTGTTTTAGGTACTGGAGGTGTTGAAACATTGTAAACCTCTACATGATAACGTGTGAGTCATGACCCATGCGTTGGGGTCTCGACTGTGGGATAAGAGAGGGGAGCGTGACGCTCTTATCTTTTAGGCCCTTTTCGCCCTGCGTTTTTCTGCGTGTTCAGTTCGACCGAGTGCGTCTTGTAACATAGATCTACGTTTCTTTTTTTTCATTCTGTTAACACTAGATTGCCCGAGATTTCTTGTATACCTATATTGCCCAAAAACAGCCAAAATGACTGCATTGTGAAAAAATAACAAATATGTAAAGAAATTTGTTTAAAATTAATTTTTAATATTTTTTATGTTATTTACAGTTATATAACAGGTTATTAGTAAATATTAACTGTACATATTGACTGTTTTCAATGAACTTAACCCATATTTCCGAAAGCAAGGCAAATTTATTTGATTGTAGGCGATTCATTCGGTTCTTTTGTCAAAATGAATAAATCGTAGGATTTGCTTGAACTTTTCTCTGGCCATAGTTTTTCTAAAAGTTTCGGGAACCCACTTCGCTGACCATAAATAACTCAATTTAAAATTTGTTGCCTCGTAAGCTCCACGAGCATATAGAATCCCAATAAATACACGTATTTCCGGTAATGATATTGTCCAACCGTTCCGCAAAATTCGGCGACATTCTTCTGTGCACTTTCTTATATGTTTGATAATATAGTTATCTATTATCGACGATAATGCACTGATAAGATTATCTGCCACAATGTTCCTTTTTGCGTAGCCTGTTGGCCCTTTCACACTCTTGAAAATACAAGCAGATGGTATCCTTCCAGGAATACCACCTTCGTCAATTTTTGTCCACACAGTACCATCAGCAGTTTGTTTCGACCTCCTAAAACGTATTTTCAGTTTTTTCATCAGAATCTGAACTAGTTAGCACCGCGCACCTTTTCCTGGGCATATTGATGACACTTTCATTTTCATCATTGGTGATCGACTCTTCATGACTATCTTCAGCGTCAGATGTTTCACTTTGAATATAATCCGCTTCATCTTCAGATGATATTTCAGAATTTGTTGCATTTGATTCTATATCGGAGCATGTTCACTTATGTTCGTTAGCTTTTCCAAGAACTCATTCGACATTTTTTTCATAAAGTTAGGGCGCAAAAGAAATAAAATAAACAACTTGTTGGAACAACACTTTATAAAGATTCGAATAACTAGTACTACTTTAGCTTATTGAGCAACTGACACTTATCAAGTATACGCCCAAATCGACAATTTATCATGCATCATATTTCAATACAAAGCCGGACAGGTCATATAAGAAATTTACTCAATTCAATAAATAAAAATCTTTTGATTATTTAAAATTTACCAAGCAGTCAAAATGAATGCTTCTGGGCAATATAGGTATAATACATATATATATATACGGAAATAAAGGAGGGCGGAAGTAACTACAATTATTCATAAACCCATTTATATGTTGTAGAAAAAGTCACCAAATTCTAAGAAATTGCGTCATCAATTTCATAATTGTTTTTCTAATTGAAATTAAAAAACAGTCAAAATGACTGCCTTGGGCAATCTAGTGTTAATAAAGCTCTTTTGATAAAACTCTTAATTTCTAACCTACAACCATAACAATCTAATATCGTACTTACCTGCGCTCGCGGAAGAATGGAGACGCGAAGTGGCTCACTGAAAATCGTAGAATCGAATCTCGAGGGGATCTGAAAAGAAATCCGCCCGGACTCGCTCCATATGTACACATATGCCCTGCGCTATTTTAATCATTTGTTTGATTTATTTGAAGCTTTCGTAATTTAAACGTTTTTCCAAGCACTTGTTACGATTTGAATGTTTTTAAAAAACTGCTCTTACCTCTTTATGAGTTGAAAATTATTTCATATTGTTACAGTATGTTACAATGTTTAAAATACGCGCTGGTCTTATTGTGACTTACTGATACTTATTTCAAGAATTACATATTTTCATTCGTACTACGTTATTTTCTATTTTAATCATGTAAACAAACAGTAATACGCAAGTTTGGTTACTGTTTATGCATGAATAATTGCCCTTGCCTTCGGTTGAGACTTATTTTTTTCTTTTATAAACAAATAAATTCTGCTCTTATCACTACATGTTTTGCTACTCTGAGTTCCATTGCACGTAAAAAAGCCTACTACATATATTTCTGCAAATAAAATCAAATAACCTTAATCAAGAAAGTGGGAAATTATTTATACTTAATTGATAAAGAAAATTAAAGTCAATCTGAACCAAAAAGAAGAGCAATTACTCTTACTTAAATATTTTTCTAATAAAATCATGAATGGTAATTCGCTCAATTAACTATATTTTGCTCATTTAATAAAAAAAGTCATAAAATCATAACATAATCTGGAAAGTAGACAGTATCGCAATGTCACTATTACGTGCAAATGCACTGTTATATAACTTTCGGCGTATACAACAAAATTTGGTAATATCGACAGGAAAGATTTTTGACGATTCCGATGACGACCGAAAAATCGACGAATTGTTCCGCTCGTATCTAGATCGTATTTTATATGCCTTATTTATAATACAGGTCATTTTAATTAATAGAAATTCCAATTATTGGGTTTGTTAAATGAAAATATGATAATGGATGGTATTGAACTATCGGATAAATTGATTTTTGGTGCATCAACACTTGGAAACTATGTAAAATGGTACCGGAAATTATATGTATTATTTTATTCTATGACCAATTAGTTGTAAATATCTTGAAAGTTATAAAACTGCAAGAAAACCAAAAATTGAAATCACATAATTTTGGGAATTCCTAGCTCTTGAATTATTCATGTTATTGTTGTATACCTCATATATATAAATCAACACAGAAATTGTTCTTTTTAAGTCAATAAGATCATCTCCCATTCTTCGAGACGGCGCAGCTACAGAAAGGTGTGCGTTTTCTGTTTCTATAAAATATGCCACCCAATGTGTTGCCTGCTATGTTGTTTACTTTTTCTTTTGCTATTTAGTCAGTTTTTAACTGAAGTTGTTCCCGATTCGTGAAGTACCTTCTCTACTTTTGTAAACCACAATTTTCAATAAAATTTCTTAAATAAGTTCAATTAAAGTTAATGAAAAGATGATACCTCCTTGAGTAAAACCATCTGTCTTAGTCAGTAGTCCACTTAAAGAATCATAAAACACGTTATTGTGAAAAATATGACAATGACCGCTCTAAACTGACGAAAAATATGTTAAGAATTCAGTTTACATTTTTCATGAACTTCATGAACTTTTTCGTATAAACTACATGCAATAAGGGATTATTACTAGCAAATATAATACTAGCCCTTAAAATCATTTTTATATGTTCTTTATATCTTCGTAAAGTTCGAGTAAAGTGAAGTCGGTGCTAGCTACGAAAAATGATATGGCATACGGTTGACTGAATGTTAACGGAGCGGCTATTTATGACTCGCAAGTCTGCAGGTGTCTTCGTTTCTGCATTTTGTCGTGGTGCTAAAAATTAGCCTGTAATTTGCATTGTTTGAGATTACTGCTAATACTGAAAATATAATAGAAACGTGGACAGTCTCGCCATCGCACGAATACGTGCTGTAATGCGGCGCAACTGTAAGTGCAGGATTCAGAACACTTGTTTGGTAATAATGGATATAGATTTATTTTGTGCAACGGCCGATTCGGCACGTCTTTGTTCTTTTTAATCGATCTGTATGCTTCGCTTTGGCCAACCGTATTTTTTATCTGATCCGTTCAGGTCTAGTCGTTTATGTTCCAGCGTAATGCTAGGTGGCATCATTATCGGATGACTAGGTAAATCTTGGCTGCAGCTACAGTACAAGTGTACTGATGAATAAGCGTCGGCATATATAACAAAACTGAGTAATTATGACGTTTATATGTGTAGTTGCTCAACCTTGATTTCAATTTTAAACTAAAGGTTGAACAACTAAAACGTCATATCCACCGCAGAATAATGGAGACAAACGGAATATTTCAGCACACCTACAACAAGTATGGACTCTAGACAAAAACAAGAGCGTTAAAATGAGTAAATTCAAACATGAAACGTTCCAAAAAGAGGGTAACCCGCAGGTGTCTTCGCCTCTGGATTTCGCCGCGGTGTATAAAATGAACTAATAAAACGCATGAAAAGCAACGCGGCATTAGATTCGGCGGAAGCATATTTGCATGACTTGAGGTAATTGCTAAGACGGGAAATAGCTGATACCGAGCAGGGCGTACTAATACGTTTCTGGTATATTTACGTGCCGTTCGTATCCGGTAGTACAGGTACGCACACGTAAACCTCCAGTAGGAGGAATCGACGGCACTGTAAATACAGGGAGGGTGCGCTTCGTTGATTAGCTACTCGCTTGTACGTCGTGTTGGGTAGCTTGCACCCAAACTAAATCCAATATACACAGATCGGTCACCGCAATTAATTTCGACGCCCCGTACATTTCTGCGCTCCCTTTCGAAGTATGCGTGTCCCTTTCAGCGAACGCAAAGGATCACTCGATGCTCTTATTAATACCCCCGTCGCTACTTGTTATTGCTACTGTTAGTTTGCCTTGTTGCCGCTACTGTCAGGATGTTTCGCAGTACAGTATTATATAAAGTGCAACTTCCTATTTATCGGGGGTGGGGGGAAGGGGGTGTAGGATATTGTAGGATTTTTTAGGTGAGGATGTTATTCTATTAACCCTTTGCGCTCGACGCGGTTTTCTCTCAGGCACCATCAGCAACTCGATGCGGTAAATTGAGTGCGCGCGCGTTTATTTGTGTTTGTTTCGAATATCGCTTGACAAGTCTTTTAGGCCTTTTGTAGATCATTTTAATGGGCAAGCTGTCTATGTAGCTGATAAAGATGTCTTATCTGCACAAACGAATTTCAATGCGTCGTTATGCCTTGAGAATAATAGAACGTCGATATTCCAACGCTTCTTTCAATTCGCTGCTTTAAAAAAATATTGCGATTGCAAAAAGAACCAACCACAAAATGCAATCCAATTGCAAAGTTGTTTGAGAACGACATTTCCCAAAAGACGACAAACTGTGTACTATTTGACACATTTTTTTGACAAGTCAAGAATGCACATTGGAGTTTATCAGTTTTACAAAATACATAATGAAGAAAAATTATAGTGTTTTTAATAAATATCCTTCATTAAGTTAAATAAATGTATGTAATGTTAAAATATACGAGTTTAAAGTGTCCCATTGTGCCTAAAATTATTTTAAGTTAACAGAAACGAACTCGATGAAATAGTGCGCGCACGCGGCACCGGATCGAGTTGTCGAGTTGCTGGTCAGCCCGAGAGAATAGCGCGTCGAGCGCAAAGAGTTAATCCTATTGTTTATTAACCCTTAACGGACGAGAGGCGACTGTCAGTCGCCACGGTGTTCCGCGCGGCAGGACAAGTGGCGAGTGAGAGGCGACACGCGGTGTACATGTTAGATTTTGTTATCTCCAAACAACAGGGTCGCACTATTGGTTCTGGGAAAGGTTCCTTAGCTATTGATGGTCTCTTGTACAATGTATGAAATGACATATCATAACAGAGATAAGATATTGAAACATTCTTCGATGAGTGTAGCTCTGACAGTGGTTCCGACATCCATTGAGACTTGGCAAGCGTGGCAAAAGCATCAGAAGAATTTTTTTAACGTGATTTTGTGTGAACCCCTGCAAAAATGGATCCCACAAATGAACTCAGCTCTAATGAAGACGAATTTTGTTTTGATACGGTTCATGACGAAATCCGACGTATTCATAAAGAAGTTAGTGAGATGGAAAGTGAGATAACGGATGAAGATGACGATATAATAGTAGGCGTAAGAACTCGAAAAATCAGAGTGATAGATAGCGAATCCGAGAGTGATACTGATTCCGATAAATTAGAATGGACAGAGTGTGACGATTCCAAAGAACTACCACCCAGAATAAAATTCACACCGGGCGAAAGAGTTGCAGGATCACACGTACCGTCCAGTGTGAGAGAACCTTTGGATTTTTTTAAGTTGTTCTTTACCGAGAAGCTAGTCGATCGAATAATAATCGATACAAACAATTATGCGACAAAAAAATTAGAAGGAAAGGCGCTATCATCAAGGTCGCTCTGGCAAACTTGGTACAATGTTACAAAGAATGAATTTTGGGCGTTTATTGCGGAGATTGTAAATATGGGGATAATACCACTTAGCACACAGCGAAAGTACAGAACATAATTTTTGTAAAAATAAAGTTTTAAAGGTGTAAATATAGATAAACAATCGAAATATAACGTTTTTATGAGATAATTTATATGTAAGATCACTTTATTATATTATGTAAGTCACTCAACGCATTCGCAAAAATCGCTTCGTCCTGCTACCTCACCCGGTCGAAAAAGTCGTCGTCCGTTAAGGGTTAATTTAAAACAGTACAGTTATAATACGGCAAACACGTCTAGAGCAGAATTTCTCTACACCTACGTCACTACGTCACTATTGTCTCTCAATCACTGCGTCACTACGTCACTACACACTATCGTCGCTATTATCTCTCAGTCACTACGTCACTACGCACTATCGTCGCTATGTCACCAAACTCGTTCTCTACGTCTCAATTCTGATTCCTTGCGAGACATCCGTAGGTCATCTCGCCCCTCCCCTTTCGATTGTCTTCTGTCGCGGTCGGCATACTTCAAACAAACATACAGACAAAACATTTACGCATCGCGTATCGGCTCAAGTCCTCGACACCATTCCATGCACTCATTTCGGCATTCGCACAAATTGCCAAACATTCTCTTTCAAACACGCCGCGTCACACACACACACATCCCACAGTATTTTTCAGGGATATCTCGTAATTGGTGTTTCATTTAGTGATATGTATGTATACAGTTCGTTTTAGTGTTTTCAGGTATCTACGTAAGCATATACACTAGACTATCATATTCACGTCAAATTTGACCATACGCAGGCTACGGATAGAAATTGTCATTACATGTTTTAATTACATGTTCTTCCTATACAATTTCATTGCTACTGTTAGTGTGCCTTGTTGCCGCGACTGTCAGGATGTTTCGCAGTACAGTATTATCTAAAGTGCAATTTCCTATTTATTGGGGGGTGTAGGATATTTTTCAGGCAAATTTCGTAATTGGTGTTTGCTTTAGCGATATGTATGACATAATTGAATAAATAGCTACAGTTATTTTTAGTGTATTCAGGTATCTACGTAAATATACAAAATGGAATGTCATATTTCACGCTAAATTTAACCATACACAGGCTACGGATAGAAATTGTCATTACATGTTTTAATTACACATACAATTTTAGATCCTGCACTTTTCACAAACAAGGCCCATTGTTATAAGCGGTACCTTGTAAAGTAAAAACTAAATATAATTATATGTACAGTAGTAATCATTTAATCTGACTTAAAAGATACTGAACTTCTCAATCGACGTTTCAAAAGATTTGGTCAATGAAAAATACTGATTACAGGGTGTCCAAACAAATGTATACAGGGTGTTCAAACAAATGTATACAGGGTGTCCAAACAAATGTATCTAACACTTTTGCAGTTCATAGCTGTATAATTACGTAGCAGTTTTTGAAAAATTATTCGAAGTGTGCAAATATCATTTTCTGACACCGTATATCACGTATAACAAGTGACAAACTAAAATGTTATCGCTGCAACGCATCTGTGACGGTGAGTTTAATGTGCCATATAACCTGCGTATGGCAAGGTATATGACACATTACTGACGCGAAAATACGATTTAAAGAACCTCGTGGTCATTTAGGAATTGTGATAAGCTGTGCGTGTAAAAAACGTACAAGCTTCGTAACAATCGTCAACTCTACAGATAATTGATGCGACGTATACCAGAATAAATTTACGTTTACAACAGGAGAAAAAATGTGAATACAGTTATTTCACAGTGTTTGTTTGCTATTATCATTTTTAAACTTTGAACTAAAGGAAAATGGTTAAATTAAATATTGCGAGACGTGGTTCATAACGATTTACATTCAAAATTTGCGACTTCCAGACAAGCTATTTATTTTTTCGATATT
Organism: Cryptocheilus praepositus; assembly: GCA_033815515.1. Taxonomy (NCBI): domain Eukaryota; kingdom Metazoa; phylum Arthropoda; class Insecta; order Hymenoptera; family Pompilidae; genus Cryptocheilus; species Cryptocheilus praepositus. The sequence continues at coordinate 134,954 of JAWWQZ010000069.1, read as the reverse complement.
TTTTTTTATCATCAAAGATGACGTGTATTAGTTCATACTGTTACATATGTTAATAATCCGATGGACATTAAAATGGAACAATTTTCATAAAATTGGACAAAATTTGGCTTTGGATTTGAACTTTGGCTTTGAATATGACGCTCGATTTTTACAACTCTTTTTTACACAACAAGCTCATTTAAGCAGAACGTTTTGTAGATTTGGCTCTGTTATGTACATGCTGTAAACATCGAAACCGGTTAACGCAGAAATAAGTGACATGGATTGATAGATGAAGAAATGTTTACGCTTATTACAATCTACGATTTTTATTATTTTTGTTACTTTTGACTCATATGAACGCTAATTGATTTCAATGAAACAATTAGTATCGGTAAAACGATAAATAAATGTTCAGAACAACCTTCACTTTTTACCATAATTCCTACAATTTACAATTTGTCAAGATTTTTTTAATTTCATCCAATAAACGCATACTTCTGCGGTTTTCAAAAATTGAAGTTGTTACTACTTTATAAAGTATCCAAACATTGATGTGTATAATATTAAAATCGGTTGCGATATATATACTTTAATACATGCTGAAAAAAGCGGTCCATACGAGTGTATGAAATCTCGATTAAATAATATTCAAACGTATAGTACAAATAACATCCAACATGATACGTGTGTATTCCCACTACTTTACAGTGAACTAGGAGAATGTTCTAATCTCATCTTTTGTTACGTTATGAGGTACCATTATCGCTGCAGTATATTCTAAATTCTTGCATCTAGTAAAAGCTTTGTTCATAAGCATGACCCCGCCCTCCTATACGTCATTTGAACCGTCACGTGAGTTGAAAGTGATTGAGGATACAAAATCATTTGTTTCATGAATATCCCACAAACTATTAACTATACACCCTAGATGATGTTCTACTTTCTTATCACAATGAGTCATCTACGATTGGCGCAAAGTCGCCAGTTAGGTGACTTACCCTGCATACCAGGTTGTTCAATAAGTTTTGTCGTTCGAGAAGAAAAACACAATGTTATGGTTCAAAATACACTTTATTATTCAGTATAATCTCCCTGAACATTAATGCACTTGCTCCAACGATCCTCCAATCTGTGGATCCCATCCTTGAGGTGAGATTCCGGAAGGTCTGCAAAATACGCTTCAACAGCCGTTATGACCTCTTCATTTGACGAAAAACGCTTGCCACGCATACATTTTTTGAGTTCTGGAGACAAATGGAAGTCGCTGGGGGCCAAATCTGGTGAATACCGCGGATGCTCCAACAATTCGAACTTTAATTCATGGATTTTAGCCATTGGCAAAATGCTCTTGTGACACGGTGCGTTGTCCTGATGAAAAAGGATTTTTTTCTTCTGCAAACCGGGTCTTTTTTCACGAATTTTTTCCTTCAACTGGTCCAAAAGGTTGCAATAATATTCAGAATTAATTGTTTTACCAGTTTGCAAGTAATCCACAAATAAAATTCCTTTCGCATCCCAAAAAACTGATGCCAGAACCTTCTTGGCCGATTTCTGGACACGAACTCGTTTCGAAGCCGAACAACCAGGTTCACACCACTCTTTAGCCTCTTGTTTTGATTTAGGATCATGGTGATAGACCCAAGTCTCATCCATAGTGATGAATCGACGCACAAAATCCACTTTATCCTTTTTAAAACGCTCCAAATGTTGTTGAGAAAGTCGCATTCGAATGTGTTTTTGTTCAATTGTTAGCGAATGCGGCACCCATTGTGCACACAGCTTTTTAAAACTCAAAATTTCATTTAAAATATGACTCACACTGCCTAATGAGATGTGTAGAGCCTCTACTAAATCCCTCTCAGTCAATCGACGATCTTCCAAAACCATATCCTGTACTTTGGCTACGATTTCTGGTGTTGATGCGGTTTTTGGACGTCCTTCACGTGGATCGTCTTCAAGGCTTGTACGACCACGTTTAAATTCAGCAACCCATCTTTCTACTGTTCTAATTGAAGGTGAACGTTCATTATACACTCTTAACATTCGTTCGTGAATTTCTTTTGGTGCTACACCTTCCAAAAATAAGAATTTTATCACTGCACGATATTCAATTTTTTCCATTGTTGAAAATACTGTGACACGGCGACACTAAATGGCTTGTAAACAAAGAATGAATTGACTGATTGAAATGAACCTTCACATACGTTGATAAGAAGAGTGAACCAACAAAAAAAAACAAATTTGGACTAGTAGCAACGCCCTCAACAAAACAAAACAAAACAACAACCTGGTATATTCTATACTGTAATAATGTAATGAAGAATTATTATAATATTATTTATTATGGTACAAGTCACACATTTTAAGCGAGCGTGTAAGTAAAAAGTAACGTAGCAGAGATTTATTAAACATATAGCCGTTTACATGCAAAATTATTAATTAAGGACGCCTGCATACAAATCGATGGCGACTGCGTACGTAATGAAGAGTTAAATTGCGTTTCGGTACATCAGGCTGAAGGTTAAATGAATGGAAAAAGCATTTTGCCGATTAAGAAGGCGGCGACAGCAAAGATAAGTATGAAAGGGCAGACCGTGCGGATAGTCGATCATTATAATTCGCTCGATTTGTGATATATATTAGACCGGTGCCTACTTTCAATGTAACACCAGAGAAGTTTGCTTAATGCGTACTCGTTCAAACGCAAAATCAGTAATTAACGTATTCTATGTATGAATGGTGGCAATTACGCATGCAATGAACAGTTTAATGACTCAGCGGTACACCTGGCTAAAGATTAAATTAATCAAATACACATTACGCCTATTACGATGGTAATAATTTGCCTAATTCGTTGTTTCCTGTTTCGTTCGCATCCGTTATCAAGATAGCGTTATAGAACTTTACTTAACATACACTCGTTCAAATGCAAAATCCTTAATTAATGAATTTTCCATAGGAAGTTTCGGTAATGATATACCCAACGAACAATTAAATTGCAGTTTGATATATCAGACAAAAAAGTGCATCAATTGAAATATATTCCGCCAACTAAGAGTGCGAAATAGCTAATCATTACAAGTTGTTTAATACGTTACGTATCTTTGAATACACCGGCGATTTGATGTATGCATTGAGCAACGTTTCAAAATGTTCAATCAACTATCAAAATACCAGTTTGGTAGATCAAACTAAACATTAAACGAATTAAATATAGGATATACAAATATTGAATATACCAATTGAATACACATTCTGAATGTTAAAAAGAAAACAACAAATTAGAACGTGAACGATGAGATACATTTTCTTAAACAATGTTTAAATAAATAGATATCGTGCAAACGCAAATCACTGTCTGAAATGAAACTACGAAATTGACATTCAGGTAATCGAAGAGAAATAAAATTGAAACTGAATGTGATCACAGATTATAATAAAAATATAATGGTGTCGATATGGCGAACCAATACGCGACATCTTACTGTTTTTTAGAGTCGATACTCAAGTGGTGGAGGAATATTTCTTTTGGGGATCAGAAATCTCTAGAATAAATGCGTATATTTTATACAAAGAAAAAACAAAAAACCAAGGAACAGAACCTATAGCCCACAAAAAATTTCGCGAAAAGATTTTGTCAATGCTAATTCGTGATTGTCGTCATCCAAATATAAAATTGGGGAGGCCTGGAACACACGATAAACACGATCGCTTAGATGGAAAGCCTCATTTAATCTTCCTACATCCCGAAGGAAAAACACAAAGACTGTGCAGTTTACTCAAATAGAAAAACATCTGGAGGAAAACTTGAAACCACCTCATTTTTGTGATAACGTGTGAAAGAAAATCATTTACATCTTGCGAAGTTCTTTCAAAAATATATACCCTTGAAAATTTCAATATACGACAATACTGTAAATAAAATTGGTATTTAAGATATAGAATTTGTTTCTTCCGATTATTTATTTAAATCTTTATATTTTTAGTTAAAGTAAATTTCAAATAAAACACTTAAAAGCGTCGGGAGCTGCTGGTAACGAAATTGAAATAAAATTCGGAGTGCAAAGGGTTAAATGAATTAAATATAGGATACACAAATATTGAATATACCAATTGAATACACATTCTGAATGTTAAAAAGACAACAACAAATCAGAACGTGAACGATGAGATAGTGCGTACATCTTAAACGAATGTTTATTTTCAAAGCTACAGTTTAAAAGCAAATCAGTGTCTGAAATTGAAACCGACCAAATTGACATTCTGCCGCTTAGCAAGGCAATGACAAATTGAAACATGAAAGGTGAGGCGGTGCGAATAGCCAATCATTATAATTCTCGCAACCAGTGACTTGGGCTTTTGCTATCGTTTGGCAGAGTGATAATCGGAATTCCGCTGTGAGGAAGGGTGCGTTTCGCATCAGGAAGGGTATGTACCCAGAATACAGTAATTATGATTCTCGGACGCATCGCATTCAGAGGGAAATGAACTTGGCGCCCTGACACGCGACTTCATTAACGAATGGCCCTGCTGAATAGACCTAAACATCCGCAATCCTCAACTTGCTATACCGGTTGGCTCGAAAAGCGAGAGTGCTGGAAAGAAGGAATCAAGGAGCGTGATTAATTACTCGTCACCTAATTACCAATTAGTGCGACTGCACGCCTGGATCTGTTAAAGAGTACGACACAACGTACTTTTTCCGCTGACTTTTCACAATCTGCGTCTTTCGTTAGAACTTACTTTTACGTCATTTATATGTGATATGCGTTTATTAATCATTTATATTTCATTTACTTAAACCTTCGGTAGCTTAAACATAGAAAAATATAGTGATGTGTAATAATGCACGGACTTGAACCAAAACAAGCGCTTCAACAATATTTTAACCTGTAAAAAGTTGTAGACTTGCATTTATTATGAGATATAGCTTTATTGTGGTTTATATGCGATAAGTACTTATTAATCATTAATCTTTGATTTATTACAACCTTAGCTACTTTAAGCATAGCAAAATATGGTGGCACATAATAATAAACATTCTTGACACGAAGCAAGAGTTTTAACCATATTTTTATCTACCAACGGCGTCTTTATCAGATGTACGTTTATCGCACTTTATATACGATACGTCATTATTAATCATTTATGTTTGATTTATTTGAAACTAGTAGTCTGAATGACTTTTGAAGCCTCTGTTATGATTGAAGTATGATTACTACTCTCTTTTCGGAAAATCAATATGATTTGGAACACTTGGGGCTCCTCTTCAGGTGTCTACAAATACGCCATCTTATTACAACGTGTCATAGTGTGCAATATATATGTATATGTATGTTACCGTGAATGACCGAAATTGGAGAAACTTACTTAGTGAAACAGACACTGCAACATTCCACCTTCATTTTATAAAATGCATACAAATAAAGCATGATGCTAAGTATTATTTAAACAGATTATTTATTTCCAACGCTACATTATTTTATACGAATTGATGTATTACTTACTAGTTCCTGAATAAACATGGCCGATTTGCTGATAGGTCATTTGCAAAAGGTTCCGATCGCAAAGGATAATAAACAAAAACTTTAAGAAACAACCATTTATGCTGTTTTATGTGGATATTTATATAGTCATTATTTACAGCAATTCGTTTGTTAATACTGGCATTAAATCTAAAATATCGAATTCTTACGTACTGTAGAATTAGTGACAGTCGGAGGACTAGATAGGGATCATTTAATTAATGTGGTTAATGATACAAATGGTCGTTGCAATGATTCTGATAAAGACACTTAACTAGTTGTATTCACAACAAACGTCATTCGTGCAGGACTCGAATTCAAAAGAAAATTCGGTAATCACTTTCTGCAACACGATTCTAATGTTGAAAGGACCTTATAGTTGCTGCGAGATAGTAACCAATGTTTAGTTCAATACGAGGAAGTCTATAAATATTTAACCAAGAACAAAGACAATTGTCAATTACGAATTTCATTATCGAGTCTGCCTTGTCTGGAATTGTAACGAATGCATTAACCAACGAAATAGAACCGCCTCAAATACTGTCGAGTGATGAAAGTGGCGTCCCGTCAACCAAGAAGAAAAGATTAATAATCTATGCTAGTGATGACAGTAATTCATTCTTTGGGTTGTTTCTGTGTGAGTTTTGTATTTCTGGTTTCTATAAAATTATTTGTTATATATATATATACGAATATTATTATATATATAGGTAATATTAACGAATGGACTGATAATTTTTGTTTCTCATTTGTACTTTATCTTCATTTTACATTTTTTCAATTAACACAGTAATCTGAGGAACAAATTGGGGATGGATGTACTTTCATTTTCCTTTCCTTAATGAAGATGTCTGTAACATGTTGTTTCTTTTCTATTACCCTTCGCCCGTAAGATATATGCTATTTATTACAGAAATTTCTGAAAACATGTACAAACTTGTGGTTTCCAGATAAAATAATTAATAAACAACAATTTCAGGAATTACTTTCAACAATTAGTCGGTGCTCACGTGCCTCCTGCACTAACTGTATCAATAAAAATGTAGCTTTTATATATTGTATATATTACCGTGAATGACCGAAATTATAAAATGTCGACTTTCACCGGTGAATGTCAACAGATACCAAATACGACGATGAAAGATCGAATATTTCATTACATTGTTGTACATTCGGACCCTCTCCGGTGTGTGTCGACCATTAGTGCATGGCGAATGTCAACATTTACCGGTGTAAGTCAGAAATAAGGGTATTTAGCAAATATTTCGGACATACACCGAGCGACTATGTGAATGTTGACATTCACCGGTGAAAGTCGACATTCTCCAGATTTCGGTGTTTCACTGTAACATATATATACTCTGGATACAGGATGGCTCAGAGTATCTGTCGTTTGATGTAACTACTGAATGACAGGTGATGCGACAAAAATGTTACAACACTTTTATCATCACACTACATATACGTAGACTGTGACAGTAATAAAAGAAATGTTTATGTACAATTTATCAGGGTCATAGTAAGGATGTCTTGTATTCTTTAAAAAGAATTCTATTTTTATTTTGATATTACGAAAGAACAGAAAAAAGAAGTTTAGCATGTTCCTTTGCAAAGTTACCTGGGGCCAATTTAAAGTTGCAAAAACGAAAAAGTTTTGTGAAAATAACTAGACCCCTGAAGAGTTGATCCAATGATTCTGAAATATGCCGAGATTTCAACAAACATAGTATCAAACATGTTTCGGATATAACAAGGGCTTCCATGATTTATTATAATATGTCAAGTTCACATTTAAAATATTGTAACATATTGAACAGCATGAGATAATTGGAAACTCTTGAGAGAAAACTCAAGGGCATCGAAACATGGGGTTTATTTCTTCTAAAATGGAGTAATACATATATTTCTACTAAAGCAAGAGCTTTAAGAATCTATTAATCGATTATGAAAGGAAGCGCACGACTTAAGAATCAAGAAAAGTCATTAGCACTTGTTAAGCAGTACTACAGTTTCTGAATAGAAGAAAGAGAGTAAACAAATTATTTCGAAAACGGAAGGGATGGTTAATTACCGCTTGCCTAATTAAATTAGTACAAGCACACACTTGGCTGTATGAAATAATTTAACGTAACGTCCTTTTATTCATTGATCGTTGAAAATCTTTAATACCAAATGTTGTTAAACATTCATTGATATTCATAATAAAACAAAAAACCGATGTATACAGAGACGTGATTATTCTTCGTCAAATGATAAAACGATTTATTGATAATACAGGACAATTAAAAGATATTATCTAGAAACCAAGATACACGCTTCATTACTCGCTGCCGATTAATAATACAATTTATTAACAACGAAGGGCAATTAAAACAGATTACTTTGCAATCGGTAAGGGTAGTTAGTTACACGCTGTTTAATTATCAAAAACTGCGACCGTCCGCCAGGCTCTGCAGAAGCAGTACAATATTTTTTGTTAACTGATTGATTCTTCAGAGCCTGTCGATTATTACAAGGGGTTTATTAGCGATAGTGAATTTTGAAAACTACAATCTAACAAGTCGCCAAATTTTTAAGTACATCTGATCTTCGTTTACATATAAATGGGAAGCTTATGATGTATGATTTTGTGATAAAGAATCTGCCATATTTAATAGTAGGCGTCAGGCGAGCTGTTGTACGGAAACATGCACATTCTAGGATGTTTCTAACAAGGTTTAATAACATTTTAAGTTCTTTTTGAGAACCTTTCCAAACTGAAAAGTATATAAGAAAACTTGCGGCGGTGTGGTTCGGCCAGGGAATATTAAAGTTTCGAAACGTATGTATTCTGGACGTTTTGACCTAAAATATGCAACCTTATTAGCCGTCATTTTCAATTATACATATACTTAGTAAAGAATGTATTCTTGCACCAATCAATTTCGAGCAATATATACTCCATGAAATTGTAGTTTATAAAATAAGTCTTTATAAACGACGCGTTTGTATATACTCCCGGAAATATATATAATAGGTGTAGGGAAAGAAAAATTGTTTGTATGTGTCCGCTCAATTTTTTGAATGTTAATTTATGTAGTACACAATTTTTAACATTACTGATGGTAGGGCTATAATGATGCGTACAACGTCCATATAACGTTGCTAAACATAACGACCGTGACCACTATAATAAAGAAGTGATAACATAATTAATATAGTTTGTCAATTCTCCTGTATATGCTTTTAAATAAAAACTGTACGAATAATTATAGCTCTTACATTTTTTTAACATTTTTTTAACATTTCGATATGTGTCGCCCTTGTCAACTTTTTTTCTTTAACCTTCAAATGAAAACATAAAGAATACATTTCCTACATTTACAGCTTGCACGTATACAATATTTTGTCGATGATCATCAGTAATATAATTGTTGTAATACTGAACACGTAACGTAGAGACATGAACTCAATTCTATAGAATCCCAGAAAAGACATAGTCAACAAATAATTTTCATAAGCATTCGAGACCACATTAAAAATTACAATAAAGCTACTTGTAAATGAAAAAGTGGGAAAGCTTGATGAAGAAAGCAGATATGTTGTTCAACACTCAATATAAATTCCACTACTTGCAGCAATTCCATTTTATATCACTGTTTGTATTATCCTAATACGTTTCTTCAAAGATATCGGTCTCTGTATGTAGGTATACCAAATACAGTTCAATAATCAAAACTTTTAATATATACGGTGCACTTTAAGACACCAAATCATCATTTTATTTATAACGTAGACGTATCACTGTTTGTGATTACATTTATAAAGAAATTCAGGAATGGAAATAATCCCGAAACTAATTTAACACTAGATTGCCCGAGATTTCTTGTATACATATATTGCCCAAAAACAGTCAAAATGACTGCATTGTGAAAAAATAACAAATATGTAAAGAAATTTGTTTAAAAATAATTTTTAATATTTTTTATGTTATTTACAGTTATATAACAGGTTATTAGTAAATATTAACTGTACATATTGACTGTTTTCAATGAACTTAACCCATATTTCCGAAAGCAAGGCAAATTTATTTGATTCTAGGCGCCTACTGCATTCGGTTCTTTTGTCAAAATGAATAAATCGTAGGATTTGCTTGAACTTTTCTCTGGCCATAGTTTTTCTAAAAGGTTCGGGACCCCACTTCGCTGACCATAAATAACTCAATTTAAAATTTGTTGCCTCGTAAGCTCCACGAGCATATAGAATCCCAATAAATGCACGTATTTCCGGTAATGATATTGTCCAACCGTTCCGCAAAATTCGGCGACATTCTTTTGTGCACTTTCTTATATGTTTGATAATATAGTTATCTATTATCGACGATAATGCACTGATAAGATTATCTGCCACAATGTTCCTTTTTGCGTAGCCTGTTGGCCCTTTCACACTCTTGAAAATACAAGCAGATGGTATCCTTCCAGGAATACCACCTTCGTCAATTTTTGTCTACACAGTACCATCACCAGCTGTTTCGACCTCCTAAAACGTATTTTCAGTTTTTTCATCAGAATCTGGACTAGTTAGCACCCTACACCTTTTCCTGGGCATATGGATGACACTTTCATTTTCATCATTGGTGATCGACTCTTCATCACTATCTTCAGCGTCAGATATTTCAGTTTGAATATAATCCGCTTCATCTTCAGATGATAGTTCAGAATTTGTTGCATTTGATTCTATATCGGAGCACTCTTCATTTATGTTCGTTGGCTTTTCCAAGAACTCATTTCTGTTCGACATTTTTTTCATAAAGTTAGGGCGCAAAAGAAATAAAATAAACAACTTGTTAGAACAACACTTTATAAAGATTTGAATAACTAGTACTACTTTAGCTTATTGAGCAACTGACACTTATCAAGTATACGCCCAAATCGACAATTTGCATCATATTTCAATACAAAGCCGGACAGGTCATATAAGAAATTTACTCAATTCAATAAATAAAAATCTTTTGATTATTTAAAATTTACCAAGCAGTCAAAATGACTGCTTCTGGGCAATATAGGTATAACACATATATATATACGGAAATAAAGGAGGGCGGAAGTAACTACAATTATTCATAAACCCATTTATATGTTATAGAAAAAGTCACCAAATTCTAAGAAATTGTGTCATCAATTTCATAATTGTTTTTCTAATTGAAATTAAAAAACAGTCAAAATGACTGCCTTGGGCAATCTAGTGTTAAACGCGATAACAGTCGAATTACCAGCAGTTTGCGAATTTACGCACAATGGAATTGAGGCAGTGTGACATTTGACAGTGATCTTCAGTGAAAGTACTCGGAAAAATTTGTAAACGTGACAGGGTGTATACGTTTCCATTAGAAGATGTTTATGTTGCGAGCCGATGACATCTAAAGAGAATCTATACGTATAATCTCCTCCGATAACATTGGCTTCATATATTCTGCGCGCCTTAAGGTTGGTGCTGTTTCATAATACTTTATACTTAACTCGCGGCAGGCAGAGATTCACGGTCCCGTAACTGGTATTACTACGTGAAACGAGCAAATCCATAAAATACGTTCGAAGCTTACTGCTGCGGCGAACCATATTTTTTCTAATACATTACTGCGTGATATTCCAATTGAATGCTTTCGGCGCGCATTGTTTATTTTGACGTTACGTTGGAAATCGTTGATGTCCAATTTTATTCGTACTTTTAAAGTAACATCGGTGTAAAACGATGAGGGATTCAATATACAGGGTGTCCAGAAAGGTTCGGATTACACTTATACTACGCATTACCGAGGCCAAATAGATGAAAACAGTTTACGATTTGTTTGACAATTCGTTATTGTTCACATGTCCTGACCTACAATTTCAAGAGTTACTCAAGAATACAATCTCAAGAGACATTTAGTTGTACAAAACACATTCTCTTTATTATTCCATTTATGCAACTGCAATTAATCCGTCTACGTTTTCTGAATGAAGAGGTATGCATCTTGTGTATGGTATTTTGTTATTTGTTACCAGTAATCCAACTGATAGTTTTCACCGCAAACTGCCATTTCTGACCAGACAATGGAATAAATTCGGAAAATGTATATATGTTAATTGAAATTGCATAGATTCAACGTTATCTAGACGATAGAATGTCTTATATTAGAGGCCTTGAGGCCGCAGGTCAGGACGTGTAAACAATCACCGTCATTGAAAACGATAATACGTATAAGTTTTTCTAGAAAGAATTTTAACACGAATTTTGCCCGAAATCTATTAATGCTTATATTTTTCAAATAAAGCTTTTTTAGGCATGAGTTTATATGCATTTTCTTAAATTTATTTAACCTCGCTAGTACACAGTGTAGATTTGTCCAAACCTCTTTTGGACATCCTGTATATACAGAATATCTGACTTTCACACAATTGGCTATTTTATCCACATTTAAATGTGCATGTAAGTATAATGCACAGCACTTATTATAGAACTCTGTATCAATTTAAAAAAAGGAAAAATACAATTTAACGATATCCTGATAAATTTATAAAAAAAAGCATCAGCTACTAATCGATAAATGACAGCAAAATTCATGTTTTAAAAATAGTCGACATGTTTCTTTTTTTTATGTTACTCTACTTTTATTAATTTCAACTTTTACAAGCCGTCGAGAAACCAATCAGGTACGAATGTTGAAAACCGCCAATATAGTCCTTAACGATGAAAACTTTTTACGCATCGACAGATTACAGATTGTGTTGTCATGTTCCAAATTTCTCAATGTATTCTGTACGTGACGATTCAATGTTCTGTTTGAAAATATGGACTATTTATTATTTGCGAAAAATGTTCCGTTACGTAAATAAATTACTTTCTGCCGGCATACCGCATTCACAAAACATATATTGTTTATTTAAAGGTGGATTTATGTTCCGTTTTATAACGCATCTGTGTATTTCACTACAACAAATTATAAGTACTTATTCTATCGTACACGGAACTTGTATTTTATTGTACCATGTTTAACTATTGTCACATGTTATATTGAATTTCTTTTATATTTGGTAATATACATTTATCGTTTATAATAGCATGTTGTACGTATTTGCTCTTTCGAACATAGACCTTATACCAGGTTGTTCAATAAGTTTTGTTTTGTTTTGTTGAGGGCGTTGCTACTAGTCCAAATTTGTTTTTGTTTTGTTGGTTCACTCTTCTTATCAACGTATGTGAAGGTTCATTTCAATCAGTCAATTCATTCTTTGTTTACAAGCCATTTAGTGTCGCCGTGTCACAGTATTTTCGACAATGGAAAAAATTGAATATCGTGCAGTGATAAAATTCTTATTTTTTGAAGGTGTGGCACCAAAAGAAATTCACGAACGAATGTTAAGAGTGTATAATGAACGTTCACATTCAATTAGAAGAGTAGAAAATGGGTTCTGAATTTAAACGTGGTCGTACAAGCCTTGAAGACGATCCACGTGAAGGACGGCCAAAAACCGCTTCAACACCAGAAATCGTGGCCAAAGTACAGGATATGGTTTTGGAAGATCGTCGATTGACTGAGAGGAATTTAGTAGAGGTTCTACACATCTCATTAGGCAGTTGTTCATATTTTAAATGAAATTTTGAGTTTTAAAAAGCTGTGTGCACAATGGGTGCCGCATTCGCTAACAATTGAACAAAAACACATTCGAATGCGCCTTTCTCAACAACATTTGGAGCGTTTTAAAAAGGATAAAGTGGATTTTGTGCGTCGATTCATCACTATGGATGAGACTTGGGTCACACATGATCCTAAATCAAAACAAGAGGCTAAAGAGTGGTGTGAACCTGGTTGTTCGGCTTCGAAACGAGTTCGTGTCCAGAAATCGGCCAAGAAGGTTCTGGCATCACGTTTTTCCATGCGAATTTTATTTGTGGATTACTTGCAATCTGGTAAAACAATTAATTCTGAATATTATTGCAACCTTTTGGACCAGTTGAAGGAAAAAATTCGTGAAAAAAGACCCAGTTTGCAGAAGAAAAAAATCCTTTTTCATCAGGACAACGAACCGTGTCACAAGTTCATTTTGACAATGGCTAAAATCCATGAATTAAAGTTCGAATTGTTGGAGCATCCGCCGTATTCAAGATTTGGCCACCAGCGACTTCCATTTTTTCCATTGAACTCAAAAAATGTATGCGTGGCAAGCGTTTTTCGTCAAATGAAGAGGTCATAACGGCTGTTGAAATTTTGCAGAACTTCAATCTCACTTCAGATGGGATCCACAGATTGGAGGATCGTTGGAGCAAGTGCATTAATGTTCAACAGATTATACAAAATAGTAAAGTGTATTTTGAACCATAACATTGTGTTTTTCTTATCGAACGACAAAACTTATTGAACAACCTGGTAGAGCTTATGTTGTACTGTGTTCAATTACTATTACATGTAGAGTTGACACTTTATTCTATTTTATAATGTACATTTTTATCCTAACAGTGAGTTGTATGTGTTTATTACGTCGAACACTGCAATTGAATTATATCACAGTATTTTTAGAATAAACATGTACATACAGTGTTGCTGAACTGAAAAGTCTAATATGTACGAGAGTGTGGTGTTAAATTTTGCAGATAGCTCACTTGATTCGGCGACAAAATAGTTTATAGCGTTTCCGATGACAGACATTTCACCGTGAATTTTCTTTGCTATATAAAAATCGCATCCATTAGGAAGATATAGACAGACATACGGTCTTCTCTTCTTCGCTCGTCGACCTACTTTTCTACATTTCTATGTCCGTCGCCAACGATTTTATTCGCTCTTTTGTGGAAAACGATAAAATGTCTTTAAGCAGCTAGATAATTGGATACAATCTTTTTACTTTAGGTTTAATTGATCAATGATCAACCTCCTCTTTTGTTCACTTAATGTAACACAATACCCGAAAATCCTCTCAACTGAACATATAATGTTACAGTTATATTGATAACGTATATCTTGAAAAAATTAAAAATAAAATCATCCTCATTGGCTAAGAGTATTGTAACCACCAGGCTATTTGATTTTTTTGTTGACTTGCTCATTCATTAGATTGTTTCGTTGACTTCTTACGTGATTTTATGCCGATGAATGTAAAGAAGCAAACGGTGGTCGTAATTGATTACCGAAAATATCCAGAAAATCGAAAAGTCGAAAATTCGAAAGTATCGAAAATATCGAAAAAAGAGAGAATTATATATTAAGTCTCATTAAGCGTAAATATTTTCATAGAGAGTAAATAAAATGTTTTTTGTCTAACAAAAATGATATTGTTAGTAGCGTTGAGAATAAAAATTTGCATGGACAATAAGGGTGACAGGATTTATCGCGAGAACTTTTAGCGTGCAAAACACCCTTTGCAATACCAACTCTTGGAATGAATAAGCCGTAAATAATTTTCCATTTGACTTTCCCTCTCGTTCCGGATCCTGGGCCAAAAGTGAATTCACAACACGCAGGAGGGAGTGAACAAAAGCGCGAAGATCTTCCAGGAGGGTTAAGCTCGTCGCTTCTTTAAAGGACTGTTTTCGGAAGACATTTCACTTTTCATTAAGAAATATGGTCGGTATAAGTGTCTGAATGGTGATAAACTGCGTGGGCAGGAACAGAACGAACACCTGAAAGTGATTATCGATTGTAGACAAATTTTGACGCATGGCAACGCCCCGCTTTTGAACACGCCGTTGCAATGCAAAAATTAATTTCTCGGTATTGTCTGATTTATCGATCCGATCTTGGGTTCAGTCAGACTTTGTATTGATTCAATTTAAATCATTTCATTTAATTAACCCTTCCGAGAGGCATTTTTTTAAATAAAAAAGGCAGGTTACATTTCTAATACTTCAAGTGAAGAATTTATTCATTATAATAGGATAGAAGATAAAAACGTTATTTTGTTTACAGTAGTGCAAAGTTAACACGTTGAACGCCACGTCACCCAGATATGGGTGACGGCTATGTTTCCCCAGGGGCTCGGTCACCCGTAAATGGGTGACACTATTCCGCGTCCAATTAAAATAGGTTTTTGAACAATAAACTATAAAATATACAAACAGAGACATTAAAATTAACTTATATTTACACTTTTGCGCTGTCTAACAAACATTTTAGGGATCAACATATAAATAAAGATGTTAAGAATATGCAAAAAATACTGGACGACTAAATGAATTGAAGAAACTGAAAGGTCTGACGAGACTAAAAGTTGTGATGCAACGAGATCTCTCATAGTGTTTTTTTCAGAACGTATATCGTATTTTCCACTTCGAGGTCCTTTGTACTTTGTAAGCATCTTCCACAAAAGTACCTTTTAATCCTCTTTAAAAAAAAATATCTCCTAAAAATAAAAATGATACGTACTAAAAACACGTCTTCTAAAAAAGATTCTCTAATATATTACAAATTAATTGTGGTTGCATATAAACGACGCATTGGATTATATCGCTCTTTCTTATCTCACTGCTTTCATTTCGAGTTTCGAATTTGGGCCCCGGGAGAAACTCCAATTTGCGGTGAGCGTTCAACGTGTTAAAGCCTGGGACATATATGTCCCATTCAGCCTGCATACGGCTACATATATATCCCATTAGTCTTATAAAAATGATAACAAAATTTATTCTCAATTGATATACATGTAGTGTATTATATGGAATAGCAAAAAAAGTAATATAAAAATAGCGTTTCGAACCTATAGGATATATGTATATGTCTCACCGCTTTTTGTACATAAAGGACTAAGTAATTTGAATCGGCTACATAAAAATATTCAAAAGAGAGCTAATAAAATACAAACGAAAAAACTTACCGGCTCATTTTATCTATATACTGTAATCACTTTTTGAAAACTACCTAACAAATGATGTTACCGCGCTGATATTTTACACTTAACGGACTTTTTGGCAGCAAGAAATTGTGGCAATAGATTATAAGAAATGTAACAATAGAGGCCCATTCAAAATGAAGCAATGTGCAAGAAATTTTAGTAGACTGGTAGAATCTACGATTAAGGGGACATTCTACTTTCTCGGGTCGAAAAAATCAATTTTTTTTTTATTGCCTTATTCGAAAGTATATACTTTCAAGATTATGTCCTCAAATTTGCAGCGATAAATTCGAAAAATTGGGAAAGTTATAGGCCTCGCATCTAACCCACCTCGCGCAGATAGAAGGGTAACGTCGCTTGACCGGTCGGCCCGTTTTTCTCTTTCGGCGATCTTTATTTATTCCAAGAAATTATCTAATTCTGGAAACGATTTAAAAGAGAAGATCACCCAAATGTAAACATTGCATTGGTAAATATTACGAAGGAGTGTGTTCCGCGCACCAAAATAACATCTAAATATCATCTTACCCTTGACCTTGACGATGTCTGTTATGTTTATTGCTTTCTGAACATGCATTCAGTATTCAAACAGTTTTCAAAAGAGACGTATCGTTTTAATATGGATCGAAAACAATGTAAATTTGTCAATTCGAGACCTTGTCGTTCGCGAAAAAGAACGTTTATTGGAAATCAGCATACAAGTGAATGCAGTTTAGAGTACGCTAGTACATCGGCAGAAAAATTAAAAGAAAATGCTGATCTGCATGTAAACATTGATCCGGCTATGAATTATTGTATATTACAATTTACTACGTAAGAATCTTTTATATACAAAAATTCGATATGCAAAACTTTAAATGCGTTTTTCTCAGTACTATATTTTTTCAACTGGCGTGCACGATTCCAAAAAAACTATTCGATTAATCGGTCCGAGATTTTAATATATTATTCTACATACTTATGCCTATCGTATGAACCACGGGTGTGTTAATTAATCAATATTTTCTCGTTTTTTTCCATCATAAAAGGACAGAAAAAGTGCCATTTTCGTGAACCTAATTTTGGAAAGTCAGTCATTTTGAAAGTTTTCATGCAAACTCTTTCTCCGTGGTTCAGGCAATAGTGGTTAGTGTGTAAATTAAGATTCCTGTTCTGTTTTTTTTTTCTGATTATCCCAACGACCGCAATCACGCACGCCAGTGAGTATGAATTTTTTGGAGGTGCTCCAGCAATCAAGAAGAATTTATATGAAAAAATTTGAAAAAACATAAAAAAAAATATTTTTGTATAAATAAAGGTCGATATGATACAATGTGAAAGTTTCAAATTGCTGCATTTCTATTTTCGATAAGAAAAAAATTATTGAAAATCAGTAAAATTTTTCGATGAGAAAGTAGAATGTCCCCTTAAACTTGACTGGAATATATGTGTCCCAACAGTCTCGAAAGGATTAAGTTACTTTATTTGTCCATTATTATATATATTACATATTAAGTCATTTATTGATTGATTCTTGTTTACCATCACAAAAATAATCATATACTGGTAATCTTCAACTTTTAACCGCTATAAGTATCTTTAAACAACAATAACAGATATGCTGTTGATAAAACGTAACAACATGTTTAGTGGCCTCTTAATTCATATGCACTTTGTTGTTGTGAAATGAACAGTTACTTGCAAGATAAGTATTGCACCTACTTTTACTTTTATTATATTTTGTGGACGATCTGTCATGATGTGACTTTATCTGATCTACAGTTACTCACATTAATACTCGGATACTCTTTAAAACAAGTTGAACGACTTTTATGCATTAGGAAGGTTAATTCACAGGATAACATGTGAAATAAAAGATTCGTATAAACACGATATATTTTTAATTGCAGAAGAAATAGAAAAGACAGTATGTTACTACTCTTTTTTGATCGAAGCCTATAATGAAAATTTGAATAACGCGTTGTGTAGATTTAGCTCAGTTGCACATATTTTGAAAATTCCATCAAAATCGGCAAATGCAGGAACAAGAAGCAACCATTGAAGCATCAATATCTTACTACTTATTATATTTGTAGAACCAAAGTCTTGAAAATACGTAATTCGTATTACATTTCGTCACTTTATAACTCATGAAAATTTTAAATCATTTCGATAAAATTGTCTGTTCGTATAAAACTGGTCCAAACCTACAAGCTTATTATTTTGAGGAACCTATGGAAAATCTACCAAAATCTGTCAATATCGATTTGCTTCAATATTTGGAAATTCATAGATATAGAAAGTGTTCATTTGTTCTCAATATTCATTTGTCAGGTACGCTTCCACGATAGAAGGATGAAAGAATTGAAACAGCACCAGCGAATCTTTCAAAAGGTACAATTATTTATCAAATAATGCTTGCAGGACTCGGACGCTAAATTAGCAATTGCTTGACAATAACAGAACCTTTAAAGCATCGTTTTCGGTACGCCAAGCTTAACACAGAATATATAGACGAACTTAATGAGATATGTTCGTATTAAAGCGTAAAACTGTATTTGAGACATTTTTACCACATTCAGTAGATTACTTACAGTTCTAGATTTCTGTATGTTCAAAATATTGGGTTGGAGGGAAAATTCTGTCGTATTTTTAATAGGCCGGTAATTTTTCTTGTAAATAAAAAAAACATTTGGCTAGTGAGTCATTCGGATTTTTTTTTGTTTTTTATAACTGCTGTATAATATAAAAGGAGTCCTTTTTTACTGTTCATCATTTACTTGTAATATTTAAAGTGAAAAACATGTCAGTAATAAAATTTACGACACTGCATTTTGTTCAATTCCAAAAAGGAAGCAACGCATCGGTTCATGTAAAAATTTATGTGCGGTATTTGGGAAAGATATTGTAAATGTTCGTACTTGTCAAAGATGGTTTAGCAAATTTAATTACATAGTTTTGGACGACCATCCAAGATCAATAATGATGTTTTACGATCCATGTTGGAAAATAATCCATTTTTAACAAGTCGAGAAATTGAATATTTGACATTCATCATACAACACATTAAATGTATTATGATTAATATTCAACACATATTTTTATAAATTAAAAATATTTTCTTTAAAATCGACAGAAAAGTAGTTCGTTTGACGCTTAAATTTATTGTTATAATCCAAAATCGAAAAGTTGGCCCAGAATGTACCATCTGAAAGAGCATAAATTTTTACATAGTTTTAGGAAAATTTTTTGTTGAATATTTTGTATTTTTAAGAATTAAAAGATCAATAAATCGCTGAAAATTTTCGTTTACCAAATCGGGAGAATGTAAAAGTACATTTTGCTGGAAAATTCAATCTTTTGTAATTTTATTTTTCGAAACCAGCCTTCAGATGCTTTATTTGTTAAAAAGTTATAGCCTTGTAAAAATTCCGTAGAATTGTAACTTATATTTTTTTCTCTTCCACTCGTAGAAGCTTCCATGACAAACGAACACTGGGAATCAATAACCCTTTTATACAGCCACGAATATGCAAAAAAATGGAAGGGAATCGGTTTTGGGAGATTTTCGTGAATTTTGCATAGGGTCTTTTGTAGTGCAACCTCAAATAAAAAAAAGCAATGGTAAAAACCAACCATTAGTGTTCTTTTCTGACGACCTATAAATTTATACAAGACATTTTAATATATCATCTAGCAAACGCACTATTTAACGCCTCAAAAAGTTCAAGTTCTTTTTATCAAATTCAGCGTACATTCTTGTTTCATATCACTCCTAATTTTGGCAATATTTTGTTTTTACATTTTTTTATGTGGCATTTTATATTTTCGTTTCATCTTTTCAAACTTTTCTGATAAACATCTGGTAACCGTTGGATGTGAGCTTCGGGAAGATGCGACTGGTAATTGAGGACCATTTTCCGGGAAAAAATTTGAATTTCCTTTCAACCGTTTATTTGTGACACTTTACGATAAGGCATGACATGAAACGTACAACCCGTTATGTTAATCCACCGTGCTATTGTCAGACATTATTTGCGGACATACACAGTACGTTTTTTAACTTTGCTCCACGATTCACTCTAGCTTTAAATTTATCCGTTCCAATTTGTTTTCCTCCATACGAGATTATATTTACCTAAATAAAGTATATTATTAGATTTAGTTTCACGAGAGCACGCAACCCACAAAACGTAGATTTTTTGACAACATAATCTTTTCAGATCGTAAACATTCGCCTCGAAACGATTTGCTGTTATAGCGATTTTTTATAGACCTACTCGCTTATTAAAATCGTGCCTTTTCAGAAGCCTTCGACATGTTTCTGTACTCACTCACATTTTCACTACGCGTGCATAAGCTTTTTTGGTTATTTCCGGTGCGGCTTATTGAATACAATGATGTTTGATATTACATTTTTAATAATATTTTGCATCATAGTCTTTCTTTTACTAATCACACTCAGAATTCGTTCACGAGACTTGTTTTATTTATATAATTCACAGTTTCATGTTCAGATTGCATTACATATTTATACTACTTTTCTCTTTCATTTTAATCAAACATTATATAAGTGTCGTATTGTATACTGATATGCGGTGTATTCATTTAGACGCAGCGGCTTAATGCAAAAAAAATAATGTTTTAAATGTTGATGTATTGCCAAATCCATCAATTTCGTCTTTAACACTAGAACTACCGCCCCAGTCATTTTGACTGGTTTTAAAAAAATACTTAATAATAAATATTTTTAAATTTGTTGTTCATTTTTTTACAAAAGAAATGGTTTTATGTAATAGATTTTTGGTATTATTAACTTAAGAAATAGTAAAATATATTTTTTAAATGTTTTATTTATTCTGAACCAAAATAAATTGATACTATGGTTACTTATAACATTCAACAGCAGTCATTTTGACTGGTATTTATTAAGGCGTTCATTTAGATCTGAAGTCGTAAAATCATTTGAAGATTCTGTTATCAGGATTATGTGTTATTATTTTGTTTTCAATTTCTTCTGGTTCATCTTCACATCACAGTATTATATCAGGCAACATTGTAAATCCATCAAATAGAATGCTTCACAAGCATTCAATCGTTTTGCCATTTATAACAGCCGCTGAAAGACCATCGTGCTCTTGTTCATATAAAATATATTATATACGTATTTATTTTCTCATCTTACACTAATTGGAATAATATACTCGTATTCTGAATATATTGTTATATGAACAAGAAAACATGATGGTCTTCCAAACATGTTATAAACGCACTGATTGAATGCAGTAACTTCTCTATTTGATGGTTGTTTTTACAATGTTGCCTGATACAATACTGAGATGTGGCAAGCGAGCAAAATCCAAAACAAAACTATAACACATTCCTAACAGAATCTTCAAATGTTTTACGACGTCAGATCTAAATGAACACCTTAATAAATACCAGTCAAAATGACTGCTGTTGGTATAAGTAACCATAGTATCAATTTATTTTGATTCAGAATAAATAAAACATTTAAAAAATATATTTTACTATTTCTTTAGTTATCACCGCAAAAGTCATTACACTATTTCGGAAAAAAAATGTAACATAAAGTGGAAATATTTAAATCAAATTGTAAAACCAGTCAAAATGACTGGTGCGGTAGTTCTAGTGTTAAATATACTCCTTGAATTTAGTGTGTTCAAACAAACGCTTCATTTGGGTTGATATAAGTTTATTGCTTTTCTAATTTCCGCGACGTGTTCTTCGCATGCACTTCCTGCTGTTCGGACGCGTATTAATTATAGCGAACACGTGCGAAGCGGCGGCACATTTTTTCTCATGAAAGGGTTCTGATCCGTCGCATAGGAACACTCAGACCGAACTTTTATATACAATGACGTGTGTCACCGACTGATGCAACTGGTGTAAACCAAAGCGCCCTTCTTATCGCATAAAGTATACTATCGTCGGTGGTCCGGTAAAGAATGACTTCTCTCTGTGTCGGACGCACTCTCGATCATTCACTGCCCTTTGTCCGTTTCGTTTTCGGCGTATCGTTCTTCTGCGTAGTGCATTGCGTCACCCAGTCGTTCGATAGTTCGTTGTCATAAGAGATTTTTAGACGTTCGTCTTTTGATCAGTTACGGCTAAGATTCTCGTGCGAGACACATCAGAGCATTGTTATAGTAGGCAACTATGCCTTCTTCTAGTACTTACTCACGCGATACTTTTGTTAAAGTGTAGAAATAGTTTTTGTTAATAAAAACTCATAAAAACCCTAATCAGGCTGTCTCTTACCCTAAAGGCAGAGAAGTCGCCACGTGTATTAGCGACCGAACTCCACGTAATCGCCTTTGCACGTGGGTAAGAACGCATAGTGCGTTCGGGTGCAAACTCGTTAGTAAAAAGACAGTAACGGGCGCGCACACCTGCCGTGTAAAAATAATATGAAAGCGCACACGCTTATGAAATGTATTATTATTAACGTGGACTCCCGAAGAGGAAGCTTGAACGCTTCGAGACATGGCGAGAAAATGATAAAAGTAATAAAGGTGTATGAACCAATTTAAGGCATTCTCCAAAATATAACGAAGTTAATCAAATAAAATGAAATTGATAAGGAAGAAAAAAAAAGGGTTACACATACTCAATCCGAAGGTACAAATACTTATTTTTTCCTATAATGTATCCATGTTACATATAAGGCCCAATTTCCCATAGACATTAATTACAAACTCACTAAACATATAACAGTACGTCATTAATAGCGTATTTATTAACGTCTTTTAATATTCTTGTAAACATTAAAACTAAAATTTCACATAGTTGCATGGACAGCTGCACGAATCGCGTAGTTCGGTAAAAAGAATTTCTATCTTTTCTGCTTATTCAATCCTAGTGACTAATAGGTTCTAATTCTAACTACTACCTAACGTAATAGAAAATGTACAATAAATATACTCCATATTGCACAAAACAGTCTGAACAAACTGAATTGATAACGTAAAACAGCTTTGAGTCACATATTAAATTACTGTTTCGCGTAAATTTAACATACTAGTACAAAAAAGTACTGTATGATGCTTATACCGTAAAGATTGAAGAATTGTCTGCATTTATTAATGCAATAGAATTCTTATTGTTACATTCGTAAAGATCTAGATTCCTTGATTCTCGTCTAAGCGATTGATCCAGCGTTGAATGAATTTGGAAGACCTACCGAGGGTGAATACGCACAAACGAAGCAGTTGAAGCATCTGCCTTGCGGTGGAGCCACAATCCACGGCATCTAATCTTTGACATCGATAATCGCGTTTGACACTTCAACGCAAGTCAAAGGGGATTCACTATTACAGTATTAACAGTGTTTCTCCTAAGTTTCTGCAATTTCCTCCTGCAGCATTTCGCTCAATTGAGTTTCGTTAAAAATAATTCCTCTATCCATTCAACCAATTAATATTGTTCAAAGAAGTGTTAAGAAAAGTTGTTAGTGCTTTACACAATAATTTATACCGTTTAACATGATATTATTCGTGGTTTTCAACTTCATTATTCGTACATTTTTTAAATATGTCGTTTCATTCATGGTGTTGTGTTATTGCAGTTAGTGTATATTTTGTACAATATGCTCGAAAAAATTGCCAACATATAGACGTACTTCACAATATTTACACATGTTGGAAGTTTTCCGACGAATTTTGAACGTTCAATTGAGCTACGTTAAAAATAATTCCTCTATCCATTCAACCAATTAATATTGTTCAAAGAAGTGTTAAGAAAAGTTGTTAGTGCTTTACATAATAATTTATACCGTTTAACATGATATTATCCGTGGTTTTCAACTTCATTATTCGTACATTTTTTAAATATGCCGTTTCATTCATGGTGTCGTGTTATTGGAGTTAGTGTATATTTTGTACGATATGCTCGAAAAAAATTGCCAACATATAGACGTACTTCACAATATTTACACATGTTGGAAGTTTTCCGACGAATTTTGAACGTTCAATTGAGTTACGTTAAAAATAATTCCTCTATCCATTCAACCAATTAATATTGTTCAAAGAAGTGTTAAGAAAAGTGGTTAGTGCTTTACATAATAATTTATACCGTTTAACATGATATTATCCGTGGTTTTCAACTTCATTATTCGTACATTTTTAAATATGCCGTTTCATTCATGGTGTCGTGTTATTGGAGTTAGTGTATATTTTGTACGATATGCTCGAAAAAAATTGCCAACATATAGACGTACTTCACAATATTTACACATGTTGGAAGTTTTCCGACGAATTTTGAACGTTCGGCTAAACGAACTCGTGTCATAACGTTCTACCATGAATGCACTTCCAGTGTCGATAATCCCGAAATAAAACAAATATATTCAATTACTCCATCCCACGCAACATCTGCCACGAAATGTTCGAAGAGAAATTGAACAGTTTATAGCGCTTTATCCATTTCTTTTAAGACAGGAGTGTGAAAAATCAAAAGCCATGTGCACGCGTCATTCGTCGCTAATGTGTTAAGGAAAGAAAACATGTTTTAAAAAACCAGTGTTTGGCAAAAAAAAATCGTCTGTTCACTTAACGCATTGTTAATATATCTATACGTCCAGGTGAAAATGGAACAATCAAAGTTGAAAATACACAATAACTAGACGAGCATTCTCTATATATGATAATTATAACGCGATATTCAAGGAAATAAATAAATTACATTTTACCTTTCACTACAAGTTACAAGTTAATACCTGGTTCTTTCGAATTTATGCAATTTGCTATTTCAGATACGTCCTAAGCGAAGATGGAACATCTGAAAGAATCATTATTCGAAAACTTGTAATGTCGTCTATGTAAGTGATGTCGTAATTCACATGTACATTTAGATCCTGCAATTAGTGCAGTCATAAAAGCGAAAATATCCTGATCAAGATACAATCGTGCTATTATTCACGATCGAATTTTGAACGTTCAATTGATACGATAAATGGAATAAATTCAATGATCCATCACCGATTAATATCTACCGAATGTGCCAAATCTATTTGTATTCTGTAATAAAATTGGAACACTCAAAAAAGGTATCGCCTGATTTGAACCATAAATTGCTTAAGAAGTGAAACGTTCTCCAAACTTTCCGTTTCGGAACTATAACAATAAATCGGGAATGTTGCATATTCGTAGAATCCATTTACTGAAAAACTACTTCCGGTATCTGCCAAATATACCAAATCATATTTTATGCATAATAATTCAAAGAAAATACGATTATTTATAATGGAGTTGTTGATGTATTTTTAAGCGTTGGAAGATGTCAATGGGTTTAGCATAAACATCGATCTTCATAGATATTCAACGGTGGCACTCAGTGCAAAAATACATCGGCAAATTTACCGAGAATGTGGAAGACGGGTTGGGAGAACAGCGTCATTACTCAAATTCTCATTAGCGCGCTCGAACCGAGCCAACCAGCGAGTTTACTAATTAACGCGACTCAGGCTGGTCCTTTAATACCAGCCGAGAAGGATGATGTAGACAAAGATGCGACAGGATATATCGTTGCCGGTTTTCATTAGTGGAAAGACAAATGTCTGATCGACGTGGTCGATTCAGCTTCCTCCGCCCTTTTCAACTCCTATTTTGTCAACACTCATTATATTCCTGACATTATGCGCGATCTTAAGACTGCCATTGTTTATAACGACGATCTAATTGATCATAACCATTATCTAATTAATGAGACGATGCCAAATCGGTCTCTTTGTATTGAACTGTCTGATCTATATGGTTGATTCAGTTTTTTTAAGGGAATATTCTACTTTCTCGGGTCGAAAAAATCGATTTTTTTTTATTGCCTTATTCGGAAGTATATACTTTCGAGATTATGTCCTTAAATTTGCAGCGATAAATTCCAAAAATTGGGAAAGTTATAGGCCTCGCATCTAACCCACCTCTTTCGGCGATCTTTATTTATTCTAAGAAATTATCTAATTCTGGAAACGATTTAAAAGAGATGATCACCCAAATGTAAACATTGCATTGATAAACATTACGAAGGGGTGTGTTCTGCGCACCAAAACAACATCTAAGTATCATCTTACCCTTGACCTTGACGATGTCTGTTATGTTTATTGCTTTCTGAACATGCATTCAGTATTCAAACAGTTTTCAAAAGAGACGTATCGTTTTAATATGGATCGAAAACAAAGTAAATTTGTCAATTCGAGACCCTGTCGTTCGCGAAAAAGAACGTTTATTCGAAATCAAATGCATACAAGTGAATGCAGTTTAGATCCTACGCTTAGTACATCGGCAGAAAAATTAAAAGAAAATGCTGATCTGCATGTAAACATTGATCCGGCTATGAATTCTTGTATATTACAATTTACTACGTAAGAATCTTTTATATAGAAAAATTCGATATGCAAAACTTTAAATGCGTTTTTCTCAGTACTATATTTTTTCAAGTGGCGTGCACGATTCCAAAAAAACTATTCGATCAATCGGTCCGAGATTTTAATATATTATTCTACATACTTATGCCTATCGTATGAACCACAGGTGTGTTAATTAATCAATATTTTCTCATTTTTTTCCATCATAAAAAGACGGAAAAAGTGCCATTTTCGTGAACCTAATTTTGGAAAGTCAGTCATTTTGAAAGTTTTCATGCAAACTCTTTCTCCGTGGTTCATGCGATAGTGGTTAGTATGTAAATTAAGATTCCTGTTCTGTTTTTTTTTTCTGATTATCCCAACGACCGCATTACGCATTCCAGAATTATGAATTTTAAGCTCCCATTGTTTATATGAAAAAATTTGAAAAAACATAAAAAAAATATTTTTGTATAAATAAAGGTCGATATCAATGTGAATCGGTCTCAAATTGCTGCGTTTCTATTTCCGGTAAGAAAAAAATTATTGAAAATCAGTAAAATTTTTCGATAAGAAAGTAGAATGTCCCCTTAACTCTTTTCACCTTCTGTTCTGGCAAAACTCGCTACGTTTCTGATATTATGTGAAATATTAAAGTTTTATTATTTGTACAGACCTCATTGACTGTTGTGTCCATTGTCTGATCAAAGACATGATGACAAATTGGTTGAAAATTGTCGGAAAGCTGTGCCCACGTTTCTGTTTGCGGTAAAATGTCTAATCGAACGAGGTTCCTTTGCTTTTTCCAACTTGTACTTTATCAACACTTACTATGTTTGTCTTATTATACGCGATACTAAGATTTCCAGTATTTACGCGAACCGTGTTAACTAGAGTGTAACCATTATTTTATTAATGAGTTGATGACTAATTGGTCAGAAATTGTCGAATATATTATGTTCATCTTTCTGCTTCAATTAAAATACATGTTTACGGGAAAGATGATAAACAAGGAGCGTTGGGGATAACAAACTTTTTCAAATTATCCGAATGAATGGATGTTATGTAAATAAATTCACGTTATTTGTTACGTCAATAAGCAACTTATCCAGCATACATGGTATATTATAAATTCGCAATATTCTAATTCCATATTATTACATTCAAAATATTAGAACCTTGTCAACTGCAACATTACGACTTTATGTTGCATGTATTTTCGAGTATACATACTTTAAAAATCTGCGAACTCGTTTATGCGAACTATCCCAAACATCCCTTTGATATTCTACCTGATTACACAATTCCCAGAAAAACAATCCCATTACATATTCTCCTAGAAATTGGCATCTAATTAGATCCGGACGCAACTCCTGACGCACAGGTTACCACTGTCCCATTACTCGCAGCGCCACCAATCATTTTTCCGTAAATATTTTATTCGGCAGTGGCTAGAAGCTAATCTAAAAGTCCGTGACTATCGCGGCGCACATCCATAAAGAAGCGTAACATGCGCAGTAAGGGTCCTTTCTTACTCGTTCACCCTGCCTTTCGTTCATTCTCTTCCTCGGTGTCGTCATGTAGCCAACTGTGTCAGAGGCATGTATACGAGGCCATAAGATCGCCTGGCCCAAGGATCCTCAAGAGCAGGGTATTGCTTTCCAGATATTCTATACTCGTAAAAAAGCCTTAATGCACTCTTTCGTGACTGGTGCTATCGATCCTCGCTTCGCGGAGACGATGTAAGCTACACGAATATGTGCACCACGGATACCAACCCCGCGTCACAGCAATGTCACGCACCTACGTTGTGCCTTGATATGCCTAATGTACTGACAGGCTACGCACGATGTCTTTTACAAATGCTCGGCGTTTTGCTTTCGAGAAACTGGACGTCTAGTCACACGGACAGTTTCGAGAATTTATTTCTGAGGCGTGCTGTTCTTTCTGACAACGGGCGCGACGTATAAATAATCGATGCTTCTTCAATGAAATACGAATATTGCTAATTTACAATATATCATGTACGGTGAGTAAGTTGCTTATTAACGTAACAAATAATGTGAATTTATTTACATAACATTCATTCAGTCTGACAATTTGAAAACGTTTACTACCCCCAACGCTCCTTGTTTATCATCTTTCACGTTATACCTGCATATGCCTATTGTAGTGACAGGCCACGCACGACGTCTTTTACAAAATGCTCGGCGTTTGGCTTTCGAGAAACTAGACATGTAGTCATACGGTTAGTTTTGCAAATTTACTTCTGAGTCGTGCTATTCTTTCTGACAACGGGCGCGACGTATAAACAATCGATGCTTCTTCGATGAAATAAGAATATTACTAATTTGTTATATACCATGTACGGCGAGTAATTTGCTTATTGACATAGCAAATAACGTGAATTTATTTACATAATATCCATTTATTCGGACAATTTGGAAACGTTTACTACCCCCAACGCTCCTTGTTTATCATCTTTTACGTTACGCCTGGATCTGCTTATTGTAGTGACAGGCCACGCACGACGTCTTTTACAAAATGCTCGGCGTTTGGCTTTCGAGAAACTAGACATGCAGTCATGCGGTTAGTTTTGCAAACTTACTTCTGAGACGGGCTGTTCTTTCTGACAACTGGCGCGACGTATAAACAATCGATGCTTCTTCGATGAAATAAGAATATTACTAATTTGTAATATACCATGTACGGCGAGTAATTTGCTTATTGACATAGCAAATAACGTGAATTTATTTACATAATATCCATTTATTCGGACAATTGAAAACGTTTGTTATCCCCAACGCTCCTTGTTTATCATCTTTCACCTTTATGCCTATTGTAGTGACAGGCTACGCACGACATCTTTTACAAATGCTCGGCGTTTTGCTTTCGAGAAACTGGACGTCTAGGCACACGGACAGTTTCGCGAATTTATTTCTGAGTCGTGCTGTTCTTTCTGACAACGGGCGCGACGTATAAATAATCGATGCTTCTTTAATGAAATAAGAATATTACTAATTTGTAATATATCATGTACGGTGAATAAGTTGCTTATTAACGTAAGAAATAATGTAAATTTATTTACATAACATTCATTTAGTCTGACAATTTGAAAACGTTTACTACCTCCAACGCTCCTTGTTTATCATCTTTCACGTTATGCCTGGATATGCCTATTGTAGTAACAGGCCACGCAGGACGTCTTTTACAAATGCTCGGCGTTTTGCTTTCGAGAAACTGGACGTCTAGTCACACGGCCAGTTTCGCGAATTTATTTCTGAGTCGTGCTGTTCTTTCTGACAACGGGCGCGACGTAAAAATAATCGATGCTTCTCCCATGAAATACGAATATTGCTAATTTATAATATATCATGTACGGTGAGTAAGTTGCTTATTAACGTAAGAAATAATGTGAATTTATTTACATAACATTCATTCAGTCTGACAATTTTGAAAACGTTTGTTACCCCCAACGTTTCTTGTTTATCATCTTTCACGTTGTGCATTGATGTACCTATTGTGGCGACAGGACACGCACCACGTCTTTTACAAATGCTCGGCGTTTTGCTTTCGAGAAACTAGACATGTAGTCATACGCTTAGTTTTGCAAATTTACTTCTGAGTCGTGCTGTTCTTTCTGACAACTGGCGCGACGTATAAACAATCGATGCTTCTTCGATGAAATAAGAATATTACTAATTTGTAATATACCATGTACGGCGAGTAATTTGCTTATTGACATAGCAAATAACGTGAATTCATTTACATAATATCCATTTATTCGGACAATTTTGAAAACGTTTGTTACCACCAACGTTTCTTGTTTATCATCTTTCACGTTGTGCATTGATATGCCTATTGTGGCGACAGACTACGCACGACGTCTTTTACAGATGCCCGACGTTTTGCATTCGAAAAAGTGGACATATGGTCACATTTCGCGTGGACAGTTTCGCGAACTTACTTTTGAAACATGCTATTCTTTCTGACAACGGGAGCGACGTATAAATAATCGTTGCTTCTCCCATGAAATACGAATATTGCTAATTTATAACATACCATGTAGGGTGAGTAAGTCGTCAACTGACGTAACAAATAATGTGCATTTATATACATAATATCCATTCATTCGGACAATTTGAAATCGTTTGTTATGCCCAACGTTCCTTGTTTATCATTTTTCATGTTGTGCCTGGATATGCCTATTGTCGCCTATTACAAATTCTCAGCGTTTTGCGTCCGAGAAACTGGACTTCTAGTCACACAGACAGTTTCGCGAACTTACTTTTGAGAAGTGCTGTTCTTTCTGACAACGGACGCAACGTATAAATAATCGATGCTTCTTCATGCACACATTTGTTGCGTGTTATGTATTTTGCCTAGAGCACCTTAGCGTAAACGCGAAATTATTCAATTATACGAATGTCTTTAAAATTCGTTTAAACTATTGATGCGTATTGTACAATAAATGTACGTCTGAACGTAAATGTTATTTTTGTTCCTTCTGAGAAATAGTATAAATAATGGATGACACCTTGTGGATGGTTTTTGATGCTTGTTTGTCTGTCGTCGCGTTATTGGTTTTCTCGAACTTTGGTGTCAAGAACTTCTACATAGACGTGGAATAATTCAATAGAACGCAAAATTGCCTTTAACCGAATTTCGAATGCTGTACCTTTGTCTTCTGTCACTATTGATGCTTGTTGTACAACAAACAGACGTCTGAGCATAATATTATCTAGAATCTATTGAGAAAAGATAATCTGTAATCTAATAATCTGTTTCTAGAATCTATTGAGAAAAAGATTCGAACATTCTTCACCTAATATGTCCTTTTTATTTTACCATTATTATTGGCACAATGAGTTATATGCTATAAATGTATTAGTATATTTTGGTGTTGAATTAAGTAAATTGCAATTATTTCAACCCACGTCAAGTATCATACCTACAAAATATTAGCAACCTCACGAAACGAATATTTAACAACCACCCTTTAAATACACAATACTTTCTATGCATTCGTATCACTTTATCACTCGTTTTACTTAGCTGTCTCCACTTAATTAATTTTTATTTACAATTATGTAGGATTTTTTGATTGGAATGATATTAAACAGTTTTAAACACAAAAGTAATGGTTGTAATGTTTCTCGCACTTCACTCTGTATTAAACGCTAATAAATGTTCACTCAAAACTCACTAAACGCATTCGCTGATAATCTCTAAATATTCGCTATGATGTACACACTGTTACGCTTGAAGGTTTCGCAAAGACTCACTTCTTTTATTATCGCGCTCAACACTTTTATACTAATTGGTTTTTAGAACATTCCTAATAACAAAATAGATACATGCATTCTTTCTCACTCTCTCACTCTCGCTTTTTCTCTCTCTCATACGCACACTTTCTCATTACTCGTTCGTACAAAATCACACATCCTACAATTATAATGTACCATTTGATTCAAGAATTGTAAGTTCAGTGAAGGCGGGTTTTAGTCGATAATTAGATCAGTTACGCAGTCGCAAAATTTTGTTGAAAAATTGTTCCGAAAGGTTCTTTTTGAAAGGTTTTTTACAATTTACTATATCGAGCGCAGCGTTATGTGGCAATCGACTACATCCGATTCGTACATAACTTGCATAATTATATCTGGATTAACATAACTATTGCAATATTTCTGAATCTCTAACGCCGTCTGACGATGTTTGGAAATAATGTTTTAATTGTACAGCCATATGAAACAAACATTTGTATCCTTCGAATTTTATTTTAGTTTGCATGTCTGCGAGTATTGATCGCGCCTCGTCGCATTTGTTTCTTCCAAGGTATTTCTATTCATCTCATCATTTTCGCATGTACATACTGTGGTCATGCAGTATGCCATTAAACTTTCGAGTAGTGTTTACGCTATATTTGTTCTTATTATCAAAAGCGGTTAAAGTCGGGGCATCGATTGGTCCACTCTTCCAGAAGAGAAAGCAAAGAAGTTCTATACTCTTATCAAAAACGAAAATGAGAAAAACGATAATAAAATAATAATTTTGTGTAAAACTGTTTACAAGTGCAACATTGTGAATGAATAATGAGAACTCAAGAACTCGAAAATTCAATGGACTTGGAGATCTGCTTGCCTTCTTAAGATGCATCTCCATTTATCAACTTTATCCACTATAATGATGTACCCTTTGAGCTATTATATACAACACAAAATAAACTCGTAAGGGAAAGTACTGGGATTTCATTTAAACGACGAAGAATAGCATAACGTTTACCACTTAATGACAGATCTGTCCTAAGGATTGCATTAAGAATTGCTAAGATCCTTATTAGATTCTAAATCATCAATATTATGCAATCAACAACGTAATGCATCCATTTAACGAAACTGTAAAAATCAGTATCATCATACGACAAGCATATAACCAAATCAATAAAATCGATAAAAACACATTAGAGCCTATGATATGTTTTCCTATTAAAGTATTGATTCGTTATCCCTTGGCATTTTATACGTTAAGGGGAAAAGCAATTAAATTTTGGAAGCAAAAGATGTATAATTCACTCTCTAAAAGAGATGCCTACTCTCTAAAAGTGATATATATATATGAGAACTCTTGTAAATATGCGTACAATTTAGTTTTTTATTAGTTTTACGTTTTCCAACATATTCATACATACAGAAATGTATCACTAGGAACGAATGCGGGTGGAAAACTATTTATCACATTTAACAAACGGCTGAAGTGCCGGTGATTTAAAATGAAATGCCTTCTTACATCAACAGCGAGTTTTGGTCTTAAATGGAAATGTCAGCGGTTTTTAGGTTTACTTCCGCTAATATGATTTATTGCGTAAAATAAACCTGAAATTTATCTTAGCCCAGAATCTCCCTCTTCATACGTCTGTATAAAATATGTAGTTGTGTTAAACGGCGTACAGTTGAAGTTAGTACGTGTATCCCTTTACATTATATTATGCTATATCTGTATGGAAGGGGTTTCATTGTTTATGTTGGATGTCAATTATTGTCATCGTGGCATATCTGATTTCAGCGTCTGCATTCACTATTCTTTCTCAACGACAACACAATGTGTAGACTAGGCTAAATTTCTATATAACTTTAAATCCTTAGGTTGGCATACAGAAACATCGAATTTCAATAATCGAAATTCAGTTTTTCAATCCCATTCGTTCCATTGACGCATCCCTATGTATATAAAGATCTTGAAAACCATATTCTTCTTTGCCAAATGATTATCTGAACGCAATAGTTTTGATCCGAAGGCTTGTACATCGTCTGATACGGATCGCCACCTAAACGATATAATCGCGATTGGCCGCGTGCCATCTAAAAGGTATGAAAATTTAGTGCGGCCGTAAGATCTTCCGCAGCACGTAAAGACACGAGAACGGTCCGTCCGCTTGAAAATCATTAGGCGAGGAGCATTGATAATAGCAGCCCGTTAGCAATGGCATTGCGGAAAGAAGATAGGAGCAGCGACTCTTTAGTACCGGAGGGTGAAACGGAAAAGGAGAAAGAAACCCTTCGCTCCTCGTGTTTCCCCGCTCGAGATATAACGCATAGTCCGCATCAAAGTATCCGTCCTTTTTACGACACGTTCTTTTTAAGCGTTTCAAATGTCGCACCCACGCCACTGTTGCTGACTGGGAAAGCATGTCCTTTTTTTCCATTCCTCTTTTACTTTCTCCCCTTGCTGCCGCGCGCACATTTCTTTCGTTTTCCCTTGATCTTAATGGTTTTAATGGCACGAACGAAATGACGCATGGCGGAACTTAAGGTAGCCTTCCTACCCTTACGCAGCATCGCGCTGTTAACGAGTAATTACCACGCGCGGTGTATGTAATGAAGCTGAAAACATGGAATATGTGTTGTGCGGGAACCTGTGACACCGTAAATGGAATATGTGTTCCCGAATAATTGTGCGATTGTGGCATAAAATGGCTCGATCGCGGGGGTCCGATGGTTAACGGTTATTACGATCTAATGAAAAGCTGTGTGCTGTTAACCGAGAAATCTGGCGTCATAAATTGATTTATGTCAAGCTTTAAGCGTTCAAAAAACTAAAAACTATTACAGTCTTCGTTTTAACTGAAAACTCCCAAAATGAATGTGTTTTATTCGATGTAAATTGTGTACAGGAAGATTTTAAGAAGTCAAATATTAATCTACCAAATTTACGCTGTGTTAGTCTGATAAATGTTTTAATTATATTATTTTTATTATGACTGGATTGAATAGAGCATCTTAGTATTAAACAGTAAATACTTCGCACTTTTTATCAACCATTATAGCCTGCAAACAGAAGATGATTGCGATATCGCCTAATCACTCTTCCTGATCTCATTATGCAAACTGAAACCTGAACTTTCTCTTATGCAGACGCAGCTGTCTCTCCTAATGATGAGCGAAGTGTCACTGTGACGCATAAAAGCGGGCAACATTTTTAGGAATATTCATTGTTCGCCCTAAAACCGTGTTCGTGGAGACTTCGAATGAACACAATATGCGAAAGAGCCCACTGATACAATGGATACATTCACTGCAATCGTAGCGGTAAGGCTACGAGGGTGGCAGGGAGAGAAAGAGAGAGTGAGAGAGACCAAGAAAGGGGAGAAGAAGAGAATTGTACTAGTCAACTGGAGGGTGCGAGCGACCAATAGGGGTTGTATAATTCATAGCCCGGCTTTCACCCGTCCCAGAATTGCGTTCTATTCGTATGTTTGTGCAGCATCGGAACAAAATCGCCAAATAAAGGTTTTGCGGTACGAAAACTTATTGAAATGTTTCTATCTACGGTATGCTGCCGTTATCGTACGTGTCATTTCTGACGCACGCCATACTTGGTTAAGAACTATGCTGAGTTTCGAAGATGTATTGCAGCACAAATCATTCAGTCGATATAATATTCGGCGAGGGGTCGATTGAATAATTTCGAAGAATGTATTCAATGTGTATAGTAAGATTTAATGCAATCAGTAAGAGAAAAATTTTAAGAAATAAAATTTAAGAAATAGAAACGGGATATTTATCTCAACACATTGTATGTATATCGATGGGGCACTGATAATACAGTAAAACCTGTTTTTGTGCGGTCCTTTTCTATCCGATTTTGTTCTTGTGCAATTTTTTTTGTGCGATTTTATTTTTGTGCGGTATATGAATCTTAGCGGCCTTAGCACCAGTTTAATGTTTCCTATCAATGTACATATACATGTTGTGGACGAAATGTATGAATGTGTAATTAATCGAAATGTTACCAAAAACGCGTCAACGTTATTATCTGAAATTAGTGCGCTCGCACATAACATCGGCGGAGAAGGCTTTGATTCTTTCGGCGATAATCACCTGGACGAGATGATTGAGGACCAAACCAAAATAGTTTGATAGATTATGAAAATACACAAGAAGAACCGGAATCTATTACAGCAGATAAAATATATGCAGGGATCCAGATTTCGAAAAAATTGGAAACGCATTTTCTTAAAATAGATACCAACGCGGAAAGACGCTTAAAATTCCAAAAAGAGCTGAGATCATGCATGTCTCACTATCGTGACGTTTACAAGCAATTGACCAGTCGACCGTCGTCACAAAAACTGATCACTGAGTTTATGGTACCAAAAAACAAATCAATTGAAATCCTATCTTCAAGCGACGAAAGCGATTTTCAACCAATTCATCACAAGAGGATGCGCGTTTTGGATTACGACGAGTAGAATATTTAATGTACAATTTGAAAACTTCTCCATATATGTACAATGAAGAATTAAATATTTTTAAAATTTCTTTAGGTGTAATTTAATTATTTAATTTAATTGAAAGCATTCTCTCACCTATTTCATAAATCATTGATGTATTTTCTAAGATTAATGCGGTCCCTATCCACCGCATAAAAAAGATTTTAGGTAGTATATCGTACAAAATTGTTTATTATATGTAAGAATTTATAAACTTTTCGAATATTTTGCGACAATATATATATATATATATTTATTTATCTCAAAGCATTGTTACTGGCAAACTGTTTCGTACTTGCGATTTTAAAATGCCTGAAAGTTATTTTAAACACATATTCTCAACATATTCAATCATATTTTTGTGCTTCTATAATACAAGTATTACCTCATTATTGGTATTACCTCGAAAAACTGAAGCTAACAACGTTTTTATCACAGTTACATTCCCCATCAAAAAATTAATATAAAAGTTTCGTATTATTTTTGTCCGGCTCCCTGCTGTTCAGCAGTTGTATCAAACAGCACATATAATGCGACACCCTGTATATACATTACTTTACCCAAACCCTGATATATATACGTATGATATGTCTAATATTCTTAATTACAAACGAGAGAAATGTATCAAATGCTCTATACTCGGTCGATAGACACTGAAAGCTACACCATGATGTTAATATATTGGTGAAGGCCGTGTAAATTAATAAAAAAATTAATATGAAAGTTTCGTATCATTTTTGTCCGGCTCCCTGCTGTTCAGCAGTTGTATCAAACGGCACGTATAATGCGACACCCTGTATATACATTACTTTACCCAAAACCTGGTATATATACGTATGATATGTCTAATATTCTTAATTACAAACGAGAGGAATGTATCAAATGCTCTATACTCAGTCAATAGACACTGAAAGCTACACCATGATGTTAATATATTGGTGGTGGCCGTGTAATCGGTGTGAGAATGAACACCCTGTGGCCTCGTTGCACAAAGCTTTTATACTCTGCATTCAGCTACTTCAGGATTTTAGTATTAACCGTCACACAATCAAGTTAGCAGTGAAACCATGCCTAAAACTATCAGAAACAATTTTCCCGATGCATATTTTTGACGCAGAAAAATTTGTGCACGCTCAGATAACGATACTAGAAGCGGAACACGCCAGTCGTTACTGATAATATGGTTGAAATGAAAGCGTGATTTAAACATTTAGCGCAGCTGTGGTAATGCATTATCGGAAAGGATGGCCCCTTTGTGCCGCGCTTCTAGGATAAAGCCATTCCGTGGTCAGATTTCGCTTTCATCTGCATGTCGGCGCCGTAATGGTTATGTTTCCGAACGGCCGTAGTGGCAAAAGACTTGATAAGAGAATACCGGCAAAGCATAACTCGTCGGGAACGACGCTGAACTAAATCTCTCGCAGCAAACGTAAAAAGATCAAAGGACAGTTTTGTCACATGCATTTCAGCGGCGAAGAACACGGTGACGGTAACATTTAAGCAATCTATCGATTCATCTACTTTATACTTTCACTTTGCCGCAACAAACTACGTCTATTTCGCTACTATTATCTTTTTCCGGGTATGCATTAAGTTGATCGTTCGCACAAATTTCTCCAATACACATTTGTATCTGTATTATTACCCTTCTCAATCTTTCCTTCGCCATCGTTAATTGTTTTCACAGTAAAATTGTAAAGGGCTTTTATATTTAAAGATAAGCTAGCCATGTGCAACATTTATTGAATAACGGCATGAGGGTGTAGTTGCCTTTTCTGTACGCCATCGTAGTATTACAGGGAGAAAGAGATGCAATATATCCCTGGAGGGTTTGACTCTCCATTCAGCTCCTTACTTATGAAAACATTCGCTCGGAACTCGTGGGAACAAGGAGTCAATGTTGTTTCAGAAAATTTAGATGGTCGGAGAATGTCTCCATGGAATTTTCACACCTGCAGCTAAACTCGACTCGAATGAGGAATGACCAATTGGAGAAAACGAATGCTGCGAATCAACTGCGTATTTACACAGCATGGTCAGTATATATTTACATTAATATGGCATTTCTGCGTACGGGAAAGTACACAATTTCGCTTTTTTTCTTATAAAACGATAGACATCAAATACGCTGGAATTTAAATAATACTTCAATATTGTAACATTGCACACGTATTTGTATGCGCATATATGTAAATCATTAATAAGGCGATTAAGGGGAGGATTCTACAAATTACTGTAAAAAAAACATGTCGTCTGGATTGGTCAACGAGCTTGGGAATTAATAGTAATCGTACAGAGAGACTCTTCATTACATGTATGTATATATATATATATATATATGCGCGAGTGGTCAAAGGACCCATTTCTTGGGTATGTTCTTTGCAATTTTTCGCAAATATAGTAATATGAATAAATCGTCAGAAGTAAGGGCAGATGCCGCTTGACAGGATATGGTGGAAATGAGATAGGACGGATAATCCCGGGGGACTTGACGATGGTCTCAAATATATATACGACTTATGTTAGCCCCTGTCCTGATCGTGTTTGTTTTTCGGTAACAAGACCGCACAAGACGTATCGAACAGAGTTTTCTCTTAACACGTAGGCCCTGCATCAGCTACTTCCGTGTCGTTATTAGGGAAGACATTTTTTCCGTTTTGTTCGTTATCGATGTAACACGTGTGCTTCCTACTTCCTTGCATTTTGCCGCTGATTGACTTCCTCCAAAGTTCGTAAGTTCCTCTTACGTATTTGAACATGCCGACATTTCAGATTAGTTTGTAATGAGACAGTTGTGGGAATAACTTTTTTCAGACACTCCATACCCACACTAATGGCAAGATAGCAACTAGCCTGGTCCTTTTTCAGTCACTTTATAATCAGACTCAAGGTAATGCAATATTCATATGATGCTTGTCCGCGTTAAGCCGACACGAAGTTCTGCTACTTTAGCTCTGACAGTGCTAGTTTATTCATCGCCACCACGATGAACCAACCGACCGACTAATTGATTCGCGTTCACCGGCTTCTAGATTACGAACGCCGCCAACTATCGTACGGAGCGGCTTTCGGTAGGATACTTTAAGCGCATTTTACCTATACGAGTCTATCAATAGCATTAAACACTTACGAGAGCGTCTAGTCAGCCGTACATTAGCCGCAAGTTTGGCAAAGTCTATCGACACTACGCCGAAGCGCCATCCCTTTCGTTCCGGTTCCTTTGTTTTGAAGCCGCGCTCGCCCGCGAAAGCAATAAAACCTTATTATACTCGAGTGGAATTTCAATGGTGAGCGAGCGAGGTGCAAGGTAGAAGTGGAACGTGGAAGCAGGGGTGCGAACGAAGTGATCGATGGGGACATACGTCAACGAAGCAGGACAGACAGGACGTTGACGCAGCCGAGCGGGCAAGCACAAAATGAGAAGGCTGAAAAGGATGAACATGTCAGAAGGAACGGACGAGAGGTAGAGGCAAGAATGCGCCGAAACGGAGAAAGGTGGCCAATGACAAGGAGGAAGCGCGTGCA
This sequence comes from Cryptocheilus praepositus, assembly GCA_033815515.1. Lineage (NCBI taxonomy): Eukaryota > Metazoa > Arthropoda > Insecta > Hymenoptera > Pompilidae > Cryptocheilus > Cryptocheilus praepositus. The sequence goes on along the minus strand of JAWWQZ010000069.1, from coordinate 94,973 downwards.
TGGGAGGGCGAAGAAGAAGAAGGAGAAGGAGGGGCAGAAGATAGCAACAGGAGAGATAGACAAAAGGGATGAGCGAAGCTGGGAGAAGGTTGCCAGGTGGCCAGACACACCTAACGTGAATACAAATTACTCCCCATGCGCTTCGGTTGCCAAGTTTGCGGCGCTTCATCCTCCAGACTGACACTGCCAATCACGTCGACCTTCCTGGATTACCGCCGACAATGAAGGCCTGTCAAGGCACGTAATTCGCGATAGATTATTGCGCGTGCCTGACACGCGCGTCGTGGCGTCAATTCAAGCGGCCGGCAGACCTCGTGTGAAACGCGGAGAAGACAAAACTTGGAATTCGCTGGAAAAAAAGGGAAGATCTTTGACACGCAGTCATTCGCCTTTAATCTGTCGGCGGCAATCCACAAAGGTAGAAACGTGCGGCCGCTGTCAACTGCACGGCACCGATGCGTGATCCGCTGAATGGAAAAGTTACGGAATGGTCGCTGGCGTTATAAATCACTCGGCTAATACGATAAATCCGGCAGTAATACGTCAAGAGGCTCGTGCCGTTTCTGAGGTGTCACGCGGCGTTATACATAGATCGATGGAATTGTTCTGTTCGCACGTCCATTGTCGTTCCTCGCGTCAATCGCCACCCAGAAGCAATTTACGAGCGTCGCTCGATATACGTGGCGACGTGCGTGTGTGTCAAATGTCGCACCGCCGTCCCTCCATTGTAATGGTTTGTTTAAGACGACATTAGAAATTTGTTTCCGCCGACAGCTGCGAAGGCTTCGCGCATTGTGTCGGTACAATAGAGACGCTTGGAATTCCCCACAGTGTCCGGAGGCTAGAAGAGAAGAACGGTGTCCGAGGGCAAGTAGGGGGACGGAGTTCTGGAATCGGGATGTAGAATGGAGGATAAATGCCCTGATCCGCCTCCCAACAACCCCCGGGACAACGCTTACCTCTGCACCTACGTGTGCTATTTCTACTTCCAGCGCGGCACAACGAGCAAAACTATATTTAAAATTTCAAAGGATCGTTCCCCCGTGCATAGTTTTACCCTCGCCTGTAACAGGTATGTCGTAGACAATGGCATGCGACTTCATTGTCTCGAATAGCGAGCTGTAAAAGAATCATTCGAATTTTACGAAGCAATTTTAAGGAAAACCGAAGCCGTACGTCGCCGCCTAGATATACCAGCCAGTCGTAGATATAGCGGCGGAGTAAAAAGAGGCGCGGTGTCGCGAAACGTCTCAGACAGAATATGCACGCTCCTTTTTCGTGGCAATTCAAAGTGACGCGGCGGCATGAAATTGTTCGGACTCTCGAAAGTCACGTGAAGCTCGCGCGGCGAAATGGAACGCCGTGCAATTCACGCGACCGAGACTTCGTTCGAGGAAAGAGGTTAGGAAACGGGAGTGGGAAAAAAAAGGTAAGGAGGTTCTTTTCCCTCGTTTTCTCATGCATGTTCCGTAGATCGATCGATATGTGACGCTGCTCCCAACTAGTAGCTCCTTCTTCAGTGTCGTAGCATGCCTCCCTCATTCTCTTGGACTAGACGCTTTTCCAATTTTCCCTACCAGCCACGAACGGGCTGAAACAATTTAGGTAACGTCGCGTCTGATCGAATAATATGGAGAGCTCAGGCTCCGATATGGAAAGGACAGTCTCTTTTTACGATCGTGTTCCAAATAGGTTCACACGAATGAGCAGTACGTCGCCGAACGATAGATTTTCCTCTCGGAGCAAGCCTCCTCCTTTCTACATTCCTTTCGCCTTCTTGCACACGCCAAAGTCTTTCTACATTCCATTCTCTTTGCTTCATTACAGTTCTTGCGTTACACAAATATTCGAACATTCAATTTCTTTCATGTATGTACCTTTTGTTGCGTCTGGTCAGATTTAACAAATATATTGCATGACAAGAGAAATTATCAACTTTCGTGAGAAGAATGGGGCTCAAAACCCTATCCGTAGCACGACGCACATTTTTTAATCGTTATAGCATCGTTTGCAGCATGGTGCGAAAAATAAGTACACGTATTAAACGTAGCCATTCTATATGGCGTACCCATTTACTTACTTTGTATCGATCTCTAACAAGCAATACACCTGATATGCACACGGTGTGTTATTGATTAATGGAACGAGTCAAAGGCAGACTATTGCTGAGATTGGCATAAATCGAGATAAACCCCAAAAGCTGCTCTCAGTATTTCACCATAGGTTCAGTGCGCAAAGTGGGCTTGAACTTTCGTAAATATCAAAAATGCCAGCGTGCGTGTGATTTAAAGGGACATTGACATTTGAAGAGCAAAGAATTGATACGAACATAGTTTATCATTTTGTATCCACGCATTCTTTCCCATTCTATTTTCCGGACCCTTGCAACGTGATACTTGAAATCTGCTATTCATATGTTCGCACACGTGGCACGTATCATCGTTACAAACGGGTTTGAACGACGTATTCCTGTAAGCTTACTCTACCAAAGCCAGCGGAACATCGGAACAGATGAGACGTTACCTTTTTTTAGAATGCTATAGGACTTTGAATTCTACACCCATAGAATTAGTTCCCCAAATGCAATCTTTTTACGAACTTACTACATACTGTTATGAATTTAAAAAAATGAGTGGTATACGTACCGTTACTTGGTGCAAAATTCGTTGTCTTTCTCGAACTTTCCACGGAATGTGATAAATTTAATTAAAAAAAGCACCAAGCCGCATGTATCTATCTTTGTTAATGTACTTGCAAGATAATTTCGCAAACGATAATATTCACTTTGCCGGTTGTAATAATGAACTGCACAATAACATGTGCGCAATTAGAAGGATTGCTCACATAAGTAGTTACCGTACCAATTTATTATTGTTAATCATTCAATAATGTACTACATGACAGAAAACAGTATATCTACTATATTTTAGTGCAAATGTCAAAATTAAGAATTTATTGGCATTTACCACCAGACCAATAGAATAAAATTACCTTAACCCATTCGAGACCGATTGCACACCGTGTGTGCAATTGATTTACGAGGCTATAAGACGGCTTGCACGCCGTGTGTGCAATAACAGTAATGTGCAATTATCAGTTATTCTGAGTAAACTAGTCGTCGAAATAAGATTTTCCTTGAACTAATGAAATCTGCAAGGTACAGGAAAACAAAATTTAGCATTGGTTTTACTGTGTACCAAAAATCTAAAAATTATTTGAAGCCTTTCTTACATGTAAAATACTATGAATTGCTGACAGTCCTACGAAGAAGAAAAATATAAACGTAATAATTACTCTTGTCCTGCTTGTGTCGATAATCCTGGATTATGTTTGGGAGAATGTTTCAAGCGCTACCATCAACCAACTAATGTATAATTCTTTACGATCAGTGTACTATTTGCTAAAAGTGTATTTACAAATTGTATTTTCTTTTTTATAACTGAGTTACATTACTTTGCTATCTGTAGACATTTTTCTAAAAATTTATTTCTCGTTATGTTATTTTTTTCATTATTCAACTTATTTTTTTTTAACTTTTTACTACTTTTTAAAAATTTTCCTTGCATTATATTCTGTTCTTTATTATTGAAAGCAACATAACGATTTAATATTATCTAACTATTTTTTAAATAAATGTTAATAGATTTTTTAATGATGTATTTTCATTTTGCCTTACATTGCACACATGGTGTTTAATCCGCTCCTCGCAATAAAAATTTTCCGAGGAGCGAGCTGCACACCTGGTGTGCAATGATCTTATTTATGTGAATTCACTTACGAATTGGGTGATTTCCATAGTAAACATGTTTTTTTTTTATTAAAAATGAACAATATAAAGAAAAAAAAATGTCGTTCCTGGGGACCGTGTTCGAAAAAAGTCGTCGTCTGGAATGGGTTAAACGCCACTGTTCTCCGGATTATACAGGACGCAGACGCAAATTTATTTTGTATGCCATTATGTTGGGGTATACTGGGCCCAGATGAGACAACGAATTCAAGATCACGTCCTTCACGTCGGTTGTCAGTAGGCACAAACTTAAATTGAGTGTAACAAGGCACCCGAACACATACGCGCACGCCTTGCTATTGTTTTTTTTCGTTGGTAAAACAGCCGAGTCTCGCCAAAATTTGCGACTCATACATCAAGGAATTTCCACGAAGGGATATCTTGGCTCGCAGTTTTGATGGTTTGAACATCGACATTGTTTCGACATCGTGCCATATATGTGGGATTCTTTAGTCAGGATGATATGAAATGAATACACGAATTATTAACGGTACACAAAATTAAAAAGTATTTAATAATACTGATCTAAAGAATATCGACCATTCGCTTTGATTGGTGTGCATCGTCTGTCTTTTTACAATTATCCGGTGGACCGCTCTGGTGCCAAGGAATGCAACACCTTCTCCCCTTTTATTCCCCTTCCTTTTTCCAAACAAAATTCGTAGCCAAGGAGGCCTCTCGCTAGAGGTGCGCATCACAGGTATTTCGATTGATTCCTCGCATTCCACACAACAATGTTTGCTTCATTGCCGGACAAACTCATTTACATTTGCACACTACATCCTTCATAGTATATGTAGTACAGTACTAGAGTACAGGACCAATAAAATCTTTGCTTTTGTTTAGTTACCCAAGCTGGAGTGAATAGCAAGCGGAATGATGTGCATATAAACTCGCCGTCTCAAGGCGGTGATGTATACCTACAGTCTAAAATAATGTGCAGCTTAGACATTGTCGACTGGTCATACATCCTTCATATATACGGTTAACGCAAGAACTACCGATGATTGAGATGCTCAGTTACCCTCACTAATATCTGGGCACTTTAAAAAATAACAACATTTTTAAAGTAGACAAAGCGCTTTTACAAGTTTTTTGATTTTAGATGCATGCATTGACAAGTGTGCATATAAACAATTCTCTCAGGGATTGCAATACATGTCAATTATTGAGAATTGATCGATTTAATACAAGAATTGTTAAGATATTATAATAATTACGAAAAAACACTGGAGGTTATTCTTACAGCTCGTCTTACCTGCATTTCCAAGGTAAATGTGAACGGTACGTTTTATAGATTTCGGCCGGTTATTCATAGGCAGGAAATTTCATCGAAATCATTGAATACTCCTATAAGTTACAAATAAATGAAAGTAATGAAAATCCTAGATTTTTATATTAAAATTTGTGTGTCTAACCCACATGAATTTAATTGTTTGAACCTAGTTGTAAATCAGGAATATGCAAAAAACGCATGTTTGCCCATTCAAATAACCGAGTGATGTATTTTGATTTTTTCAATTAAATATAAATAAAATTTGAAAATGCTGTGTACAAAAAACTGCGAAAACTGAATTTCTCGTTTAATAGCCAAGGTTTTGTTCTTTGAACAATCAATATTCCTAATTTCAGCATCGTATCGCTTGAGTGAGTGATTTAAGTGCTCTTGATGTAAAAGCTCAAATATTTTACTTAACGAAAATATGTCCGTCAAACCCCTAAAATCTTCTCTTTTACGAAGACTCTGTATTTTCTAGTTTGGTAGGAATTATTGCAAACGAACGCGATAAAAGAATTCGCTACATACTACCTTTCGCTGCTGTCATATATTTACAACGTTCGCTTCTGTATGAGTCGCCTGATACAACGATGTCAATCGTTAGCACCGCTGTTAAAGTCGACACAGCAGAAATAGGACATAAGAACCGTTAAATTGGCAAGACGGTGCCAAAGCGGCTGCATCGATATCTGAATTAACCAGTTGATTGAATTAAAAACGATTGGTCAGCGCCGTGACGCGCAACAGCGAACAAGGGTCTTACAAGTGATCCTTAGGAGTTGACACTACTGTACATCTTTTTTCCCAACATTGAAACAGTTAACTGCAACGTTACCGAAATGTCAGTGCAAAAACCCAGAGTACTATTCCAACCCAGTCATCAAGTTTAATTCCAGTTTCTACAGTGACTGCGAAAGCCTTAGCACTTTGGCTGCCTAGTGTATTTTGCCTTTGTTTCTTAGAGAGCTAAAAAACCGACGAATCTCTTCGCTCTCAGACTATATTTCATATGCCTTATCTGTGTTGGAGATCGTCTTAAGTGACGTAAATTGAAGCCGTCGATTATGTCAGGTCACAATGAAGAAAAGTGTGCCATTGATCTTTCTGCTCAACTGCTTTCTTATGCATTAACACTGAGGAAAGGCAAGGAATAAACTGATACTGACAATTAGGTCCATATTTAATTGTACGAATTATACACAGTCAGTTCTACTCCGCCTTTCTACTTTGTAAAATAACGAGCAAACGAATGTTAAGATCGTATCTCTGAACGAATTGTCAGCTCGTAAAATAATTATTTCATTATGGCATTCAACATATACGCACACCCATACAAACACCCTTCCTCCTAAAACAAATGAGACTGTCTCCTAATGCTGGGACTCGCGGGATCCAAAGCCCTAAGTACTCATCGGCTACAAATTGGTTCGAAAACATTCTCTGCCCACAAATGAACCTCTCTAGCAGAATCAATTAAGGGTACAGCCCACTGTGTTAATTCTTCTCGCCTCAATGTGGCTTCCAACGGATAGCTAACTCCTTCCCTGTCCACGCACATTTTCTTTTTTCTGGGGATTTGTAGGTGAAGCCGATGGCAGTCCCAGGGGATGACCCAACGAGCCACCGATGTGAGAAATTTACCCCCGTTCGTCACACCGTGGCATTCCCATCCACGGTAGCATCGTCTATGAGGAGAAGGAGGAGGAGGATCTCCCTGCGGATAAGGTGGAAATACCTTGTCATCTCGTTCATTTTCTCCTTTCCGGAAACGGCCAGCCACACGCATTCTGACTCATCAAATGACACGTTAAGCAGAAAGTCGTGCCGTAATTACCTTCATGATGGAGTGAAAACAATATATCGCGAGAGGGAGTCGTTGCCGGAACCAAATTGCTCTGCATCGATGCATTAGACTAACGTAATAAATGACATGGCAGTTATGGTACAAATTAGAAGACGCGTGAATTACGATGTTGTGTGTGGAACATTACGTTAACACGGTGACTGCCACGGTGGTCACCGGTGAAAAAAATTTTACTAAACATGCAAAAAATTCGCACTGAAGTCTATTTGCAATCTTGTAAAAGCAATTGATATTGGAACGGTGCTTTAATACTTTGGCTTCTAACAACTCTACGTTACCTTTATTTTGCACGATTTAATTACACTCTGCAGTATTTCATCGCATTACATTTCCAAATGTACCACACTGCATTCTTTAACACATTGACTGCCACGGTGGTTACCGGTGACCGGTGCAAACAATTTTACTAAAAATGCAAAAAGTTTGCAATGAAGTCTATTTGCAATCTTGTAAAAGCAATTGATATTGGAACGGTGCTTTAATATTTTGGCTTCTAACAACTCTACGTTACCTTTATTTTGCACGATTTAATTATACTCTGCAGTATTTTATTGCATTACATTTCCAAATGTACCACACCGTATTCTTTAACACATTGACTGCCACAGTGGTCACCGCTGCAAAAGATTTTACTAAAAATGCAAAAAATTTGCAATGAAGTCTATTTGCAATCTTGTAAAAGCAATTGATATTGGAACGGTGCTTTAATACTTTGGCTTCTAACAACTCTGCATTACCTTTATCTTGCACGATTTAATTATACTTTGCAGTATTTCATCGCATTACATTTCCAAATGTACCACACTGCATTCTTTAACACGTTCACTGCCGCTGTGGTCACCGGTACAAAAAATTTTACTAAAAATGCAAAAATTTCGCAATGAAGTTTATTTGCAATCTTGTAAAAGCAATTGATATTGGAACCGTGCTTCAATACTTTTGCTTCTAACAACTCTGCGTTACCTTCATTTTGCACGATTTATTTATACTCTGCAGTATTTCATCGCATTATATTTCCAAATGTACCACACTGTATTCTTTAACACATTGACTGCCACGGTGGTCACCGGTGACGGGTGCAGAAGATTTTACTAAAAATACAAAAAACTCGCAATGAAGTCTATTTGCAATCTTGTAAAAGCAATTGATATTAGAATGGTGCTTCAATACTTTGGCTTCTAACAACTCTGCATTACCTATTTTGCACGATTTAATTATACTCTGTAGTATTTAATCGCATTACATTTCTAAATGTACCACACCGCATTCCTTGACATATGGACTGCAACGGTGATCACGGGTAACCGGTGCAAAAGGTTTTACTAAAAATGCAAAAAACTCGCTATTAAGTCTATTTGCAATCTCGTAAAAGCAATTGATGTTGAAACGGTGCTTCAATACTTTGGCTTCTAACAACTCTGCGTTACCTTTATTTTGCACGATTTAATTATACTCTGCAGTATTTCATCGCATTATATTTGCAAATGTACCACACTGCATTCTTTAACACATTGACTGCCACGGTGGTCACGGGTGACCGGTGCAAAAGATTTGACTAAAAATGCAAAAAATTCGCAATGAAGTCTATTTGCAATCTTGTAAGAGCAATTGATATTGGAACGGTGCTTTAATACTTTGGCTTCTAACAACTCTGCGTTACCTTTATTTTGCACGATTTAATTATACTTTGTAGTATTTAATCGCATTACATTTCTAAATGTACCACAGCGCATTCTTTAATACATCGACTGCCACGGTGGTCACCGGTGACCGGTGCAAAAGATTTGACTAAAAATGCAAAAAATTCTCAATGAAGCCTATTTACAATCTCGCAAAAGCAGTTGATATTGGAACGGTGCTTTAATACTTTGGCTTCTAACAACTCTACGTTACCTTTATTTTGCACGATTTAATTATACTCTGCAGTATTTTATCGCATTACATTTCTAAATGTACCACACCGCATTCTTTAACATATGGACTGCAACGGTGATCACGGGTGACCGGTGCAAAAGATTTGACCAAAAATGCAAAAAATTCGCAATGAAGCCTATTTGCAATCTTGTAATAGCAATTGATATTGGAACGGTGCTTTAATACTTTGGCTTCTAACAACTCTGCGTTACCTTTATTTTGCACAATTTAATTATACTCTACAGTATTTCATCGCATTATATTTCCAAATGTACCACACTGCATTCTTTAACACGTTGACTGCCACGGGGGTCACCGGTGCCAAAGATTTGACTAAAAATGCAAAAAATTCGCAATGATGCCTATTTGCAATCTTGCAAAAGCAATTGATATTGGAACGGTGCTTTAATACTTTGGCTTCTAACAACTCTGTGTTACCTTTATTTTGCACGATTTAATTATACTCTACAGTATTTCATTGCATCGCGGTTCTAACATAGCAAAATACGTTTGTCAGTAAACGTGTCAATTGGGCACAAGAAATTGGTTATTCAAGAATTAAAGCATTGTGATTGGTAACGTGACATTCACAATATAGAGTACCTGATGCATGAATTCTGACGTCTGTGAATAAAGTCGTTGTTCAGCACGAAACAATTTTTTATTGATTCATTCGTGTAATATAGTAGGGCACACAATATTCACAATGCAGAATATTAGACGCGTGAATTTTGGCGTTGAGTTTAGAAAATTGTATCGTTCGAAGGCAAAACGATGTATATTAATGAATTGAAGCAATATAATGAGTAGTATGATATTCCTAATGTTTTGTCGGGTGGTCAATTGTTAACTGATATCGAGCCTTCTTGGTAATCGCGCATTATGAGAATATTTTCCATTACGAGAAATTCTCTGCACGAACTGAACTACAAGATCAAATTCAAAATCCCCGTATGTTTAATATTTGCTTTCGAATGATTTGGATTAAGCTTATATTTTTCGATTGCTTCTTGCGCTGAACGTGAACAGATGCAGAATACCATATATTCGAGTTGGCTGCTTTCTATTATACAATCTTTCCATACGATATGTATATATTTTTTAAAAACGTAATTCATACAGACTAAAGAATGTATGAGCCGTAACACGAAGATCGTAACGTTTAATATGCGGTTAGTAACAATTCCACGTAGGCCAATATTTAATTATGTTACTTCATATGCTACACTTCTTTTTTTTCTAGCTGTACAGTGGGATTAACGTATATGCAAGGAATGGAAGATATAGGCGATAATTGGTGGAAATCGTTGATTCAACGGAGCCGATAAAAATTGTAACAGAGTGAGTCTGACGCCCCGTGCTTCTATTGGTCCGTTGTGAATTAATTTGTAAGGAAATCCTGCCATGTAGGTTTGGACAAAATCAATGTTGCTCGTGGTTTGATCAATCAGCCGAGTGGTGGCGCCAGCCACCAAGCGTTCGAAGCAGCACAAATAGAATATCTTTGAGCCTAGGAATTTTTGCAATAATCACAATTCTGTGATCCAAAAAATATAATCAAATCATTTTACTTAAAATTAAAATCATTAATAAACAGTGAACGATATATTCAAACCATTTCTGTTCTTCCTTCAATCAATATTGCGTCACGTAAGTCACGTAGTTGTAAAAGTCAACACTGTACAATTTTTAATACGCGTTAAAATAAGAATGAGATGAAGAGGCTACCATCAATGTATTCCACCAACGTTGGTCCAGCAGTCGCATTAAAAGCAATTTGATAAAAAGAATAACTGTTCAAGCGTTCGAAGCAGCACAAATAGAATATCTTTGAGCCTAGGAATTTTTGCAATAATCACATTTCTGTGATCCAAAAAATATAATCAAATAATTTTAATTAAAATTAAAATCATTAATAAACAGTGAACAATATATTCAAACCATTTCTGTTCTTCCTTCAATCAATATTGCGTCACGTAAGTCACGTAGTTGTAAAAGTCAACACTGTACAGTTTTTAATACGCTTTAAAATAAGAATGAGATGAAGAGGCTACCATCAATGTATTCCACCAACGTTGGTCCAGCAGTCGCATTAAAAGCAATTTGATAAAAAGAATAACTGTTCAAGCGTTCGAAGCAGCACAAATAGAATATCTTTGAGCCTAGGAATTTTTGCAATAATCACATTTCTGTGATCCAAAAAATATAATCAAATAATTTTAATTAAAATTAAAATCATTAATAAACAGTGAACGATATATTCGAACCATTTCTGTTCTTCCTTCAATCAATATTGCGTCACGTAAGTCACGTAGTTGTAAAAGTCAACACTGTACAGTTTTTAATACGCGTTAAAATAAGAATGAGATGAAGAGGCTACCATCAATGTATTCCACCAACGTTGGTCCAGCAGTCGCATTAAAAGCAATTTGATAAAAAGAATAACTGTTCAAGCGTTCGAAGCAGCACAAATAGAATATCTTTGAGCCTAGGAATTTTTGCAATAATCACATTTCTGTGATCCAAAAAATATAATCAAATAATTTTAATTAAAATTGAAATCATTAATAAACAGTGAACAATATACTCAAACCATTTCTGTTCTTCCTTCAATCAATATTGCGTCACGTAAGTCACGTAGTTGTAAAAGTCAACATTGTACAGTTTTTAATACGCGTTAAAATAACAATGAGATGAAGAGGCTACCATCAATGTATTCTACCAACGTTGGTCCAGCAGTCGCATTAAAAGCAATTTGATAAAAAGAATAACTGTTCAAGCGTTCGAAGCAGCACAAATAGAATATCTTTGAGCCTAGGAATTTTTGCAATAATCACATTTCTGTGATCCAAAAAATATAATCAAATAATTTTAATTAAAATTAAAATCATTAATAAACAGTGAACAATATATTCAAACCATTTCTGTTCTTCCTTCAATCAATATTGCGTAACGTAAGCCACGTAGTTGTAAAAGTCAACACTGTACAGTTTTTAATACGCGTTAAAATAACAATGAGATGAAGAGGCTACCATCAATGTATTCTACCAACGTTGGTCCAGCAGTCGCATTAAAAGCAATTTGATAAAAAGAATAACTGTTCAAGCGTTCGAAGCAGCACAAATAGAATATCTTTGAGCCTAGGAATTTTTGCAATAATCACATTTCTGTGATCCAAAAAATATAATCAAATAATTTTACTTAAAATTAAAATCATTAATAAACAGCGAACAATATATTCAAACCATTTCTGTTCTCCCTTCAATCAATATTGCGTCACGTAAGTCACGTAGTTGAAAAAGTCAACACTACAGTTTTTAATACGCGTTAAAATAAGAATGAGATGAAGAGGCTACCATCAATGTATTCTACCAACGTTGGTCCAGCAGTCGCATTAAAAGCAATTTGATAAAAAGAATAACTGTTCAAGATACCTTTATGCGAGAGACCGTAACAGATACATTATGATACGATATAATCAAAATTAAAATCATTATTAACAGTGAACAATATATTCGAACCATTTTTGTTCTTCCTTCAATCAATATTGCGTCACGTAACTCACGTAGTTGTAAAAGTCAACACTGTACAGTTTTTAATACGCGTTACAATAAGAATGAGATGAAGAGGCTACCATCAATGTATTCTACCAACGTTGGTCCAGCAGTCGCATTAAAAGCAATTTGATAAAAAGAATAACTGTTCAAGATACCTTTATGCGAGAGACCGTAACAGATACATTATGATACGATATAATTAAAATTAAAATCATTAATAAACAGTGAACAATATATTCAAACCATTTCTGTTCTTCCTTCAATCAATATTGCGTCACGTAAGTCACGTAGTTGTAAAAGTCAACACTGTACAGTTTTTAATACGCGTTAAAATAACAATGAGATGAAGAGGCTACCATCAATGTATTCCACCAACGTTGGTCCAGCAGTCGCATTAAACGCAATTTGATAAAAAGGATAACTGTTCAAGATACCTTTATGCGAGAGACCGTAACAGATACATTATGATACGATATAATTAAAATTAAAATCATTAATAAACAGTGAACAATATATTCAAACCAGTTCTGTTCTTCCTTCAATCAATATTGCGTCACGTAAGTCACGTAGTTGTAAAAGTCAACACTGTACAGTTTTTAATACGCGTTAAAATAAGAATGAGATGAAGAGGCTACCATCAATGTATTCTACCAACGTTGGTCCAGCAGTCGCATTAAAAGCAATTTGATAAAAAGAATAACTGTTCAAGATACCTTTATGCGAGAGACCGTAACAGATACATTATGATACGATAAGAACGGCTGCGTTATTCACGCCTTTCCATTTAATTTCTTTCGTGATCTGCTCGTTGGTGTATCAGAATCGGGGGCTGGCCCGGTTCGTCAGTTAGGATTATTTACGCATCACATCGCTACGTGTACACGATGTGTCGGAGGATGGGCAAAACTGGATAGAGGTGGTCGGATACGTCCATATACAGGGTGTTCTGTAATAGGTCGTAAAACTGAACAGCTAGTAATACTAAGTGATGGACTTAAATGAAAATACAGTGGGGTTTTAATTGAGGTTCTTTATCATTACATTTTGTGCAAAATACATTGTACATGTCTCGGAATTAGCTGTATTTCCATTTAAGTCTTCAATCCTGAGGTTGACATAAAGAACGTTAAGTTCAACGCTAAGTTGCAGAATAGATAAGTAAATTTCTTTTTTTGCGTTGAAAATACGTTTTTGGCTGAAATTTGCGTTAATATACAACTTCACTTTCCGACTGTGTAATATTCTTAGCACATTTGCCAAATCGATTAACTCCACAAAATAAAGAGTATTGTGTTTGTTTAATCCATTGACTGCCAACTACGAGATATCTCGTAGTAAGCGTCTGTACAAAAAGTGTTTTCCTTTCAATAAAAATACTGTAAATGCCATACAATTTTACAATTACAATATTACATCAGTAACTTAATAATATTATATTTTGTAAAATAAATAAATAACAACAGTTTTATTTTAAAATGTCTTCTTTAAAATAAAACCAGGGCAAGGCACGCTAAATTTGCGTGGCAGTCAATGGGTTAAAATGTAACAGGTTAATCATTTCTTTTAGTACAGTTTTTTGGCACTAAACTTAAAAGAAGTATGAACAGTGCATATGAAGCTTGGGTAGTGAATGTGTTAAAGTTGTCTTATAACATGTTACGTTTTTACCGAATCGATTTTGAACATTCGTCAGTTACCCATCTGTTTCAATTAGTCCTAGAGTACTGACGTATTCTTTCTTATTTTTCATATCGTCCTCTGTCATTTTTCGTACTATGAAACAGCATTGAGAGCAAGAAAAAAAATCGAAAATGTTCGGTTCGATTCATTGTTCTCACATGGCTTAAAACTCATTTTTCAAGTCAATTTTCAAGTCAATTGTTTTCAGAAACGAAATTCTCTGAGTGAATAGGCCAGTAGATATCTTCTAATATTAATATCTTCTAATGTCAAATCTAATATAGATATCTTCTAAGATTATAATTATATATTGAGCGCAACGGTCAAGTTTTTCACAATTTTACAATAACAAAATATGGACCAAACATTTTCCTCACGCATCTTAAACTTCCAAAGCCGCCAATCGCAAATCGAACCAAAAACACTTGTTTGTAGCTGGATTGATGATGCACCACAGCGCCACGTGAGCTGTTCGTTTAAAGATTTTTGAAGTTCCTCTTATGCTTGAAGTATGATTATCACTGTGTTATTAAAAAGCCTACGTGTAGCGAGAACCTTGGCTTCCCTCTTCAGGAGTCTACCATTATTTAACCTCACTACGATGTGCTACAATGTGCAAGTGTATGCTTATCTTATTACGACTTACGTGTATTCGGTTTGAAAAAGATCTTCCACCGAACAGTCTTTCTCCTATCTCCAGGGTATATTTTATAACTTTACTATAAACGGTTGAAATAAATGAACGCGTTGCCTACCGTGCTAGGTTTACACGGTGCTCTCAGGGGGCCATAAGAGAATTTTCTAAGCATGTAAGGACAGAGTAATAGGAAATATGGTTATACGGGATTATGCCCATAGTGCGCCTGTTTTACTGGCGGTCACGAGTGACCACCACATTCCCTCGGTGCGCTTAATTACGCTTGATAACTCCTTTTGAATCATTTTCTTACAAGTATGATGAAGAGTTTATTTACGATGTATGTATACCTACATGCACCGGAAATAATATCGTAGCAGCCGTAGTATACAACATCGTGAAATGTAAAAGAGGGAAAGATTAACGTATTTGTTGCGAGAATTTTGCAAAGTTTGTTGCCAAAAAGTGTTACAAATTATGGTTGGAAATACGTCCAAAACATAACCTATGATCAGTCTAATTTGTGTTTAAAATGAAACGTTTTAAAATGTGACGTTTTAATGAAAATCTTTAATTAAACATATTAAAACATTAGAGGTACTAATGACCACAATTGCTGCATAGCTGAAAGAATCTTCGGACATAACCACGCAACGTATCCTATGAGTATTAAACAGTTTATTTACGATGTATACCTACATGCACCAGAAATAATATCGTAGCAACCGTAGTATACAACATCGTGAAATGTAAAAGAGGGAAAGATTAACGTATTTGTTGCGAGAATTTTGCAAAGTTTGTTGCCAAAAAGCGTTACAAATTATGATTAGAAATACGTCGAAAACACCTATGATCAGTTTAATTTGTGTTTAAAATAAAACGTTTTAAAATGTGACGTTTTAATGAAAATCTTTAGTTAAACGTATTAAAACATTAGAGGTACTAATGACCACAATTGCTGCATAGCTGAAAGAATCTTCGGACATAACCAAGCAACGTATCCTATGAGTATTAAACAGTTTATTTACGATGTATACCTACATGCACCGGAAATAATATCGTAGCAGCCGTAGTATACAACCTCGTGAAATGTAAAAGAGGGGAAGATCAACGTATTCGTTGCGAGAATTTTGCAAAGTCTGTTGCCAAAAAGCGTTACAAATTATGATTAGAAATACGTCGAAAACACCTATGATCAGTTTAATTTGTGTTTAAATGAAACGTTTTAAAATGTGACGTTTTAATGAAAATCTTTAATTAAACATATTAAAACATTAGAGGTACTAATGACCACAATTGCTGCATAGCTGAAAGAATCTTCGGACATAACCAAGCAACGTATCCTATGAGTATTAAACAATTGATACAGTTGGTCTTTACGTCGGTACGATATTTTTTCGCAGGATTAATATCCCAGACAGCACACAGATATCTAAAATACGTCTAAAAGATAACCTTTTTTCAGGAAAGATATCTTTCAATAATGACGTAAAGGCATCAGAAAGATGACGAAAAGTTGTGTTATGACTCGTTTTTCGTTGCCTAAAAGATGACGTTCAGACAAGTCTGAAAGACAACATCCAGGCATCATTAAAAGACGACGTTTAGACGCAGTCGAAGGACAACATTTAGGCATGCCCGAGAAAAAATAATTTTGGCTGACATATCTTATATTATATGAGCCGTTTATTTTGAAGGTGGCCTAAGTCCAATTGTGAATTTTTTTTTGTTAACTGTTTTTATGACAACTAATCTAAAATTATAAACGTTATTACAGCAACCAAAAAGAAATGTTTGAAAAATGGACTTAGGTCACTTTCAAAATAAACGGCTCATATAATATAAATATATATCAGCCAAAATTATTTTTTCTTGGGCATGCCTAAATACTCTTTCATGTTTTATATTAAAATTATCGCAAGGATATTTATTTGTGTTCCATTTTTATTTTTTATTATGGATATTGTTCGTTTACAATAATAAATATTATAAGTTTCATCTGTAAATAGACAGGATAAATACAAGACGACGCTTTTAGACGACGACTATTTTTGCTTTTGTCCCAAATGCCGGAAATCTTTTCGTTTTGGCATCTTGTCCGAACTTATTCGACCTTCGGCATAAATTAACACTACAAAATGTTATAATACTGAAAATATCATCAATCACATTCAAAAAGGAAGCTCGCATTATTTATTTACATGCATCTTAAAATATTTAGATAAAATAAAAATAAAAATGTAAACTAGAAAAATAGAAAAAGTAAGGTTAACTGGACTTTAGGTATACAGAATTGAATCTAAATAACCTCGTTTTTCTAATTTTTTTTTATCCTACTATAAAATCAATGTAATTTATGCCAATCGAATACTATTCTTTAAATTATTTTGTTACCGTTAAATTATTTTTGTTTCACCGAACCACACCGAACTAATTTTCACGATAGTAATTCACAATGATGGCGCCAACTACTGTTTAGCACAAAAAACATCTTTAATATTTTGGCATCTGTTAGATGTCCATAAGGCATCATTAGATTATACCGAAAAGACATCTTTCAAAAGTCGTCATATGGACATCTTTTAGTAATATGTGCTGTCTGGGATAATAGTAAATTCTGATGTCTGTAGAAGATCTTATTGCTCCGACGTAAAATGCAATGTAACGTAACGGGTGACGCGGCATTCACAATACGACGTAAAAGGCATGCTGTTGTGTGCGGAAAATAGTGTTATTCGGAAGGTAAAAATTGTTTTTTCGCTGGTCCATCGGTGGCAACAGTTAGGGCACACCCTATATGCATCTATCTCTGCTCTGCGGAACATGTATGCAAAACACGAGCGGCTTGGTCACATACTCTTTGGGTAATCTGCACAGTCATCGACATACGACAGTGCTCGGTTTGAACGTCGTCGCGCGTCAGAAAGGCATGCGAGTACGTGTTCGTACATTCACAGGGCGGCCGAGACGAGTTTGCACGGACCCCGCCCGTCCATCTTATCTCGTGTCTCTTATCGACGGAGTATTTGCTCTCGAGGGCCCGCCGACCCGACAAATTAAAGCGTCGAGTGGC
Organism: Cryptocheilus praepositus; assembly: GCA_033815515.1. Lineage (NCBI taxonomy): Eukaryota > Metazoa > Arthropoda > Insecta > Hymenoptera > Pompilidae > Cryptocheilus > Cryptocheilus praepositus. The sequence continues at coordinate 77,182 of JAWWQZ010000069.1, read as the reverse complement.
TCACAATGAGCCAAGGAATTCGTGCATGTGACGATAGGGACTGGCACGTCGGACAACGTAAAACCGATAGAAATGATTGATAAGTGATACACGCGACGCGAGGACGCGATTGCGCTGCACGCAGGATTATTCTTGTAAAATCTGCCGCTCCGCAGTTCGGCGTCATTCGTGCATTGTCGTGCATTCAACAACGTCACCGGCTAATTGCGTCGTTGCGATGTCTGCGTCGGAAAATCGAGCGCATAAATGAGACGGGAGTGCGTGTCTACTGACAATATGCCGCGGGATTTATTCAGAGATCGACCGTTTCCATTAGAAACCGTTTTAAGGCGTCATATCGCAGTTACACGGTGGTTGGGCGTCATTTTTCTTCTTTCAGAATAAGCGCCGGTGAAAAAGTGAAAACAGTAGAAAATGACTTATGACGCACGAAGGCTGAACGTGCGGACGATAAGCCTGACCGATAAGCGACAAAAGCCGCGTGCGTGCTCGACGATCGTGACCCACGGGGACACTGTGTACAATTTCTCTGAAAATCGATGGCTATCAAGAATATTCGCGTTTGCCTGTTAGCTACGTGTCGCCCGACGATTTATCAATGTCTGCGTAACGCAGGCGCCGTTAAAAAGTGTGCGAGCAAATATGAATATGTGCGCCAGAATTCTAGAAGACTAAAGCTTCTCACCCATCGAATGCTTAGACCATGTATACAGCTAATCCTAGCATAACGCGGAGATGGCGTCCCATAGGAATTGCGCTCCAAGTAAATCGCGTTACGCGAAACTCGCAAGTATTTATGTTTTAAGACAATCAAAAAATAAACTTTGTTAAAAAAGAAAATCATAGAAATTAAATTTGATCTAATGCAGACTGATCAATTTATTTTATTTTGTTACGTCGTATGAAAAATAATTTATTAAATTTATTTTAACCTGAATCTCTCTCTCCTAAAACCAGATTTCGTTGAAACAGTGAACTGTTCATTGATTAAAAAGTGTGCGAGCAAATATGAATATGTGCGCCAGAATTCTAGAAGACCAAAGCTTCTCACCCATCGAATGCTTAGACCATGTATACAGCTAATCCTAGCATAACACGGAGATTGCGTCCCATAGGAATTGCGCTCCAAGTAAATCGCGTTACGCAAAACTCGCAAGTATTTATGTTTTAAGACGATCAAAAAATAAACTTTGTTAAAAAAGAAAATCATAGAAATTAAATTTGATCTAATGCAGACTGATCAATTTATTTTATTTTGTTACGTCGTCTGAAAAATAATTTATTAAATTTATTTTAACCTGAATCTCTCTCTTCTAAAACCAGATTTCGTTGAAACAGTGAGCTGTTCATTGGTTAAAAAGTGTGCGAGCAAATATGAATAAGTGCGCCAGAATTCTAGAAGACTAAAGCTTCTCACCCATCGAATGCTTAGACCATGTATACAGCTAATCCTAGCATAACGCGGAGATGGCGTCCCATAGGAATTGCGCTCCAAGAAAATCGCGTTACGCGAAATTCGCAAGTATTTATGTTTTAAGCCAATCAAAAAAGAAACTTTGTTAAAAAAGAAAATCATAGAAATTAAATTTGATATAATGCAGACTGATCAATTTATTTTATTTTGTTACGTCGTGTGAAAAACAATTTATTAAATTTATTTTAACCTGAATCTCTCTCTCCTAAAACCAGATTTCGTTGAAACAGTGAGCTGTCCATTGGTTAAAAAGTGTGCGAGCAAATATGAATATGTGCGCCAGAATTCTAGAAGACTAAAGCTCCTCACCCATCGAATGCTTAGACCATGTATACAGCTAATCCTAGCATAACGCGGAGATGGCGTCCCATAGGAATTGCGCTCCAAGTAAATCGCGTTACGCGAAACTCGCAAGTATTTATGTTTTAAGACAATCAAAAAATAAACTTTGTTAAAAAAGAAAATCATAGAAATTAAATTTGATCTAATGCAGACTGATCAATTTATTTTATTTTGTTACGTCGTGTAAAAAATAATTTATTAAATTTATTTTAACCTGAATCTCTCTCTCCTAAAACCAGATTTCGTTGAAACAGTGAGCTGTTCATTGGTTAAAAAGTGTGCGAGCAAATATGAATATGTGCGCCAGAATTCTAGAAGACTAAAGCTTCTCACCCATCGAATGCTTAGACCATGTATACAGCTAATCCTAGCATAACGCGGAGATTGCGTCCCATAGGAATTGCGCTCCAAGAAAATCGCGTTACGCGAAACTCGCAAGTATTTATGTTTTGAGACAATCAAAAAATAAACTTTGTTAAAAAAGAAAATCATAGAAATTAAATTTGATCCAATGCAGACTGATCCATTTATTTTGTTGCGTCTTGTAAAAAATAATTTATTACATTAATTTTAACCTGAATCTCTCTCTCCTAAAACCAGATTTCGTTCAAACAGTGAGCTGTTCATTGGTTAAAAAGTGTGCGAGCAAATATGAATATGTACGCCAGAATTCTAGAAGACCAAAGCTTCTCACCCATCGAATGCTTAGACCATGTATACAGCTAATCCTAGCATAACACGGAGATTGCGTCCCATAGGAATTGCGCTCCAAGTAAATCGCGTTACGCGAAACTCGCAAGTATTTATGTTTTAAGACAATCAAAAAATAAACTTTGTTAACACTAGAACTACCGACAATTCAGCAAACCTACTTCTACCAAAACCAGTCAAAATGACTGGTCTTAAAAAAATACTTAATAATAGAATATTTTTAAATTTGTTGCTTCATTACTTTCTTACAAAAGGAAATCCATGTTTCATGTAATACATTTTTGGTATTATTAACTTATTTAATGAGTTAGAATTATCCCTTACGCATTAGTAAACACAATGCTCCTCGCGCATGGTTCCGTCTGCAGCAATTTCATTTTGTGATTCTAGTAAAATACTTTCATTAGAATCTTCAGAACTTGAAAACACTCGAACACATCTACTTTTACGTAAATTCGAATTATTTTCACATTCGCTTTCTGAAGATTTCTGAACATATTTTTTGTCTAAATCATCATTGTCACTTTTGTCACTATCAACAAGATTATCGGGAATATCCCACGATTCAATTTCATTTTCTTCTGGTTCATCTTCACAGTCATAAAGTTCACCATCTTCTATATCAGAGCATTCCATTGGTATATCATTCAATTTTTGCAATACTTCACAAGTTTTCAATCGTTTTGCCATTTTCAGGGCTTAGAAAGACTAGGACAAAACTATTTATTATAAAAATGAGTATATAATATTTGTATTTATTTTCTCATCTTACACTAATTGAAATAATATGTCGTATACTGAATATATTGTTATATGAACAAGAGCATGATGGTCTTCCAGCGGCTGTTATAAACGCACTCATTGAATGCAGTAACTTCTCTATTTGATGGTTGTTTTTACAATGTTGCCTGATACAATACTGTAATGTGGCAAGCGAGCAAGATGCAAAACAAAACAATAACACATTCCTAACAGAATCTTCAAATGTTTTACGACTTCACATCTAAATGGACGCCTTAATAAATACCAGTCAAAATGACTGCTGTTGGTATAAGTAATCATAGTGTCAATTTATTTTGATTCAGAATAAATAAAACATTTAAAAAATATATTTTACTATTTCTTTAGTTATCACCGCAAAAGTCATTACACCATTTCGGAAAAAAATGTAACATAAAGTAGAAATATTTAAATCAAATTGTAAAACCAGTCAAAATGACTGGGGCGGTAGTTCTAGTGTTAAAAAAGAAAATCATAGAAATTAAATTTGATCTAATGCAGACTGATCAATTTATTTTATTTTGTTACGTCGTGTAAAAAATAGTTTATTAAATTTATTTTAACCTGAATCTCTCTCTCCTAAAACCAGATTTCGTTGAAACAGTGAGCTGTTCATTGGCGGACAGCTTTATCAGATGACATTTCTTCGGTATAACATTTGTCATTCGGTAAAACCCTACTTGTTGAACCTCGCGATCCTTCCACTGATTTAGCTATTGGGAGTGTTATTTACCAGCCTCTGCTGGTATAGTCGAGGATAGAACTACGTGTTATATCGAAATCGCATTGTAGAACATCGGCGTTATACGAGGCTATACCTGTATAGAGATAACATCCGTATAACAAGGTCATTGGTTTCCTAAAAAATGTCATGTTTCGCGAATTTATGTTGTACGAAATAAAGAATTAGTACGAAAAACCGGACTAGGTTTTAAAAGTTACTGGAATCTGTGTTATTTTGTTTTTATACCTAAGCGATTTTATTAAAAGAATATATGTGACTATAATGCAGTTCTTTTTTACGATACTATTTGAAATAATTTAAGCAAAGTCGTCATCTTTCAGGCTTTCACTTAGGCAATAACACCCGACTTTTCTATTTTTTTTCTAAGTGTCTATCGATATGTCGTTCGTGTACTTGTTTCGCAACAAAAAATGCGGACTCACCTAATTGTTTCTTACTCAGACAATTTTCTAATTGCCAACTCATGGGTTATACCTAGTGCACACTACTAGCCCTGTTACTTTGACGAGATAATAATTCTCAAACTAAGAGTTTTCTAAATCTTGTTTTTGACTTTTAGTTAACTTTTATTCATTCTCAAGCCGCTCCTATTGTACGGATGAGTAAGCACGTCAATGTCAGCAATTTATATACCTGGCAATTTGAGTCCACAATAAACACTTCATTTGTGCTGGGGATTGAACATGCTAAAGTCGGACACGCCATGTGCGACATCTGACGAGTCAGTTCCATAAGAAGTTCGAGGAAAGGATGAGTTCAGCCTTTCAACGAAATACTCATTTCGACAGCTCATTAGCCAAATACTCGGTGAGTGCGTGCACAAAAATTCCTCTTTGACGTATTGCTGTTTGCACATTCGAAAATATTACAGTGGCAAGCGGTTCTCGTTCCATCGGTTCCGCTCTTTATCATACGTCTATGCACATGGACGTTTTCTCATCCGCCCATACTCTTCGAGTCAGAGGGTCTTTTTCTCTTTGCCCTCTAACTTGTTGGATCGATCGTCGACCGACCGTTTTCCTGCTTTGATGCTGACAAATCACTACCACGGAAAATTGCATTGATCTTTCTTCCAAACCGGTTTCGTATGTTAGGAAATGTTTTACGTCGTGCCGATGTATATTCGGAAGCACATAGATTTTTATCCCTCGTTATTTTTTGTTCAAGGCAGATAATAAGTTTTCTTGTTAGTTCTACTAATTACATGTAGCGTTGTAAAATTTCAATTAGACCAACTGATAATTACGACGCGTAAATAAAGAGGCGTCACGCAACTAATAATTGAATAATCAATATCTGAATTAGTAGGGAGACACACCAAAAACGAGCGATGTTTTCAGCCGTTCAATCGAATACATTTCAGTATAAATAGATATTTGGATTTGCATTGTGTTTGTGTCTCAAATAATTTACACCTTTTGCCACAAGTCTAATTAATTTTGACTGCTTTGAACTGTGCACAACTGTTGATTTGGTAGATAATTTTCCATTAGTCTTCCCTATTTTGAGACCACTCATCATATTCTTCCGTCGCCATATTCTCGTACTAAATTCGCTACGCTGTGCTATTTATCAACTTTTGCATTATTTCATACCTTTCGCCAGCCTTTAACACTATTATACATATTTCCGTTTTATCAACATTGTGACAGTTCTCTGAACGCTAAACTCAGACTACAGAAATTATGGGGAGGGATTTTGTATTCTTCGGAATATATGTATAAGAGCATGGGTAAATACTGCATTAATTCCATAGACACAAAACCCAAATACACGGTGTGAATAATACAATAAGCTATAATGGTAGAACATTTGAATAATTGAACTTTCGAAAAATGAGTGTTTCAACAACAGAGAGTCTGGTGTATTGAGAAATATTAAGAAAGTACATAAATATTATAGATATTTTTAGTAGTGGTAACACAATAGACATTTCAAATATGTTCCTAGTGCTGGCATTTCAAGAAATTTTGAAGATTACATTATGGGGGCTAACCAGTGTCTTCAGAAAGTATTCAGAGAGTGAGAAACATTAGAAATATCATCAGTAAATTTGGTCAGTCATTTACCAGCACATTTGGTGGTTAATCAGAATTTTTTAAAACGAATTTGTTCACTTATAAGGATTTTCCGGAAGGCATTCAGAAACATTCAAATTGATATTCAAGAAATACGTAAATATTCCACGTACATACATATATATACTTATATATAATAAACGAAAAGATAACAGACATGTAAAGTGTTACAAATACCGATTTTTTCCTAAATTCTGTAGGATGTGTGATTTTGTACGAACGAACAATGAGAAAGTGTGCGTATGAGAGAGAGAAAGCGAGAGTGAAAGAGTGAGAAAGAATGCATGTATCTATATTTGTTATTAGGAATGTTCTAGAAACCAAGCAGTATAAAAGTGTTGAGCGCGATATTGAAATAAGTGAGTCTTTGCGAAATCTTCAAGCGTATCAGTGTGTGCATCATAGCGAATATTTAGAGATTATCAGCGAATGCGTTTAGTGAGTTTTGAGCGAACATTTATTGGCGTTTAATACAGAGTGAAGTGCGAGAAACATTACAACCATTACTTTTGTGTTTAAAACTGTTTAATATATCATTCCAATAAAAAATTCTACAATTCTCCGAATCTTAATTTGGTAGTTAATCAAGATATTTCGAACGCCATACAGAAATATTGTTATGAATATTCAGCAAGTAAGGTAATACAACAAAGACACTGCAGGGAGCTGAAAATAAAAAATTTGGTGGTTAATCAGGATGTTTAGAAAGATGTTCAGAAATGTTTATACGGATATTTAAAAAAAAAACGTGAATACCGCAAAGACGTTTAATAATTGAAGCAGTAAGAAAGAAGTGAAGTGTTAGGAGAACCGAATTACCGTGTTGCTCCTCTTCTCGCAGGCCATCCTCCCTTATAACTCTCGTAGCTCGTTAGCTCAAGTCCGCGTGAAAGAAAGAGGATGAGTTTGAAGATGGCACGGCCCGATACAGGTTGTGCTATCCTCATCGCAAGCCTCCTCGGAGGGAAACCGTGGTTTCTGTACTCAATTTATCAATGGTAAGAGGAGAAAGAGTAGGGCGACACGGACAAGGATGTGGAAGAAAGAAATGAGAAAGGAACGATCGAGCTAGCGCAAACTCGTTCGATCAGGAATAACGTCCCGTTATTTACTTGCCACCCCGGTAATAGATCTCGCTCTATAAACTTGCGCGAGACTTCGATAATTGGGAGGAAGCGAAGCTTGACTGAAGGAAACTGAGAACACGCTCTCTATTAAGACATTGTCACAACATCGAATACCTTAGGTCTTTGCTCATGCGGTCCTTGTGGCTTGCTGTATACCCTTTATGTTGGAAGCATTGCTTTACACACAGGAAAGTTTTTCTCTTATAAAGGATCGTGAATCTGTCTGGATAGCTTTTAGAAGTAAACGTTCTTGCGTCATGATTACATGATCAGTTTCGTTGTGTAATACGTTTAAAAACTGCGTGCAAAACTACGTTTCTCAATAATAGTGATGTTGGGTTATGATCAACTGTTTTTTTCATTCGGAACAGTTCAAGGGTAACTCTGATCTAATTACGTTTCTTAAACAAACGTGATATTGGGTTAGCAAAAACAATTGCATTTTTGAAAGATTTTAAACATTTGATGCAATAGACGGTAATGTAAGGTACATGATTTAGCTGAGTATGATACAGAGAATCTGACAATGATTTAGTTACGTATAATGGTAAGTCTGATTAATAAAACTATTAAATAAAAACTGTGTATGTTTGTATAATAGTGGAAAATCTTTAGTTTCTAAATTATTACATTATAATCCTTTTTTTCTACTGTAGCTGTGACAAAGTCGAAAAATCATTTAATGCAATGCTCTCAACGTCAGACGTTTCAAATACGATGGTTTATAATTTGCGTATAATTTAACACATTAAAACGACATTGATGTATAATCTGTATCAACTGATAACAAAACTACTCCCCAAAGATGTTCTGTTCATAATTATTATGCTAATAATTAATAAACATAAATTACCCTGTTTAATTTATATCAAGCTCCGGTAATTATAAAGATGTTTCAAGACTTTTATCAGTTGAAGTTGGTTCATCGCAATGTTTTTAAGAACTGATAACTTGTCGGCGACAGCGCGTCGCCCGAAAGTATTTGGTGGGGCGTAAGGGTAAATAGAGATAAGGCCCCGAGCGAAACAGACGACCGACACTCGGTCCGAGAGTCATTGTCCTTAAGTGAAGCTCGTCAGTCAGATATTAGAATAAACCGCATAACAGAAAGTTAGTCGAAGTCTTAACTGTCGCCACACCTTAGACCATCCCCGCTTTTCTCCGGATCATACCCAGAAACTCGACATATTTCGTAGAGTCGCAATTTTGTGTAGTGACGCTAAGATAATCACATATTCCGACATCATAACATATCGTAAAAGCAAGAAATAATTGAGCCGCTCAATGCACACATCGATTAACTCCACTTTTTGAAAAATCTTAAATTTAAGTGTCAAAGCCCTTGGTATAGTCATAACTTTTTATATTTATAATAACTTTCCTGAATAATAAATATTAGCCCCGTTAAATGGCAAATTTTTTTGGCAACTGAATAATAAGTAATTTATTTCAGAAACCATTTCGATTAACTCCATACTCTAATATAAATCGTTTCAGTAACGCCGTATCTGTTCTGGCCGTGCATCGACGCTTATTTGTTTTTAAACAGCCGAAGATGCTCTCTCCCTCTCAATAATATTCGTAACAAAATCGCATCGGTAAACAGATTAAAAGAAGCACAAGGCAAGCGGTAGTTAGTATAGCAGTGATCTCGCACACTGAATGTTACCGCGTACTTCTTAGTCTTTTCAACATTACTCCCAGATTTTTTTTGAAGAAATAAATATTATACCGTTATAATCAAGATGAGTGAGACTAATAATGTGAGTGAGGAAAGCAGTGATGATTCTTCAATACGATTTATCAACAGAAATTCTGGGTTAAGAAGACGTTTATCGTTTTCCTCGGATTCATCGGATTGCAATAGTACAAACCCAACAAACACATTGATTGGGAGAAAAAGAAGTCGTAATCCTGTTAAATGGATACGAAATTTACAAAAGCATAACAGGATAAAAGGTTTCGCATACAGGAATAGGGGAGGAAAATTAATACCTGCAAAACATTTGTCGATATACAATGCAGATGCCGTCAAAATTGCAATCAAAAAATTATTTCGGATGAGAGAGAGGCTGCCATGAAAGAATTTTATAGTTTACATAGTCAACTTGACCAAAATATTTTCTTAAGAGGTTGTATCAAAGTTAACGAAATAAAAAGAAGGCGCCCTACGAATGAAACTAAAGAACGAAGATCACATTCGTTTACATATTACTTTCGAAAAGAGGGACTTGATATTACCGTTTGTAAGAAATATTTTAGAGACACTTATCAGGTGAGTGACGGGAGGATATACGATTGTTGTTCTAAAGAACAAGTTACATCTTTGGTTGATAAGCGCAAAGGTCGCGTTGCAAGCAATAAAATAGATGATACAAAGGTTATAAAGCATATAAAGTCATTTCCAGCCTACAGTAGTCACTACACCAGAGCTCATAATCCAAGACGACAATATTTAAATCCTGACTTAAATATTAAGAAGATGTATGAACTATACGTCACAGAATGTGAAAAGGAAAACGTAGTACTAGTGAAAGAAAAATATTACTATAATGTGTTCTCTACAAAATTTAATTTACATTTTAAACAACCATCAAAGGATACGTGTCAAACTTGTGATACTTTTCAAATAAAAATTCAATCTTCAGACGATGAGGGAATTAAGATGGCAAAAATTGAAAAGGAAAATCACTTAGAAGAGGCTGAACGGGCTCGCAGTCAAATGGCTGCCGATCGAATGGCAACATCGGAAAAATTGTTCGTATTTTCTTTTGACTTGGAAAAAGCTTTAGGCTTTCCCAAGTTGACCACATCCGTACCTTATTATAAGCGAAATTTATATGTTTATCATTTTAGATGTCATGAATTCAATAAAAATATAAGCCACATGTCTGTTTGGCCAGAAACTGAAGGATCTCGTGGGTCTCAAGAAATTTCATCTTGTCTAAAAAAGTACATAAAGACTTACGCTGCAAACTTCGAAAAAATAATAACATATTCGGATTCGTGTACCGGTCAAAACAGAAATATTAAAACCGTCTTAAGTTTATTGAAACTTGTTCAAAGCACGGAAATCAAAGCTGAATCAATTGACATGAAATTTTTGGTAAGTGGACACAGCTATTTGCCCAATGACTCAGATTTTGCCATTATTGAGTCATGTGCGAAAAAAAATTAAAACATTTTTTCACCAGATGATTGGTACCATATAATCAAAACATGTAAAAAGAAAGCGCCGTTTCATCTAATCCAAATGACTCACCAAGATTTTTTGTCAACAAAACCTTTAGAACAGTCTATCATTAACAGAAAAGTTACCGTCACAGGGCTTCCAGTAAATTGGCTTAAAATACGCTGGATAAAGTTAGAAAGGTTCAAACCCTATCTCATACAATTCAAATGTGACTATAATGAAGATACAGAATTTCAAGCCATTAATATAAGAAAATCTTTAGTGGGTAGACCGCAAAGTTTGAAAAATATAGATCAGCCTTTATTATATCCTAAAGGTAGAACTGTGACAAAGGAAAAATGGAGAGACATGATGGACCTGCTAAAATTCATTCCTCCTGTTAAACACGATTACTATAAGAACTTGTCAACAAATCGAAATGACGAATCCTCGCATACAGCTGATGAAGAAGACATTATTTATAATATTGCTGAATCATCCCAAAGAATAATGCCGCTAACATAAAGCTGCTATAAATTAATTACGAAAATTATTTTATAACCGAACTTCCAACATTCATTTTTATGGAAAATCTGTGATAGAAATGTATAATAACTAACTTTTTCTGTAATAAAAACTTAAAAATGAAAAGACTAAATTTAACTTTATTACTTTTTTCAGTTGCCAAATTGATTAACTCCACCAGTCACATAAAAACTGTAACATTACTGACGATTGTTTGTTGGCTATTCTTTCTTATTAATTTTATATACCGTTAGATGAAAGCTATATCTGCAATTATGCATTCCACATTATATATTTGAATTCATATTATCAGAGGAATTTTTAAAAACAATATACATTACATCATCGCGTTTCTCAACTTTTCGTTTTATGGAGTTAATCGATGTGTGCACTGAGCGGCTCAATTGTAAACTCCTGAAGAGAGGATTTGAGAATATCGAAGCATATAGCGTTTCACATTTTTAAGAATATTCTTCTTTAAGACCTTCAAGAATCTTTATAAATAATTTCGGCGTCCTGTTTCACGGTAAAAATACATGGCGTACGGTATTACGGTGCAGTAATTTGGGATTATTTTTACATTGACCCGAGTATACGTTAGAATAATAGGTTGAAGCGGAGCAGTCGGTGATTTTAAGGAGCTGCGAATTACTTGGTGCCACTGACGAAAAAAGTGCAATAAAAATTGGTAACTTGTTCGCGGTTCTGAAGATGTTCGAAATATCGGACTCAGCATAGTAGAAAGTTTGAACGGCCTACTTTCCACTTATTTCGTAGCCTCCGGCGAATTAATCTTACGGGAAACTGCGTCTGCTTCCTCGTGTGCATCTTTTTCTCGAATACTTTTCCAACAAATAACAAAGAGGGATCTGACAGACTTTGCCGACGAAACCTCTCCGTCTCAAAAGACGCTGGACCAAAGTTTGCACTTGTGGAAGAATTTTTTCACTGCCGTCGCGGTTTCCTTACGCAGAGAAGAAGTTCCTTTGGATAATTTATTATTCATTGTGGCGCGGTCACGCATTTATCAATAAATTTCCTACATCCTTGTAAAATACGTTCTGTAAATTACATGTTCATCAACAGATTTAATTAATTCTTATAACATACCTTGTAATTTAATTTCATTGCTTATATTGACACGTTATCGTTACTTTAAAAAATCAGATTCATGCGATATTTAAATATTTTCCTGATCGCAGTATTATGTGAGGTGGTTTATGTAGATCATTTATGTACTTAATTCATATAAATAATTATAAATGCAATAATTTAGACGTATGTTTACAATTTATCTATTCTTCTGTTGATTAATATATCTATGTAATGTATGGATATATTATGTAACCTGGGCACATCTTCCGTTACCTATGATATGTTAAAATATGTTTATTTTATATGACTTTAATGTTGAATAATCTGTTATTATTTTCCCTGGTAATGACTCATGACCGTAAATGCAAACATACTTATATAACATAATATCAATTTCATCTGTCATTTAAGCAATGCGCAAGACAAGGACACGCAAACCAATGTATTTATTCTTAATTGCATCAAATATTAATTTGAGCATGTCAATTATTCGCTAAGAGCACCTGATACAATTAATGACAGTATTATGAAAAATCTATTGAACCCACAAATTATTCATTGTACTTATGTAAATTGCGTAAATGATACTATTAAGCAATTATGTTGCGGGTAAACGTCACTCTCAAATTCGTGATAACTCATTCATTCGCTTAAATGTGGGAAGTTCGCTTCGCAAACGTTGAGTCAGCATCTGGCGAATTACTTTCTGTCCAATTCCAGTATCATTTCGTGTTCTTCACAGCGGAGGGGGGAGGGGGTGGGGGTAGTTTCAAATTACCATGGCATTTCTATGGCGAATATTAAGATGAATTTAGTTTCGATTATAAGAAGTTTTGTTGTAAGTATAAGACATGAAAAACTGGATTGAGCTCGAATCACGATGCAACTCAGGTTACATCGAATTACAAAGTAAAATTATTTTAATCAATCATTTGCCACTTGTAACTGGATTTATAAACTATACTAGCATACCACATAATATGAGTCATTATTTTTTGCACCGGGGTAAGGTTATTCGAGATATAATTCTTATCAGCCCTGAATGAACGTTAACCCTTTGCACTCCTATGTCGAGTGTGACTCGACATCAGTTTTTATGGCAGGAGCTCCTTTGTCGAGCTCCACTCGACATTTTTTCATGTCTAAATAAATAGATATCGTGCACACGTTATCGACGCTCTCGCAATGTCACTAGAAGGGTTAGACATTCAGGTAATCGAAGAGAAATAAAAGAACTGGATGTGATCACAGATTATAATAAAAATATAGATGGTGTCGATATGGCGAACCAATACGCGACATCTTACTGTTTTTTACGTCGAGCACTCAAGTGGTGGAGGGAATATTTCTTTTGGGGATTAGAAATCTCCATGGTAAATGCGTATATTTTATACAAAGGTAAAACAAAAACCCAAGGAACAGAACCTATAGCCCACAAAAAATGTCGCGAAAAGATTTTGTCAATGCTAATTCGTGATTGTCGTCATCCAAATATGAAATTGGGGAGGCCTGGAACACATAATAAACACGATCGCTTAGATGGAAAGCCTCATTTAATCTTCCTACATCCCGAAGGAAAACACAAAGACTGTGCAGTTTACTCAAATAGAAAAACATCTAGAGGAAAAAGAGAAACCACCTATTTTTGTGAAACGTGTGAAAGAAAATCAGGGTTACATCTTGCAAGTTCTTTCAAAAGATATCATACCCTTGAAAATTTCAATATACGACAATACTGTAAATAAAATTGGTATTTAAGTGAATTTGTTTCTTCCTTTATTTATTTAAATTGCTTTATATTTTTAGTTAAAGTAAATTTCAAATAAAACACTTAAAAGCGTTGGGAGCTGCTGGTAACGAAATTGAAATAAAATTCGGAGTGCAAAGGGTTAATACGGCAGGAATTAAATGATGGAGATATCGAAAAAAAATACAGAAAAACATTTGGTAATACTCACCTAACGTTACATATGTTGCATGACTCTCGCTCATAATATTTAGTATAAAATTAGATGTTCTTGAACGATTCTTTGAAAGATTTTCGTTATGTTTATAAAAAGAACGTGTTAACTTATAAAAATAACATAATATTGTGTTGAAATTCGATAGTGTTAAAACCACATGAACGTATCTTTTCGATAAAAAAGAATTGTTTGAAGATCTAAAGAATGGTAACATGGTCAGGATATATGCAAGTAGTAAGATCAAATGGTAATACTGTAAACACTATACGCTTGTATGTAATCATTAAAAAGATACTAATTTCATGTCATAAATAAGTTAATAAACAAATAAACAATTGAATACAAAAGTATCGTTTCGAAATTTATGTCATTTCAGTATCTTGTTCCTGCTAAATTCAAATATAACGTTACTGTTTAGGCTTAACATACCAAAGTGGATCAAAAAAACCGTAATAACAAAAAATTGTCATAATTTTTCATAACATGGAACTTCTAACAGCATTAACGTTGTTTAGATTGAATTTTTAGTATGCACTGCATTGATATAAATCTGCAAAGTCTATTATTTGAATTTTCATTACAGATTCAGATAAGGGAAACTGTAAAAAAGGGCCTGTATTATGTTTGTCTAAATCCCTATAGATTGCAATTTTCTAAGATTTTTTAATATGTCATCTAGTAAACAAACTATTCTAACATCTGAAAAGTTGAGCCGTTTTGTTTGACTTTTTTTAATTATTCTGTTTCAAATGGCATCTAAACATCAACGCGAGTAACTGTATATTACTTCATTTTACACGTTTTTTGCATTCTTTTGTTCATTAATTTACATAAACACAGTGCGGTTTGATTGATGCTTGTTTTTGTTTAGATACTAAACTTACCTGTTATGAAGATGCTTTCTAGATAATTAGCCAAGTGTCCTACTTGTTCTTCTGTAGTTTTTGTCCATGAGCTGTCTGATTTTCCTGTAATTGCCGCTGGTATTCCTGGTCTTCTAAATATTGCAGGTGCTTTCGAAAAAATAATTTGTATGCTCATGCGGCGGGAGTGATTGCAGGTATCTCCAAAATTCTGCGTTACTGTGGTTCTGTAATTCTTGTCTTACTGCTGCAATTGCATCTTATTCTCTATTCATACACCTGGTTTCTCTTTGTCCTTTTTGTTTTATTATTGGCAGAAAATTGTCTGAATATCAAGAAATGTTCTGGAAAATACATGTGAAAATAAACTGATTCACGACCACCAAATAGTGTTTCCAATCGAACATTCAACCCTGGGGTAAGTTTATATATTAATCGACATAATAATTTCAGTATTAGGAAATTAAGTGTATTATACAACTGTTTTCATAGTCAATACTTAAAACGGATTTTTAACCTTTGTATCATAAACTCCCAAAAATATTGTGATTCTAACATTTACGAGTAATGCAACAAACCTTATAAACTATAAAGAACCGCAGCAAGTAAATATATTTAATAATTCTGCAGTAATACGATATAAATATATATTATGTGTATAATATATCTTACATAAACATATTTAATGTATTACCAGGGCAAAATAACAGTTTCGACAAATGGGTATGGAAAAATAAGATCTACGTACACTCTGTCCAGTAAACACATCACATTTATCTTAAAGAAAAATCAAATGTTGAAAATAAAATGATACAACGTAAACGATCTGTAAACGCGAACAGTTAGGAATGTAGATCTATACCCTAACTCGGAATTTATATGGAAGGACATATTATAGTGAAAATCGAACAAATTTGACTAAAAACAAAAACAGAATAAAACCAAAGTACAAAATAGCGAATAAAGGGAAACGAGTATCGCGATTAATCGAAAACAAAATCAAACTTGATATGGGAAACAAACTAGAAAATGTATAAAACAATAACAAAGTTGCTCTGATCATATAGAATACCACTATGTGCTATAACAGCAAATAGTAACATCAAATTTATATTCATTTTAAGACACTTTTTAAAACAGAACAAATTTTATTAAATTGGGTAAAACGACTTGATTTTGTTGAGGCAGTAGAAGTCTAAGGTTACTGGGTGAATTACGAGAGCGTTTGTAAAAAATTGTACTTTGCAAGCATTCCGAAGGAAATACTAAAGGTCGTTTTTCCCATTTATTTTTTTTCAGGACATCTACTGAAAATTTCATCACAAGTTTTTTAAACTCATGCCAGTTATATATCTTTCGAAGACTTAATCAATATTAATTAACATTCCTGTGTTTTGCAAAGCAATAGAAAATAATGAAAATCGCAGATTCTGCAGATTCAAGAATGGAAAACAAATCTTATTAGGAATGTTTAGACAAATAGAAAGGCAGCAAGAAGTGAGAAGAGAGAGGAGAAGTGAGAGAAGAAGAAAGAGAAAAGAGAAAAGGGAGAAGACAGAATGGAGAATAGAGAAGAGAAAAGAGAAGAACACAAATGAAGAAGTACGTAACACTATAGAAATGCAGGAAGTGGGGGCATTACTCAAATACTCATTAGCACGATCAAAATACACGTGCACTCTTGGTTGCTAATTAACGGGCGAGAGGCTCGCATTGCGCATGACTGTCATGAATGGATTAAGCCTGCTCTCAAAATATTCTGCCGAATGACTAAAGGTGCACGAGTCTTGTATGGCATGCAATGCTATTACTGGCGCAACCGCAAAGGCCTAGATTTCTGGAAAACAATTAATTATAAATGTTGAATAGACGCTATTCATATGGTTGTCGAATAACGGGCTGTTGACCCATAATTCATTCTACAATAATAGTTTGTGGAGGTAAAGATTGCTATTGGCGTATACCAGTTCGTAATCATAAAGTGGATTGAGATTTTTCAACAGTTTGAAAATAGAAATATTAAAGCTTCGGCACTGTGCGCGTGCCCTTTTCAAAACACTTCATTTGTAGATTGCTGAAACTTTTAAACTTTAGCTTATGAAACTAACTACAATGTTGCATATGACTAGTTTTTTTATTTTTTACCAATCTACATATTAACCCTTTGTACTCCTATGTCGAGTGTGACTCGACATTTTTTCATGTCCGAATAAAAATATGGGTGGTTTCGATATGGCGATCCAATACGGGACATCTTATTGTTTTTTACGTCAAGCACTCAAGTGGTGAAGAAAATATTTTTTTTGGGGATTAGAAATCTCCATAGTAAATGCGTATATTTTATACAAAGAAAAAACAAAAAAAAAACAAAGAACAAAAAATCTATGGCCCACAAAAATTTCGCGAAAAGATTTTGTCAATGCTTACTCGTGATTGTCATGCTCCAAATATGAAATTGAGGGGGCCTGGAACACATGATAAACACTATCGCTTAGATAGAAAGCCTCATTTCATCTTCGTACACCCCGAAGGAAAACACAAAGAGTGTGCAATTTGATCAAATAGAAAAATACCTGGAGGAAGAAAAGAAACCACCTATTTTTGTGAAACATGCGAAAGGAAACCAGGGTTGCATCTTAAAAGTGGTTTCAAAAGATATCATACGCTTGAAAATTTAAAAATACGGCAATAGTGTAAATAAAACTGGTATTTAAGTGAATTTGTTTCTTCCTTTACGTATTTAAATTGCCTTATTTTTTAGTTAACCCCTTAATCTACAACTACGGGTATAGCCCGTAGTAGATGATCGGACCAAAAGTAAATATTACGGGCATAGCCCGTAGTAGATGGCGGCTATGCCTGTAATACGATGATCCGGCCAAATATAAATATTAGCGGCGGCACCCTTCTCAAGTTATAAATATTTGTGGAATATGTGATAAGTAATTACAACCTGATGTAATAATGGTGGTAGATGCAAGTAATACAAAATTAATAATATACAATGGTGTGATACAATTCGAAACATTCTAGTAGATGTAAGGGAACTTTACACAAAACTTTGTACTAAACAAGTCATGCGAATGGCTCGAAGGCTGGACGAGCTTGTTTATGTTTTCAGCCCAAAATTCTCGGACGTAAATCGTAGGTTAAGGGGTTAAAGTAAATATCAAATAAAGCACTTAACACTTTGACTGCCGTGATGGTCACCGGTGACCAGCGCAAGAGATTTTACGGAAGATCCAAAATATTTGCAATGGGTAGCAATTATTACTTTATAAATCTAGTTGTTAGAATAGTGATGCGACCCTTTGGTCTCCAATACCTGCACATTATTTACATTTTCCATAATCTAACGCTGTCGTAATATTTCATAGCATCACCGTTCTAATACAGCAAAATACGCTCGGCAGTCAACGTGTTAAAAGCGTTGGGAGCTGCTGGTACCGAAATTGAAATAAAATTCGGAGTGCAAAGGGTTAAACGCGGTATGTGTAAAAATATTACATTTATGTATGACTGCAATGTAGCATATAATAATGACTGTAAAATTTTGTATTTTTTCCAATGTATATATTAAACACGGCATGTATAATGATATTACATTTATGTCGTCACTGTTAAGCTCCATTCGTTCCAACGAACAGTAAAATATGTACTTAATTAATGTATTTCATATTGATAAAATACCAAAAATGTCGAAATGCGTGGGTAAATTGAACGAAAACTGATCAATACCAAACGAAAGATTCTTCTCCAGGCTTTTTTCAAACCATGCTGAGGCGACACGAACTCTTTGCTGCAGGACAGATTCATAAAAACTAAGAACACTTCTAACCTGGCAACTACTGAAAACCATTGATCATAATTCCCGCGATAGCTTCACATCCTGATACTTGTTTAATAGCACAGCTGCCTTTATTACATTTTTATCCTTGTGTGTAATCAGAAATTGCTTTGCTTCTGCTTATATAATATTAACAACGTTTGACTTGACCGTTTATTATATTTCATTATCAAAAGAGAGAACTTTTTGACACTTATGTGCATATATGTGCATTTATATGCATAACGGTTCCATATATTATATATTTATATAAGCAGCAGAACCGCAAACGTTAGAAAAAGGTCCAAGAGCACAATAATGCAGCGCAACTAAACTAAAAATCTTTGAAATGCTGAAACAGAATGCGCGCGGTATAAAAAGGTCGAAATGCAAATTACAAGTTTATCCCTCCAACTGCGAAATACTCCAAATTTAAATGTTTTGTATACAATAAAATTTGGTATGTTGTCCATCTGGATGGAATCGTACTGGAACACCGGATAAGCGCTTAAAAACTAGTAACAAATATGACATTTATACCATTCTATTTTCAACATGTTTTATATGACAATATTTTTAACTTCGTGATAACACTGTTGTGAAAAGAAATGAGGCTAAACATGGTATAATTCGGTCCACATTTACTTCTGAGTATTTATTGAGCAATTTATTTCATAAAAGACATTCAACATGTAAATGTTCAAATTATATTGTGTGAACGCAAGAAAAACGCAATGGAAAAGCGATATTAATGTAACTTGGGTCCATCAAACTATAAATACTCGTGAAAAGAATTTCATTACATATCACATTAAATACATCACACGTTTGGCTGATTCTGCGTAAGATAACTTAGGTGCAGAAATCATAGACATGATTACATTGACATAAGAAAATCAGGGTGGAGACTGTGAAGGAAGTCTCTTACGCGAAATTCTCCGAAAGTACTCGACATTTTTAAGATCCCGCAATAATACAGGATGTTATAATGAATCGTACACGCCACGAGTGAAATATGATACATCAGTCTGGCAATGACAATCGGCTGAGTTCCTAGAAATAAATGTCAGAGAGGAAAGAGTAAGTGGCCGATATCGTTTACATCCCGTTGGATTTTGTGTATTTCCGTTGGGATGTAATACAAAGGTATGCGTTCCGCTTAGAAATTGATGCGTCTGTAGCCCGCATCGATAGCTTCCGTCTGTGTGGGTGCATGCATGCGTCTATAGGCCCCGCTGATAGCCTACGGCGGATATATACACGCGTCCATAGCAGCCAAGTAGTTAATTGATAGAAGTAACGTGTTCCCTGTCAGCCCCAATTTCAGCAGTTCTTCTCGCAGTGCAATTTTAATCGTCCCTTCAGCCAATCAAAGAGGCACAGAGAAAACACAGGAATGCAGAAAACGAATGATAGTGTAGCATCAGAAAAAAAACGGCCGTAGATGTGTCGCATAAATGTAGGAAGTGTGTGTGTGTGTGTGAGTGGCTGCGACCGGGAGTGTCTGTTGCGAGTGAGGTATAATGATAGCGTGGTTTTGTTTGAAGAATGCGTGACGTATGTCTCATTATTGCGCGTGTCAACTGCAACGCATTTAGGGTGAGCGAGAGAGAATGTAGGTAAGAATGAGAGGATGCGTGTTTTTACGAATGATTGGATGCCGAACCCTTGGGGAAGGACGGGGGTGCATAGCAACGGCCCGGCGAGGAGATAGAGTTTTCGTTTAGTTATAGTGCAGTAATAGGTCAGAGTTTTTAAGTTGTCGTTCAGTCAAGTTCAGAGAGTAGTTCAGTCCAGTATAGATACGTTTTCTTGCCGTTTACCGAATAGTAGTCGGATTGCCATAGTTCTATTTTTATTTTGTATTTATATATATAATTAGTGTCTTTTATTTATCTTTCAATAAATTATTCTACTCAATATAATTCCGCATCACACTTCGACATCACCTAACATCTTATATCCCTACAATAGCGATAATAAAAGTGCGACACGAGTTAATGCGAGGTGCGTGTAGCGCGACGCCGTTGAAGGCAGTCTACACCGAAGCCTCATGTTGACGAATGACCGAACAGGGGTAAACAGAGTGACGCCATCTGCAATTTATGACGCGGAACTTTCTTAACAACCTGTAAGTGGTGCGGAGCTTAAGGTGGGTTTCAATTGATAATCCTTCCGCACAAGTTGGAGCGCGAGATTCTACGAGAGCATCAGAATCGCTGGATGAAGGATCGTCGTAATTTCATCCAGGCAAGACTACTTATTCACTCTCATTGTCGGTGGTTCGAGCGAATTCAAAAGAGAGAAACGCGGTACGGGGAACCCGAAGGAATAGAAGTGGGAGAATGAGAAGGCTAAAAAGACGGTAACGAGGACAAGAGGAGAAGAAAATGTAGGAGACAGGTTGATCGTGATTTGGTGCCGAATGAACGACGCCACCGGAGTGTTCTTATGAATTGAAAAGCTATGCCGAGATTTTCTGCGGGGATACTGGAAGTTCTCTGCGGTTCGCTGGACGAGAGGTTGCGGGTGAATGAACGAAATCACGGAAGAAGGAAGATTTTCCTTCTAAAGGGACTGTCGAAAAAGAGCGTTCCGGTAATTCGTCTACACACGAGCTCTCTCATTAGCAGATCTACATGTCTCAGTCTCCAATTATCTCATCCCTCTACGCCGAGTTATTCTGTTTTCCCTTGGAAATTCCGACTGGACGCCTAATACAATATAACAGAGTTCATTCCGTGCCAATTTACATCTACCGCTGGCTAATTCCGCGAAATTGAATTTGTCGTTGCACCTTTCTGTCCGTGCGTGCTTCATTCGTCGACGGTTCACTGGCAACTGGCAAGAATCTCTCTTTTACACGCCTCGAAATATTCCTTTTGTTAGTCCCACCTTATTTACCCACTCCAAGACAGATCGGACAGGCGTGGATCTGGATACAACTTTATTTTGCCTCAAGTAGTGTAAATATGGTGAGTAACATCACATTCCTTCTGACTATTCGGTCAATTAAGATCTGTCATTGAATCTTTTTAGTAATTGATCGTCAGAGGTCCTGCCTCCGTTAGCTTACAATATAACAAAAGAAGCAAGAGATATTCCTTTTGTTAGTCCCACCTTATTTACCCACTCCAAGACAGATCGGAGAGGCGTGGATCTGGGTACAACTTTATTTTGTCTCAAGTAGTGTAAATATGGTGAGTAACATCACATTCCTTCTGACTATTCGGTCAATTAAGATCTGTCATTGAATATTTTTAGTAATCGATCGTCAGAGGTCCTGCCTCCGTTAGCTTACAATATAACAAAAGACGCAAAGATTACTATTGGTTGCTGAAGTAATACAATATGGTGAATAACACAATATACCTTCTGGCTCTCCGTTCAATTAATAACTATAATTAAACCTTGTTCGCAACCGATTGTTGCAAGGCCTGCCTGTTTAACTTTATAAGAAAATGTTAGATTCGTTGCCTAGTATCTTCTATATCTAGGCTTGTTACCTCAGCGTGTCACACTATTGAAACATATTTCTTCTGTTTATTTCCATGTTCTTACTTCAATATTCCGCATTCGCAACACCTAAAACGCCGAAAGTCGTGTGAAAACGTGTATTAGCGCGTATATGCGTGTTTATGTACAACGCATGAGCAATAGTCTGCATTTGTCGTCTGTGCGCAAAATGCAGTTTCAGCCGGACGTACGCCTAATAGGAAATGTGCATAAACGCATTTAGAAACGGTTAATGATAAAACAGAACAGCATATTAACGTGTATCGCATAACAGTGCATCGACCTACATTTGTAGTTATGGGAGAACGTTTGCGGTAAGCTCCAACGCCGTCGCGAAGGAACGATCGATAAATCAATTCCGGGCAAGTCCGCACGCGCACAGTGCGAATTGAGACCGCGTCGAAACACTGTCTATACGGCACGGCGCACCTTTATTTTCTGGGAAAATTCCAGCTTCTGTACTGAAAAAATGTGCCCCTATCTATTTCGCCCAGAGTTATACGGAATAGCAGAATACTTGCTCATTTCTCCGAGAAGCAACGTATGAATTGCTTTTTTAACGGTGCAGTTAATGATCAAGCCTATTTTGCTGTATGTCGGCGCTATTCTCCGACTTTTCAAGCCCTAGATACGTCTTGCTTGAGAATTTTCATTTCCTGTATTTCAACAATAGGCATGAACCTATTTGCTTTAGTCTTCTTTAGAAAATTGCAACTACTGTCATGGTAATGTGCATGCAGCCATTTCACGCGTAGTTATGCTAAATGCAAGAATATCTTAATAATTCTTTTGAAGGGAATATAAATGTCTCATTTAAAACTGACCAATAGGGCCAAATTGATTTTGCCTCACATTGGCCTTCCTTCCCCCTGTTTAAGAGTCTCCTTTAGAGAATTGCATCTACTATATTGGACAAATGCTCACGTACCCTCCACTTTACGCCTAGTTTTGCCAAAGATCAGAATACGTGAATATTTCTTTCGGATCGAAGATAGTTATTGCTCGTCCGACGCTGACATTAAAAGCCCGTTTAAATCGCCTTCGCTCCACATCAGTGCCTTTCATCTATCTTTTTAAGAGTCCCTTTAGTGTTCGTTCCGTCCGCGTCGTTTCGATTACTCGGTAGACTACAAAAGATCCGCTACCGTCTATAGCGCAAAGTCTAATGAACCTTTACAACGTCGTACGGTCGATTATGCCGTGAGAACTAGCTCGCTTTCTTATCGAGAGCTGCGATGATAAAATGTTCATGGAGCTACGGAAAGTTGCGAATAGAAGACAAGTTTTGTTGGCGCTACTTCCGCTATTCTGTCGCGCACTTTCTTTCTCCCTCCAACCCTTTTCCCTTTTCTTCGCAATACTTGGCTACTCGATACAATGCGCGAGCGCTGCACTAATGACGTTAAAACGTGGGTTGAACGAGGTCGAACGCCGTGCGACGCGACGCCATGCCACGCCACGCCACGCGTAAGAAGGTAAGGGCAGGCAGGTAGGGACCGTGATTTCTTCGTTGCCGTTTCCCGGAGAAATTTAATTTGCTTAATCGGCGCGAGGGGTAGCTGCGGAGGCAAGCGGCGGTAGAAAGTTTGAACGAAGTTGTACTCTCGAAAGGAGCGAATTCATTGGCGTAATACCGACCTCCTCCATCCGCCGCCGGTTGTTGATCTACCAGCCCCGTATTACGCCGTCATATCGAACGAGGACGGAGCGAAGAAGCGAGGAAATGGAAGCTTCAAGATTTTTCTTTGTCTGCCTCTCCTTTCGTCCGCGCCCGCGCACTTCTGCCCGTCGCCGTCCGACCGACGCTTCTTTTCCTGCGTTCGGCGTCAAACGACGTGGCAGATGCGAGCCGGCAAAAGCGGCGGTGGCTCAATGCAGGTAAGGTGTCGTTAAAATGCATTATGAAATTAAATGCGACGGGCATGTGAAAGCTGTCTGCGCTTGACAAACAACTAACCCGCTGAGACAGGCCGACGCGACGGTGGCGGCATAGAATGATGTGTAGAGAAAATCCTGAATGTGGAAGCGAATGAATCAAATACCCGCATAAGGCAACGCGCCGTGTCATACCCGCAATTCCTCGTTATGCGTCGGGCTCTGACACCGTCGACTCGCGATACGCGATACGCTGCAGTTTCGATCATACGCGTACTCGCACGTCGTGTGCTGATAAGAACGCCTTTTGTCTCTTTATTAAAAATACACTCCACCGAGCAGCCAGAGTATATTTTATGTAACAAGTTATAATTAAAAAGGTCAATCTGAAATATTTTCATTTGACCAGATTTGTTAGATATATTACGAGCATGAATATGACACGTTTTGCATTTCACGAGCAAACTTACCGAAACTATTATTATTTTCTGGCATCTTTTACTCAGGTCTGTTAATATAATTATCCCAATATATATTCAAATTCATTTCGTTCACAGCCTTCTCATTTTTTCATTCTGTACGGTGCATAGCTACATATTTCTCTGTAAATTTGGGGTTACATAAATGACAGCCGCTGATTGGAGCTGTACACTTCTGAATGCAGCCAACACAGCGAGACTACCCCAGTGGTTTCTATAAAAGAGCAACACGAGTTACGCCCATGGCTGCACGGGCTGACGCACAAAATGCTTTCCTCCGCGGTGTGAATGGTCTAAGAAAGCGTCGGCGGAATACAATAATTACTTCACCTCAGATTTACGAGGACCGGGAAATTGAAATTTTCGTGCCACGCCGGGCACCGTAAGGGTACCGTGCACGCAGCACAGAACATTTTCAATTATGGCATTATAATTTGTTGCCTCTGCCGTGGCGAAGCTTGAATGCGCGACTGCTGCTGCTAGAGATTATATTAATTTAATTTCATCTTCTTTGACCGCGTCGACCAATCCCAGAACACTCCGTGTACACAAGGCGCACTATTCGCGGCGAGTAGAAATTTCCATTTCCACGTTTGTAGGTAAAACGCACGTTTAACCGATAAGCGCCAATTATGCCAGACATTTTTCTAACCTGAGCGTTGGGGCTTGTGCGTCCCTCTCGCTCTTTCAAATTCGTGTCGGGTAGATTGCGGTCTGTGCCTGATGTACGTTTAAGTTGAAATTATTGAAACATTGCAATAGTAATTTGGAACTTTGTGCTTTCAAGACAGAAATGTATCTAGCTGTTTAACACTTCGGGTGTTGTCACGTCTTTAACAAATGGAAAGTGATCTTACTTATTTGAAAGGAACTTTTTTGTATTTTTGTTGTATATATTTTAAAGACAATTGTGAAGTGATGAATGCAAGAGCCAATAATTCTCTGGAATATTTGATTTTAATGTTTTGTCTGGTTGAAGTTTTAGAAAATATGAAGGTGTTAACAACTGATAGACATGTAATTAAATATATGTTTAATTTTCCGAACTATTTTTATCTTCTCTTTACATTGACTTATAACAAAATAGTTAAGTTTCAGTCAATTAAAACGGCTTTCAGTATAAATAAAACTTATGAAATCTGTGCCGATCAAAGGCAAAATACGTTTGTCATTCAAAGTGTTCACAGGTTGTTGCGCAAAGTGTACTCGTCTGTATGTAAAATACTTTGGGATTAATATTATTTTCGATAAATATTAGATTTAGGAGATATCACTAGTTGTAAATCAATTTACATGGCGTGAAGAGGACGATTGGCTCTGCCAAATTTAATTTTTCACATATTATCCAGACACTTATATTGACGAAGTTGACTTTTTAGTATCACATCAGTTATCTTTCGCTTTTGTTAAAATTATATTTCCTATAATGCAGCGAGTAAAGATGTCAGAAGATCAAAAATGATTTGTCATGCCAATGCAATTACTTTGCAGGAATTTCTTGTATAGTAACTACCGTTTAAATACCTCACGTGCTCAAATTAGAGTGCCCATCTAATATGCCTTTCACTCTAAATTCCGCTTTACCCAGTGTAAAGAATAGAGACCGAAACTTTGCCAAGTTTCCCCTATAATAAAGCAAGGCGCAAAGTTTGTACGTCTGTTCTCTTTCATACCATAATAAATACTGCATAAATACTAACAAAGAATTGCATACATTTCGTAGCGCGCCATATTTCCTCAATTTAAGGTCCAAACGTGTCAGCTCATAAAAATCATTTCTCGTCCCTTCGTAGGAATTTTACGGCTGTAATTTCCACGGTAAAATAAGTACGATTTAAGTACCCCTTTCGACGAAATGAGGGTGCCAAACTAATGCCCCTTTTATTCGAAATTCCGCATTAGCCGGCATGAAGTATAAAACACGAGACTTGCCAAGTTCAGCCTACATTGAAACGTAGTAGAAAATTTGTGCCAGTGTTCTCTTTCAGATTGGTTTTCCGGATTGAATTTCCACACCACACAAATTTCGCCACAAGCCATACGTCGTTAATACAACGTCTAACCTTCTCAGCAATTAAAATGTTGACTGCCATGGTGGTCACCAGTGACCGATGCAAAAGATTTGACTAAAAATGCAAAAAATTCGCAATGAAGCCTATTTGCAATCTTGTAAAAGCAATTGATATTGGAACGGTGCTTCAATACTTTTGCTTCTAACAACTCTGCGTTACCTTTATTTTACACGATTTAATTATACTCTGCAGTATTTAATCGCATTACATTTCCAAATCTACCACACCCGCATTCTTTAATACGTCGACTGCCATGGTGATCACCGGTGACCGGCGTAAAAGATTTGACTAAAAATGCAAAAAATTCGCAATGAAGCCTATTTGCAATCTTGTAAAAGCAATTGATATTGGAACGGTGCTTCAATACTTTTGCTTCTAACAACTCTGCGTTACCTTTATTTTACACGATTTAATTATACTCTGCAGTATTTAATCGCATTACATTTCCAAATGTACCACACCCGCATTCTTTAATACATGCCATGGTGGTCACCGGTGACCGGCGCAAAAGATTCGACTAAAAATGCAAAAAATTCGCAATGAAGCCTATTTGCAATCTTGTAAAAGCAATTGATATTGGAACGGTGCTTCAATACTTTTGCTTCTATCAACTCTGCGTTACCTTTATTTTACACGATTTAATTATACTCTGCAGTATTTAATCGCATTACATTTCCAAATGTACCACACCGTATTTTTTAACACATTGACTGCCACAGTGGTCACCAGTGACCGGTGCAAAAGATTTGATTAGAAATGCAAAAAATTCGCAATGAAGCCTATTTGCAATCTTGTAAAAGCAATTGATATTGAAACGGTGCTTCAATACTTTTGCTTCTAACAACTCTGCGTTACCTTTATTTTGCACGATTTAATTATACTCTTCAGTATTTAATCGCATTACATTTCCAAATGTACCACACCCGCATTCTTTAATACATCGACTGCCATGGTGGTCACCGGTGACCGGTGCAAAAATTTGACTAAAAATGCAAAAAATTCGCAATGAAGCCTATTTGCAATCTTGTAAAAGCAATTGATATTGGAACGGTGCTTCAATACTTTTGCTTCTAACAGCTCTGCGTTACCTTAATTTTGCACGATTTAATCATACTCTGCAGTATTTTATCTCATCGCGGTTCTAATGTAGCAAAATACGCTTGGCAGTCAACGTGTTAACCCCGGAAACATCGTTTCTCATCCGATCGTAACATTTTTCCGGGAATCCAAGGTAACATAAGCACCCTTTAACTAGCCTTTCAACGGAACGTAGGCGCCGGACAAATACGCCTTTCATTTGAAATTCCGCAATAGCCGGCGCGAAGAATAAAAGGCGCAAGTAGTTATGTCGTCCGTTATTGGCCGCCGCTACTTGGTACGCGCAGTCTCAGATGACAGGGAGGAAAAAAAAATGGCAAGGAGTGTGGAGTCGAGAGAGAAAGTTGGCCGGCTCCCGCCAGGGGCGGATGTGGTCGGTAAGCTTTCGAGGGGTCGGCACGGAAGGCGCAGGAGGATACGGGCTGGAAAGGGTGTCTCGTGGGGGTAACGCGTTGGCAGAACGGTGGAATGAGTGGATAGTGTCAACACTCGCTCACTTTGTGAGCCTGCCGACTCGCCCAAACCCGGTAGCGCGATATTAACGTTTTCCCCGTCGACCGAAAACTCCCCTTGTCCCACTGCCACCCGCGCGCCCATCCCATCTCGGCTACGAACGGCCACTTAAATAAACATCCCGCGCGCTTTATTTGATATTTTACACATGACTCGACCGAGAATGAAATAACTGCGCGCGATACATTTATTGAGCGGTGGCGCCCTGCACACGCACTCACACAGTGCGAATGTGTGTGGACGCACGCAATGAGAGTGGCCCGCAGGTTACTGCTGCAAATTTCTTCGCTGGATAGACAGGTTCGAGGTAGTTGCGGAAAGCGGTAGATTATGTAAGCTACCTGTATTGGAATATGCGCTGACAATGGCTGTTCCTGTTTGACACTCGAGCTTTGAAGGTAACGAGGAGAGGGTATGAGAATGATGATGAACTTGGGCTAGTGGCTCATGTCAAACGGCTGGCGGAGTAGTTTTTAAGAATATTTGCAGAAAATGTAAGAGATGCTTTAGAAGGGTGCTGCGTGCGTTGCGCGACGTGACAAAATACGAGGGTCTGCTATCTTACGTACCGCATTACTAGTAGTCTCTGCTTGTAAAACTCTCTGTAATGCTCTCTGATGGACTCGTTACGACACTTAATCGCTCTCTGAAGCACTCGGTGCGACGCACGAAATTGGTCTACTCGACGCTTGATATCCTTTTTGCTTTCCAGCCCCAATGGCTACTGCAATCATACTTCATGTATATACTTTTTTCACACGCGGAATTTGCGTGATTACATTGTTTGGTTTGAAGCACTACCGGAAGAATGTAAGTACGGCGTGTGATTCTGTGGATACGTAAATGAATGGGTGAGAATACGTACAATCGCGACTCAGTTCGTGCAAACGCACCTGGTTGAACGCAATCATTTTTCGCTTATTCTCTCGCCCTCCCGGTTATTTATTTCCTTCGTCCATCAGACAAAAAATTGACAACCACTAATAGTATTGGGTTGGCAACTAAGTCACTGCGCATTTCAAATAAGCAGGAAAATTCTTAATTTTTGTTTAAAAATATAACTTTATTCAATTAGATACAGTCCGTTTTTGTCAATGACCTTTTGCCATCGTTTTGGCAGTGTCAAAATTCCACGTTCGTAAAATTTCTGATCTTTGCTATCAAAACACTGAATTAAATGTGTTCTGACATCATCAGCGTTATTAAAAATTTTACCATTTAAGGAGTTCTGCATGAGACGAAACAAATGGTCGTCTGAAGGCGCAAGATCAGGGTTATATGGCGGATGTGATAAAACATCTCAACCCAGTTTCAATAATTTTTGGCGAGTGATCAAAGACGAGTGGGGCTTTGCATTATCATGGTGGAAAACGACACCCTTACGATTTGACAATACCGGCCGCTTTTCTTGAATTGCATCGCTCAGTTTGGCGAGTTGTTGAACGTATCCGTTTGAATTGATCATTTGGTTTTGTGGCATAAGTTCAAAGTACAAAATTCCATTATAATCCCACCAGACTGACAGCATAATCTTTGACACTGCCTTTCTTTCGAGGCTTTATTTCCATATACAGCACATAACTTCTTTTGTGCTTCCGGTACGTTCTTGCCTTTTCGGAAGTAATACAATAAAATATGTCTGAAGTGCACGTTTTGTTCTTCCGTTTTCTAAACATAGGTTAGGTGTAATGACCACGTTAACTAAACAAAAGAAAGTCTAAAGTCGATCCATCGACAAAATCCGCAATCACTTAGTTGCCAACCCAATAGTTAATCTAATATTCATAACACAGTATCCATAGGTCTTTTTGTAACAATTATGATGGTAATAGAAGAATATAACAGTAAGTTAATTAATACTAATTACAACATATACACATACATAAATACAACGATGAGTTGACAAAAGTTGGTAAAGGTTGCCCATGCAAAATTGCATGTAACTAAAACTGAAATCTGTTGACCTCGTACCACGATGGAAACAGTGTCGTCTGTGACAGATATTTCTCTCTCTCTCTCTCTCTCTCTCTCTCTCTCTCTCTCTCTCTCTTTCTCTCTCTGTCTAACGCACAGACAATCGACTCTGCCACACAGGACATCACTCTACACGAGTTGCTTAAGCAATTGCACATGAACACACGTGCGCAAACACCGTAACTTCATTCCCTCACGTACATTACGAGCATATCGGTAGCATTGCTTGCGCGTTCTCTTTGAAGCAATCTTCTTTTTGCGTTTTCCTAGAAGTAACACGTATAAAAGATACGAAATTCGCTGTGAATAGGTATGGAAGGAAATGAGAGAGTTTCAGATGCCGCGTTACTTAGAATTGGGTAAAAACGGAAAGTTGTTCCTGGTGAGTGGGACTGCATCTTTTCAGCGTAGCGTCTACTTAAATGGAAAAATCTGTTTGCTAAAACAACAGAGGCGGCTAAAGAAACGTTCTGCAAATCTCGTCACTTGGTACTGAATATTATTTTTCGCTGAATACAGCGGTAAATGTAAATATAACGCAAATAGACAGGACTGAACATTTTTAAAGGACTTGGGGATTATTGTTTAAAACTTGATATTTGTTTTCATTATATATTTTTAATTACGTCAGTTGTGTTGTAGTACGATGAAAATGACATTGGCCGCCCGACGTAACTGTGTAAATGCAATTGTGGATTGTACTTCGGTCAAAAATGCAGTGTGCTTATGGTGTAGTATTTAGCTTATGGTATAGTATTTCGAACTCGACGTCTTGACACATTAATTATGTTATTATCGGGAGAACATATTAAGTTATCTTGCGGGTAAAAATAACGAAGAAAACTAAATTAAATTTGGCTAAAAAAGAAAAAGAAAGAAATATTTTTGAAAGCCGTAAAAGTTCTAAATTCTAACTTTATTTCGAGTCAAATAAAAATCATTGTAAGTTATTTTTTAATCTATAAACGCGTAACAGTTATAAGTACGTACGAACGCTAACGACATTTTTCCTTCAACGAAAAGCAAATAAGAAAGTACGTGTCGGCAGAAGCTTATTTAGCGTTTGAAACTAGGACACACGTTATTTTCTGCTCTTCCAAGCTGAATGATTTAAAGGTGCGGTCTCTCCTAAAAATGTGCAAACCGAAACGTACTCTCCATGACGAAATCCGGATTGCGGATTCCATCGATGATTGTTCTCGATAAACGTCAATTTGTTCTAATTTCCTACGTTTTACGATGTTCAGTATTTAAGTAGTTTCCTATTCCAAGATTTTCGCGTCGATACTTCAAAAATCTAACTGACAGACTATGAGAACGTAAAATGAATAATCATTCGGCTAAATCGTGTGCTGTAACATTTTGTTATAACATTTTTAGTGCTTATGCGTATCACAATTTTTTGTCCAAGTGACTTCAACGCGAAGGGTTATAATGACAGATGGGTCAAGTATAGATACGTTAAAGCTGAATGATTTAAAGGTGCGGTCTCTCCTAAAAATGTGCAAACCGAAACGTACTCTCCATGACGAAATCCGGATTGCGTATTCCATCGATGATTGTTCTGGATAAACGTCAATTTGTTCTAAATTTCCTACGTTTTACGATGTTCAATATTTAAGTAGTTTCCTATTCCAAGATTTTCGCGTCGATACTTCAAAAAACAAATCTAACTGACAGACTATGAGAACGCAAAATGAATAATCATTCGGCTAAATCGTGTGCTGTAACATTTTGTTATAACTTTTTTAGTGCTTATGCGTATCACAATTTTTTGTCAAAGTGACTTCAACGCGAAGGGTCATAATGACAGATGGGTCAAGTATAGGTACGTTAAAGCGATGGACGTTCATGTAATGTATATCCAAGCTAACAGCCATAGAAGAGAAGTTTGTGATCTACGTATGTCGAGAACACATTCCATACGATTTAATTCATGATCAAAAAACTTCTTCCAGCTGTTCGTGAACGCGTGAGCGGATAACGTTCGTACGAAATAAAAGTCTGTTTGCCCTGTCAAGATGTGCTCAGATGTGTTTCAGTGGAGCGTTTAGAAAATGAAAGTAAGGCGACCTATGCTAACATAACTATGCTACTCGGGAGTTGATTTATTGAGCAGGAAAACTCATAAGATGATTGGGCTATAGTACGACATTAAATTGTCCAGTTTTGATCATGAAACCTATAGTATCATTCGTGCGTAAACGTTAAGGTACCACAGACTGGTTGGACATCAGAGATTTGTTTAAATTAAAAAGTTAAACAAGTTTTTGGAAGCTATCTTGCAATTATATATTTTCGACAGACGCTTATTCGTCTAAACGACTTTCCGCGGTAGTAAATAGTAACGATTTCATTATAAAGAAAATATTTTGCCCATAACTTTTAAAGAACTCTTCTATACCCTTCTGAAAATTATTTATTAGCAAAAGCGTTAACATGTTTGTCATAAATTGCAACTTTTTATAAATCTATAAGGATACACCGTAAAACTCTTACTGTTAGGTTGTTTTGTTTTTGGTACGTGCAGAAT
Source organism: Cryptocheilus praepositus (assembly GCA_033815515.1). Taxonomy (NCBI): domain Eukaryota; kingdom Metazoa; phylum Arthropoda; class Insecta; order Hymenoptera; family Pompilidae; genus Cryptocheilus; species Cryptocheilus praepositus. The sequence continues at coordinate 44,420 of JAWWQZ010000069.1, read as the reverse complement.
ACTGACAGAAAACGGTTCCTAATGAATTGTAAAACATCATGGGTGTCGTATTTTTACCACATTGGTTTTCGGTAGCCAATATTTGAATAAAAAGAAGAGTATGGTATTGGAAAGGCATACAGGTTATGTGAGCGCTGGGCAGCCAATTTCCGCAAAAATGATTGCCGCATGTAAAGGGGGAAACGGTATAACACCGTCTGGCATGACGATGCAGTGCACAGTGCAATTTACTGTAAACAGCTAGCCTAAACGGATGATAAACGAGCTTGACCAAGAAAATTACAAGAATCATATTTTTAGCTATCGCATTGCAACTATTCTTTTAATTATACGGTGCAAACATATGATTATTTTTAAACTTATTTATTTTTAACCTTCTTTTGGTATTATCAGAGATTGTTGAAAGCCCTATGTTAGTGGCAGTTGTTTATTGTTAATTATATTAGAAAGTCGACATGTGTCGCGATCTTTGGATCCTCTGATTAGGAATCGTTATATGGCCTTATAATGTGTTACATAACACATTTCCTCGAAACAAAATCTTCATATTTGATCAACTAAACCGTGGAAATGTGGAAAAGATATTTTTTCGATTATATCAAAAGCTGTATAAAACATTATAATATTCGTAGACCTCTGAAGATGGGACCCAAGGATACAATAAAGACATTGGGATTTAAATATAATTAAAGATAAATAACCAAAAAACAGGCTTTCATTGTTATTGTCAAAATTATACAGTATTGCAATGTAATATTGTGTTATTGTAATAATTCGTTATTGGGAAAAGACCTTTCGGGAAACAGAACCTTTTCCACATTCTGTAAAGTAAATCCTGAAAATGAAAAAAAGGTAGTAATTTGAGGGAAGATCTTTCCTAGTAACGGATAGCAGTAAGTTAGATATTAAACATTGTATACCATATTATAACACGCCGAGTTTTAAACATAATTAGCAATAAAAAACTTCAGGCAAAAAAGGCTTTCAATTATTTGTGTTTCTCATATTGTGCAATGCTGGTTGATCAATTTAAAACTTGAAAATGTTTAACACTTATTTAATACAGTATGTTTGATGCCACACATCGGAGACGACGTATGCACATTTTTGCCAGTGAATGCCATTTTTAAATGATTTTAATTTTGCTTCCCGTGTATATTAAAACGTAGCGGAAGGACGTGGTGTAGCAATCTGTTCTATGCAATTATGCGTTTGTTATATGTATACGTAATTATTCAAAATATTATAAATATTACTATTTTAGCACTATGTCTGTTATAAGTGCATAAGGCACTAAAAAAAGATCTCAATAAAAACGAGCTATCTTCAGGACCGCAGAAACTTCTACGTTTTTTGTATTGTACCCTTTTGTACAATTTATTTATTGAAAAGGGTACGACTTAAATGACCTAAACGATGTTTAACGGTTTGCTAATCAATTGTTTTTTCAATAATACCCTTGTAGCTTTTTTTCCGAAAGAGCAGCAATAAGATGACATGAATCATGTTTGAGGGCAGCCTAATCGAATGAAGCACCTCCTACGCATCTGCCATGGGTTTTGTGAGGATCAGCAATTTGACAACTTGAACCTCGCGTGTTTGAACATATGGATGTTCGTAGAATGGCAAGATACGGGGAGTCGCAGAGGTACGGGGTGAATATACATTGTAGCAGGCGAGCGAGAAGGAGGGCACTGTTTGTTTATCCCTTGTGCGGCGAATAATAGGGCCGTATATTTTAGTGAGCACGGTAATCGCTAGTTATTAATATTGCATCGACGCCTGAATCCTGGATTAGGAACGTATCGCCCAAACCCTCCGATCTATCGCGATAATTGATTGCTACGGATTCGTCATATTCGCTCCCTCTCTCTCTCGGTTTCTCTCGCTTTCTCTCTCTCTCTCTCTCTCTCTCTCTCTCTCTCTCTCTCTCTCTCTCTCTCCACTCCGCCCAGCCGATTCTTGTGTCTGCTCAACCTCCGCCAGGAGTGTAATTGTTATCCACGGGGATTATGCGAGTGTACTGTGTTGGGACCGCAGGCGGCTATTAAGCTCGGAATTCGAGGGTGACTGCGAAGTGCAGCGATAGATACAGCAAAGTACATGCCACGTCACCGACAGCCGAACGAAAATCTACGCGCAATGCTTTTACGTACTGTATTTGCAGTAAATTTGAATGCGCGAACAGGCCGCACCTGCTATTTTTACATCAATTTTCGTGGATATCCGTCCGCTACCGTTTTATAGTGAAATGAAACTGTCCAATTTTTAGGAGCTGCGGCTCGTCATGTTAACAAACGGTTTTCGCTGTTCGGAGTATTAAAAGGAGGAAAAGCTATACTATTTGCAGCGGCTGTGGGGCTGATCATTCAACGCTACGTTGCACAATTTTGTATTTTCCAATATTTCCCCTTTCTGTGTCAAGCTTATTTTATTATAGTGAGCTTCGTGCGTGCCAATAAACGCCTTATTTTGGTTGATACATATTTATTACATTTATAATTTGGTCAACGAAATTTACACGGCACAGAGCACGTGTGCAGACGTGATAAACTTATACTGTCAATTACTTTTTGTCAGAATTTCTCTTTTTTCGGCTTTCTTCGGAAGAAAAAAAAATAAGATATGCCTCTTTGTGTTATTTTTATGACAGAAACTATATATGCAGATATGCTATATTCATATTGCGGCATAATTATTGTCGGAATTCCAAACGTTTTCTCTATATTCAGAATAACGGAAAAAGACAAGCCACGATGTAAGTGTATCGCATCTGCAGACATACTCTGTATCATATAAAAATAAGAAAATCGTTAGGAAACTAAAAATGAAATGGAATATTTTGGCGTTACTATGCGATATATCTAGCACACTTGCAATTGGCATCTGTTAATCTGATCTTTCGCGAATTCTCTCCATTACGGAAGCACTGAAAAGGCATTAACGGTTTGTCGCAGCGGGCGATCAATAATGGTCCCGACTATAATCCGCGGATACATTTTCCTGACATTCCGGGCTTCGTTTATTAATATGACATCGATTATGCCGGACGCAGTGCTCGTGAGATGCCGATAGAAGAGGCAATTGTGGGAGGAGTTGGAAGAAGATAGAAAGGGTGCAAAGCACGGGGTGCGTTGACGTATAATCGATGGCTGCGGATTCGTCATTCAGCTCTACCTCTGTCCGTTATACCGCTATTCCTGAGGATTATGCTAAGGGGGCTTTACTCCATGGCCATTGCCAATTGCAGCGCACATGTGTTTAGTTAGCTCAGACGCGTGGACCTTATGAACGTAATACAGAGTGGCAGAGGCGATACCGATCGTGTCTTATTCCTACCACCTGCGCGTTCTCAAGTTTTCTTTTATGCGAGACAAAGAATCCGAATGGGCCACAGGCGGTATGGACACTTTTGCCCAATTATGGGGCTTTTCGTCTACGGTAATATAAAAATCGAAACGACTCACCCAATACTGATATATTTTAATAGTGAATAACATTATCAGACTCTAGGGACTTTGGTGGATTTGTTAGGTGTTTTAATGTCGTTGGACGTTTGTATAGATACATATGTATAAGCGAATCACATACCTTCTTCGCTGTAAAATTTCTTAACGAAATCCTCTGTGTATTATTACTTCGTTTACTACGAAAGGATATTACAGAAATGTATTAGCACAGCATAGGTAATTTTGATTTATGGGTTAAACATCAATTTGTATGTTTCAAAATATAAGAAAGTTTTTATACTTTAAAACATTTAACCAGATCCTTAGCATATTATTAGTTGGTTTGCTATGAAAAGACATTGTATGTATATATCAGTGTTTTAATCCTAATGATTACCAATAATGTGTAACGCACTTCGTATGCAATCCTCCAAACACGTAGGAAGAATACTTAGTACTGTCATTTCAGAATGCTTCAAGCATCAATGAAAACATAATTAATAAAGGTTACCATGGTTACATTTTTTATTTTTCCTTTCAATACCATGTCTTCTAATCAGCGTTTAAGTATTTATTATCAAATCATTCACATACTGCACGTCGTAATATTGCAGAAAATAATACCAAAGCATCTTGTCCACCATTTATACAAAATTTCTACTGTGCGAGTGGTTTAATGAACTAACTTATTCCTCGAAGGTTGAATTACTTCATACGCGAAAATGGCCGGCGGCCAAAGTATGAGGGGCCAAGAGTTTGCCAAGAGCTTTTTTACCTACTTTCTGCTGAATTCGAAATTACCATTCTACACACCATTTCACAATTATCTTTTCAAAGTGTACAATAACCTTGTGTAGTGCAGACACCATATGAAAGAAAATTTACCTATAATTCGGTGCAAGAAATTGATTGTTCGTTAAGTGTTATTAGAGTTACCTAAGAAGAACCCACATAAATACGGACTATTGCACGTAATAAATCAAATATATTGCAATGCGAAAATTACGCATAGAGAATAAACAGAACGACCGATAACAAATGATTATATCCGGCAATTATATCATATCTGACCGTACGTAATTATTATACATTTATATATATACACACATACTGACAAGTTAACTATATACTAACTGTATACTGACACGTTAATTAAGTATTACATATTAAATTGACTTTTCGACATGTTTTTCGGGTTATCTTCAGGGGACAATTATTTTTGTTACTATTGAGTTAGATTGGAAAAAAAGCGAAAAAAAAATACAAATGGAAAGAAAACTATAGAAACATTCAGTACTGTTTTTTTGAATAAAATCATAGAAACGTCAAACCCATTTGACAAACTTCTCTTCTTCACACACTAATTTTTACTAGTTTCCACTAAAAACATAAATAACTTGCAACATTCACAATTATTTTTTAATTTCCTTTCTGAACTTGTATCAAATTAATTTCAAGCATTTCCCGTTTTCTTTCCAACTTAGCTTAATAAAACAAAATATTAAAAAAGTATTTTTTTCTTATGATGATACACATGACCAACATACTTAACAAGTAATTCATTTTTGGACCGAGGTATCGTCACAATTTTGTTTACATTGTTCGATTGCAGCTACCATTGTAATATTTATTACATACTATATAACACACTGATTTAATTATTCTTTACGGATAAACAGCGATGATGTTTTTCGAAAGAATCCACGCATCGACTGTTTTGATTAATGAACGTGCAGCAAGTGCACAATATGGCACGTCCATTCTTACTCTCCGACAGAAAATCGCAACATATGCTTGGCCACTAAGTGTGCGTTGACGCTGCGTATTCGTGCATCTCTCGTGACTTAATGGATTGGAATGGGCCAAAGGTCGATTACGTAATTGCGAGTTGAGCCGGGTAGAGGACCGGGTCTACAGAGAGGGTATTCGGAACGATATTTCGAACTTCGTAAACGCCGTACCCATTTGTCCACGAAGAAAGGGACCGTACCTTCCGAACAGTACTTTACGAATTGGTAGCTTGCCGCTTACAATGGTTTTGGCGATCGATCAGAAAGACAATATTGGCGAATTCGACGCAGGGTAAGGGACTAGACTGCTTCCAAGCCGATCAATTACGAACAGTTGTGTTTTTGATCTACGCGATACAAATGTTCTCAGCGACCTCTTCTCAAGCAAAATCGGTTTCTTCAGTCATTTCTTTTCTCACTGTTATTATCATTTCGCGGTCTGGTAGATTGACTACAAATCCCTTTAGTCGTATACGTTCCTTTATGAGCTAATCTCAACTGGCAGTAGGAATTATTTATGCACCGTGAATCAGGTTGTTTAACTCGTTGACCGCAATGTCACCCTATATCGGTTACAAACTTTTTTATTTCATTGGAAGGCTTTTACTCATCGTTTGCATTACTTTCTTATAATAACAGATACGTTTAATAAAAAGGATGTGCACAATTATATGCAAATGGTGACAGGTGATTTGTGTGTGAATAAAAGTATGTAATATTACTGTTGCTTTTTATCATATTGTTCGTAGCAATACACCCGAATCTGCGGTTTTTGAGAAATTTTATATTGTTTTCTTTTGCTGCGGCCCACTCCCTTGTCACTACTGCTTACTTCATCCATGCTCGTACTTTTTCGTTTGACATAATAATAGTCAGGGAAATAATTCCTCCTAAGTAACTACATTTTGTGCAATTTGATGCCTCTTATACTGTTAACACGCTTAGGAGTAAGAAACGAATGAGAATTTTCCTTGCAATAAGGATCAATTATTTTGTAGAAATAAATGTACAGCAAAAAAAAAACATTATCAACAGTTTATATACTAGATATACCAGGTTGTTCAATAAGTTTTGTCGTTCGATAAGAAAAACACAATGTTATGGTTCAAAATACACTTTATTATTCAGTATAATCCCCCTGAACATTAATGCACTTGCTCCAACGATCCTCCAATCTGTGGATCCCATCCCTGAAGTGAGATTCCGGAAGGTCTGCAAAATACGCTTCAACAGCCGTTATGACCTCTTCATTTGACGAAAAACGCTTGCCACGCATACATTTTTTGAGTTCTGGAAACAAATGGAAGTCGCTGGGGGCCAAATCTGGTGAATACGGCGGATGCTCCAACAATTCGACCTTTAATTCATGGATTTTAGCCATTGTCAAAATGCTCTTGTGACACGGTGCGTTGTCCTGATAAAAAAGGATTTTTTTCTTCTGCAAACCGGGTCTTTTTTCACGAATTTTTTCCTTCAACTGGTCCAAAAGGTTGCAATAATATTCAGAATTAATTGTTTTACTAGTTTGCAAGTAATCCACAAATAAAATTCCTGTCGCATCCGAAAAAACTGATGCCAGAACCTTCTTGGCCGATTTCTGGACACGAACTCGTTTCGAAACCGAACAACCAGGTTCACACCACTCTGTAGCCTCTTGTTTTGATTTAGGATCATGGTGATAGACCCAAGTCTCATCCATAGTGATGAATCGACGCACAAAATCCACTTTATCCTTTTTAAAACGCTCCAAATGTTGTTGAGAAAGTCGCATTCGAATGTGTTTTTGTTCAATTGTTAGCGAATGCGGCACCCATTGTGCACACAGCTTTTTAAAACTCAAAATTTCATTTAAAATATGACTCACACTGCCTAATGAGATGTGTAGAGCCTCTACTAAATCCCTCTCAGTCAATCGACGACCTTCCAAAACCATATCCTGTACTTTGGCTACGATTTCTGGTGTTGATGCGGTTTTTGGACGTCCTTCACGTGGATCGTCTTTAAGGCTTGTACGACCACGTTTAAATTCAGCAACCCATCTTTCTACTGTTCTAATTGAAGGTGAACGTTCATTACACACTCTTAACATTCGTTCGTGAATTTCTTTTGGTGCTACACCTTCCAAAAATAAGAATTTTATCACTGCACGATATTCAATTTTTTCCATTGTCGAAAATATTGTGACACGGCGACACTAAATGGCTTGTAAACAAAGAATGAATTGGCTGATTGAAATGAACCTTCACATACGTTGATAAGAAGAGTGAACCAACAAAACAAAAACAAATTTGGACTAGTAGCAACGCCCTGAACAAAACAAAACAAAACTTATTGAACAACCTGGTAATAGACTGCGACGTACCGCGAACTTAAAAGTAGCAGGAAACATACTGCCGGAGAGGCAAGCTGTGTATCACCATGATTAGGTCAACTGTCGGTAAGTAAGAATATTAGTCAACTAAAAAGAAAATTCTTTAAATAATTTGATTTAAAACAAGCTACAGCTTAGTAATAATAGATATTTTAGTCACTCTATTTTGGTGAACGTTTACTTGTCTTCTTTATACGAAATATGCGCTCAAATTCAGGAATATTCGAAATTGGACATTGGGAACCCTCGCACGTATCTGTATCGCAGTATAAGAACACTTTGCCGTCTCTTTCTCAGGACGTGCTAGGCGTTGATATCTCATGCAGCGCATTGTCGAGGTCTTAATTTACCAAACGCCAAACTCTGCATACGTTCATTTGTTGCAATTTTGAGCAATGGCGACGAAAAAGAAAAGCACAAGTGATTATCTCGCAGATTGTAGTGCTACGTAATTTCTGGTGCTACATATTTTTTTTTTACCATTGTTTTATTCTAGCTTATTACGTAGATATGTAGAGAAACGATTAAAATCATGCCTAAAATTAATACAGTAATATTTGTTTTTTGTAACTAGACGCTTGTATACGGTTTTTACATATTTACACGTCCGATTTGACGTCACACCTATCGATCCTAAATCATTTTTTTAGTTAGATATCTTAAACAATCTTGAAGCACTTGTTACGATTGAAGGATGTTTATTACAAAGCCCTTGAAAAATATAATGTTTCAAACTTGTACTTATGTTACTGTTAAGTACATCTAAAGCAATAATACATAATTCCGACAACAATTCTTCTCATCGCCATTCTTCCCTACAAAATTCGGTTTAATCACGCATCTGCAAACCATACGCGTCATTTTCCAATCTCTCACATGAAGTAGCTTCAATAGCCTACACGTTACCTTTCAGCCCCCATAAAATCGTTCATGATTATTCGGACCATTTATCTCACTATATTCCGTTTTGTACTCTCCGATAGCCCGCCTATTATTGGTCACAACCCTTTTCAAAGGATATCGTCAATATTTTTTAACAAGACTGAGTTTGTTTTTTCAGTTGATAGGATTATTACTCAATCTCACAATATGCTTCGCGTCCAGCGAATATCTCTTCACGGCTCTGAGATTTCTCTGCAGCAGCGATTCTGCTCTTATTTTTATTTATTATTCACATTGCTTCAAATACGTATGTATAAAAAAATGTGTTATTCCATTGGAAGAAGAAAAAAACATATGATGATCTCGAGAAATTGAATACAAAAAATTGTTACTACAATGACATCCAATAAATGGCAATAAATGTGTTTGAACATTTTTATTCTATAACCTACCGTTCAGTCATTACATGAAACGACACTTGCTGTGAAACACCCTGTATTTTGGTATCTATCTCAGTAAGTAGCAAAATGAGTAAAATCGTGGAATATTTCTGCCGACATCTGCATTTGGTCATCGAACGTTTTCAACCTCTTACTCACCATTCCAGCAAGAGCCAATACCGCAGTTATTAGAGCACTTAAATATTCCGTCAATTCTTCTCTTCATTTACTCTTACCCTTAACCCAGATCTTCTATCGAGTCTGGCCTCAATAAAGCTGTGAGCGCACGGTTGACTAAAAACAGAGATCTTGCCAGAATTAGGTCTTGATCGCTTTCAGACATTATATGCCACGATGCATAACCGTTTTCCTCGATATGTTCGACGATTAATGCTGTTTATTGGGGTGACCTGTTACTAAGGAGGAAAGCTGCAAACGTGACACAATATTTTTGCAAGAGCATTGAAGGTATACTATTGGGTTGGAGGGAAAGTTCTGTCGTATTTTAAAGAAACTATTTGAATTAATTTATAAAAATATGTGTTTGTATTAATCATAATACATTTAATGTGTTGTATGATGAATGCCAAACTCTTTTGCAATTTCTCGACTTGTTAAATGTGGATTATTTTCCAACATGGATCGTAAAACATCATTATCGATCTTGGATGGTCGTCCAAATCGATCACTTTCTTGGAGGCTCAGATCCCCGAAACGAAATTTGCTAAACCATCTTTGACAAGTACGAACATTTACAATATCTTTCCCAAATACAGCACATAAATTTTTACATGCAACCGATGTGTTGCTTCCTTTTTGGAATCCATACAAAATGCAGTGTCGTAAATGCACTTTATCTACTGACATGTTTTTCACTTTAAATATCACAAGTAAATGATGAATGGTAAATATTATACACTATAAAAAAACAAAAAAAAATCCGAATGACTCACTAACCAGATGTTTTTTTTATTTACAAGAAAAATTACCTGCCTATTAAAAATACGACAGACTTTTCCCTCCAACCTAATAAAAGAATGAGCGAAAAGGGGAATATTAAAAAATGTATAGATATAGAGTCCTATTTTACTTATATGTAAATATATTCAATATTAAAGTGCATATGTATGTTAAATACGTGGATATATTTTTCCCGCATCTGTACATACTGACATAAATGATAAGTTTTTAAAATTAGATTAAATAAACGGAAGTATTTATGTTTCTGCGGGAATAATATCATAGGACTTACAATATGTAAATATAAATGACTGTATATCATAATAATGGATAGATAATTATAATTTCACCATTCCATTCATTATTGCGCCGCAGGACAAAGTAATAATAATTTTCACGCATTATAGTCTTAAAGACAATCATGTTGGTTAAGTATCTTAAATAAACCAATGCGGTTTGTGTACGGAAAAAGCAGTAGTCGAAATAAAACGATTTACAGTTATCTTGAACTTGATACAAATAATTTTGTAATTTGCAAATTTCCTGTAAGAACTAATGGCTACGTGGCATGTTTATTCAAGGAGTTTTACACGGTATTGATTAATTTGTAATTTAGTAGATGCGTTTTGAGTGCAATAATTTTCACTAAACTAAAATAAAACTACAAAATATTTCCTGTGACACAACGAAAATAATAGTTACCTGATGAGTTTTCCTTGAAGAACATTATTTTTATATAACAACGAATTTATTTTGCATAACGTGACGACTTTTCAAGCATAGGTAACTAACGCTCTCCGCAGTTTGCTGCGGAAAAGTTCTAGACTGGTAGCAACAATGTCGAACATCAACAAATTTCATTAGCAACTTAAAATTCATGTATGAAATAATATTAAGCACAGTCAGAAAGAACGCTTTAGACCTTAAAAAACAATGCAAAAAGAAAATAAGACTTGAAAGGTTAGTGAATTACCAAAGGGTTCACAAAAAGTAATGAGATTACCGCATCCCACGGGAACAAAAGAAAAATATCGCAACAAAGATATATCTGAAAGAATATCCTTTGAAAGTAACAAACTGCAGTCTATAATATCGAATACATTTCTAATTAATTATGTCGATAATTCTTTTGAAACGCGTATGGTAACGGTAGAGTATTATTGCGTTAATAAATGATTCACGTAAAAAAGCGCAAACTCCCATAACGTCGAGAAAAAGGCAGCATAAAAAGAAATAAAGTATCGAAACCATACTCAAGCGAATTGAGTTTGAACGTTATGTAATCGAACACAGATCCAATGAACTGGACGAATAATTCTCTTGAAACTAGTATCGTGAATGGAAACGGCTACTCGGACCCCCGCTGACAATAATTGAAACCGCATTCTCCATGCCCATTAATGGTCCACCCAACCCTCCGGCAGCCATTCCCTACCTCTTCCCTCATTCTCTGTCTCCATCCATCTACCGACCCCTCCTCACTTTTCCTCTTTTCCATTAAGCCTCGTACCAGGCGAACCTATGATTTGGAAATCTACAGTAAACGACGCGAACAGGTAGGTAGGAAGGTAGTCGCAACGGGGAGATATATGGGTTACCCGGAAGCAGGGGCTTCATACAAATTGAATTTGTGCAATTACGGGAGTAATTACGTCAGGATTAGGGCCATTACAGCGCCCATGCAAACGTATCACGGTCGCCTTACTTCAACTTCGCTGCTCAGTTAAGGATCACAGATCGCCTTTTTACTGTTTTTACTTCGCGCACTAATAAAGCCTCGTTGGATCACTCACATTCCATCCTTATTATGGTTATTCGTTGTGTCAGCGAGAACGTGAAAATGTTCGTATAGAACGAGATATTTTCGAACTTTTATACACGATTGCACGATCTATGTAACGTAATCAAAATGTACTTAATGTTTTTATCACTTCCATGTCAGAATTGAGTGCTTGGATTTTGACATGTTGTGTTCAATAGGCACGTTCCTAATCCATGTGCCTTATCTATAAGCGTTCTGTATCCATGTGTATTCAAAAAATTCCAATTACCAAGCGAAAGTATAAAACCAACGGCTGTGTTGTAATGATTTTATTTTCTATGACGTTTAAATATATCCGTCACGTTCAAAAAATTACGTTCCATTGCTGTATTCAACATATAAACAAGTAAATACTGAAGCAGGTCCTCCGTACGTAAATAAGCTATGCAGTCGCATAATAAATGTCAAGTGAATAATTCCTAGGGGTCGTGGCACTCAATGTGTCAAAAATGTCACGTTTCGCCAATATCACAGTTGGCTCCATCAGATATCGAACACGCCACAGTCACTTGACCAGACTGCCGTCCGTTATCTTCGCGCAACATCAAACTGCAGCCGCTCACTAGGAAACAATGAAAACACAGCCTGTAATCTATACCTCTCCACACTTAAGAGGAAGTGCGCAGGAAGTATAGGAAAGATGCGATGAGGCAAAGGCATGGCGTATCGAGGGTACTGAGACGGGCAAGGCGCGAAAGAAGGCTCTCTATGGAGGATCTTGCCGGTTTTGCGGGAAAGGGAGAATCTACCGCATGACACGGTGGGTCTGCGTGTTCTATCTCGTCGACGGGATGCAAGGCGCAACTACCACCGGCAAACAGTTGTAAAGAAATTCGCGCTCAGGGTTGAACGGTGGGCGACGCTGGATAGGTATATGCTGGTGCGCTATCTACTCGGAGCAGCACCCCCGCTAACTACCATTTATCGCAAGCCCGGCGCTGCGTAATCAATTCCCTCCCCGCACTGCTCACGGCTGGAATTTCAAAACTTTTCAGGCTTCCTTGCCTCTTCCACGTCTCGCCGCCTGCCGCTCTTCGTCCCGCAGCTCCGCCCTCGAGGCTCGCCTCTTGACGAGAGATAGAGGGCGCGAACGGAGCAGGGGAGGCCGCTTGCGGGGTTTCACCGAGTGGCTTATGTCAGATTAAGCTTGTGGGCACCACCCTGCTAATTTCGAATTAATTATCTTCACGCTGACGCACCGTAAGAATGCGACGTAATTAGCGTAACGACGAAATCGAGGAGTATCCGCTTTTTCGCAACCGCGTAACGGCAAGAGGCGGAGCGGGAAAATGCGAGAAGGCGTTTCTTGCCTTTTCTTGGCTACGGCCGACACCTGAGAAGGCCGGTCAGACGGATATGTGTGAGCCAGATGAAAGGGGCTGGTAAAAGCACGCGGGTGAAGTGCAGACTGCTGCGACTATCGTAAGAAGCGTTTAAGATCTATGGAAAGTCATGATGGCTGTGAAGCGACGGGTTATCGCGTGAATGGTATAATCATAAGACTGTGGACGAATTTCAACCAGACAAATCTTTCGTGCAGTGAATTAATTCAATACTCTGGCCGCGGGATTCGTAACGCGTCATATATAAACTTTTAATCGATCGTCTACGTGTCAATGCGATTTGATGAACTTTTAGATGTTTCTTTAATTTCTGTGCCAAAAAACTGAATCGACGCTTAACTTTTGATATTTAAGATAAATTTACTATTTTTTATTTCGCCGAGTTAGTTAATTTGGCAACTGTGCGGCAAGATTAATACTATATTTATACCCATTCATTTATTTTACTTAATATTTATATTACATACAGGGTAAATAAAGATTTTTCTGCTTGTAAACAATATGTGATGACTGTTATTGTGTAATAATATTTTGAGTGGATCACATAATACGTAGTAAGACACGTCTTGTAAGGCACAAGTTTTCTTTGTTACTTAGTTACTTGCGTGGACTTTGTTGTTTCATTTTTATTTCAGCTATGCCTGGGTGTAATTATTGAGATTCTACTATGTGTACCTTCTCTGGTACCAAGTGTGTATCAATGCACGCTGTCGTCGGGTGTTAATTTACTAAAATCACTTCGATTTTTATTCAGTCCGGTTAATTAGAATGTACACGGTATTCAAAGTTGGTTATAACCCAATGCCGAGATATATTGGTTCAACTACTGTCGTTGTACACGCTTGCATTACAGGTGCATCCATTCAACTCATTCCAGAGACTAAATTTACATACACAGAATAGCTTACATAAAGCGTTGTATGCTGCGTTCCCCGTCACCATTAAAGATGTCAAGTTGATTTCCTTGCACTGAATGTGGAAACGGGCTATAAGTTCCTTTTAGACATAGAATGTTAAATGCAAACCTGATAATTAAATTTTAAACCCGTAATAATAAAAATACTCCTTAATTCGATGTAATCATTGAAACGGTTAAAATTGTTTATATAATTCCCCTTTCCGGCGACGCAATTATGGATTTCTCGTTTTTTAAGACGCGCAACAGATTCCATAGTTTTACAGGTCCCTTACAATTTGAAATCTATCATTCTAACGTTTACAATTATTTATTAAATGTTCCCGTTTCTATTAAATATTTACGGTAATCTCATTTTTTTTATAAGTGACCTCGACCCGTAGTTCTATAACTTGTCCTTACCTTCAAATTGACTATTCTATCGTTTACGCCTACATACGAAAATCTCCTTTCTCGCTTGATGAACGCCATTACCCTATGTTTGAAGACTTAACGTGTCTCAAAGTTTTACAACTTAGTTTTACTCCAACTTCAAATCGATCATTGTCACGTTTAGAAGTATTCATAAAATGTTCCTTTTTCGTTTTAATAATTACTGTTATCTCAGTTTCGACCACGCAACCCATCGCGTGGGAGCTTTACAACACCCCTGCGTTTTCATATCGATCATTTCCGTCAAAGCCCTCCCAAAATGAAGTTGGGTCGTAGCAAATTGTTTCTCTGAACTAGCAAAGTTCAGCAATGTGTCGGGATGAACCGGTGTCAGTGGTACAGATAGGGTCTATGGGAACTGTGCCGTAAGACGTTTCTCTTACTGTGGGGTGCAGCTAATGAACGCGAAAAGTATTGTGGCCCCGTTGAGCCCACGAAGCGTCGGGGAATAGTTACAACGTATTGCCGCCTCGAGGCCGCACTCAGTCTCGGCCCTAAAGTGAAAACAACCCTGCCACGGTCCTTTCGTGTCGGCTCATTACACCCATTCCATTATTCAATTAATCGAGGACATTTATTACCATCAGGGAAGTAGGCGTGAATTGAATGGGGGGACACGCATTGTTCGCGGTAATGGCATGGTGGATTCAAGGAGTGCTGTGAAAAAATAAGAGTGGATGCGCGCTACGGCGTGACATGCCGAAACTGCTGATGACGCCTGCGTACAGCTTGTCTCAACGAACTTGACCCCTGTACACGCCATTTTCCGACTACGCCTCACGACAAGTCCTCTTTTATGCTTCTTGCCTTTATGTACGACTCAAATGCGTGTCTTTTCGATCTTGGCAGTAGAATAGGTGGGTGGCTCTCCACCAAAATCGCCAATGGGCGTACAGCTGTACATACACGTGTGTCAGTGATTCAAGATTCGAATTCCCAGAAAACGGGGTTCTATTTACCGTTCAATCTATACAGTTAGAAAAAGTCTCATGACCAAGGGGTGGGCCCCTTTGGCGGATCTACCAAATCAAGTTCGGCTAGTTTTTTTAAAAGGCACATTCAATGTTAGGGCCGCTGGGTTCAGCACCGCGGACGATTATGTGACGGTACATGACGAAAGCAGTGTTTGCGAATGTTTAAGAGTTTTTTAAATATATCTCGCATATTTAACATTGTATGCTCAGTGATATATAGGGTGAGAATATATGAAATACTGTTTCGGAAAAAAATTACTAATGCTGACGACACAAATGTTTGCATGAATTCTGGTGTACTGGTTAAAGTATAACATATAATAAAAAATTAGGTCAAAATGATAAGTTTTGTAACAATTCGTCTTATGGCTGAGATAAGATTTGGAAACATTTCGATTTGTTCATCTCTAATATACAGTTACCGCGGAAAGTACTCATACGCTGATCTATTTGAGACAATATTTCCAGATTCCAAGTTAGAGTTATAGCGTTGGGTATAACATAGATATAGAAAATTTGCAAATTGTTGGAATTACAATTGTTGGAATTACAACTGTACTTTGATATTTCTGTCAATCTTTTGTATACTCTGGTTAACTTCACAACGTGTTTGAATACCCAATTTCTTTGACACTGTATGTATTACATAACCTTCCAAAAATATATATAATCTTGCTGCTTATAAGAAAGTAATTAATAATCAACATGTTCACGAAATAATGTTGGAAATGAATCGGTGCACGAATACTTTTTCCACTAATTGTCTAGTTAGTTTGCTCATGCGGATTGTTTAATTCCCGATCGTTCTGCCTAGAGTCTCCTTTGTCATTACCTCTGAAACGGCCAGGGTTCATTTACAACGGTCATTTATTGAAAGTAGCTATACAGAGCACGCTACGTCAGTGTAGGCCTGGCTTTGCGTGAAGTTTTGATTGCGATTTGATGGTCAGTAATGGACACGCCACCTTGAGACGCTTTGGTTCATTGATATAATGAAAACGATGACGCCGAAAATATGCCGGATTGCCGGATGACAAAGACGCGGTAAAGGTGGGAGCGAGAGGAAAAGATAGAAAGTGGAGAATACGAGGGGGTAAACTGGTGCGGGAAAAGGATGGATAATGCTAGGGAGAGGGTGATGAAACAGGAGTGAGATGGAAGTGAATTTTGCAAGGTAGTCGGCGCTTGTTTTGCTTTACGCAGCCCATCCTCTCCCGGAGGAGGCTCCTTCCTTCAACATTTTACGTATTCCGGCTTGCCATCGCGTCTTCTCGGCAAGGTGAAACAGAATTTATTCAGCGTGGAATGCAAATGAAAATTCGAAAACGTTTCCTTTAAGACTCCTTCACTTTTGAGTCGAACCATAGACTTCCGTAAAAAAATGTTCACGTTGAATTAATATATAAGGACAAAAATTCTGTATTATGTACTTTGTTTGTAAAAAAATAATTTTCTGCGTTTATTACTTTTAGTTCGTAAAATGTAACTGGTGAAACATAACATTTTTGTTACCAAACTTTTAATGGTTGAAGTGGCAGATCAGTATCCATTTCAGAGTATTTATTCAATATTATTGTTACTTTATCAATACGAATATCTAGCAGTACATGTAAAGGGAAACAGATATTTTGAATTGTGCAGTTTACAAATATTTACTGCATACCATACTACTGCCCAAATAAACTTTTCTATCATTTATGCAAACAATAACATACTTTACATTTGGTTAGAGTATAAAATTAGATTATAATTTACATACATTTCCCGAAGGTGTACGCGAATACGCATATTAGTGACATTGATTGCGCATGATATTATTATCCAATTAAACCACCTTATATAATTTTAGCAAACAGTAACACATTCTCTATTTTTATGAGAACGAAATCCAAGTGTTTATCTAACTGTTGACCGATATCACGCATGCCATTGACTGAAAACGGTATTACTTACAGATTAAAAAATGTCCCAAGTATATTTGACAGGCTGCTTAACACTTGGCATGCGGGCAACGTATTTTTACGTTTTATGTAGTCTGTCACTGGAGCGCGGGTCACGTAAAAATACGTATTTAGTTGATTTGGTGTTGTTAGTGGATATCCACCACAAATGTACTAAATACGTATAATTACATGAATGTGTGACATTATATGATAGGCAACGCTTTTCATTTTTTTCCCATAAGTTATGATTGTTGAGTTACTCGAATTGCTGAGTTATTCCGCCCTCAATCGAATTCTTAGCTCCATATAATTTGAAGCTTGATTTTTTATTATTGATTACAAAATTGATCAAATGAGCCGTTGTGACAAAGATAGTGAAAGAAATATGCACAAGTTATCGGACTTTTCGTATGATAGTGTAGAAAATTTTAAAAATCGTTTATTTTTATGATTTCGTAAAAATATCGTTTTTTTTTGTTAAGTAATCATACAATATATATTTAAGTGTGAAATAAAAAAAGTTTTGTTCATAAAAACGAAGTAGTTTTCGATTTACTGCGATTTTTCTGAATAACCAAACTTCCGCGCGATTCAAGAAGAAACGCCCGCTGCACGCGAAATTCGGCGGCGAAGTATGCCCGCATGCCAAGTGTTAACACTTTGCCGTCATTCGCAAAATATCACTTGACGGCCGGTGACACCACATTGGTGTCATTTTGTTACAATTGAAACGTAAGAGATGAACCAAATCTGTGCTGTCTTTAAGGCCAAAAACCCATAAAAAACACCTTTTGTGCCTTTCGTTTTTGTAACAATATAAAACTTGGGTGTTTAAATGTTTTTTTTATTATACTTAGAACCTATATTACATCTCATTTCTAAAAAACGTCTATGAAAATTAAGAATTTCATGGCAATTTCGCCGGCGCCAAACATAAAAATTTAGCTGAAATACGCGGACGTCAAAGTGTTAAAAGGAAGCAGTAACAAGGTGTGACCACAACGGAATCTGTAACAAAGGCCGAACGCCAACAGACACGCGAAAAGTGTCGTCAGTCGTTTACGCTGGAGGCAAGAAAGGTTTGAGCGATGATATGAGAGACTATACTCGATCAACGATACTGGGAAAACAGGTAGAGAGGATCGTACTGATTAATAGAGGGTACATCTGTTACCGGCGAGCGAGAGGGTGGATGGCAATAGTCCGGGGAAGGGATATACCTCGCAGTTAGCATTAATCACTGCAACACGCCGCGACCTAGCTGTCAGGTTCTGTATAATGCCCATTGGCGCAGAAAGACTCGATCTTCCCACCTGGGGCAACAAACTGAACTCCGCTGCAGTTTATTAAAACGCATTAATTCTATTGCTCGACGTTTATGTTCTTTTTTCTCCAGATTTTTCGATAAACGGTACTTCGTGTGTTGACGATGTATTGTAATACTTGATAAAAGGGATTATTTTATTAGAGCGTGTAAACTATTGCGTTCAGCCGCCAGCGTGGGTTATGTTCAAATACGCAATAAATGATATGCGTTTATAATTTAGTTTTAATAGCAAAATTAATCAAATTAAAAGTTGAAATTTATTTTTGTTGCTATAGCCTTGGAATGTTTTTCTCCATCGTTGAAATATATCCGGAAAGTCTAATGGCAACAAACAGGATTCTGCTACAGATTACTAAAATGCATTAGTTGTATTGCTTGATATTTATATATTTTTTCACACTCTACAATGTTTGATGGCTGTATCTGGAAAAAAAGATTATTTCATTAACGTGTGTAAATCGGTGGGTTACTTCAATGGTGTATACATCACAGAATCGAATGTGCAGAAAGTAACAAATGTTTGTAATTTAGTCTTATTAAAATAATGACAACAATACGATAATAGTGGTATTACAATGAAATTCATAATACATGGCACTCATTAAACATTTAATTTTTGCACCGAATTCCTGATTATTGTTGGTTATTTGCGTCGTAATCCTGATTATTACGGATTAAATGTATTACGTAAATTTATATTTATTTCAATGAATTCAATCAAAGAGGAACTGAAAGTTTTTGTAGGAAACCACGTTTATAAAGTGATTATAATAAGCGTTAATATTATAGGATCGCATCACTAGCCTGTGAGTTAGGACAGGAAACTATGGGTCTAGGAATATAAACGGAGGGTTAAATACACAGTTCAAATGCTGTAAAACTCACCGATGAATGTGTGCGGAAATGTACGTGAAGAATAAAATTATCTGTAATGAGAATAAAACGTCAGTCGGGCACAATCTTGAATATGTCACACAGTTTAATTGTATCATATTGGTTCATATCATGAAAGTACTTTGTCTCAATCATATGCGGTTTTACAAAATACTTTGTACATTGCGTATTGTTGACTTACTGGGACAGATTTTAGCTAATCTGATGCAACAGAGTGATATACCTAAACGGTTCCATATGATGTAGCGGGGGTGAGTATTGCATGGTAGAGTTATTGCGAGTCAAGAGAATGGATGAAATGCCGAACAGTTAACTGTAATAGGGTTAACGGTTGTAGTGATGATTACGTATATGACATATGTGATGATTTGTTGCAAAGATGTACGACACGCATGAATAGACCAAACATCTGAAAAAAACAAGGAAAAAGACGGGGTTCAAACGATTTGAAACAAATAGGTCAGTACGGTACATGTATAAGTACGCATAAATCATGGGATAAACGCCATTGTTACCGAATGACTCCCAAATACACTCTGTACAACGGGTAACAACCGTCCCGTGTGTACCATAATTTCTTTCGTTAAACTACAGTTAGCCCTCCCCGCCAACATGTTTTCACTTTTACCACATTATACCACTTGGAAACTATGCCACACGTTTTACAAAATATGTGAGTAACAAAAAAAAGTTTCGTCAAACGTCCTCTCTGGATATTAATAAACGCGGAGCCCCGACAAGAGCCTTTGAAAGCAGAGCTTCACAATCCGGGACGTGGTGCCTATCGTGAAAACAGGGATAGCCATGAAACAGGAACCAGGTTGGGGAGCGTAGGCGGCTGGGAACTATGGGAGGTGTGCAGACGGAACGATCGCGCGTAGATGCGGCAGACTGACACAATGCGAATTCTCTGGTCCGCGCCATTGTGCGTAGAAGGCGTAATACGTCAGGGTGTGCCTTTAGTCACAGCGGTGGTAACGACGTGACGTTTACATCGGTCCAGGGGAAATTACCCCAATTAGCCGCGCAAAGTCCGTCGTGCCTGGAGCGACTTCTACGTTGGCAGCGCGACGAGACATACAGTCTCGAGTGGGATTTGCAGTTGCCCATTATCATCTATCGCAGAAGCCAGTCGCGGCTCGCTTTTGTTGTGCAGCACAGGAGCCTCTTTAGACGTGGCTGAAGATTATCATGTAACAGACGTGTGATCGTGTTGGCGGCGAATAAGCGGGTACTGATGTGTGAAACGGTGGCTTCACTGTTTACGAACGTTGACGAAGCGTTTAGCACGTTGGACCAATGGTCTTAGGTCAGTGCGGACGGCTGTGCTACCGAATTGCATCCGATCCATGTGGGAATGCTTGTGTTGGCATTTGCAAATGTTTTCGACCTCTAATGTTGATGAATGTAGACGAAAAATATGTCATATCGATACTGCATTTGAAACGTGTAAAATTAACTTTTTCGTTGTAGAGCCTTCGTTTTGCGATAAATTGTCTGTGTTAGTTCTTGACGGTTACAAACCAATTTACTTTTGACAACATCTTTTGATACGGAAACGAGAATTTTTATACAGAAATGTTATTATATTACGCATTTTCCAGCAATTTCTTCATAAGAGAATTATTTTATATCCCCAATAAAGACGGGGGAAGGAATATAATACAAGTATTGGTTATGCACATAACGTAATATAAAGTATTTTATTATAGAATAAGAATACCATATTAGCTGTACATAACATTAACTGTAGAGCATACCTTTATTATACTACTTTGATGATATCATCCAACGAAAGAAAATATATTAACAAGCAGTATATTACGGCGCTTCTTTAACAATAGCTCCTAAGCGCAAAAGAAAATTGTGATTAACGAATGTCAAGAAAGCCAAAGGCCACGTGTAACAACAGGAGCATTCATAAATAAACAACGCCATTTTTCTTAACACAGTAACGCGCAATGGGTTATATCTCCTTGTCGGACGACTTTTTATGCGCTGAAGACAAATTGCGAGGAACGAGTACCCAGAAATCCAAAAATCGCGCGTGGGAACGTAGCGGAAGAAAGCAAATAAACATTAGCGCGTAGGTGCAAAAAAGTGAAAGACATAAAGCATGGAGAGATACAGCGAGAGGCGAGACACTCGCTGCAAAGTATGCGCGTTTAAACATATTTAGTCTGCGGCGACGTACGGCTACCATGTGCCCCCGGTCAGAAAATATCGTGCAGCCAAGCCACTGACAACTTGTCAGCACCAGCTTCATGTCGTAGGTCCAACGAGACGTCGGATCGGTACAGCGTAAACACAGGAAGTGGCGTTAAGTTTGAAGCATATGCGCCCCTGCAGGATCTATTGACCTCTTCAAACCTCTCTGTATTCTGTTTTGCTGTACCTATTCGTCTGTTTCTTCGTACGCTTCGGGATGCTTCCTGCGTAGGACTTCCAGGTTGACGACTTACATCTGCAAGGAAAGAACCTTGGGCGTTGTCGATATGTCGCATACGCATTCGTCACCCATGTGATGATCGCTCGAGTGGTGGCAAAAAAGTGAAGAGAAGAAATTTAAGCTACATGCGCATACGTACGGACGCCCTCAAATTGGACAAGTTTCAGTCGTGGCTAATCGTGGATGACGTGGATGTTGACTGACGCCGTCAAGTATGAGGAGTGAAAGGAACGGAAGAAGAATGGAGGGTGATTGAAGGCAAGTGCGAGAATGAGTGGACCGCAGGAACAAAAAGAGAGCGCGTCAGCGTGAAGCTACGTCAATAAGCAGAATATGGGATTGCTGGTGTCAGTCAAAACGGTACTTTCAGTTCTAATACTGGAATCGTAATATCGTCGTCTATGCAGATGTGAAGACGTTGCAAATAAAATTCTTCTTTTCCACGCAAAAATAGCCTTTTTCGGTTGAGACTTCATTACAGAAAATTGTAAATATAAATCTTCAATCAGGAGAAGGCTATGTCATGCGTGAAAAAGAAAATGCGGTTGAGAGACAATTTAAAAAAATAAATATTTCTTAATTTGCTGTCTGTTTGGGTTGAGTAACCGAATACCCGAAATAAATTGTAAATTGAATAGAATACTATATAAAGTAGAAGTTATTTGAAGACATTTATTTAGACGTGGATATGAGGTCATATCTTACTGAATGTTTCAAGAAATTTTGCAGCGATTTTCTGCGATGTATCAACCAAGTTGAACTTTTAATTAATGATCAGTTTCATCAAGACATTTTCCTTTTAGCCTCGCCTATTACTCCTAAAAGCGACCTATTACTCCTTTTAATGGTTATATTCATTTTTATTTTAGTAGTGACTCAATGAATAATAACGCACATTTATGTCCTTAAACGTATTCCAAGAGATTAAGAGAATGCTTATTGTCATTAGGATTCTTTGTTAATCAGAGAACGCTAAAATGTTGTGGCTTTCTTGTTACCGCCATTGCGAATGTTGACTCCCTACGAAGTTCCCCGCTTATACATAATGCACGATGTATGCCATAACATAGTTAGTGTATAAAGTATTCACAGATTAATCAATTTCGAACTATACTTCTTGGAATTGTTGTTTATAAACCTATTTTTTGGAAACAATTCGTCTGCACATTTCCTTGGAAACCTCTATAATAGATACAGTGTAAAAATAACAATTGCAGATTGATAATCATTTTACTTTCTTCTATCTTTGTTTCGACAATTGATTCTAACGACAATTTTCAACAATTCAAAGTTTCGAAATTGATTGCTGATAGATTTTTAACATTAAGCGTAACGTTCAAAAGAAATAAGTAGTATGATCTTTTTACATCGTGAACTCTTCTAAATACATGGAAATAAGAACTGTACCAATACGTATTGCTGCCACATTTCCATTGATTTTTTATTTTCTTTTCCTTGTTAACTCTGCTGATTTACAGAACAATTAGTTAGTAAAATACAATTTTGCGAGACATTTTCCGTAATTAATCAATGTACGAGTACTTTCTATACTAATTGTATTTACGTTTCGCCGCTTTTTGATTCAATATTTCATATTATGAAAATATTAAATTGTAACGCATTACCATATTATACGAATATGGTTTCCATATATGATACACAAGTATGAACCCACGTTCACAATCTGTTGCCAACTGCCCATTAAATCTCTATTATTCCCGGTGATGAGTGTGAGTTGTATACGGTGGATTCATTACCATATTATACGAATATGGTGCAATTAAACCATATATGCCACGTCTTGTTGGTTTACAAAATTACAAACATTTAAAGATCACGGTGTAACATATGTGCCCATAATTATGAAAGTGGTCTAAGTCAAAATTTAAAAAAAATGAGTTTATGAGTTATTTCATACCACATTATTTTTAACTAAATTTATTCAATGTAATTTTTACGAAATTGTCAAAAATGAACCATTAGATAGTGGTTGTAATTTCAACATTATATGGAATTCATTTAGTTTTAATTATGAAAGTGGTCTAAGTCAAAAATTTAAATAAATTATATAAACAACTTGAAAATGGCACGTGGCCTTCTTTGACGCGTTTCTGAACTACATAATAAAATAAATGACAATCAAATTTTAATAATAACGACAACTTCATTCCGGTTTATAATCAATAACAAGAAGAGTAAATCTCTAATATTCCCGGTACAAATTCAATGGATGAGATTGTATAAAAATGAACCTTATAAAATGTTCTATAAAACATCTTTAGATGATTCTAAATTTCACGTTTTGGATCTTTCACCTAAAAAAGGAAGACCAAAAATATACGGAAATATTAAATTACTTCCATTATACACCACCATTAGACCAGTATCGGAAGAAAAACATAAAGATATTATGAGTTTACTACCGTACATCCCTCCAGTTTTTCAGGAACATTTTAAGAATCTTAAATACTTAATGATAAAAATGGATTACTGTTTAAAAATAATTAATAAATGTAATAAATGTTCACGAATTATTTCAATCCAATTATTGTTTCAAATAAAACTCAAAGTTCTTTATTGCTTTAAGTCATTTATAGGACATTCAGTTAATTTTGAAAATGGTCTAAGTCAATTCAATCTTTAAAAATAATATTATCGTATAAAATTCACACAAAATTTCATATTCATAGTAAATTTCCATTAATTAAGACTAATAAAATTATAAATTAAAATGTCGCATAATGTAAAAATATTTTTTAATTTATTCAAATGCAATTCATTAAATATCTCGAAACAAGAAATATATGACTTAGACCACTTTCATAATTATGGGCACATATGTCAAATCAAACTTACTATCACTTTGCGTATCTTAAAAAATGCAACTGTATTTTTACTTTTTTTCCTTTTCTTTGCACCGTACATGAGTACTTAGATATAATTTTAAAGACTATCAAAACGGTTAACGGCGATTATTATATTATTGTATATAGATTGTTCTTAGTATGATTAAATCGTAAGAGAAGTTTAGAAATCAGTTTGGCGTGGACCAGTCGAAATGTTAATTTATTGAAGTTTACTATTCAAGGAATCGAATTTTACGGCACCGCGTGCTCATAAGGGGCGTGTATTTTTGTACTGTTTCGAAATTTTTAAATTCCGAGCTATATATACCGACAGAAATATGAAGAGGAAGACGAAAGAACAACGCATATATTATACATATGTAACATGGGTCATTGACTTGCGAGGGTCTGATAGAAAATTAGCTTAACGAATTATTGTAGACTGTGGCATAACAAAATTATTTGCTGAATCGAATGATTTCATTGTTTTTTCAACGCTGCTTTCTAACAATCGTTGCTATCAGAATTTTCCTATGCCGTATTGAAACATTTTTACAGATAACCTATGTGCTTTCTAATAAAAGTCTATTATGTAATGTGATTTCTGGGTCTATTATTTTGGTGTTGTGGATATCGAAATTACAGTCCGTGCGTATCTAGTACTGTTCTAACGCAGTTGTGAACTCTGAGGGTTTTTTTATACCTTATTATGTTCATTAGTGCGGATTTTTATATAACTTCAGAATTGATCATGAAGAGCTAGTCAAAATGTTAGCAAGGTGTTATTTAGGTAGGGAGCTTAGTACGTCGATCGATTAATTCTGACAACATATCGCTTAGAGTTCGAAGCGATAATGTAGTTCCCGCGAAAGGCAATGTGGGCGGGCGAGCCTGAAAGTGGCGCAACCGAGTGTGATAGAGGCAATCAGTGACCCCATTATATTGCTGTCATGAGGTAAAGAGGGTAGAGGCATAAAGCACTAGCACTACGTTTAACCGCTTTACACGCATTTTTTATACCAGAACAGTGACATTATTATACTTACCCTTTATCGAAAAATCAATTTTTCTCATATTCTGCATATACCCGCACGCTATTACATTAACACTTTGAACGCTCAGCATAAATTTAGTATGTTGCTCCGAGGCTCAAATCATTGTTGTATTGGTAGATAAACTGCTGATAGTGAATTATCTGTTTTTCCAATGCAATCGCAGAGGTTCGAAAAGCAATTAAAGTGACATTTCCGGAACTTCTAGTTGCAGGATTATCATACCCCCAAAATAAAAGCGCTCCTAGTATATGCCGGAGTATAATAGACAACTTGACGATTAGAAAAAAGTTTGCAGCAAAGAAAAACAGACGAATGTGTATTATTTTGTTGCTGGTCAAATAAAAAAACTCTGGATCGACAAAGAGCTTGAAGGAATAAAAAAAACTCTGACTAATGCCATAACTCACCTGTGTCGCCTCAACTTTACTTAATTTGTTTTGGGGAATATACAAAAAAGACGATTGTAATGTTATGTATTTTTGATGTACAATGTACTTATAAACACATATATCGTTGCGTGACTTGTTACTATGACATACCTTCGTTAGCATTAAAAACTTTTCCATGTAGGATGATTAAGCGAAACCGCGTCATTGACTGATCCAGCGGCCCCGCTTGGAAGACTGTCCATCGAGCGTGCCGTCAGAAATGAGATTTCACCACTTCCATAGGTGGTTTTATCGACGTGGCAATAGTCGCCATCGAGCGCGTAATAATTGAAGAGAGTTGATGGAAGACGATCGGAAGGTCGTTGAGGCCGATCGTTCGATATAATTCGGGTCCAGGGAGTTATAGGAGTCACAGGTCGTGAGGTGAGGTCGTCCGCTGGCAGGGGCAGGTGCATAGGTGGGCTAGGAACGGAGGGCAGTTGTAAGGGCGCAAACGCAAGCGCCCCACAGTCGAAACGGGAACTATCGCAACTTAATATCGATCCGGTAATTCTCGCGGCTCGCTGTGCCTCTCTCCTCCGTGTTCCCTCCACCACCTTCGACTTCGCCCGCTCGTTCCATCCCCTTACATTTCTGCCTCCCACTTTCGCGCACCCCCTTTCCGTCTAACGCTAGCGTCTCTCTCACTTTTCGCCCTCATACCACCTGCGACCTTCCTCCTTCTCGTTCACACACGCTCACTCTTACCGCCTTTCGCCTGCTCCAACCGTCTCCGTTTCTATCACTGTCTTTCGCCTGGCGGTTGGTTCCTCACTTCCAGACCCCCGCCGCAGGAGAGTCAGTCGCAATCAATATGGCATCCTACTTATCTCTATGCCAGGGCTTTTCGCCGGTGTGTACCCTTTCAACCGGCCATCTGACCTACGTACGCTAGAAACCATGTTACTGACCCCCACGAGGGTGCACTACCAACCACAATAACACTGCGTGCACAGTAGCAAGGACAAGTGTGCTGGCGAATTTGCATTTGCGGATAATCATAGGAGAGTCGGCACGAATTTTAAGTAGGTGTGTGCGGCGTTAAAAGGAGAAGTGACAACGTCTGCGGACACAGGGTCACTGGCGCTAATTCGATTATGTACCTGCGAAGCCTTGTTACAAAACGTGTTAGGCAAACTTGAGGCTTTTAGCCACCGATGCGGTGACTTTTGATGGTTAAATATGCCGAGTAGTTGAGATACGAGCAAGTGGTGCGACGAGAAGATTTGTAGATTTCAGATGTCAATGAAACTTTCGTCTGATTCGCGTTGTATTTTTCAAATACCTGTCATTCAATCAGTAAACATAATGGAACACTATTAGCCCTACGGATTAAATATGGAAGATCGTCTGTAATCATCTATGACAACGCTCGGTTACTTCAATTCAAATGCATCGAAACATGAACACGTTTAATCCTTTCGAGGTCGACCTTTTATGACAGAACTACCCTCAGTGGTGGACAACGTTTATGCAGCTCACTTTCTTCATTACTAATTATATTTTGACATAACTTTAACGGGAAACCAATGACAACTTCATTTTCTTTATGCTTTATTATCAGTTTTCCACCATTAATTGTATCACTTTTCCCCTTGTTGTCTAATAACCGACTGCTAATACTGATCTATATATGGTATATATCCATATATATGCTAAGTCATCGACCAATTGGGAGGGGCATTACATGACATATATACTGTGTTCTTGGTGTCGAAGGGGTTGAACCTAACACTTTGAGTGGCAAGCGTACCTAAACAACGTTTCTTTCATTTTCACCGCTTCTATGTGTGCATCAGTAAAACGGCAAAACGTGTCTCCCTTATCACATTTATCTTATCTATACTAGAATTTATCTGAATTCACAGAAATTGAAGCTGTCGGCTGAATTAGATAATAATATAGGAAAAGGTGGCATTCATCCTTCTAACAAACTGGTTTCTCATGTATCAACACTGAAAAAATGGATATAAAATATATCGGTTGTGTTAGATTATATTATAAGAAAGGGTGGCATTGATCTTTCTGATCAACTGATCTGTTATGCATCAACACTGAAAAAGGGTATAAAATGGTACTGAAAATTAGGTGCATATCTAAATGTGGAGTATCAGTTGAAAATGCCATGATACTTTATAAAACTCCTACCGAATAAAATATCAAAATGACATTTTCGAAAAAATCATTACTTCTTGTATAAATGATTCCATTATTACACTCGTTCCTCATTAAGCAAATAAGAACGTCACAGAAAAATGGGAGACGTTACATCCGGAGTGTGCAAGACCGTACTATTTGTACACATTTTCACGAGGCAGGTCACCGGCAAACTGGAACTCCGCGTGGAATTTTATCGATCGCCCCAGGTACGTAGGTATATACGTATGAATATTACGTACACCATGAAAAGTCCCCTCTTGGCAAGTAGCCTTTGGGCACTCCGTGTAAACGCGTGCTTCCGGTTGACGACCGATAAAGCGCGGTCGATTTCGATTCCGCAGCGCACTGACCCTTGCGCATACGTATGCACACACACGCGCGATTACGCACATTCTCATAATATACTCCGCCTCACATGCATGCGCACGCGCATGTGGGTGGCCACGTTCAGGAATGTTGATCAAACGCCGATAAATACCTGCGTACCTTGGCCTCGCATAGGATCCACCAACGCGTCCGTGCGCACGATAACGGACGCTTCAGTTTCGGAACTCGAATGCGACGAGTGTCTGCAGGCGGCAGGCACATTATCACTCGATAACGGAAAAACCTGCCGAAGTATGCGGGAGGAAATGCGCGTTGCCCTAAGGCTTTGACGCGGATTGCGGTGTCTTTGATTGTTCATGATTTGCCTCATCTAATGCTGACAGCGCGTCAGCAAAACTGAATCGTTCAATTAATTCCCCTTCAGCCCTGCGTTTGACCCTTTCAGGTTAGTCAAATCACTAATAGTGGTCACAGTTTATAATCGTTTCAGATTATGTAAATCACATAATGCTGACAGTTCGTCATCTGAGCCTGGTCGTTATACTATCAATCTAGCATGTGTTGAAAACAAGTTGCCTAAAGAGTATCCAAGTATTAACCAACTAGCATTTATCCATATATATATATTTCATAGTTCCAGATTATTCGATGCAAATTATACTTTCGCAGACCATGTGATGCGAGGCTGTCTTCTATTCCACCCTTTCTGCGTCACTCTGAAAAAGTAAAGCTCCTCCGATCAACGAGTTAAACGTCGAACATCGCAGCGCTTAAATAGGGCTATGCGGGGATCTGCTAAAAATGAAATAAATCAATTAATTTGGACGAATCGCTCGCGACACTTTCTGTTCGACGTGTCTCGTTAAGCTACAGAATGAATTGGCACTTTTCCCACACTGTCGGCCGAACGCTGCTACCCACTAACAAAAGCCTCGACGGGATTTTCGTGTCAATCGACGGCTAAATAAACTTCTGAACGGTGCCGGTGCAGCCGTTATAGGTGAGAAATTGTTTTTTTTTGCTCATCGTCCTCCTGTGTATACACAGAAGCGAGCTGGACGCGACGGGAATTAAAATGACGTGGGTATGCATCGTCATTCCTGATAATGGCAGTGGTACGTGTATCGGACAGGCTAACCAGAAGTGAGAATGGGTGACAGAGAACTCGTTTCCGTTGTCATTTTACTGGCGAGACGCATTATTGCTCTTCCAACGCAGGCAGAGCAAGGTCAGAAATGTTCATAAATTATTCATTTTATAAATGAGGTATTGACTTAAACTGTTTAGTTTTCAACATTATTTAACGCTCCAATTGGAGATGACGGATTTAAGACATTTTTCTAAATGATATGTAGTACCAGGTTGTTCAATAAGTTTTGTTTTGTTTTGTTGAGGGCGTTGCTACTAGTCCAAATTTGTTTTTGTTTTGTTGGTTCACTCTTCTTATCAACGTATGTGAAGGTTCATTTCAATCAGTCAATTCATTCTTTGTTTACAAGCCATTTAGTGTCGCCGTGTCACAGTATTTTCGACAATGGAAAAAATTGAATATCGTGCAGTGATAAAATTCTTATTTTTCGAAGGTGTAGCACCAAAAGAAATTCACGAACGAATGTTAAGAGTGTATAATGAACGTTCACCTTCAATTAGAACAGTAGAAAGATGGGTTGCTGAATTTAAACGTGGTCGTACAAGCCTTGAAGACGATCCACGTGAAGGACGTCCAAAAACCGCATCAACACCAGAAATCGTAGCCAAAGTACAGGATATGCTTTTGGAAGATCGTCGATTGACTGAGAGGGATTTAGTAGAGGCTCTACACATCTCATTAGGCAGTGTGAGTCATATTTTAAATGAAATTTTGAGTTTTAAAAAGCTGTGTGCACAATGGGTGCCGCATTCGCTAACAATTGAACAAAAACACATTCGAATGCGACTTTCTCAACAACATTTGGAGCGTTTTAAAAAGGATAAAGTGGATTTTGTGCGTCGATTCATCACTATGGATGAGACTTGGGTCTATCACCATGATCCTAAATCAAAACAAGAGGCTAAAGAGTGGTGTGAACCTGGTTGTTCGGCTTCGAAACGAGTTTGTGTCCAGAAATCGGCCAAGAAGGTTCTGGCATCAGTTTTTTGGGATGCGAAAGGAATTTTATTTGTGGATTACTTGCAAACTGGTAAAACAATTAATTCTGAATATTATTGCAACCTTTTGGACCAGTTGAAGGAAAAAATTCGTGAAAAAAGACCCGGTTTGCAGAAGAAAAAATCCTTTTTCATCAGGACAACGCACCGTGTCACAAGAGCATTTTGACAATGGTTAAAATCCATGAATTAAAGTTCGAATTGGTGGAGCATCCGCCGTATTCACCAGATTTGGCCCCCAGCGACTTCCATTTGTTTCCAGAACTCAAAAAATGTATGCGTGGCAAGCGTTTTTCGTCAAATGAAGAGGTCATAACGGCTGTTGAAGCGTATTTTGTAGACCTTCCGAAATCTCACTTCAGGGATGGGATCCACAGATTGGAGGATCGTTGGAGCAAGTGTTCAGGGAGATTATACTGAATAATAAAGTGTATTTTGAACCATAACGTTGTGTTTTTCTTATCGAACGCCAAAATTTATTGAGCAATCTGGTATTTGCGTAACGTAACACATTGTTTTTGTATCGAAAGTTACTTATTTGATGGTTGTTGTCCTTAATTTTTTTAATTTCAACACCATTTTACTGCTTCAGTGAGAATCGCAAACAAATTGATCATTAGAAATTGCTTTTTCAGTACTCAAAGCGGGTTGTCTCATAGTGGAGCTTCAAGGATCACGCCTCTTAATTTAAACATAATAATTTTTTTTGTGCCGTATTTGCACTATATCGAAATATTCAGTATGATAAAAAAATGTCGTAAAAATGTATAAGGTTTGAGTGACTGTGGTAAGTTAGTAGTTATGTTGTTTGCCTCTTCGGTACGATGGTCGTCTGTCAGCTGTTATTTGACACCCAAGAGCAAGTTGACGATCGACCGTGTGTGCACTTAGAGGCTGCCGACCATAGTCGAAGCTCGTTCCGACACCTTTCAATTTGCTTTTGTGAATAAAACAAACATTGTGAACGAGCGAAGAATTTAATTCTCCGGTACGATACTCACAATGAAACAATGAATAACTCTTTACAAAATGCTACTGCTACAGAGTTTTGCGCGCAACGCCGTTGCGTTTGAAAATACAAATTCTTAAGCATGCATTACATGACAATGCATAATATTAAATTCACAGGTAATTGCGTGCGAGAAATATTAAAACGGATACAATGGCGTAGAGTAAAAAGTTCAGTAATTAGAAGCCGTACATTTGGCCGTATTCCGAGAACTTGCATAAAATCCCATTTTGCGAGACTAAATAATGGCTATTTGCTGCGACTTTCGCGCTCAGTTATACATTATGACTTCATTGAGACCTAATAGGCTCCGAGTGTATATTGAGAAGGAGTCAATCGACGATAGTCGCCTGAAACTTCGTAATTTTCACGTTGTCTGCCATCGAGACTGGGGGTATGTATGTATTACGCTTCATCTTCCGTGGCGAAAATGTCACGAACTTTCGAATTATTTACGATCGAACTTCCGTTAAACAAGCTGAAGGTACTCCTGTCCCTGGCGGTTTACGTGTTCAAACTAATCGCTTGTTAAACATAAATGAATGCGAAAGTTTTTATATACTACTAGTATGTGCAATTTTCTGTTCAGAAACTATGTAATTAATTATGAGCCTGGATTAGTGTGCGTTGTATATTATATGGAATATACTTGTGCAAATATGGAATTAATCATTTCATGTGCTCTGGAAAGTTCTTTGTGTTTTAAGTTATGCCGGGTAATAAATAGGGAGTTTTCTTTATTAATAACTTATGTAGATACACTGATAATATGTTACAATAGTTAGTGCTTACAATTTATTCTACCACAGGAGTACAGAATGTCAAATGTATATTGATGTTGTTTCCTCCGGAGCCCAAATGACAACGAATATCTCCGTTTTTGTTTAGACCGTATCTTGCACGTCTCATCTACAATAAAGGCCATCTTAACACTTTATCGACCGCTAGCCTATTAATCGGCTTTTCGGTTCCAACTGTTATTTACCGCTAGCCGATTAATCGGCTTTTCAGTGGTCAAACATTAGATAAAATAAATATCAAATGATATTATGACAATTCTAAATGACAATAAAATTACACTACTCTGAAACCAAAGGATTCTCAACAACACATTCAGTATTTTTCAGTTATAAAGCTTTACAAATAGGCACATACACAATTCCTGCGCGATATCCAAAATAGAGTCGGTCGTTTGTGAGTGGCATCTTCAGTCAATAGCGGTCGATAAAGTGTTAATTCACAGAGATTGAAGCTACTGGCTGTGTTAGACGACATTATAGAATAGGGTGCCACTAATCTGCCTAATCACCTGATTTCTTGTACATCAACACTTACAAAATATATTGAAATGGTACCGGTAATTAGGTGTACCCTTAATTCGTAAACTATCAATTGTAAATACATTTATACTACCTAAAACTGCGACTTACCAAAATATTAAAATTACACGTTTCCAAAAACTATGTAGTTATCTGACGAACTGGTTTCTTATGCATGAACACTAAGAAAATATTTAAAATAGGACCGCAAAAGGAGTTGGATATTTAATTCTAGGATTATCAGCTGTAAATTCCTTCCTACATTATAAAACTGCAACTAAACAAAATATTAAATTAATATCACATATATGAAGAAAAAATAGAAAAGTCGTTTCTATTTAGTTAAAAAGATCGTCTTCCATTTTTGCGAGACTAAAGAAAGTGATGTCCTAAAGAAAGTTGCGCGGCTTTCACTCCTAGAAAATGTGATATCCAAAGTATTGACATAACACACCCTCGTATTTTGTCTAACTCTTTTGACTGCCTGAATCGTATCATGCGTAAATTATGTCGCAAGAGAAATTTTACATTTGAAAGAACACGATCTAGTTTCACAAACGTTCACAGTGTCGTTTAGAAACTACGGCTAAACGTGTCGCGTATGGTGCGTTCGGTTTCTCACGATATTTGTAAATCTTGCATGCCTGCAACGTGCAACGTAGGTCAATTACAATGCGACTTCTGTAGGAGAAGTACGAGGCTGTGCATGGCGAGCAAGCAAACAAGCAGGAGAGGGGCAGTGAGAGTGAATGATCAAAAGAATGAGTGAGATAAAAAAGGACTGGGAAAGAGAGAACAGGATTGGCGAAGAGATGCGTAGCACGATCGCGCAACCCGATGTATTGCATTTGCTAGCCTCCTACATGGCTGACAGTATAATACACCACTTTGCAAACAGCAGCAGCACATCGACACTATTGCTGTTACTGCTGCTGTTGCTGCTAGTGTCATTGATACTACCTTGCAATCGCATAACCCTTTCGTCACTAAAACAGTATACGTCATGTCATATGCCTGCGCGGGTATTCAGAGTGTACTCTGCCTTAAGGGGACATCTACTTTCTCATCGAAAAATTTTACTGATTTTCAATAAAATTTTTCTCCAGAGTGTACTGCAGCAATTTGAAACATTGTATCATATCGACCTTTACTGCTAAAAAATATTTTCTTTTTATGTTTTTTTCAATTTATTAAATTCTTCTTGATTGCGGGCGTACCTTTAAACTTTTAGACGTTTTACGGCTGGCGGATAAAAGATTGGCCTTAATTTATTAACTACTATCGCATGAACCACGCAGGGGGTCAAAATGACTTGTTTGACAAATTTCTTATAATTATAACTCATTTCAGATACATTTTGTTTCTGAGAATTTTGCACGATTTTTTCTAAGATATACCAATAATTAATTCTGTAAAAATATATTAAAATTTTTTGTTTATCATTTTGTTGTAAATTTGTATGCCAGTTGAAACCTACATATACTGAGAAAAACGTCATTTTGACCCCCACGGAACATTGGTCTTCGGTGCTATTCTATTGTATCGTAAAATTTTTAAATTGTAATATACGTAATCTGAAAGTTACAGAGAGAAACCGTTATTTTGTGTCTTAATATTCACTTGTATGCTGATTTCCAATAAACGTTCTTAAAATCGAAGGATTATATTTTTGTTGACAAATTTACGCGATCCATATTAAAACGATACGTCTCTTTTGCACTGTTTAGCGTAGCAATTTATTATCTAGTCGTAAAAGAAAATATTTGATGTTATTTTGGTGCAACAGATCTGTCAACAACCAAAAAATGTTGTTCCCATCTTCTCTTTTAAATCGTTTGCGAATTGATCATTACTTGCATATAAAGATCGCCGAAAGAAAAAACGTTCCGACCGGTCAAGACGTTACTTTCATCTGTCATCAGATGCGCTGCCATATACAACTCAATTTTTCGATAAGAAACAGTGAAAAAAAAAAAATCAATTTTTTCTCTCAGTACAACTATATTCACTGTAACCTTGTCCTAACTACGCTATCAGAAAATATCTGTAAAGTGTTGTGAATTATATGTTTACTGCTAAATCATATCGCAAACTGCTGAAATGTATGTGTAATTTAAGAAATAAACAAGTCATTTATTGCACTCCGGTATTTAAACTTTTAAACGTCAATCGTCGGTATTTCTAGTGTTAATATTGGCTGCGACCCGAAAAAAATGTCAACCAGTAGGACATCAATTCTTACGGCAATTTGATCGGAAAGATTTTAGAAGATATTTCGATTTTGCCGTACGTAACATCGATATGTATTTTTTTTTGGGGGGGGGGGGGGGGGGGGGGGGGGGGGGGGATTCGATATAACGTGACTTTGGAGGCTGTTGACTGAACCAAATTCATTTTAATTGTGTCATTTTATATAGCGAACGTGTCGCTTTAGTTCATATAAAAACGGGTTAATATCTTGAAGTCTGCGATTACTGAAGATGATCAAGGTGATTAAAAAATGTGATAGAACATGATTCTTATATTATTTAAGCTCTTGTCATTTTTACAAAATTGCCTTCCTCCTTGAATCCGTGGTATTAGCTCCAAGTATATTTATAAAGATTATGAAGATTCTTAATATTTCTATTTTTCATTACAACAATATGCAATTGCGAACTAAACGCACCGACCATCTCTATTATGGAATCTAACATAAAGCCATCTACGGCTCATAGCACATTCTAATGCCCACATGACACTCATTCGACATGGCACCGAATTCACTTGCGCTGGTTCAGGATAATGTCCACAATACTTTGAACCGCCACCTCGCTGTATATTAATTCCACAGCATACTGCGCACGTGAGATCTTTGGCGGCCCA
Organism: Cryptocheilus praepositus; assembly: GCA_033815515.1. Lineage (NCBI taxonomy): Eukaryota > Metazoa > Arthropoda > Insecta > Hymenoptera > Pompilidae > Cryptocheilus > Cryptocheilus praepositus. The sequence continues at coordinate 8,271 of JAWWQZ010000069.1, read as the reverse complement.
CTAGCAAGTAAAGTCCACTGATCTCATTTTATTCGGTCCCCCTTTGTCTGAAGCAGGAAAGGTAAGGGAAGAAAGAACTCGAAGTAGTCTTTGACAAAACCAACAGTCATTTTAATAGCTCCCGATCGCACAGAGCATACGCTTGAAGGATCCCGAAGCTCTTATTGCAGTCCTTGGATCCGAACGAAACAGAGGTCGCATGGGATTCAGCGTCGGACAAAGACGTGAACAATGAGCCATTCAGAGTAGGCCTAGAAATGGAGCTGAATGTGATTCCTGATCCCGGGACTCTAGGCATACTTGTACGCAAGCACTCAGTGTGCAGTGGGAATGAATACGGGATGGGCCCCCCTTCGGAACCAGATAATCTCACTTATGGGCTACTGCTATGCGCTGCCTGCTGCGTTTTCATAGGCCGCGCACATTCTCACGTTGTGCTAAGAAAGGAGTCGATTAATAAAACATCTCAAAAGCAAAGAAAATTGAAGTTGGTTCATTTTTTCGTTCATTGGTCTGTGATATTTCGTGAATGCTCTACGTCCGTTTGAGTTGATATTACATATTGAATGTGAAAGAATCGAAATTTATATATTTTAGATTTGTTGGTTCCTGCGATATTTTGTGTATGCTTTACGTATACTGCATATTATACTATATATCACTAGATTGACGGAGCGAGTCAATTTGACTCATTTGCACTTTTACTGTGATATATATAACAATTTTAAGTCATTTTTTTTTAAATCATTTTTTGGTTTTTCATAGAACAATGAAAGGTATACAAAAAGTAATTCCTATTCCACCCTACTCCCTTACTTCCAATAACTCATATGTGCTATACCTATTTTGCCGGATACGAGTCAAATTGATTCACCGTTTTAGACACACGTAACTTATTTCCTTTTCATAAAAACCTGTTGTAAACGTTCTGGTGGGAGAGTTTTCATGTTATAATTTGTTCATTCAATGCTGTAAAATTATCTTCACAAGCCTATCACTTGCAAAAAAGTTACGCGCCAACAAAACTTCTTTGGTCGGAACAATACGATCAAATAGAAAAGAATTGCCCCAAATTGCAAAAGCGAGAAAGGACAAAATGACACGCTACTCTACAAAACTTTATAAAACGGAGGCCTGTACACTAACCATGTATAAAAGTAAAGCCAATAAAAAAGTTTTATTATTGAGCTCAAAACATCGCAATGTAGGAATTGCAAAAAATGAAAAACGTGTCCCGGAAACTATATCTTTTTATAATAATACTGTGGGATATTTTAGTGACAACAAATAGATGTTTATTTTAATGAATTAAATAGCAATACAAGATAAAATGGTTCGCGTGTGTCGACCCCGTGGTGACTCCGTGGCGTCCGCTTCTGAAATAAACAATAATCGTGGATCTTTTATTCGCTTATAGAACTTTCCAAACACATGCGTACACATTACAACTTATTCCAGAATAAACGCTGATCGAGTCGATATACTAAGTATGGAGTGATAATGGATCAAATGGCGCGAAAATATAGTACCAAAGCAGGTTCCCGCAGATGGCCCGTTCACGTGTTCTACAACATTTTAGATTTGGCAGCAATCAATGCTTGGGTCATATATAAAGATGTGACTCAAGTACAGATGTCAAGAAAAGAATTTCTTTTGCAACTGGCGGAAGAATTAAGTGGAAATTACGATAATGAAGCCGAAAGTACTTCGACTTTATCTAATATACAAAATATTGAAAACCATGCAAATTGCCAGGTACAAGTGCCATGCAACAGAAACAGAAGCAAGGGCGTTTGTAGCAAATGTAATAAAAAAATATGCGGAAAGTGTATTTTAAAAACTAAATATGTATGCAAAAAGTGTTTGGAATAAAGTTTATTTGTAATACAATTTTATTATTTTAAAAAACCTGCATTTTTGACGATTGAGTCCAATTGACTCAATCAGGCAAAATAGGTATACAACCAACCTCCGGCAATCTAGTGATATTAAGGTTATCTATTAAAAATATGAAAAATGTGATAATTTATAAGACACACAAACGGACACAACACAGTAGCTAAAGTTATTAACCAGAAAAATGATGGGCAAGGAAGACATCAATATTAGAAAATGAAAAGGTGAAAATATACTGCAATTTTATAATGTACACTGACGTTTACAAAAAATGGTCGGAAAATCGATGTATAACAATCTACAAACACATACGCGCATGTTTACAAAGTGATCATACTATATATTGTGCTAGCCAAAATGTTCCTTCGTTTACACAGACTATTCTCTGCCCAGAAAAATAAAGAATTTAAGACGGATTAAATTGTGAAGTTGCCTGAAGGATGGCGAAAGTAGAACGGTATGCAACGATAAATTTCCAAACTTCTTGGTTAATCGAATATCTGACACGCAGTAAGAAAATGTTGAAATTCATCTACGAGTATCTATAACAGAAGAGGACCTACATACTACTTGGTTCAAGCCCTATCCAAACCTAAAAATGGAATCGACAATAGCAGAATAAGTAACACGACTAACAGAAATAATTCGCACAGAGAAAAACACATTTAAACGTAAAAATACAATTCACGATGAAAACAAGAGTAATAAAAGTAAGAGAAATAACCCACAATGAAAAAGCACGAGAAACTTGGAAACAGAATCCGCGACCGTAATAATAAAAGTAATACAAATAATCCAAAAATCCATACCACGGTGCCGTCTTTGGGAAAATAAAATAGTAAGTTTACGACACAGAGATACGCTGGTAAATGTCACGGATGTAATTTGTTACCCTGATGAAAGAAGAATGAAAGTATTTAGGCATATACGTATGTCCTTGCGTTAGAGTCGTGCTGTGCTTTTCCGGTTGGCTTTAATTGACGACGCGCCGGGTAATAAAAAGTCCAGACACAGTACTGTTGACATTACCTTTCGTGTCGGGACTCACTTGATTTTTCACTATCACTGTGCAGAGTAAGTGATTGCAATTTCTTTTACTTTTATCGTACACTGACACTCCTTTCAATATAATTGTACAAAGGGGTACTGGTGGAAACGAGGTATCATCCCCGTAGGTTATTTTTCATTAATAAGCCATATCGAATTAATCATATTTCGACTAATATTTTACACAATGCAATTGTTTTCCATTGTGTTTCGATTACTATGGTTAGAACAAATTTTTATAGGAACTTGTATATTTTTACATTCTTTGCCACATCATGTATTTATTTACTTATCATTAGTGTAGCAATTATTGATATGTAAATTACACCTTCTTTTTCGTTTTCTCGTTATGTATAACACATCGGAGGACACTTTTCATTAGTAATTCTAATGTTAAATGTGTCAAATTAATTCTACTTTGATCAATATTCTATTCGAACACAGGTAAATGTAATATAATTCTTTTTCATCACGATTTCATTAATATTGCGCCAACAGTTTTTTTTTTAGAGCTGTTGGAGGTTTTTACGTTCGTTGCCAAACACATGTTTCCATTATTTTAATTTACAATCCAATAATTGTTAATATGTAAGTAATATGCGGGAAGGATCAAAGAAGTATTTAACACGTTGACTGCTACGGTGGTCACCGGTGACCGGCGCAAAAAATGTGATTAAAAATGCAAAGAATTTGCGATGAAGCCTATTTGCAATCTTGTAAAAGCAATTGATATTGGAATGGTGCTTCAATATTTTAGCTTCTAACAACTTTGCGTTATCTTCATTTTGCAAGATTTAATCACACTCTGCAGTATTTCATTGCATCGCGGTTCTAACATAGCAAAATACGCTTAGCAGTCAACGTGTTAATATACTATCGTTATGATTTTCATGACAGCTCTGTCGCACGTGTACTTTTTAACCCTTTGCACTCCTATGTCGAGTGTCACTCGACATCACTTTTTATATCAGGAGCTCCTTTATCGAGTCCCACTCGACATTTTTTCATGTCCAAATAAATAGATGTCGCGCACATATTATACGTTATCAACGCTCTTGCAATGTCACTAGAAGTGTTAGACATTCAGGTAATCGAAGAGAAATAAAAAAACCGAATGTGATCATAGATTATAATAAAAATATAGGTGGTGTCGATATGGCGCACCAATACGCGACATCTTATTGTTTTTTCCGTCGAGCACTCAAGTGGTGGAGGAAACATTTATTTTCGGGATTAGAAATCTCCATAGTAAATGCGTATATTTTATACAAAGAAAAAAACAAAAAACCAAGGAACAAAACCTATAGCCCAGAAAAAATTTCGCGAAAAGCTTTTGTCAATGCTTACTCGTGATTGTCGTGCACGAAATATGAAATTGGGGAGGCCTGGAACACTTGATAAACACGATCGCTTAGATGGAAAGCCTCATTTCATCTTGGTACATTCCGAAGGAAAACACAAAGACTGTGCAGTTTGCCCAAATAGAAAAATACCTGGAGGAAGAAGAGAAACTACCTATTTTAGCGAAACGTACGAAAGAAAAGCAGGGTTGCATCTTGGAAGTTGTTTCTTCCTTTATTTAAAATTATCATATTTTTTTAGAAAATTTCAAAATACGACAATAGTGTAAATAAAACTGGTATTTAAGTGAATTAGTTTCTTCCTTTATTTATTTAAATTGCATTATTTTTTTAGTTAAAGTAAATTTCAAACAAAACACTTAAAAGCGTTGGGAGCTGCTGGTTCTAATTCGAAATAGAAAAAGCAAGAATTTTCTTATATATTATGAGTATGGATAAGGTCGATGTCATAAAGGCACAAATTAATCTTAAAGATAATGGTATAATCGTCGGTCTATAAAATCGGTAAAACTATAAAATGGCGAAAATCAGTAGAAATTGTTTCAAGCGGGCTCGAAAATATTAAGAAAAAAAATTATGTTTAGGGAGTTTTCAAACCATTCGGCTTCTTGGAATACTTATCACGCAATTTTTAACATTCCGCGTAATGTCTGGTATTCCGTCTTAACATTTCGAGACACAATTCTGTACAGTGCATATGAAATTAAGCAAGCATAAAAAAATTATTTCTTGTTCTACATACTTTCTAAAATAAAGTTAATATTTGTTGTGTCAACCGCAGGATTTAAGAATTAAATGAAAATACGATCGGTTAGACATGTACTAACTTTTACAGTATAAATAACACCAAAGAATGCCAACAAAGAACCGTCTAAAAAATTTCCATTTAAATTTCCAAAAAAAAACGGAGTACTGCAAAACACGTAAGCAGGTTTAATGTTGTAGAATCAGAGAAACCATGAAGTTAAACTATATTACCCATCTCAATAAACATAACTAACATAGCAAAATACGCTTGGCACTCAACGTGTTAGTTAAAATTTAAACTTGTTTTTCTAAACTACGGTAAATTTTAACGTTTATTACCACATTATTTATTTCAACATTTTTTGTTAGTGCAATCCAAACAATTGGTAATAATTGACTAATACGTATATAGAATCCAAGAAATTTGTAATCAGAATTGAAAATATTGTAATGTATATAATATTCCTACTAACTCAAACGTAAAGTTTGTACACCCAAGAGTAACACTGCAATTTCGTAAAATCGTGCTGTACTACAGTAATACTGAAATACACACTGTTGCAAATATAACAAAACATTTTCCTAGAACACCGAACTCTATGTCTTCTTATGTACTGATAATAACGGAAAGAACATACTGGTAATTAAAATACCGTCTTCATCGTTTGTTATGTGCCTCCAATTTAAAATGGAACACTTGTAAACACTGTATACGCCGAACCTGTCCCCTTTTTAAAATTATGTAAATAGGGATTTACTCAAATATGAGTTCATTATCAAAAGTTGTCACTATTTAAGCCCAATAAGTCAACGTTTCTAAGTAAGTAATTCGGGAGTAAAATACTTCGTAACTAATAGAAGTAACAATTTAGTAGGCTATTTTATTATGCTGTAATTGGAGGTGTATGAGAATTCCTGCTAAAAATGCTTTACTTGTATAGCTGTTTAAATTTCTTATTTCCGATCACAGTTTGTTCTGCATATTGCCAAGGAGGCTTTTCCAAGTGCTACGCACAATGATATTAAAACGGGTGTTAAAGTCACAGTTTTGACAGAATATTGAAAAACGGTCTGACAGAAATCGCACTATCTCCTCACGTATAATTAATGTTTATATGTACCTGCTAGTTTACTCCGCAAAAAAAGTTAATATGGCTTTTCTTTTTTAAATTAACAGAATATATTGCAGCCAGTAAAAATGATCAAACTTTCATCATAGCGAGTAGAATATTATTCGAAGTATGGAAACAATTTATTTTTACATTTTGTTTTCCAAAAAGTGTGTATTAAGTATGATAAGAAAAATAGTTGTAAAAAAAGTCAGTTAGCAAACGTTGGAAAACAAAATACGAACTGGATATTGACATTTTAGTATTTTTACAAAGTAGTGCATATTTCAGTGTGGCTGCCTGAGTACGAACGCCCCGCCCCCCCCCCCCCCCCCAGTAAAAGTTTACGACGGAATGTCATAGGTACGTTGCCAAAAATCGACCGCCGGTCAATCCCAAACTTTATCACTTTCTATTGTTCACTTGGGCATATAAGGAGCGTGTTCGAAAGAACAATACATTACTTTTGTAAGTTTTCCTTTGAGATTTAATTATTTATTATTATTTAATTCTTGCCGCTCTGTCCATCACAACACCAAAACAGATGTTGATTGCAAATGAAACAAATATTTATTCAAAACAGCAATAAATAATTCTATAACTTAAGAACTGAATAAACCACGGATAAGATTTTTATGATCACATTTCTCGCCCTATATATAATAGGTGTACAACTTTGCTCCCGCCGTTTTTTGCATATATATATATATATATACATAGGGCTAGTTTAGTTTTAAATACATTTCTATTTGATTATTTTAAATTAAACAATAATAGCACCCTCAAGGGTGTTATTTTTAAGTTAAGTTATTATCTAATTAACCTAAAGATTATATAAAGATTATGTGGAGTAAAATCATTTATAATATAAACTTTTAAAATCTTATTATTTAATCTATTTTTTTTAAATTAATTTTCAATTATGTTCTTTAACTTCAAAAATAATCTTAAAAGATAGTATCTAGAAAGAAACATAATCTAGCTTAGAATCTAAGCTCTTATTTTTCTTTAAGGGTAGAAAAAACATTCTATTATACTTAAGTTAATAAAATGATGATTACTAAAGCTTAGAGAAAAGTTAAGAGTTTAGTTTAAATTAAGCTAGCTAACTCTTATTAAATATTTTATATTCATTGTGTTTAGCTAACTTCAATTAAATATTTAATTTTACTTTAAATCTTCCTTAACTTATATATATATATATATGAGAGTTAGCCGGTTTAAGGTTGTGTGTAAACAAATAATTAGACACTTTCAATTTTGTTATAAAACCTATTTTTCATAAATAACTTTCAAATAAATGTTACGTTCTTTTTATTGGTTGAAAATGTTTTAATATGTATTTTAACTCCTTATCAAAAGCCATTGATGCCAAGAGGCACCCCCTTTCTTTACACTCCACAAACTTAACTCACTACATTATAGAAATTGAATTTTAGGATTTTTTAAATTCTATGCTGGTGTCCTTCTACTTTACAAGGGTAAAACTAACTCGCTACATCTTTGAAATTGATTTTCAAAATTTGTAAAATTAATAATAGGATGTCCCCATCTCCTCGACACTTCACAGATTCAACTAACTATATTCTAGAAACGAAAGTTTAGAGTCCCTAGAATGTATAGTAAAAAAGTTTAGAGCTTCTTGAGTTATTAATAGAATTAAACTTTTAGAATTGTTTAAATGTGTTGAAGGAGAAAACAGCCTGCATATAACATTCACTCCTAATGAGGACACTGGAAAGCCTTAGAACATAATAAATAGTATTAAAAATATATTTTAATGAATTTGTATGCAATAAGAAGGGCGTACTACGTCTCTAGTATTAACAAGGCTGCATAGATATCTTTAAATCAGCTCACATTGCCGCAATGACCAAAAAGTAGCAATAATGAATCCCGCTTGATTATACGTAAGAAATCGTAAGTAACTTATGACCATAAACTTTCTTATTGCGAATAATCCCACCCTATCTATACTTTAGCACTTTCCCCTTTCCAACGCCGCACACACGCACGTAAGCGGCTTTAAGTGGCTGATAAAGTGTCGTGAAATCCAATTAGAACCTTTTAATACTTATTGGTGACTCGCTGATGAAAGCCACCTACCTATC